>JALBUN010000010.1:1200000-1800000 GCA_025174535.1 Cantharellus purpuraceus
CGGATGCAACGCACTGACCGTGCAGAACTAGAGCCCTGTTCGCAAATAAGGGCGTGTCATGAACTCCTGACTCGTAATTTCTTGGTACATCACTAGGTCGCTTAGTTCGCATGGCATAAACATATGGGGGTTGTCCGAGCATTGTCGGCGTGACAAAAAAGAAAGCCCTTGATGGTGTTTTTCTCTTCGACATATCTGCATAGTGCTCAGTCGCCTGTCTGAACATCTTATGCAGAACAATAGAATTCACACAAGTGCCGTCGACATCACTTGTGACTGAAAGGCGATAGTTGCCGCAATTGTACGCCAGATCTGATGACAGGTGCCAGTGTGCTGTCATTCTGCTTCAGATCACTGGGGTTGCAGTAAGACTTTGAACTTCATACAAGGGTAGTAACCAATCAACTTCTCTACTGTGCGGGCCACAGGGGTTTTCGAACGTACTCTATTTCAAGGTAGGCAGGTGCACGAGCCCTCAGAGTCGTTTGGGGTCACCTCGAAACTATTACAGATGTTCCGTCACCGGTCGCGGTCATCTCCCTCCTACGGTCAATCAGGTGGAGAAGATTACGTGATGCCGTATGTTATGTCACATCGATCCCACAATCGCGTTACCTTTGCATGTAGATATCTCCCAAATGAATCCTCCATACTGGTATAGGCTGAACCGTATCCTCAAATATACAAGTTAGTATCAAGTTTGAACCGTGACGCGGTATACGTGACCAAAGTCTCCGAGTCGGATCTCAACAAGTAGTGACCGTGAACATTGTCCCGCCAGCATCTGGATATTCGAATTTCTAAAGAACAGCATACCTTCTTGGGTGCTGTTCCTCAGAAAAGCGAAGACCCACATGCTTGGTTGAATTAGCTCTATCGAGGAAGATGATGGCAGAGAGAACATTACAAACTTTGGGCGGAGATTGAATCGCCTCTACGACTGTAGCACTAGTTTCACTCGTTGATAGTCGTCGGCACCGTACTACCCAGCTCACCCTCCTGTTTCCCGGCCGTGGTGTTCCAGATTTGACCGTCCAGTGTGACGACGGGAAGCTTGATGCGTAGCCTGGAGGGTGATTCAAGGACGGTCAGGACTGTCGCCTTCTCATCATGACGGCAGCCGCATGGCACTTGGATTGTGGGATGGCACGATTCAGAGCTGGGATTAATTCCGGTTCTATTGGCAGAGGTGACTTGTCTACATTGGACATGGACCCCAGAGTCGTAGGTTGTAGGACGCTGGGTTCATTGAGCTCCCATAATGTGAGGTCTTGTACTCTCGTGAAATGGTAGTCGTATTGGGATTGGGGCAGACAGTATGGTTAATGCCCTGAACCATGTGAGAATGCCAGTTGCGGGGTCACTGCGCTTCTGCAACAAGAATGCATGATTTGCGGTCCAGTGAACGGACTTCGTAACATAGAATTTCTTCACAAATGTCATACAGGGTACACTAAATTTGACAATCAAAACTTACAATTCTGTCCTCCATTTTTCCAACTCTCAACTCCAACCCTCCAACCTTTCACAGCCATGCCTCTCGAGCCGTGTCAAGTCTCTGCTAGTGTTCTACCATTCTCACCTGAATTGCTGTCTAAGGGAGCGAAAACGAATGTCAGGCCTTCAGGTTCAGGGTCAACTTGAAGTACTCGTGTCCTCCACCTAACAAACATGTCAACAACAGGTTACTGGCACCGGGTCCTAGAGGATGTATGTTAGCAAGGCGTGAAAGACTGCCCTATTGAAAAACAATAACGTTGATATCCTTCGTGAGAGGCACCTTCCCGAACGCCGAGCGTGACGCTACTGCTCAAATGCTTAATAGCTTGACGGTTTAGTGACAAGCAAAGAAAAAGTTTCATCGACCTTTCTACTTTTGAAACGGTTGCCGTTGTCTTATTGTAATCGTGTTCGAAAGGCGATGAGCTTTTCGTCCTTCAATACTTTCCATGATGCATGGAGCCGCCGCAGTACTGTCAGGCTCCATCAATGTTACCTGCAGAATAAGCAATTCGCCAACCTTTCGACTCTGAACACTCCACCTAGACATTTTGTACACATAGTGTACAGGATGAGATCTTGAGATACAAAGGCGGATCAACCTCTTATTGGCTTACTATCGAGGTCGAGGTAATATGTCTTGTTGCTCTTATGCTTGTGCGCCAATATTCCGACTTCTATTCGGACATCGGAGCCGTCACAAGACATAAGAGACTAAGCGCCTGCCACTGCTTTACCACTTTCCAACTCCTTCCATGGCTTCGACACCGACGTCCTCAAGCTCAACACCACCGTATGTCTCAACCCCCCAGTCCCAGTTCCCTGCAGCAGTGTTGCCACACGCCTCAAGCTCGTCTGCATCGAAGCTTGCGAAAACGAGTGGTACCCGTCCCAAAGCTATGAATGTATTTACGAATGACGGCAGCTTCTTAGAACGCTTTCAGCGCAGCAAGAAGGTAGCGTGTTGCCTCCAAATATAACGATACACTGCTTATGTTATATTGTGTACTCCCAGGAGGAGGAAGAGAAGAAAAAGTTGGAGGAGGATGCAGTAAAGTTAATGAATTTCTACCTTTAGCTTCTATTCCCCTCTAACCTGACGTGCTCCCCCTACGCAGGAAGCGGACCTTTGAGGAACGTTTCGTAGGTACATACTTCTGAGCGTTATTCTTACAGCTGATGGTTATTTAATTCTAGAAAAGAAGAGGCAAGCGCCTTGCTCCGGATACTTCAGTTTCCAACGCTGTAGACGACCACCTATCCAAGAAATTGAAGGTCGAGAAAGAAAAAGACAAAGAACCAGACAAAGAGATACCCCTTTGTAAGCTTTCGCGCTTGACCTTTTACCAACCACAACTTACCCCGGAGTGGTGCCGATCCTGCAGCGCAATATGAGAGGGAGGTGAAAAGCTATGCTGGCCGCAGTTTAAAGGACGATGGAATTGGTGTCCGGCCATTAGTCAAGTGAGAAAACCAGGGTGACACTACACGGTCTACCCTACACCAACTTGGATTGGTTTGCGCAACTACTTTAGTAGTACTGCTGGGTCTTTCAGTTGTATATACCACATAGGTGAATTATCAGGGGGTCACATTCGCAATACCCTAGTTGTACAAATATACTACTAATTAGTCCTGAACTCATCATTATACAATTGCAACACGGAACACCTATATTTTCAAGTTTTATCAAGTCAGCTCACATGAGTGCAGAGAGCTCACCTTCACACCCCCACTCTTCAGATCATCAAGCCTGTAGCTGGCTGCCTCGACAGTCTGGCAAGTATAACCATGGGCGGTTACATATGAGGCCAATCGATAGGGAGTGGCCAACATACCTGAGACCCAACGTGTTGATTCGCTTGAAGGACCTTCACTTTGCTCTTCTTTACATCAAATTCACTCACGATGGCAACTAGAGGGTCTTGAACAGTGCCTGCCGTCTGGTGGTAGCTTTGCAAGCCCTTGTGACCCTTCAGCTTTGCCTCGGTCAGCTGGATTATATCTCCAGGCATAATGGTACTTGAACGACGCAACACCGAGTGTCCATTTTGAGAGTAGATGAGGTGCCCATACGACGCTTTCGACGCTTGGGGAACCTGGGCAAGTGCCGCGTTCACAAACCCCTGACTTGTTCCATCTCCAAC
Organism: Cantharellus purpuraceus; assembly: GCA_025174535.1. Taxonomy (NCBI): domain Eukaryota; kingdom Fungi; phylum Basidiomycota; class Agaricomycetes; order Cantharellales; family Hydnaceae; genus Cantharellus; species Cantharellus purpuraceus. The sequence goes on from JALBUN010000010.1 coordinate 1,203,648, forward strand.
AATTGACTTCTTTGATTTATCGAATAATGCGGAAGCCGCCGCGTGTACGGCCGTGCCGACTGAACCCCAAAGCTGCAAGAGATCATCAGCAGAGAGCTGTACATCTGCCCGTGCTACAGGAGCAGGGGTAGGAGCGGAAGTTGGTTCAACGTGGTGTGGGGGTGAGAACTGGGGAGCAGATGGAGCTGGATAGGTCGTAGAATCCTCCAGTGAGATAGATGCATCCATGCTGAGAGTGTTTATATCGAATGATCCTCTTGGAATCTCTGGAAGCTCCCATGGGGAGTTGTCTAAGCCTCTCGATGCAGCTGGTGGCGGAGGAGAGCGTGATGGCCGAGAACGCGGAGGTGGTGGTGGCGGCGGGGGTAACTCTTGATTCTCCTCAACCATGACAAAATCACTAGATGAAGGGACATGGTGTGCTGAAGAGCCGGAAGCCTTCCGAACTGGGTCAGAAATACTGGGACGCTTGGATTCAGTCTTGGGCACCGGTGGACGAGTAGGTGCTGACACCGGAACAGGAGGCCTTCGTCCACCTGGAAGAGGAGGCGGGGTATCAGATGACGGCGGATGAGGTGGCCTGCTAGACCTTGAAGGAATAGGAGGAGGGACCTCCTCTGCTTCTTCGGGATTGACTTCCTCCATAGACAATTCGGAACCTGCCTCAATCTTGACACCTTCATCAGAGACAGATTCCGAGTCCGCCTCGATGGCTGCAGCCTCGACAGACAATGACAGCGCCCCATGAGCAGGGGGCTGAGGCAGGACCGAACTCTGTTCGGCAGTCTGTGCTGCCTTCTGGTCGAATCCACCTAATGGTGGTTTTGAAGTAGACATCTGTGGCAGCATACCAAATCGCATACCACCCAATCCAGCTAACCTCGCTGCGATGGCTTGTCTCCTCACTCGTTCAGCCTCCTCAGAATCTGGCTCCTCCGATTCCACCTCAGCCTGTTTGGTGTTGTCTTCAGTATCCAATTCTCGTTCTCTATCATCTGGATCGGGTTCATGTGTAGACGGTGATTCGGGCGGTGGTTCTGAGATTTTGCGAGGAATAGGAGGTGCTCCGAACCTAATTCCTCCAAGTTTAGCCATCCTCTCGGCAATGGTTCGTCGCCGCGTTTGCTCGGCGTTATCTGCCGCATTAGTTTCAGAGGCTTCTCTAGAGTTGGAGGCAAACGAAGTGGGGTGTTGTTCACGATTTGCTGGGGATCGTGGCGGACTATAAAAGGCCGGATCGATGGGATCTGATGAAAAGATCGAGTCAGATAGATATTCGACCTTGCATCTAAACTGACCTGGCTCAGACTCTGCCAAAATCTCTTGTTCCTCAAAGGATTCTCGAAGAATGCTCTGGATTTCTGGTCCAACTGTCGTTGCCTGTGAGAGAGCATTGGTCTGTTCTGAGGCATCACTCATTGATCCCCGCCTTATAATAGATGGAATTAGTTCTTCAACAGGCTGCGAAGGTATACGTCTTGGGGGCGGGGGAGCTATAACATCATTTATTTGCGGCGGAATAGATGGGTGGGGAGGTGGAATAGATCGCCTGACAGAGGTTGGGCGAGGTTTTGTAGGTGTAGGAGGTGCAGAAGGTGCCTCGGAGGATGATGAACGAGCCACCTGTAGAACTGAAGGTCGTGCTGGGACAGGGACGGCTCTCTGAGGAGAAGTTGGTGATGACAATGGTGAGGATTCCCCCAATAAGCGAGTGCTATCAGTAGGGGTAGAAGCTGTTCTTGGAAGGGGAGGGATCGACCTGCGAGAAGATGGGGAAGGGGGAGATCGGGACTTCGTAGAATCTATTGGAGGTGAAGCTATAGGTGTAATCGGAGAGGGTGATGGTACCGTTCTGTTTGACGTTGGGGATGGAGAAGTCCTTTCAATACCTCGCGGCACAGCCTTCACTGACGGTAACGAAGAGGACATGGGATCCAAAAGTGCAATACTCACTTGGTCGTGGCTCCCGTCTTGAGACGTATTGATTTCAATCTCGTCATCGACTACTGCAACAGGCTCTTGAGTAATAGGCGACAACTCAGGCACCAGGGAAATAGGCTGCCTCTGAAACATGGCATTTGGATTTTCAACGGAAGCCGGTGGAGGTGGGGAAGGAGGAATAGCACGAGTTATGCGCGGTGGGGCCATCTCATTAACTTCTGGACTAGATGGTAAATCCTCCTGTTCTGGTAAAACAATCTCAAGCTGAGTCTCAGATACTGGTTGAGAGAGATGAAGGGGATGCTCAGGATGGACCGCTTCATTTTCTTCGACTGAGCCTTCTACGGCAGTCACGTCGCGATGTTGGTCCTCTGTCGCGCTGCTAACGCGTGGCTCATGACTAGTCGCCTCACGGCCATGGCCCTCAAATTCGATCGCAGGTTCTGCGAGATCTCCGCCCTCTTGAGCGGCATCTAATGGCGAACATTGGTCAATTATTTAGATATGAATACATATATGAGGCTTTGATGAGGCATGTCAGTTCAAAGAGACCTACCTTCATGCTTTGACTCCTCGACAGGAGACTCCTCATGCGATAACACATGATCTACTTCGTGAGACCCACCACCGCTGCCTTTGCTCGAAGGGCCAGCACCCAAAGGACTAGCTGAAAACGGATTGCGGCCTCCCATCTTGGCCAAGCGCTCCGCAATGCGCTTTCTACGGTCGGCCTCCTCTTCTTCGGTTTGGTCTTGTAGGATTGTTGATACCTGGGGTTCTAGCTCTGGTACACCTGTCTCTGTCTCCTCGGAAGGTAGCTCCGCGGGCTCGTCGGCTGGGACCGTGGTAGTGGAGGCGTTAGGTTCACTTTTCAGACTAGAGTCAGAGTGCTGGGCCACAGGAGACATTGTGCTGTCCATGTCGGCAGGTTGTACGACGTTTGAAAGTAACTCTGACTTTGAAGGCTCAGAAACTTCCGGCTCGTCCACCACCGAAGCAGAAGGTTCGTGAGAATTGAACGCATCAGTCATGTTCAGCATGCCGTGGGTAGTGAGAGCATCTACGGTAGATGTATGCGTCTCAATCTCCGACCGGGGAACGTTTGTGTCATCCGTCTCCGTTTCTCCAACTATATCGATGGCCAGTTCATGCATCGCCTCATGGGTAGCTGCCTCGGGGAGTTTGGCTTCGTCAGTTATCTCCATAGATTCAGGTGCAGATATACGGCTTCCTTCTTCAGGGAGAGGATTAGAATCCTGTTCAGCCACCGCTTCGTGGGTATCGGAAGCGCTATGCTGCACAGACAATTCTTGCTCTTCATGCTCTGACCCTGCTCCTGGACCAACCGGAGGTAATGGCTCTTGTTGCATCAAGCTGGGTGCATCATCGAAAGGTTCTGCCGGTGCTTCTGCCGGTGCCAGGGGGACTTGAGGGGTCTCTTTATCTTGCACCTTTTCTTCCGCCTTCAGATTACGTGCACTTTTCTTACGAGGCGGACCCGCCCGGCGTGGGGCTGCAGGAATTGGCATAGAGGGGAGTGGTGCGCGGACGGATGCATGCAAAAAGTGAGAAGCACTAGCATCAGCATTAGGATGCGACTCGGAGTCCATTATAAGTGGTATGTCTAGGGCCGCAGAGGGAGAGGACAGTAAATGCGGTGGGGGCAAAGGTGCAACCTGGATCTCCTCAGCTGTGGCCACATCATCTATACGCAATGCTATCAAAAAACACCAATGATGGAAGAAAGAAAGCTCCAACCTGCGATGGTCTCAGGGACGGCATTTACTGCTGGGGGTGTTTCGACCTTAGGTTGTCCAGTTGATTCAGATGGAGGAGAGAGCTCTGACTCATGTCCCTGAGAAGAGACCATGTTGCCTAAAGTTGCGGATGGGACCGTCTCCTGTGAAGAAGCTACTGGTTTCTTTCCAAACACAGGCGGAGCTAAGCCAACCCTTGCACCTCCCAATCGTGCCATCCTGGCAGCAATAGCTGCCCGCCGCTCTCGCTCTTTGGCTTCCTCGTCTTGCCCCCCCTCAACAGGTTCTCCCAGGTCCCCTTTAGGGACATCTTCCCCGGCACCAATAGGAGCAATACTGGTATCATCCCGAGCTCCTGATTCGGGAGGTTGGCCACTGCTTTCTCGTTCTCCGTGTAGCTTCTGCTCCTCAGATTCTGTTGCCTGCTCCCCAGATTCTTCCTTTGGGGGAGGCGGGACCACTAATGGAGGCCTCTTCACAGGCTTGGGTCCAATGGGTGGAGGACCAGGCGCTACTCCACCACCAAACGCGCCTTTACCCTGCAGCGCCGCCATGCGGTCCTTCAAGCTCCCGCCTTTACCAATGCTCTCTTTCGCGTCACTAGCAGACATGCCTCCTACTGATTTCCGTTCCTCCTGTTCCGTGGTTTCGGTTGCATTAGAAGGTGGAGAGTGCGGGGCGGGCTTCCAGGCTACCGGCTTGGCACGCACTGGCGGAGGCTTCGGCGCTGAGGACGATGGGGTAGTTTTCTCGAAAGCAGCTATCCGGTCTCGCAGAGAGCCGGGCTTAGACCTTGTAGGCGGAGGCTGCGGTGAGTCTGACATTGGGAACGAACGATGGAAAGGAGATAAAGCGAAAAAAAGTTATGTAAAAGCGTCTCGGCGTACTTAAGCGCAAGGGGGATACCACGCCGCAGTAGCAAGGCCTGACCAAGATTATGTAAACTCCGGACAACGCCCAGACAAGCTAACAGTCAAGACTTCAGTACTTCAGTAGTACGACTGCCGAATGTGTGTATTACACGCCCAAGGCGAATGCACATTTATGCAACTAGGTAAATCAATACATTCTCGATAGCGTTGAAAAAGGAGGAATCCCAACCAAGACGAGTTCAGGTTTTAATCCGGAAGTTTCCAAAGCCACATCGGACCTAACTAGCATAAGAAACGGCGCACACTGGCTGGCCCTAGTTCACTTACCTACAGGGTCGTCCATATCATGGAAGACCGTCGTCCAGGCACCCAATGCGCCAAAAGCAGACGCGACTCCACCAACCTGGATTGCTTCGGTACTATGAAAATAAAATTACCATGGAAGCCACGGAGAAAGGCTGAAAATTGTACCTCCAAATGGTCTGACCTGGTTCTCCTGACATCTAAAGTCGGCAACTTCAGCTTTCATTAAACCCACAAACAATAAAACAACATACGAATGTCCATCGGACTTGCTCATCCGGTGTCATATACACTTGACCTCTCACGCTAGCATTTCCGGAAATCTTACCTATAAAATGGAGGGTTGGTCGGTTCTTTTGCGCAGGTGTCGACGCTGAGGGCTCGTCTACACCAGTCAGGCTAAGCTCAAATTCGAGAAATCGGAGTGCTTCTTCGAAGTCTTCATCATCGAAGATAGCAGGATTTGGGGTCCCATGTGACGACTTGTAAAGAGGGTGAGTAACGGCCGTTTAATAGGGAAAGTGTGACGCTCACATGCAGGCGATTGAAAGCTACAGAGGCATGGTATTAGCGCTTGCGAAAAGGTACAATAGATTATACCCACCCAATAGGTCTCGATGATCACAGAAACAAAAGATGACCTGCCATTTTCCTTCCAACCCAGCCCAATCTCTGGTATCAGCCGTTGCAGAGCGTGGGATTGACTGTGGCTGGATATGCCTCATGGACATTGGGAGCCCAGGCTGATCGCTCTCAACGAAATCCATGATATTCATGGCGATAACTTCGTGGATCGCATACAAGTGATTCCAATGGACCCGCCCACTTGCGTCAGAAAGGAAAGGACCATAGTCGTTGCCCTTGTGATAATTTCGCAGGTCATAAACGAATGTCCGCGCGCGCAAACGCCTGGAAGGCGTCGAAACTATGGCCTCCAACCCGGCATATAGTTTGAGACGACTATGCATATACACCCGTTCTACGACTGAATCGGGGTCAGAAGACTCCTGTCCGTAATGGACGGTTTGGCTAAGAAAGCCGCTGCTCCTCAGGAGCGTCTGAAGGTGCTGAAGATTACGTGAGTCAAATTCCAGCGGTCGTAAAGCCGGACGCGCATATTCGGTCATCTGTAGCAAGGTTCGGAGGACGTCGATAGTGTACTGAGGCGAATGTGCATGAAGCAGCTTGCTGACAGCAGTCCATTCCTTAAGGAGCTTGTCCCAAGGAATGTGCGCATCCTGTCCGAGAATAAGTCGAGGATCATCGTATTCTTCTTGATTTAAGAACAGCATCCTCCACAAGTGGTTGTCCGTAGGCCTATAAACGAGACCATGATAAGCCTTACACGTCTGTGAGAAGGCCGAAACGGCAGTGAGCGGCGAAATGCTGAGAATTCCCTCAATCAATTCGAAAGGAAGATGGAATATGCATGTGCAGCTTGCGGTTGGAGTGAGGCAGCTTTGAGACGAGGGGATCAATGGCGCCAGCTCAGGGTACATGGAGATGGTGAGAAAGGCAAACGGCCAATTTTCATTTCTCAACGCACGATCATCCGAGAAGCCGATTACGTGACCAAATGTTACCAAACCACATTTACAATAACGACTCCCAGGGTGGCTCTCTCCTACTAGACTTGTGCATTCGCGTACTTATTATACACCGTATCGGATTAAAGGTGGTTAGTTAAGTGATTGCGCTGGCCCGCAGAAAAACAAAATCACAAATAGTGGCTATGGCTCATGCAAGCCACGGATGATGTTGAAGCTCAGGGCTATTGTTCGGGTTTGGATAGCCCCAACACTCGGCGAGACGGTATGCAGCCATCCAGTCTGCTTGGACGTTCCCCAACTTTTCCAAAGTGTCCTGGTCTATCGGATGACCATGTGATTTGCACTTCCTCTGCTTTTCCTCCTCCAGTAAAACTTGGAAGCATCTGTGCTCACCATGATCTCGTTATAGCGAACCTATGCTCAATGATGCAGATGCTTGCTTTGCTCACGCTTTGGCAAGCCCAGCAACACGATCATATTCAGCCCCGATCCGTCTACGCCCAGACAAGGTCTGTTTCCTCTGCGATCTCGAATTGAATTTATAGGCACTCATATGTGCTTTGTGCATGTACTTCTTATATCGGTCGTCGGGCTTCTCTGATGCTTTAGACTGATTGCCGATAAACTCTACTGTGCAACATGATACTCTTTAGGTGCATCGATTGAAGTCAACGGTGACTTGGACTCACATATCTGGACAATGGTCACACTTGACCCGCTAGCCCGGGATGGCGTGAAGGATGTGGACGATGATGATGCGACAGCCTCGTTCAATACCGAGCTCGAGCGAGTGTTAGAATGCGACAGTCCCATAAATGCTCTGGGGAAGTTGAAAGTAGGATAGCTCGAAACCTCTTTAACTTGCGGAAGGTTCAAGAACTTTGTGCTCCTGAATCCCTTTATAACACGAGGCTGGCATGTGGACTGCGCGGTTTAGTAGACGCATTTTCGAGGCGGCTGGCTGCAAATGAGATCATTCATAATGATTTGCAAGGGTTTTGCAGTGAGTGCTCGGTAATGCAAAGAGGATCCGTGCATAGAACCGGATGGATCTTTCAGTCTGGTCAGCAAAGTGGGCTTCCAAAACTAAGCAGATCACCATAAGTTTGTCTGCACGTTCCTTCCTAGATTATCAGGAATTTATAAAAACTCGAATTAGAAGCCGTCGCTTTACGGATGGTGGAGAGAGGTCAAGCAGAGCAGTACTATTAAGATTTCGGGGAAAAGACTACCTAGGCTATCTACCCGAGATGCCGTGAAATCTAACGCCTCGATTGTCCATGCCTCTATAAAGGGCACAGAAACAATGGCGGTTCACGACTGCTGGATATGCCATTCGATGTGGCGTACATACCATCGATGTCGAGCAAGGATTTGCCTAGCCAGGGAGGCGCTGCGTTACGTTCTACGGTCATTGTTAATATCTGCATCAGCAATTCGAATCTGAGCCCCACCCACCTGGAGGTGACCCACCCGATGTCAATGCGTCATAGCCGTGCTTGTCGTCATGTTTCCCTTGGGTACCAACCACACCTATCACCACGCCGCAAACACGTTTGAAAAATGTTGTGTTACTGTACGCGCTATCTCACTGTGAATATCTGCTTGACATACCGAAGTGCCAAACGGCTCACCGGGCATACAAAGGGAATTAAAGCAACCAATAGATGTGGAATTTCCCCCAACCGATCCTCCGACTATCGCTGTATAAGCACTCTGAATTTGGTTGATAAGGCGACTTATGACATGCGCAGGACTACACTCTCTCCACAATAAAGAATAGTGAGTGATGACAAACTCTAAACTTGCCACCGGTCAACTTATGTTGGATATCTCTGATGAGAAAAAAAACAAGGATAGTATTTTCAAGTCAATTCAACTGGCCCATGAACTCACATACACCACCCGATTAAGGCGTGGTTCCACATTGTTCTAAAGAATGAGTCTTGTAGAAGGCTGCCCGAGAAGTTTGGGTTAAAAGGGATAAACGATATATAAATCACCTGTCTGCCATGTATAGGCTGGCTGTAGATATCTAGTAGCACTAAATTTCAGAGGAGCCGCTGAAGCTACCGTGGCGCAGAAGTTCAACTTGAAGGAGTCTTGATTTCCGTGCAGAATCATTCTCCTTCATGCGAAAAGGTAGCCTTCGATCCTGAAATCATCGTGTCCATGATATTCGCATTTTCAGTGCCCCAGTAGAGTCAGGTCTCAGAGTAAAGTGAGCCTCGAGCAGGTGTTGAAAGCATTATTCTGAAGTCTAGGAGGCTACCTATTTCGGCCTAGTATTATCTTACTTAGTTTATGGCAAAAGACATGCTTTGAGAGCTCTCCTGGATACTGTAGTACAAGTGGTCGGCTGTGTCAGGGGTCACTGGTCACAGTGACGCGTCACGTCGCCTCATCATTGGTCAATTAAATTTCATGCACCACGTTAAGCCCTTGGTTCGTCACACCAGAGAAGTTATGTTTTCCTAGGAACCTTGGATTTTGATGGCGTGAGGCCAAAAACACCACTTTTTGTTTTGTTTGAAAGACTCAAGCTCTCGTTCAATACGCAGTGAGTTTATTGATTTACTTCATTTTTTTCAAGACAAATGTGAAATGAAAGGGCTCACAATTAATGGCACACAATGGAAGGTACATAATTCTGTGGGGGAAAAAAATGTGGCCTTTTCCATTGCCTAATGCCTTTACCTACGCTCAACTTCCAGAAACCCGGCCTATAGTTGTCTAATTCGAGAGTCCCACCGTGTCCAGAAGCTGCACAAAATTTGGTCGCATAAGAGGCTCTCGGAAACCTGCTTTAATAAGGTACTTGGTCATGAATTTCATGCCCTCCTGGAGATTTTATAGTTATTAATGCCGTTAGTTTCAGGAGCTGATATGGACACGGACCTCTTTTCGCGTTCGGTTGTTTTCGAGGCACCGCTGCATGCTGATTTAAGGATGCACGACGTACGGGTGGCAAGGGGCAAGTAAATATTGGGGCACCAAAAGCCACAGCGAACATAGCGAACATGAAAGAAGGCTCCAAGCGAGGAAACATGATGTTGCTGCTATCTGTGAAGGATACTGTGGCAGAAAGTCGGGAAATCATTTAGTAGTTCTATATGAAAACCCCGTGATGAAGCATTATGGTGCCAGCAAGCACAAAGACGCAGTTGAGTTCAATAAATTGTGCTTCAAAACAAGGGTTTCAAACTTCATGGGTAGAGCATTTCTAATTATTGGCTAATCGAACCGTATTTATTATGCACAGAATCCGGTTGTGCTAATATTTACTAGCTCCAAAATTGTTCCAGTTTTGTATTATGCTTTGATCTAAGGACGCCGCGTCAGTGGACCTGCTCAAGTTACTTGTACATTCCCGATAACCCATCCCACTGAATAACCCATCCCACTGAATAACCCATCCCACTGAGTAACCCATCCCACTGAATAACCCATCCCACTGAAGAACCACAGTATTACAACTAAAAAATCAGAAGTACAACGATATATGGAGTCTGGGTGATGTTGCAACCAAGTAAGCTATCAAGAAACTTATGAACTCACAAACAAAGCATGCACGAACCACGAACTGATCTAATCAACTACTTCTGCTTCGCTTTCATCGCTGTCTTCCCGCCGTTGTGCGCGGCGAATCGCGTTGGCAGCACGACGGGCGAGGTCCTCATTGAGTTCCAAATCATTCATGGTTAGGATCTAGTTTACCACAAAAAGCTTATATGGGACCTTGCAAAATCGTCATACAAAGTAAACGTACCTGGTTGCAACCCGTCGCAGGACACTTCATTCGGCCGCGCCCCGTGGCTATGTAATCACGAATTGGTGTGGCCGAAAACGAATGCCCACAGAGTTTACTGAAAAATAAAAATAAAAATAAAAATAAGAAACTGAGTTTTAGTGTCACATCAAGCCGAGCAACTGACGATGTCAGTGGATCCGTAAGGGGCATTAGAGTGAGAGGGCATTTATAGTCCTGTGTCATGCCGCCGATCTCAATATCAGAATCGACGTCCGAATCGGCCTCCTCTAAGGAAGAGGAGGGTTGAGTGATGATAGAATGTGACTAAATCGGGACTTACCTCTTGGAATAATATCTTTCAGTGGTGGCATGGCATCCTCGTGATTGACTTCCCAGACCCGGTCCCGGAACTTAAAGTATTCGGTATGTTTCACGTACTTCTGCCGTGTCGTGCGACTGTTGTAGGCTTGAATGGAATCCGAAACATTTTTTGTGTAAGTGTCCTCAAGGCTACCCTACAGGACTCATCATGATGAGTAGCAAGGAAAGAAACGGGCTACATATGTACTACCTGAGCTTCGTTGCGAAGAATGCTTTGCTTGAGAGAATCCAAACTACTTTGGTGTGTCTTCAACTCTTGTTGTGCGTCCACTAGTTGACGCATGACTAGATCAAGTTTTGTGGCGGCCTCCAAAAGCATGAGCGTGAGCTGTTTCAGTACCATTATGAGCTTCAGTCACACCTCTTGGCCCTCTTCAGTGTTCCCTGATGCCTCTTCTACAGCTACGGCTGTATCCAGAACAAGGCTGAACCCTGTGTGTTCCAACTGATGCAGGACAGTCTGCAGATCTAAGATAACACCATCAATTGTTTTCGCGCCTTCTGGAGGAATAGGTCTCGCGGTAGCAAGAAATTCGTCTTTGTCAAAGGGAGGTGCAGATACTTCCTGTTCGGAGTCGCCTTGTTCGTCCGACGCGTCGCGTTGCGTGTGCGATTTCCAGTTCTTCTCTGTCTTGACCCTCGCCCTTCGGGAATTTGATTTTTTTGCGTTGGCTCTCTTGGAACGCCGCCCTGGTTGTTGCTCTGGGACCTCCTCGTGGGAAGACTGCGTGGGTTGATCCGCGTCTTGCACAGAGTCATGCTGGCTTTGTACAGTTCCCTGATCATCAATTTCAATGTCCTCTTGTGAAGGTATTGCGACACGAGTGGAACGACGAGGCATGGCGGTTGGTGGACGCGTTATATCGCTCAGGACTAGCTTAGTCATCTTTATGACCATGTTCTCTTCCCTACGCAGTCTATGTTCATTTTCTCCCATCCGATCGTTTTATAGCACACCATTGGTGTTGCGCACCATCAACCAGTCTATGCGAAGCCCATCTAAGCCACGCCGCAAACTTTCGCCACCAAAATCAAAATCACCAGCACTGCAGGGATGCTACCAGCGCAAAGGCGTTTGCTCTTCCATATTTACCCTTGCACCTAAGAAGCCCAACTCAGGGAATCGGAAGGTGGCTAGGGTGAAGCTTACTACCGGAAAAACAGTCATGGCCTTTATCCAAGGCGAAGGCCATAATTTGCAAGAACATAGTGTTGTGCTTGTGAGAGGTGGACGGGTACAGGATTTGCCAGGTGTTAGGTGAGCCACCTCTCCGTGGCGTTCATGTCGAGGTTTTTAACGCCATAGAAGGTATAAAATTGTGAGAGGCGCGTTGGATTTGGGTGGGGTTGTAAACAGAATGACCAGGAGAAGTAAATACGGAGGTAAGGATACTTGTCACATTGGTTATCTGATAGCTCATTTTCCATCCCTTTCAGCCAAGAAACCCAAAAATTCATAATAACACCCAGGTCCAATCCTCATTTGGTGATTTAGCGCCTTTGCAACACAGTGAGAGACTCAGAGTTGGACGAACTTGCAACATTCTTAGTTGGTCGGATGGAATGACCATTAGATTCGTATGTGTCAAGATGTCGGATGTGACTGCGAGTTGACCGGCCTCTCCCACCGGAACTTGTATGTCATGATTCGCTGGTCGTCTACGTCTGGAGTTAGGATCATAACAAGTTAAAAGTCCCACTAGGATTCTTGTGATTTCCAATGTTCATTATGATTCCGAAAAAAAAAAACATCTGGATGATACCAAGAAATGGCTTGCAGGATTCCGGCTAAGTTGGCCAGTAAGGATTACTTTAACAAAACAAGAACAGTTGCTGCAGACCTCGGAGCGAAACGGAACATATCTAGGCGCCTATTGGCTGCCACATCCGTTCATCTCCGAAAACTCCAAAGGATAAAACAGCGCGCCTTGCACGCTGTCCAATTTCAACCTCAACATAATGTTAGCTACTAAGGGATTACTCACTGTGTGTTTTTCCTCGACTCGCCTGGCTCTACGTGGCGCCGCCTACCGCCCAATCTCTACATCATTGACGCGTCGTATGCCAGATGAGCTGAAAACCACAACGCCACATGATAATGCCGTCAAGGGGACGGAAGGTGGCCATTATCGTGAGTTGGAAATACCTCTCCCAATCCATGTTCACATCTTTGGCATCAGACGATTCATCGAGTCGCGTTTCCGTTACTCCCAAGGAGGTCATTAACTTCACTGGCAGTATGGAGTCACCGCCAATTCATGGTGACTGGGTCTTGTTTCACCCTGTGTAAGCAATTCCCTGACGCATACACATGTTTATTCTATCGGCGTCGTGCAGATACACCCCCGAGGAGTTAAAGTCAGTGTCCGTTCTCCATCACGATGCCAAGACTTGGTCGGACAGGTTTGCCCTACTATTCGCCAGGTCTCTAAGGCAAGAGCTACAAATATCGTCTCAAATTTGTGTGATCTAATCGCCGTCAAGGTTTGGATTTGATCTGGTGTCTCGGTACAAACACAAGCATGTACCTGAAAGCGCCAAGAATATGACTACTGAAGAGCTTCGAAAGGCTGGCTATATTATGGATGACAAGCAATGGCTGAGTCGTATTTTGTTCCTCGAAACCATTGCGGGTGTTCCAGGGATGGTAAGTCGCGGTCACTGATGAAATTACATTTCACCCCATTGCTTTTTTGCCTATTGTCTCAGGTAGGAGCCATGGCCCGCCATCTAATGTCATTGCGTCTTATGGTTCGTCGCTGTAGTTTCATTGCTGTGTCGCGCTCTGACTCTGCGTAGAAGCGTGATGCTGGCTGGATCCATACCTTGCTTGAAGAGGCAGAGAACGAGAGACTACATCTCATGACATTCATGACACTAAAACGACCTTCAATCTGGTTCCGTGGTTTGATTTTGGGCGCTCAAGGTATGAATATCTGAACAAATTTTGTTTTTCTGGGCTTATTTATCCCGCAGGCGTATTCTTTAATGCCTTCTTCTTATCCTATCTAATCTCGCCTAGGCATGTACCCTTCTTATATATCTATGTACCATTATTAATTCATGAAATAGAACCTGCCATCGCTTTGTTGGCTTCTTGGAAGAAGAAGCAGTTATTACTTAGTGTGTATCTTTTTCTTAACTTGTAAGACTTGTCGTCTCAATCACGATTAAGCACCCGTATTATCGAGGAGATGAAGGCTGGTCGCATACCTGAATGGTCAGCATTTTCACTGCGGTGTTTGTATGTGCACCCAGGTATCTGATGGGCATGTTAGGGAGAACATGGACGCGCCAGCGATTGCCAAGGATTACTGGCGTCTTAAGCCAGATGCGAAGCTCATTGATGTAATATATGCAGTGCGTTCGGACGAATCAACACATAGGTTGGTGCTTTTCGTGCTGATTCAGAACATTAATAAACTGTCTCACCACAGGTTCGTGAACCACACTCTGGCAAACTTGAACGTCAAGAACGATGTCAATCCCTTTGCGATTCGCGAACCTAATATGTTGGTGAAAGGCATGAAACCTGGGTACGTTTCTGGCTCAATTACGCACAGGTGCTACTTGTTCATGCAACCTCCAGATTTACGAGGGAGGAGAGCGAGCGTTACGTACGAGAGTCACATGAGCTCATCAAGAGCCATTCGAGCAAGTCTTGAAACCTTTTTCTTTCTGCTGCTGTCTTTTTTTTTTTATGGATGCAATTCTAATCTCATCCCTTTGCAAGGCTATGTATCGCTGTGCACACTCCCTACTCGCTTTCTTGTGTATTGTAATGGACGCATATATCATTTTCAGCCGTTCTGTGATCCTAGACACATTGGCGGATAGTCAGAAGGAGCATGGCATCTGAGTCTCCCGAGATATCCGTCTGTCCCGTGGAGGATCAACACTCTTTATGTAAGGTCTCCACCTGACCCCAAATTGATATATATATGCTGGTCCAGTCTCCACATATATTCGATATTGCCCACCAGGTGAATTAGATATTTTCGAGCTCAACTACTTGTTTGAAGAATGTTTCTGCAGTTACGTAACACTAAATCGACTGGTTGCACTGGCAAGTCAGCCCTAGGTTTCGGACTTGTCTGAAACAGACTGTAGAGGAGTCAATGCATCATCTCGGATTCCAACATCGAGGCATACATGAAACAGTTCAAAGTCGCCTGTATATAAGGCCTCCATGGATCTATATCATCTGCCTGCCGGCCCCTTCTACCATCGTCGTTCGATTCTTATATTTTCTCACTTTGCCTTTTTGATATGACTTCTGCCTATACTAGTCGACGTACGCCGCCATTGTTGGCGGACGAGCTTGCGTCTTCAATTCCCCATGAGCTTAGGTTCCCGCCAGCTGCGCTGTCGGATCCCGAAAAGGAACCACAACAAGAAGCGATATTTGGACAATTTGACCCATATCAGTCGGCTTTGCCATTGAGTCCACGACATGTCAGCTGCCAATTATACCTGTGTTTCCTACTCACTGTTTCCTTTGCTCTTTAGGGCTTACAACTAAAAAATGCCATGTGTTCGCCTCCAATGCAAGGTGGGACAACGCTACCCATGTCAAAGAAGCGTGGGTTTTCCGAATCATGTTCGTACTATCCTGGGGACGTAAAGTCCCGAGTGGGATTACGGCGTCCAAGCGTTCATCTACAGCGTGGTTATTCTGACGGATCGTTCTTATCCGAAGGCTCTCCAGCTTCTCCCGCCGCTCCGACGTGTCATACACCGGATATCCGCAAGAGTATGATCGCAGAATATCCACCTGGCCCTGGAGGAAACCCCATGCTGGACAATTCAGCGCTCCAGGGCATTTGGGATATTTATCGCAAAGAAGCTGGCGATTACGATGCAGCCATGATTGATTCATGGAATGCTTCTATAGATAACTTGATTTTATTTGTACGTCTAACTCATACTCATCCGACTAGGTTCATATTCGTTCATATATGTAGGCTGGACTGTTCTCGGGCATCATCACCACATTCCTTACCGAATCTTACAAGAGCCTTGCGCCACCTCGCACGATTCTCAATCATCCTATCGAAGACAACTGTCGAACATTTGGGTGTGGTCCTCATGCAACCAGAATCAACACGATGTGGTTTACTAGCCTTGGTCTAAGTCTAGTGTCTGCTCTCATTGCAATGCTGGCTAAACAGTGGATCGCTGGATACAAGGTAATCTCATTCCAGAAATCCAAAGCCGACGCATTCATATTATAGCCCTTCAGGTAGAACTCTTATTCTCTGGCACTGGGTGTTCGGAGTGGTTCCATGAAGCATGCAGGGTGCGACAATATGTAAGTTGGCATTCATAAGTTACCGACAGGGGTACTAAAGATTGGCTGCAGCGCTTCAATGGCTTGAAATATTACAAAATGGCTCAAGTCATTTCTGCGACGCCTATCCTTCTACATGCTGCTCTAATGTGCTTCAGTATCGGTCTCGTTGACTTCTTGTGGACATTAAATCAGATAGTGGCAGTCCCGGTGAGTACATTGTACCTATTATCTCGATAATCTTTATCTTATTTTCAGTTCAGATCACATGCTTATGTGCCCTGACGCTTTTCTTGTATATCGGAAGCACGGTGTCGGCTGTGATCTCACCTCGCTCGCCATTCAAGACTGCATTGGCACGACTCATCTGCAATCTTCGTGGAGGAAACCTTGAGCATGAACAGGTCCAAGCAGCTGGCATCAAACTGGACGAAGCGGTTGTGGAATGGCTTATATCCACTTCTAGGAGTCAAGAGATATATCATGAGGCGATGAAGGCGTTGCTTGAACTCAGGAAAGCAGACATAAAGGGCTCGCGATGCTCTTAAATGTAGCTGGAATATTGGAACACGTAGAAGATCTTGTATCGAGTAGAATACGTACACAGCTGCTTACAGTTGGTACAGGCGCTACCTGGTCTCGGCCATCTTCCTAGCGACTAATATTACTTACCTTCTGAGGACGCTTGTGTAGACCGTCACGTGCTTTGACCAAGTAGCTACGTCATATAATTGGTGGGAACCAGCGATGCAATTTTTCCTCCTTCGATCCTCCTTTGTCTAGCCTGTTCATTGCACCAGACGCACTATGCCAGGCGTACATAGTGTTTTCGGGAGCGCGGTAGAATTGTTCTCGAACAACACCGTTCCGGCGACGACCTCATCGTCTGTCGGTCATGGCAATAATCCTACACAGCATTTCGAACGATTATTCATTGGACCAATGTTGTTCTCTGCTGCTGAAGGGCATCCAGACTTGAAAAGTCCTCGTGGTTCCACAAGACATTGGCTACTTGGTCGACATGATGTGACGGGCAGGGATGATGACATGAACGGTGATGCTCCCGAAAGGCACGCCTTTCAATACTTCCTGCGAAGAGGTGGCACAGAAGAGGTATGGGAGTCACAGGATGGTCTGAGACAAAGGTGAAGTGATAATTCGTACATTCACGATTACATTGACATTGACTCAAACAACTGTCACCAGAGTGAAGCAAGAAATGCTATCTCAGTGGCGACAAAGTGGCTGGGAAGCCCTTCAACACAGAGATGAAGGGAAAACGCGTCGAAGGACGTGGGTTGGAACAACGTTCAAAGTCGGTGATGACTTCCTTGGACTCCCAATGCACGCAGATTTTAAGGCCCCTGGTACCATTTCCTCCCGTCAACTGTTACATCCCATACAGTCCACATCTCAGAGATCTGAAAATTTAACCATCTCGGCTCAAACTTATCACACGGCTCTCCAAGAACCATCCGAGACGCGCTCTTCGAGTCAGAGTTCTTCTAGCGGACACACTAATCGTGGTTCAAAGTCAACTGGTTCAGAAGCAGCACTTATCCAACCAACTGAGCCTTCAAGCTCTCGAAATCCTGCGATACTTCCAAGTCTTCTGACTTCTACATCACTTCCCGTCAGAGCTCCCGTCAGCACTCAAATGCTCAATGCAAATGTATCTCCAACTCATGGTAGAAGGGAACTCCCTGACACTAGTCAAAGCACCACGCCCTTACCACACATCCCCATCCCTTTACGTTCAGCTCTCCACCATTCACAACAAGATGGCGCAAGCAAATCGGTGCAATTTTCAACTATACCACAATCCCAATTTGAACCTGTATCACCCTCTGAAGTCCTTGCGCGACGACCAAGCAGTGCCCCAGATACCAGTGCTGGTGCTGCTGTTACCCGGTTTCCATATCGTGGAACGGACGATCAAGGAGAAGTTTCACCACATGGAGACATCATTCGCCGAGGTATGCCTGCTTCTAAGTCTCACACGTAGATATATCCGCTCTCTGTACATTACATGCTGACAGAAATTGCACAGCACGTATGTTGGTACGGAGATCCCACGTGAAATCTGGGATTATCAGCAAGTATTTCGATGAAAAGGAAGCCATGAGGATACGAGACTTCTGCAGTTATGAGTGGAAGGAGTTCTTAGTAGTATGGCGCAAGCAGCAATTGGAGCTTTATGAGGACTATGTGAGTGGGATCAAGCCTAATATTTGATGATGTTATATATATTCTCTGCTCTTCAGTCTCTACCAGGAAAAGAAACATTATTGGGCCACAAGCACTTGGCCTGTGTGATTCCATTATACAAACCAGACACCCATCTATCGCTATACTCCTTTATAGACTTGACGTTTTGCCTCACGTGCACAATGATCCATATGCCAAAAGATAAAACACGATCAGCAGGTCTCAGCACTCGGATGCTCTTCAATAGTAGCATGGGTACTGATGTGTTCGTATTCAAGGCCAAGACCCGAACTTCAGCAATTGATTGGATGTGGGAACTATGGTAAACCCTACTTCTCTGTTGGTGAAGATTGAATATTTGACTCGATTAGATAGGATACAACTGGGAAATGATCTTCCGCAATCGTTCGAGGTCCACTGCCCTGCTTTACAAACACATGTGAAGCTGAATATACCGGGATACGATTTACCTCGCGACAAGGCTTATAAAGTCTTCACAAGGGATCATATAATAGATATATGTCAAAAGGCGCTGGGTGGATCGCCGTCCTGGGACTATCTCATTGAAGAACCTATGAGACGAGGTGCAAGACTAGAGTTGTGCTGGCGAAGGGGCTCAATGCTCGATTGGATTCGCTGGGAGACTGATGTGAATGGCATGAAAAGGGACTGGGCTGTTTTGTATGGCCTATGTCTTGGAAAGGTGAGTTGGTTAGGGAGAACCTTGGATGGTTGCTTACCTAACTTTCTGAATCCCCCCAGCCACGTGAAGTAACCCATCTCGAGGTCCGAATTGGCGAGCACCGCCCAACTACGGTTACTCTGGAGGATGGGTCACATCTGAACGAGCCCCCAGCCATAGAGGGATATGTCTACCGCATCAAACCGAATTCTCAGAGCCGTACGCAAGTCTACATATCCACGCATGGGGGCTGTTTATTTTCAAATCAGCCTTCTCGTGCCCATCCTCCTCGTCCCCCTATACCTATGACAGATGATGTGATGCAGGTTGGGATTGATGCCGAGGAAGATAACAAGCCTGCTTCCTTCAAGGACAGGGAAATACAGCGAGGTGATATTGCTTCTAAACCAACCACCTTTTGAATATAACATTTTTCGCATAACAGGTGCACAGCAGGTCCTGCAAGCCGATGCGTTCGTCGATTTGAGGAGTATTGTCGTGGTTAGACGAGCATGTCAACTTATCGTTCAGCCTCTTGATCCCTCCAGGGAAGGGGAGAATTCCATTCCACCATCTGTTAATGCAGCAAGATACGCAGATGCTGAGGACGACGGCGGTGAGGAGGCATTGGTACAACATCCTGATAAACCGGTCTTGCGGATGCGACGATCGTTTGAATTATTAATGAAGACAGGGCACGTCGTACGGTTCGAGGTATGTGTTCCAATGCTCTAGCGCGCCTCAGTAGGGTCTATTGTCTTTGCAGACGTACTCGTGTAAAGTGGCACAAGAATGGGTCGAATATTTAAGTCAGCTAATTAAATATTGGACCCATCGACACCGTGTGGACGCGTCCAACGAAATGGAGCTTATTCGTACAATAACAGGCACTCCTAATGTTACGAGCCCTGAGTGCCATGCTGTCAATGAGCGGCTGCCAGATTACGATGAGGCCAGCCAATATCTCCCTACGTTCTGGAATTGGTGTGTAGTTGATGGATGTCTATCGGTGGTGCGAAATGGACGCTTGTTTCTGAGGAGAAGCTTTAGAGGGCAATACAGGCACGACCCTATTTCTTGATAAACGTGCTTGTCTCATGTCCTCTATCAGATTAATGCAGCTTATACTCGTCTCTGGACATCTGGTGCAGTTTCATATTACCTCGCATCGAGCGTCCCATCACATGCGCTCCCAGGCTATCAGCCTTCTGGATGCCTACGTTTGTTCAGGTCATTTTGCGACCCAGTCGCTGCCTGTCGATGAATTCGCTCCGGGTCGAGAACCTCTTCGCCGTCGTTTTCAAGACGGACTCGAAAGTGAAGATGGAGAATCAGACACTATTTTTCTTCTTTGGTAGCTCGGTCTCACTGACATGAAGCAAGCCTCTCTAACGTCATATTCAGGTATCGTCCTCATCCTGTAGGAGACGTGATTGGCAACGCGTCCAAAGTTGCCGTCCCATCCTTGAAGGCTAAACATCGGGTGCTAGTGCTAAAGGCTCGCAGTAAACTCGAACGTGATGCGTGGTGCTGGGCACTGAATACAGAAATTGAGAGGCTGTCGCGCAGGACCAGCCGAGAGACAGTTACTCAGGGTGTATGAAGCAAGCTGTCAGGGAAGTTCTGGGATCCCATATGGGTCACCTTCAAACCTTCTTGGACTGTATCGAACTTTGTTATCTTATATTTTGCATTGTCTTGTATGTACGACCTTGATATACCGATTGGTCTTGACGTCATCATGACATAAGCGCTGTCCTGTCCACATGCCCTAGACTTAGACTTTAGATTAAGTACTGTAATCTTTCGTATTCTGGTTCCTCTACCTCATGGATTCAGATACTGGTAGCTCTTCACCGCCTTCAATACCCATCCGTTGGTTCCGGCCTACGATGAGCACACCATTCCTCCAACTTCCAACAGCCCCTGTTTCTGTGACGAACGTCGATAGCTGGATAGCGCTATCTGTCCAGGAGTCCGCACAGTGTGAGGAGGCATGGCAGACGTTATCAGAAGATCAGCAACTTGCGGCAGAGGGGTCTTTCAATAATGACAGTCGAGTGGTGCCGTTGGGGGGCCAGGTTGAGGATGAACAAGCTGTAGGTATCACTATCTCGGAAGACAAACTGTTCGAGGTGGACGTCAAATCGATGGAGGTGAGTCATTTTAGTTCGTGGAGCCCTGAGTGAGGCCAACCTGACGCGTTAAATGATGATGCAGATACGACCTATTTACTGGCAATTGAACACTCCACTCATCAAGGTTAGAAGGGCCGCATGGATGTACGATGAAGTAAGTGGAATAGAGCCTCGCTTCATCCCTCATCGTTGAAGCCCCTTGATTGTATGGTTAGACTAGACCTGTACCCAAATACCTGGCCGATCAGTTGGACGCTGCTTACAGGTATGTGTGCTCCATTGGCGGATGTGTATTTTCAATATATATAGCTGCAATATAGGTCGGTCCAACCCTGGCAGGTGAGGATTTCCCGAATGCAAGTGACACTGTAGAACTGTTATGACATGTAGACATAGCTCAGCTACAAATTTGAATTGGAGGCAGCTGCCTGTTTAGGCATCGAGGCCTATGAGAAACTGAGATACTCAATCACTCTCTCACACCAAAGGGGAACCTCGCAGCTATATGTGATATTCGAGGATGCATTTACAGCAAAACTCATATCGTCAGTCTTTGGATCTTAGTCCCCTTTGGTTCAATATTACTCTCACTTACCTGACTTTACGCTTCCAAGGGGAGCTACAAACCTGTTTTTTCAGAACCCATTTTTTGGTTCAAAGAGCAGGCCCGCAAAGACGCGAGCCTTCGCATTTTCCGGTACCGCAGTATACTATGGCTACGACGCCGCTCTGGCATGTTCACAGAAGTCTATCACTCAACCATTGAACCCCCAACATCGAACGAGAGAACAAGCCTCTGATATAACAAACACTCCAGGAATCGCAGTTGGTATGCGTTCGCCATCCAGTGCGACTGGGCAGGATCCAGAATATTTGAAGAGCCATATCGAGATAAAATACGATGAGCCACCACACGTAGGAGACGAAGGTCTGAAAAGGGTTACAGACTTGGTGCTGATTGTTCATGGCATCGGACAAGGTGTATGTAATGGCATCCCTTTTGTCTCCCCTACTGATGTTGTTTTATTAAAGCTTGCTTCTCAATATGAAAGCTGGTCTTTTCTGTACGCCGTAAACCACTTCCGACAATTAGCAAAGTATAGTTGTCGTTTCATCTTGCTCTGAGTACGATTACTCACCATCACCCTCATTCAGGAGGCAAGCCAGATTACCAGCTCTTGCTTCCATCTTGCGCAATAAGCAAGTCCAGTTTCTTCCCGTTCAGTGGCGGGCGTCATTGAACATAGGAGAGGAAGAACAGAAGGAAAGGGAGAGAGACGGTCTTGATAACACGTTTAGCATATCAGGTACGCGGTGCTTCCCTGCTTCTCCTCATCCGCTCACTTCAGATATTCAAGACATCACCCTGAAAAAGAGCATCCCGTACGATTATCCCCTTTCCTTGACGACCTCACCTGCTGAGATGTTGGCACACAGTGCAATCCGTGAACTCACAAACAATGTACTCATCGAAGTGCCTTACTTCATGAGCCATCATCAAAGTGCGATGATAGAATCAGTGGGTGTTACTTCCGAAGTTATGCTACCATAGGTAGACTCACGCGCTGAACAGGTCTGCGTGCAAGCGTACGAATGCCCTTGTCCGTGTAGAACCGGAATCTGACAGAGTTTGAGTTTACAGGAATCGCACATATCGCATGTGGTGTGCCCGTAATCCAGGTGTGCATCCGTTCTTATCTGTTTCGTTCTTTTGCCCGTTGAATAAAAATGGTAGGGTTTGACAAGTACGGGCGTGTACACATAATCGGTCACTCCTTAGGTTCTTTACTCTCCGCGTACATCCTCTCCAAGCAGCCCACGTTACAACCTCCGCTCTCACAAATGGATCCATGCATTGCTCGGCAATGTCGGAGCAGTTTCTTGTTCAATACCAGGTACGGAAGTGGCCACATGCGTATCATGTGAACTCATATCTGTTATAGTGCCTTTTTCGTTGTCGGCAGCCCGTTATCTATATTTGTGCATCTAAACCATGCGCAGGTTATCGCCCGTAAGGTACATGTCACAACTCCCGTGGAAGAGAGCATAACATTAACGTATCATAGGGTAGGGAAAGAACACAAGAATCGCCAGATGACGAGGCTGTGAGTCATGATGCGTCCACAAAGTTCTTCTCTACTGAAACCTGACCATATCTAGCTCGATCGCGAAGGACTTTTCGGCTGTTTTGCTGTAAAACATCTTCCCTCGAACCTTGCATTCATATCTATACTTATTAAAATTTAACAGATTGATTCCCTTTATAACATATTTCATCCGAGTGATCCTATTGCGTTCGTATCATTTGGCGCATTTACTGGCTTTGTCTTCATATCACACTGACCAGGTGTATTAGATATCTGCTCAACCCGTGTGTGGATGCTAAGTATGGGCAATCGAGATAGCATAGCAGATATCCTCATATCCTTCTGTAGGAGTGCTAAGGACCTTCCTCCTTCAACTGTTCCAAGTTTCAATGCTAGCGTCATGTCTAGCATTTCCATTCGCTTTTCAAAGCTATTTGGGGATGTTATACCTAGATCTTTTGGTTCGACCCCACCAATGTCTCGCGCACAGTCTCCGGATGGTCGCCCTGCAGCTGGACGAATACCGAGCGGATTTGAGCTTTCAGGCCACAATCAAGTGCTACAGGGATCTCGAGCTGAACGCAGGTAGGTCGGCGTAACGAAATGTAAAACGTATGCCTCGTTACCGAAGCTACTGTTGTCAAGGTTTGCGGCTCTCAATCCCCACAGCACTCTTGACTTTCAGTTGGCATCCGAAGGAAGTATCAGTGAATATGTTGGTGAGCGCTCTGACATCTTTGTTATCCATGGGTCACTTAATTATTCAATATTCTTGATATCACAGACATGATCACAGTGAGAGCCAGCTTGACTACGAGAGAGATGCTACTCACCAGCACTAAATTCTGTAGGCCCATTCATCTTACTGGCAAGACGCAAACTTGGTGAGCGAACATGAATAAAATTGTGGAAATTTATTGAGTAAATGTTACCAGGCGGCATTCGTTCTTGTGGAGTTATTTGCAAACCAGCAAGACCTCGCACGCACCGGCTTAGTCCCAGCAACCATCGCTAGGTCATAGGGAATTTAGTTTAGACCATCATACAAAGCTTTTGTTAGAGAACTTCATCTATTCGTAGATTTGAGCCTGCGAGCT
The DNA here is from genome assembly GCA_025174535.1 of Cantharellus purpuraceus. Classification (NCBI taxonomy): domain Eukaryota; kingdom Fungi; phylum Basidiomycota; class Agaricomycetes; order Cantharellales; family Hydnaceae; genus Cantharellus; species Cantharellus purpuraceus. Next base: position 1,227,705 of record JALBUN010000010.1, read on the forward strand.
ATAAATTGCCACTAAAGAGAGGCTAACGAATGGCCATGCTATATATCAATCTGGAGCCAGTACCAGTCGTTTTGAGGCCACCTATGGGCTTCATAAAGTAGCCTCGTGGCATGCTATGTTACAATAAGTAACGACGCCACTGGCAAACACAAAGTCAAACAACGCGTGGTTTGGGATATATTCCCGTGTTCTTGAAGTTTCCATTGTCAACACAGGACCAGCATGCCACGCCTCAACTACTCAAAGTGGGACCAACTTGAGGTAAAGTTGCTTAATTTTGTATGACCGGTGCTCAGACTGCTCTTCATTAGCTTTCTGACGATTCCGACATCGAGGGTCACCCTAATGTAGACAAGAAATCTCTCATTCGGTGAGTACCTGTCTCCATCCATTCAGCATCTCAGGCTTAGTAGTCGACTAGGTGGAAACAACGAGATATACACGAGAAACGAGAGGCCAGAAAGCAGCGGATTGCCCAACTGAGTGGCGAGATTACATGCAACGAGGTGCTACTTCCTCGCTTGCAAACTATTGCGAGTGATGTTGCGTCGGGGGGGCATGTTTACTTCTCCTCCCTCGTTGAACGTCTAAAGACACAACCATCACCCGAGGCACCAACTGATGGACAACCCACTTATGATGAGATGATCCAATCGTTACTTCTAAAGGTCTGGGAGGAAGTGAAAGAGAAAGGTGTCCAAAAGGATGATCCGGGACTCGATAAAGCTCTCGTCGACGGACTAAAGAGGCACATAACTAAGTTAGGAGAACGCCAGGAACAGATCAAGGTTGAATTAGAGACCGAGCAGAAAGAACAGACGAAGAAGATAACTAGCGAAGACATTCATGAAGGTTTCGACTCCAAGGCAAGTCAGATGCCACAACCACTCAAAAATGCTGATAGATCCCATCATGTAGTATGTTCCTCCAAAACCAACACCAACTCCCGCCATCGTGCCTCAGAAACAGGCAAATAAGAAGACAACAGAGACAACATTCGAGACTCTTAATCCTCAATCGTCATCCGTTTCTACGTTGGTGGAACCTTCTGCACAGCCTGATGCCAGTGACGAAGATGAAGACGAAGACGAAGATGAAGAGAGTCTCCCACAATTGACCCCCGCACTTGCTGAGTTTTCTAAAATACCGCTTCGCGACTATGAACGATCCTGGCAATTTATTCAAGCGAACAGAGAGGTCATCGTGCCTGGTGCTACAGATGCGCTTTTGGTTGAGGCGTTTGCTGCAGAGGGTCGTGGGGAAAAGGGCTATTCTAAGCAATGTGTTCATCAAGGACTGTTACTACAGTATTGCGACAAACTGGGCCCAGATGGTGTTAACCTGTTTTTCAGGAGGTAAGGACAACCAACAATCAAACTTTCTTAATAACATTTCTCTCAGGATGGTGTCGAACGAGAAACGTGCCCAGGCAGTCTTCTTTGATGATGTCGAAAAAACTTATGCACACCTTGCTTCTCGTGTTGCTGTTACTAAAGCTGAGGAACAGGAAGCTGCGCAAGGGCACGAACAAATTCAGTTGATGCAGGAGGACCCCTCACAACCGATTACATTCAATATTCCTGATGGTCCGCCTCCAGAGGACCTCAGGCTTGAAGGTCCTGGAACAGAGGGATTCGATATTGAACAAGTGCGCCAGGCACTTCAAATGCGTTGGGACGTATTTGAGGCGTTCGATGGCTCACTCAAAAAGGCACTTCAGAAGGGCACTTTAGAGGCTGTGAACAAAGTGCTGGGCAAAATGGATGTAGCCGACGCAGAAGAAACAGTGAGGTTATTGGAGATGACGGGCATTCTTAGCTTCGCAGATGGAGGCAAAGTAAGGGATCTGACCAATCCAAATGGTGAGGCTGGTGTAGAGGAAGAGGGAGAAGATGCAGCTGCAGCCACTGGCGCTGAGTGAATTAGGCGCATATTGAGAAAACATCATTTTGCTTTTGTGATCTTATCTAGTTGTTTTGCTTTGAATACCAAACAAAAGATGCAGGAAACCAATCACTATGATTTCTCACTCATCCTTCTCCAAGACCATACACAAGCCCCAGAGCTACCTTGGCGGCTGCCTTCCTTTTCTCCTCTTCGTCGGTTATTCCTGCTATCTCCTCCTTCATAGCGTCCAAGGCTTCCAAAACGCGCGAGAGGTCGAATGGAGCCTGTAAGTCACCTTGCTCAACAATCTCTCCTGACATGCCCATCTCACGGAGACGATGGGACATCGATGCGACTTCTTCCTGAGATGGGAATGCTGGATCATCATCTGTGTCCAAGAGATATTTCGGAGGACTGGGGGCAGAGACAAAATCACTGAAATTGTCGTCAAAACCGGAGTCAGCTGGTCGGGAGTCTTTGGATATACGACTCGAAGTAGCAGAGGTAGCTTGAGATTGATCTATTCCCGTCCACGGATCTTTCTCGTCATCGGCACCCTTTTCTAGCCACCGCTCTAGTGCGTCTCTCTCACGCTGGAGCGCGGTGCTACCCTCCTTTGAATCCTTCTCAGCATTCAATAACGATCGCAGTCCATCTTCTTCTCCTGGCGGTCCAGGAACCGACACCATACTGCGCGTTTTTGCACGTTTTCCTGACTTCTGAACCATGGATGGCCAAAGGATGGTGCTAAGTGCATCAATAATGCGACCTATTCCTGGTACTTCTAAAACACATCAAAAACTATACAAGTGGCTATAATCATTATATACCTTCTAATCCATCCATATCAGTCTCTTGTGTAGTTTCCCTGCTAGGATTGTCGTTTACATATTCAAACCCATATTCTCCGAAAAACAGCTCAAAATCGCCTTGCTTCTCGACGGCTGCGGAAGGATGGGAGACAGCGATGGACACCTCAAAATCCAATTCCTCAAGACGCTTGGTCAGGTCTCTGAAATCGTCTTCGAAAATCTGGCACATGAGTTAGTGGCATTCTTCCATGCTGAACTTTCGACATACTTCCGTAGGGTTAAACACGAAAATACAAGCGGGGGCTTCTGCTGCATCTTGGGCTCTCACTTCTGTGGTTTTTGCAAATGAAAATTGTACGGGGGCCGTGTAATATTTGTTCGAAATAATCCATGGTAGATGGTTGGCATTATCAATTGATTGACATTCGGTAGCTGAGTTAGACTCAGATGCGGCAATGATCCCTGGGGAGTAGTATGGAAGCCCTGTGTAGGAGTCAGAGGATTCTACGCACTAGTGGATAGTTGTTTTGCCCGGGGGACGGAAGAAGAAATGGTCAGGATTCGACATGAAGGTGGTGGTGACATGATACAGGTCACGTCGCGAGTAACCAATCAACGCCAGAATCTTCCATACTCATTCTACGATTCAATACCGTGACTCGAACGCGCGCACAGAAACAAAGCTACAACTCCCTAAGCATATATACACAAGACAGAATAGTTGACCCAAAATAAGTTATGGTAGGCACATTATATGCCCTATTAGAGACCAGCTGCACGACTCGGAACGGATAATGACGATACCTGATCCCTGACTGATACTTCGGCCATTATATTTCTAGAAATGCAAAGCAGCCTCTTACGACTCGGGCTGAAGCACGAACACCACTCGATCATCTCAAGTTTAGGTAGAGCAACGGCTATACGAAGGGAGACCTCGACCTCGTTCGAGTCCGTTATTTCCGCAAACTCTCGTATACACCTCTCGCATGAGGAAAGAGCCTGTCCGCGCGGACAAGATGCATGTCGTAGCAGAACCGTTGAAGGCGTAAGGTAAACATCAATAGATAGAAGCTGGAGTGTTTGTATGGGGCTGAGTGACGTTGCAATTGACCACTGGAAGAAGCTCAGCCCTAAATGTCAGGTGGTCACAGCTGAAAACAACTTACCCCAAGTGAATCTGCTGATGGAAACAACGTGCCAACGCCAAACTTGTCCACTTCACCCATCCCATGCAGTCGCAATTCTCGGAGGCCCGGCAGCCGAGAGACGATCGCAGCAAAAAGATGATCGTGAATCATGGTATCAAACTTCCATATTTCTAAACATGTCACAGATCGAGGGAGACATGCGATAACGCCAAGAGGTTTATCAACATTGAGCATTCGGATTGAGACGGCTTTGAGAGCCGGGAAGTTTCTAGGGTGGATGGATGGGATAAGCAATGAGGAGACATTATGATAGCTGATCTCCCTAGCAGAGTTACAGCTAATATGAGCTTCCATCCAGAAGACCTGTCTAATGACAGACACACTTGACCCAGCTGTAAACCTCAGGAATACACGCTATGTACTCCCAATCCCACTCGTTCCTCACCCTAAGCTACAATCATCAACGAACCCGATAAAGAATGCGAGGAAGTAACCTTAAGCGAGAAAACCATAATTTCAGACCAATAGCGCGTAACGTACGAGACGCTAGCACGATGTTACGGACACAAGACCAAGGTGGTTTGCCATCGAAAGAGCTGGAACCCGTTCGCACCCGAGATAGAGCACACTGCCGGAAGAGAATTTCAACGATATCCACGAGGAGTTCATTAGGCAAGCATGTTTGCATGACGGGTACGCTTCCAGATTCTCTCGGAATGTACGTTAAATGAAAGGTCACACAGTGTGACTAAATAGTGCCTTCCAATTGGCCGACTACATTTCGTCATGTCTGCTCTGATCAACCGCTGAGTACTGAGTCTTCAATCCTACCACCTCATTATGCAATAAGTCACGCAATATCAGGACACGAGCTCTAGTTGTTTTGCTTCGAGTTACGACCCGGTCACCTGGCCACATGCAAAATCCATCATCTAGTCTCTAAAAGTCATTTCTACCCAAAAGACAGATTTTCCCGCCTTGTAACACTGGTAAGACTTAGCTTGATTCGTTGAGGATGACATGGGCACCACGGATGCCCAACACCGCCCTCGTGGAACAAACGCTGAACGCTACGCAAAACGGTCTGGTTTTCGATGGTCGTCAAAGCTCCAATGCATCATTATAATAAAGCTTACAGCACAAGTGACAGTCCATATTGTACCTTACGGAAGGTGAAGAAATTAGCACGTATGTCATTAACAGTGAAAAACACTCATACCGGTGCGGCTACTGCTACAACAACGTTAGCAATGGAGAGGGCTGAATATCTCAATTTCAATACGTTCACAAGTAACAGACCATAACACCAACCTAAAATGTAAATATAATATAATAATCCTAATACGATAAATTCTCATGTGTCTGCAACGAAGTATTAACTTATGCTCACCATCATGGAACATTGTCGTGATCATCGGACTACGACAGAAGCGGTAGTATTTCAGCCGACAGTAGAATGTCAATGCTGCGATAACTGCAAGGCGTGTTCTCATAATACTTCAGATAACCCAGTGTGCATATGGCGCACCAGTTTGATTTACTACAGAAACCAAAAATACGAACGCTATGTGTCCAGCGGGTGCCAAAGGTATGCAATTGATCCCCACTCTTGGCGATTTCAATAAAGGGTGGACTTGGACGACTTTGCTTTCCACGTAAATATAAGGAGATCAGTCTTGAAGATGACGCTGCTCACATGTCGTTCCGTCCAAGAGTCGTTTCATAATCATGACGGCTGCAGAAAAAATGATCTAGGCAGCATACTAATTCAATTATGCAGTTCTACATTGAAATGATACTCACAAGTGTGAAGCTGACAATAAACACAAGTATGGACCAACGACGACCCAAAATAGCATATGTTCGCATTGCAAGGATTACTAGCCGCCGATTACTGACAGGCATACATGTCAATCGTAGATGCCTTACTTTCAGAGATGAACGTTTCTGCAACCGTCAGCCCTGCACGATGGAATAGATTAGAAATGACTGCATGACGAGGATGTCTATAGAACTCACATGCTGCTGCCTTAAATACCGAGGGGCAGGTCTGGACCACCATATCAGAACATAGAACATATAATGAGGATGGATCACAATACACTTGAGTCCTTCACACTGGTGAGGGCTGTGCTGAATGTTAGCGTATGGATAGTAGGATTTGTGAAACACCGACCATACACAGATATTCCTATATCCACGAGAGGGATATATCTGTTTAAAAAGAAAAGAACCTTTCCAAGAGTCCATCTGGGGTTCCAGACGTAGTACACCTTAAACGAACGATCGGCACGCCGGGCAAAATGAAAAATGATATAATACGAACCTCTCGCTCGAGTGTCAAGAAGTAGTCGTATGCCTGGAAAGAGACTGGTCAACACCTATACACAATATCCGCTATGCAATGAGCTTACAAAGAGAGCCCCACAGGACACTAAGGGGCTTCATGATCAACAGAACTCGCGCCGTGATTGAAAACAGGACCATCTCACCAAATGTGTACTGTCCCGCGCGATTAGAAAAACAATGTGGTGAAGTTTGTCCTCTTACCTCTGTCACTCGTAGCGCGACCAGTGAGGGAACTAGGGCATCAAGCAAGCTAGTTACAACGGACATGGTACCAACAAAAAGAGCTCACTAGTATGATCATTGATATTAAGTAGTACTACACGGTGTAACGCTGGGGAACTGAGTCCATCAGGACTATTGCCTTGCTCAGAAGCAGAGCGCTTATGGGTCTGTCACGGAACTGAGGACGGCAGAGAGCTGATAACATGAGGATCAAATAGCAGATGGTTGAAGCGCTGAATCATCTTCGTGGTGAGTTGTCCATGACAGCGTGATAAAGTAGATCTAGTGGTTTGTTTGCGCAGCCATATAGCCGTTTCTGTGACGTGGCAGCTCGCGATACATTCAGCTTCGCAGATGACGATGATTAAACTGCCATTTCGCACGCCAACCGACGATGTTGCACCCCCTCATTGCGTCGAGACAGCTACCATGATCGGAATATGGGTGGCCGATGCGGAGATGCTAGATCGAGGCTTGTCATTATCACTGTCAAAGTGTGATGGCGCGAGTTTCAGATCGCAAGACACGCTGTAGAGCATTCCAACAGGAAAAACCCGAATTGGACCGACTGAGTTTATTCATTGCGAAAGTCATATCATGCCAGGCCAAGTGCATAAGCAAGATATGGGACACGCTTCATTTTCTCTGTTTCTCCATCGCACATATGTGTGGCTGCCGGGATGACGTGGGGAGTTACTTAACTTGACATGCCATAGCTATCCATGTCGAAGTGCTCCAAGATCGTGTTAATGTATATAAATGAGCTAGTCAGCTACCGTGAGCCTACTACTTCAATATCGAGTTGCTTACGAAATACAACATAGAAAGATGTTCTACCTTCCGCCCATTATCCCAAAACACTGGCGGGCGAGACTCCCAAAAGAAAGAGATGGTCCGAGGATTCTCGATGATGTCGATAATTGTGTATTTTTTTCGTCAGCATGGCTTTATTTCTGCTGCGACCATATCGTCGATATGACCATAGCATCACCAAGCCTGTTGCTCTGCTCGACAGAAAGATTGCAATCAATGCACGTGTAAACCCGCCCTGCATTTCTTCATTAATCCAGGCGCGTGTACTATAGCCTGATGCAAACAGAGCCTTGTACTTGTAACATGCCCATTAGTCTCCCTTGCCTTTTTCTTTGCAACCCGCATCAGGCTGTTCCACATATATGTCCTCGGTAAGTTTTCCCCAGAAAATTACATCAAACAGATAGATGCCGAGATGCCGAGAAGTTTCAACACAGTCTTAACAGATTCTCAATCTAGTAAATATAGTCGTCTCATACTGGTACATATTTCCCGTTACATAGACTATTCATCACAGAACCTGATCAGCTTTGCCATCCACTTGTTCATTCACTATCGGAACCCGCTGTCTTAGATAGGCTTTCCACACTTCAAACCATGCCTTCGCCTCCGCCTTTGAACCGAATTGATAATCTCGAGATACAGGTACATCACAAGCGTCAGCGGTGGCTCTCCTTTCCAATGCCAACGTGTGGCCATTGAGCAAAATACGGAGGTGCGGCAAGGTGAAAGTGTCGACCAATAAGAGTTGCGATGGAAATATTTCCATGCTCTTGTACTCCCCAAATATGGGTCTCCACGTGTCTAACACCTACGATGACATCAGAGTCATGTTTCAAATGCATACAGTCGCTGCATACCGCAGTGCGCGTTTCGATGGACTTCTGCGTCTTCTGCATCCAACACACACGGGTGTTCGTAACAGTAACTACTTCAGGTGCTGGAGGACTGGGCTCTAAAAACAGATAGCTCGATAATGCAGGTGCGGAACAGGAATGAATGTCATACGCGGAGAAGTCTTTGAGCTACACTCTAGAAAAATTGCAAACCAGTGTGCAGCGATTCGGGAGCTAAACACAATTTCTAGAATGTCGATCCAATCTGGCTGGGAGGATATAGCCGCATAGATGGTCACTTGATCCTCCACATGCATCCAGGACCATGATGTAGTGACGGTCACCACCTTGAATCCGGCTCCCGCACGTGTGACTGTTGACTTGGACGCACCTAATCCCCAGTCGCGCAACGGCAATTCCTATTCAAAAACACGATATTTTGCCGTTATTATAAAAAGTTGGTAATAAGGACGCACAGGCCACACTTTTGAGGACAATACTGGCGTGCCATCACGAACTTGCAAGGTACACGGATATTTGAAAGTAAGCCCGACTTGGACCGGGTCTCCATCACCATTCTGATAAAGTGCACAGTTCTTCCAGACCGTATACCATAATCGAGCTTCCGTCTCGGTCTTGAAGCAGAACCTACGGGCGGTGGATGGTTCTTCATCATCCGCTCGGACCGAACGTTCGTGTACGATAGTATCACCGCTGCGATAGACAGTAGCAAATGGCAGTAAACCTGTGGCGACGTAATTGAAGTGGGTAGGATGGGCTTTGCAACTCCGGGAGTGCCCACTAAGCGTCACTGTCCAATGCGGATTCGTCTATTAATAGGTATATCAGCATTATTAATATATAAAGGTCTGCACTCACAGGCCGCCGGCGTTCAATATGTGTTGGTGTCTTTCTCATCCAACAGTCATACTTCTTTCTCACCGTTACCTTGCAACGTGGCATATCTACTTGAGTGCAACCCGCCGAACCCACAGAGACATATACTTCTATCCATGAGAACCATTCCGAGGCAGAGGTTGCACTGAGAAACACAATATCCATCATGTCCTTCCAATTGGAACGAGCTGGATTGTGCATTGATACCGAGATTGTTCTGCATGCAATAGTCCATGCCCAGGTTTGTGTATTTGGGGGCCAGATGATATCAAATCCCCCCGCTCTTCTAATAACTCTAGCCTCGGAAATTCGAAGTCCCCATTCGGTGAGGTCCATGTCCTATATTGGGGGTGAGGTAATGAAAGATGTCTGATATGATGAAAGCGCACATCTAGGTAGCGAGACACCAATATTGGTTTACCATTACAAAGCTCGATACTACATAGCTCGTTGGAGGTGGCTCTGACGGTGACCGCTTCGTAATCCTTGACAGGTTTTTCCGACTTGAGGTCCGGAAATGTGGGAAGACAGTGTGGGATTTCAGGCACAGGTGTAAAAGAAGAACAAGATGCGATAGCGGGGGCTTGTCCATCCATACGTTGCACCTCCAGCAGCTTTTGAAGTTGTGTTTCAATGGTGGCATATGCGGCAATCTTTGAAAAACAATTGCGGATTAGTCCGCCGTCGAAATATAGTGATGCAAGTTATACGTTGAAAGCCATCGACAGGTTTTGTAACCGATTCTGGAAGTACTCTATCCTTCCTTCGATCTCATTGCTTCTGATAAAGTTCTTGATAACATTAGTCGTGACATGCTCCTCGGAGAAGAGGCGAATGTCATCTAAGACCCTGCAAGCAGTCATATAGTTGTTGTAAGTTGTAGCGAGTGAAAACGTACATACTTCTCTAGTCTGTTCAAGAGGGCTCCCGTGTGTTCATTCATATCCCTATTTGACAGGAGTTGATTGACAGCAGACAATATGTCTGCGCTGGAAACGACCAAATTTCTTAATGCATGCTTGTTACTCGATGCCTGTATACCTATCATGCAGTGGAATATGCTTGGTAGCTAACCTATACACACCTTCTGCACAATTCGCCATATAAATACGAGTATCGAATAGGCTTGCGCCAACCCCGGCACTGGAACAAAGTCGATACCTAGCGAAACGAGAGATAAAGTGACTTCCATGCGGAGTCAGAGATGCGAGAGAGCAGAAGTGAAGCTGTGTGCGATCTGCGCGGATAAATAAGCGATACGATCGCATATTATCTGTCTATTTAGCACTGCATGATAGAACAAACGGATTGAGGTCACGAGATGCAAAGTGCACTGCTAGAGTGTCAGCTCTGTGCCAGGCTGTGCAATTGATTGTGGACAGATGCCATCATAGCCGTGGCTCCCCAGTTGCTCCATGGGCAGTCAAACGCGGCACCGATCTCATACCGTAGAGCGTACACGCCGCCAAGTTTCGCTGACCGCCGGAGGTTCGTAATCAAGTCCGAGCGGAGTTTATGTCGGAAGTAAATAATTGATCAGTGTGTGATTTGACCTTGGAGTCACCATTGTAAACGCATGCACAAGAAGGCGACGTAAGACCGTACTGGGAACCCCAAGAGTACATTGGGTAGGGTGTACTTGTTTCTGTCGCGGGTGTACGTGGCCCAAAGAGCACAACAAAAAAGTTATATTCGACGTATCATGATAGAGCGCGAAAGACAGAAAGCTTAGTCATCGCCCGTATGGCTGTGCCGGGACTCACACGTCTCTGATAGCTCCAACAGCCTGTTACATGCCTTGCCTGAATTGGCCCCATGAGCACAGTAGAGTTAATAACTGTATGATCATGGACGCCACCTTACACTCATCACCACCGCCCGTACAAAAATAGCAACTTGGCTGACTAAGGTGTATGTATCACACCTCACAACCATATATTGATCGCACGTTGACCCTGTATTCCGGGTGGGGTTCGAGGGGCAAGGGACACTGGGCATAAACTTCAGAGGCTGCAGTGATCGCCGTAAAGCACCCTCTTACAGGAGATGAATATCAATATAGTGACATCGGTCTTCTCGTCTTCCGGCGATGAGGGTGCCAAAGTAGTATAGAGAAGTCTACTATCAGGAAGATGACTGGAACCAGGCAGACGACATTGGCATTTGTACTCACTGTCAAAGCCTGCGATGCCATGCTCTGCTAGATAACATATCATATTTTTGAGAGTATCGCCAACCCTGACAGTAGGTACAAGTACAAGGTTCTACATGGGGCCGGTGATCTTCCTGGGGACCGATAGTATATTTTTATCATCATGCAAATTCATCTAAAGGCTAAGGTCTACAAGTGGGGTTGAAAAGCGTTGATAACATAGAGGTACAAGAATACTGTAGTACGCAAGTCGTAGATAAGGCAACATTCTCGTATCAGGGCGGCAACAACCTAAACGAATGATACGGGCGAAGCAAAACAAGGTCCGTAGTGAAAAATGTCGATGCTTTCTACAACGGTCTTTCCTGAGAAAGCATGCTGGTAGGTGTATATTAGATTGAATGTATACTCTTGTCAACCAATTGCAAAGAGAAGGAGTGGCAAGTCTGGAAGGCTGTAACAGATGGAGCGGTTGGCAGGCAGTGGCTTATACCTCAAAGCGAAGCAGTCACTGTTCAATCTGTACGATGTCACCTTTTTCCCAGATTAATACAGTAAACGGGCGGCTTTCTTCGTCACTCCAATATCGGCATGTCATTGCAGAGTCAAGCTACAAGCGCTACAAGCTATTATTGTCCAAGTCGTAATGGCACAAGCGTGCACATGACCGAACACCGACTCTGTGAGTACTCTTGATCGAATCAGCGTGTGGATACTGCACGTCGTTGGAATGCGGAGACTCATGGCTTACGATTTTGCCGTGGATACTACCGATTTAATGCGCCCACATTACAGTGCTATGTGCACACTCTGATGCATCTGGCACAATCATTCGGCGGTACAGTAGTCATGTCTAACAATCATCGACACTTCTTGATTGCAACTGCACAAGGTATTGTTGTAACCGATGGTCCTATCATGCGCGTCTAATAATGAGTGCCATGCATATGCAGCCCTTAAAGCTTCATAGAAGTTGAGTGCAAGCGCTCTGCAGCAGCCGGTCCACCATCTATGTTGATATCCGAGCCCCCCACCACCTGTTCTGAGTCCCTGCTGTCCTGAGCGCTTTGACGAGCTCAGGGATTTTCCTGAGGAACTCCGAATCGGTCCGTGGAGCGTTGCAGCATCGTAATAAATATTCTGATGGGGCGTATCAGTGCTTCATATAAGTCTCCATGCTGGTGAGTTTAATGGTCCCCAGCTGACATGTCCAGTGACACTGGCTTATCGGATGCCATAATTCCCTCACTGGTCGCGCTCCGAGTGACAGAGGTAAGCAAACAACTTTCGCTGCATCGCTGGTCTAATCGCGCCGGTATATTCGCTTGCAGTGCACGTTCGGTGAGAAGCCCTATCCAAGTTATCAAGCGCGAGTCTATTGATCATAAAGCCTTTCAGTGGCCTGTGGAGCTTTGTTTGTAAGATTTTTGCTTAACGAGTATTGTGTAAAAGCGGCGACGAACCGGTTTTCAGGCATATGACTGCTTCCTGACGTTCGAGCGGGAGGTTCGTGTTATGGAATTTTCATCTTCCTAGGCGTGTTCATTGCTCGTTAAGGTATACTGCGTCTGGAACTCCAGATGGACTCTTGGGAAGATACTTTATCTTTTAAATAGATATAGCCCCATCGTGGATACAGTGATGATGGTGTACTGTCAGTGCTTTTGACGAACCTTGTTATTAGTATCGTACGCTGACATTCAAAACAGCCTTCTTTAGTGTGAAGGATCCGAACGTACTGTGATACAGCTTCATTATACATTTCATCTTTCTGATGTGTCCCAGATCTGTCCCTTGCTAACTAGGGCAGCTTTATGTAAATTCTGTAGGCATACTCGTCGTGCATTCCTTGCTAACGTTTCTGTCATGTAGGGGCCCTCCTTGCAGGAACGTTCATCTCTGAAAGTAAGGCACCCATGATTGACATGTATGCCTGTCAGTAACAGTGGCTAGTAATCCTTGCAATGCGAACGTATGCTCTATGGGATCGTCGTCGGTCCATGCTTGTGTTTATTGTCAGCTTCACACTTGTGAGTACCATTTCAATGTAAAACTGCATATTTGAATTATCACGCTCTCTAGACCATTTTTTCCATAGCAGTTGTGATTGTGAAGCGATTATTGGACGGAACGACATGTGAGCAGCGTCATCTTCAAGACTGATCTCCTTATATTTACGTGGAAAGCAAAGTCGTCCAAGTCTACCCTTTATTGAAATCGCCAAGAGTGGGGATCAATTGCATACCTTTGGCACCCGCTGGACACATAGCGTTCGTATTTTTGGTTTCTGTAGTAAATCAAACTGGTGCGCCATATGCACACTAGGTTATCTGAAGTCTTCTGAGAACACGCCTTGCAGTGATCGCAGCATTGACACTCTACTGTCGGCTGCAATACTACCGCCTCTGTCGTGGCCCGATGATCACGACAATGTTCCACGATGGTGAGCATAGGTTCGTTGCAGACAGACGAAGATTAATCGTATATCAGGATTACTATATTACATCTACATTCTAGGTTGGCACTACAGTCTGTTATCCGTGAATGCAATTGAGTCACGGTAAAATATTCAGTCATCTCTATGGCTAACGTTGTTGTAGCAGTAGCCGCACCGGTATGAGTATTTCTCACTGTTAATGCATACGTGCTGATCTCTTCGTCCGTAAGGTGCAATATGGACTTTTACTTGGGCTGTAAGCCTTATTGTAATGGTGCATGGAATATTTGAAGATAATAGCCAACCAGACCTTTTCGTGTGGCGTTCAGCATTTGCTGCACGCGCGTGGTGTTAAGCATCCGTGGTGCCTTTGTCTCTCTCCACGAATCAAGTCTTGACGGCATTCCAAGCCGGTCTTTCGGGTTGGTATCACTCAGGTGATGATCATTGCCAGTGGTCAGATATCGTCCTCCTGACTTAATTTTGTGAGTGCATGACATGTACATAAAATCGAAGTTGAGAGGGTAAATGGTTGTAAGTTCAGATAAACTACGTGTTGAATTATCAAGACCGACGAAGACGGAACGTTGTCACCACAAAACATTACGGCCGCAAACATACACGTACAACCATAGGACGCGGCGGTCCCTATTTTCTGTCTCAGCATGCCCGCATGACTCGGTATGGTATAAGTCTTGTTACATGTTCCCAGACACTTCAGTTGTTTTTCTCCCCGTACCAACTGAAGCGTACGTATCAGTTCTGTCTCCCTCATGTAACTGTATCGACCGAGTCTTGTAGTTTACTTAAAAAGGTAGCTACTAAATGTCATAGTTGTTTTCTCCCCGCACCAACTGAAGCTTTAACAATTTAGGCAGGGATCGGGGCTGGAGGTCAGCGGAAAGGGCGTTCATTAGACACTAAGTATGATACTACGGTTTGCTTACCTGGAGTTCGGCGGAATGGGCGTGAACTCCAGCCAGTAAGCGCAAAAAAATCTTTCAATACCCCGTCGAGCTGTGCACCCATACGAGTCCACGTTGAGGGCAAATCGTTCCATAGCTAAGTCTTCGTCAAGTATCTACTTAAAAGGCCCCTCTTCGCGTCTTATTCCCATTACTACAGAATTCTCTGATAGCGTCAATGTGAGTCTACACCATCCACTGTTAGTAAATCATAACTGTTTCTGATGGACATGTTGCACTTTGACTTACCAGATCGCTGCTTTACCAAAGCAATGATCAGCAACTTCACCTCCAAATGACAAAGCGGGAATGACCATCTGCGCTTGAGGCTTGAATCGTGAAGCTTTGAAGGTTCGGTTGATCAAAACGAATTTGAAATCTCCCTAGCCGCTGCTCATGCTCTGCGTTGTGGCCGGATGTATATCCTTAAAAGTCATGATTGGCATCGCCTGCTTCCTGCACGTGATGTCTTCTATTACTAAGATTGATTGCTTCTACATCAGCCTGAGAAAGCAGCCAGGCGCCACGCTCGGAATGACATTGCCCTCTGACACCCCCTTTCTACTCTCTTGCCCTTTACCTTTGTAGAGGAGTCGCAACCCATCTGCTGCAATGGATCTAGTCGGCGCTGGTCTGGGTATTGCGATAGGATTTGTCCCTGTTCCCGGTCTCAAACCTGCTTTCGATACCATCAAGTTCATTTGGGATAAGGTCCAGAAGGTCTGTCTAACTGCACATGTATTTGGCTTTGGTGTTTATCGATACTTGGCGCTAGGCCTCGAACAACAGAAAGTCTTTGAGGAACTTGGCTGTCTCTAGCACTGAGATATTCCTAGCTGTAAACCGAATTCTTATGGAGAACGATACCAACGACCAGATAATGGATTTGCTACGCAAGTTTGAGGAGTATGTAGTTTCTGAACCAAACCTGGTGCTTATTCACTTACCTGTCTAGAGTTTTGGAGGAACTTCGGGAATTCGCAAAAGAACATGTAGCAAAACACTTATTCAAGATTCTCATCACGAATGTCGACATTGTGGGACAGATAGAATACTTTCAGAACAAACTGCAGAATTTATCAATGGCTTTCAATGTGAGTCTGCAGGGGCAACTGATGGCAGAAATCTAACGCTTCTTCTAAAACGTTGCACCCGATTATATCAGATCGTTGCATTGGTGGACATTAGAACGCAGCTTGGAAGGCTTCTTGAGGGAAACCAAACCCAGAGGACACAGATTGGGGATAATGCACCTCAGCGTATCAAGGTGTCTTACAGCGAGTATTGTGAGATCCAGGTCTCTAGCAAGAATGTCCCTGTATTAGCTTCCCTCTTTGATGACGTGCGTATATACGGTTGGTTTTTTAGTGAACCTCCGCTCATGCTCTATGAAGGAAATGAAGCTCTCTACATGGGGCATCGCGGCACCTGGGACAACTGTGAACGCGAAGGCTGGAGGTTTTGAAATTGTTTCTGCGCAGAGAAACGTCCTATGGACTTGGTCGGTGATGAAGAATAGGGTGACATCCATGGATCTTAACCCGGCGTATACCGATTGGAAAGAACATATGGACCTTGTCTTTCCAAACGATGTTGCAGCTGTCACTTGGTTCAAGTGGCTTCAAGACTATTCAACGACTAAGGTAATTGGTACAGTTCCACGACCTCCGAACTGCGAGCTGTCGGTAAGGACGACGCACCACAGCTGGCTGCAGAAGACACCGGATTCTATACAACATCGACGATCGGTAAGTGCATCTATTTTTCGCGATCGAGATGCATCCTTTAATAACTCGATTCCCAACAGAGGAATTCTGACTGGGTGATTACTCTCGGTGGACACTCACAAAGTTTCCGAGCATATAGGACCCACTTCACTTACGTCAGTGGTAACAACGTGTCTTTCACCAAGGTATACCGCAGCGGAGACACTATTGTGCATGAACGATCTGTTCGAGCTGACACCGAAGTACCCACAACTGCAAGGAGATTCCATTTCGAAACAGAAGAGGAGGCTGCAGCATGGTATACTGCATGGAAAGCATGCGCCACAAAGCTGGCTGGCGAGACTGAACCCGTCCGAGTGGAGCGTGTTTTAGTCGATCCCCGTACAATACAGGTCCTCAACCGAGAGCCTATCCTGGGTTCCGCCCTCTGGCCCGTGAGTGGTCTACAGCGATGGAGATGCAATATCCAATAGCAATTGACAGGAAATACGGTTACGTCGATGGGGCTTGGAGACATCGAAATCAGTCATAACGCGTACTCCCAGTAGTTTCACAGTGGCTAGTGTAACAACAACGCGGACTTGGGGATTAGACGGGAGCCAGCTAACAGTAACTACCAGCATTGCGTCTCAACCAGACTGGTCCCATTCCTTTGAATTGCTCTTCCGCGACGCAAAATCATCCAAGGCCTGGTTCATGTATCTCAAGAACTACGGCATTGGTGAACTGCCACGTGAGCATAGTTATGAAGTGTTTGCAAATCCAAAGGCTCACCATTAGTAGCAGCGTTGCCGCCACACGCAGAACATATCACTTTGAAGGAGGCCTCTATCTGCTGGATGCAGAAGAATAGCAAACACATCCAAACTCGCACAGCAGTATGTTACAATGTTGTGGTAACCCGGCCAATGAATTAAATTACCTGCAGACGTCGGACTCGTGGATCAATTTTTTCGGGCAATACAAAACTATGGAAGAACAACCCTCGTACCTGGCTATTACGAGCACGTCAATTTTACCTCATACACGTATTTCTCGGGATGGTCGTTGCTTGAAACAGGAGCGTATGGCCTCAGAGAACGACAGTGATATCCTTGTCACACGCACTTTCAAATTTTCCACGGAGAGTGAAGCAGAGACATGGTATGAGGTATGGAAGGGTCACCTACAAGAGAGGATATCTGGTTAAAACTCTAGAACTATTCATGCCTTTGAACCTGTCTTGTAAATTAATAGCGCGGGCTTGGGGCATATTATATGACTAATTTTGAAATGGCTATGCCAAGTGCATTGGATCATAGCCTTAGAGGTTCAGGCACCTAACAGATCCCTTGCCACAGATGGTCTACTGTGCAGTATGTGTGAGTCAACAAACAAGCAACAAATTAGTATACAATGATCTTGCCCAATATTGCCGGTATAACAACTTGCTCTCGAGTGGTAGGGGTAGAGATGCAATGCGAAGGTTGCGCATTTCTGATAGAAATCTAACTATAAAAGATAAAGTGCATACCGTTGGATTACAGCATTATGGAGTCAAGTGTATATACATCACATCCTACAATACGGAGTTATCCGAACGGCTGGCTACCTTTCGCGGCTGCGCTGAACGACCAACTGCATCTCTCAAAGACTTACTCACTGTTTCGGCCTTGCTTGTTTGGTTGAGGAAGCCCACGACCATCATGTCTACTTGTCCGCCTTATGCGCCATTCTTTGGGTTTGCAGGCGTGACTGCTGCTGTGAGCATGAGATGTATCAGGCTTTGCAACACGACAACTAATGTATGTTCTGGTCAGATGGTCTTTAGCAGTAAGAGACACGATAGAGTCTATGCAGATTTCCCTAACAATGAGTATAGCTGTGGGGGCCGCGTATGGCACTTCAAAAGCAGGGATCGGTATTGCTGGCCTGGGGCAGTTCAAGCCAGAATTGATCATGAAGGTGCGTATCCTCAGGAGTGTCGCCTCGCATTTGCGTGAATAATTTGGAATTATAGAGCCTTATTCCTGTCGTCATGTCTGGTATCATTGCAGTTTACGGTTTAGTAGTATCTGTTCTCATTGCGGGTGGCCGTAAGTGCACACATGTATAGCCGCATTGGTACCGTGGTGATCTTCGTACAGTTGATCCGCGAAAAGACTACTCTCTCTACGCTGGTTTCGTTCATCTAGCGGCCGGGCTAGCATGTGGGATGACTGGGTTAGCTGCGGGATATGCCATTGGACTTGTTGGCGACTCAGTGAGTTCTAGTTCACTTTCTATTCATCGAGCGTGCGTGACACATCTGCAGTGTGTACGGGCATATGTTAATGAATCAAAAGTCTTCGTAGCTATGGTGCTCATTTTGATCTTTGCGGAGGTTCTGGGTCTGTACGGGTAGGTTTGCACGTCGGCAAATTATCAGCCTTTACTTATTGTGCATTGATTAGGCTCATAGTGGCCCTGATATTGAACACACATACAAACGAAGTCGTGCAATGCTTATAGTGCGCCTTTCTTGCAGAGGACGGAGGGTGACGTATTGTATAATATTACTGCAGAGTGATTTGCATAATATACCTCAGACCCATACCCGAGATGGCATTAGAAGTAAGAACTATGACCGGCTTCATACGTCAAAGAGGCATTACAACTGGAATAGCAAGAGTCGAGTTGGATTGCTGTAGCCTTGCGAGTCTTGATAGGCCTCAATCTCGGTCGCCTTCGGAAGATGGGTTTCTGCGACGTTTCCGTTCTCGGGGCCGCGAGCGTGAGGTTTCCGAACTTGAGGCAGACGATTCTGAGTCCGAGGAAGATGACTCCAAGTCGGAACTGGAGGAACTGGAGCCAGAAGATGAGGAATCTGAATTCGAGCTTGGACAGGATCGGTTATTGTAGATGGCTTCAGACAACTTCAGCATACCTTCGAGCCCTTCTCTTGAGCCTTGCTTTATCGTTCTTGGGAAGTTCCTTGGCCCGTTGACGTTCCTTGTCTTCCAAAATCTTGTTAGCTGTTCCCGTCCTGGTCAAGCGCGACGTTCAGTAACCAGACGTCCATATCGTAGGCATGACCCACTTGGTTTTGAATTCTTCTGG
This sequence comes from Cantharellus purpuraceus, assembly GCA_025174535.1. Lineage (NCBI taxonomy): Eukaryota > Fungi > Basidiomycota > Agaricomycetes > Cantharellales > Hydnaceae > Cantharellus > Cantharellus purpuraceus. The sequence continues at coordinate 1,247,031 of JALBUN010000010.1, forward strand.
CAGTTCCAAACTCGGTTTGCCTTCCTTCTTGAGTTTAGCTAACACATTTGGCTTTTCGAGCTGTTCGGTTCTTGATGGACGAGAGACGTACGGCCTACTGGACTTGCACTCGTAGGTAAAGTGGCCTTGGTTATCTAGTGAGTAAGAAGTGCGAGAGGATCCCAGATATATAAGCGCACCTTTGCCTAGGCATTTCTGGCAGACGGTACTAGAAGTGGCTGGAGGGTTATTGATACCTGATTGGACTTCAGCATGAGCAATCCCGTGCAGCCACTGAACGAGGCATACTTCTCCTGTATGATAAACAATTAGTAAGACTCGCTTCAAACAAAGAGAATATATACACCAATACCTACTTATGTGGTGCGAACTTGGACATAACTAACGGACTTTGAAACTGTGTCTGGCCAAATGCACTCCCCAACTGGTCGAATACGAGCTTTTACTATCTACGCTCGCCCATTCTCCACATCCCTAAAATCTCATGCAGGACATCCATGCTACATTGGCCGGGCTCCAGTGCTTTATCCACCGTCAGTCACTTTAGTCCCGACTCCCACAGCTCTTCAAATCAGTGGGCCACTGGGCAAAACCAGTGTACCTTTGGAGCCATACATGGCGATCTCCATCAAAAACACACCCGCAGCTCAGGCTGGATCTATAGAAAAGACTAAAGAAACTGGCCTAGCTTCCGTCTCGATTTCCGTGGCCGAGCCACAGGCGCGAAAACAACGCTCAATGTGGGGGCTCACGCGGACTCTCATTTCCAACGCTATTACTGGAATGACGGAGGGTTTTACGGTACCGTTGCACCTTGTGGGCGTGGGGTATCGTGCTGCGCTGGAGCCAGATCCACGTCCAGCTGCAGTCATCACGAAGGAAGGTGGAGGCGCGAGTGGGCAAGGTCCTCCCATGCGGTTAAACATGAAGCTCGGGTACTCGCATTCGGTGTTTGTTCCAATTCCGCCCTATATCAAAGCTGAAGTGCCCATCCCCACGAGAATCATGCTCAGTTGCAATGACAAGCAGAAGTTGGGGTTGTTCGCAGCAAAAGTACGCGATTGGAGAAAGCCTGAGCCATACAAAGGGAAGGTATGTCGCTATACCATCTGACTCCGGTCCTTTCTCGTCCAATCCGTAGCTCAAGTTATAAACCATGCAGGGCATATTTGTTGGTCAGGAGACCGTTAGAATCAAATCCATCAAGAAGAAGTAAGCTAGGGCTAGAATTCATATTGCAATACCCGGATACAGCGTGTGGCTCTCCATAGCCCTCTTCTAATCATTTGGTGGTTTCGCGTGTAATGGAACTCTTCAAAGCAACTCCCGGAGTTAAAGAACACCAAATGGCATGTTGGTGTCGTAGCCATAGCCATCTCTAGATAAATGTCTCAACTAGACTTTCACGACTTTTTTTCGGCTCTAGACAATTCATCGATGGCACACGTAGTGTACAGCTCAAGGGTAACGCGGTTCGGCCACAGGTCGAATACAGAGAACGTGTAACAAGTCGCCTTCATCAAAACAGCATGATGCGGCGTCAATCCCGCTCGATCACGCTACACCTCCAACTGAAGCCATGGTCTATATGGCAAGGTTAGTTTCATTATTCGGGTTAGTAATGTGACAACTTGCAAAAGGAGAGGCGGTTGGCCCATCTAGAATGGCAAGCTCTTCTGCAGTGAAAGGAAGTTGTGGTACCAAGAGCACACGCAGCGGTACCAACGCCATAATAATAAGCGGGAAGCCAATGGCAGCTGCAGTTGCAAGAGTCGGAAAAGATACAAGGCTAGAGTAGTGGAGGTACGTACCAATAGTTTGCACAATAGCCATGGTCGCCCCGAATGCGAGGATCTCTATAACGGTGAATAGCACGATGCGTGACTTGCGTACTTTGTGGAGTGGGTCATTGGGAGAGGTGAGGGTGCGGTCACGCAACAGAAATAGGACTTTCTTCGTAATACCATTAGCATGCAAGGCGTCGAGGCCCATGTACCAGCTATCGCGATGCGCATCAAGAACTATCCGACAATGTGAGTCAATCAGAAGATCCACATACAAAAGGCCACCGAGGACGCCTAAGGGAAATTTTCCTGGTGTCAAAGCGACGCCGGCAACGGGCGTCAACACACATACCTCGGGGAATAAGACCAAGGATATGCAAGAATGGCCCAGTGAGCAGTATGAGGCACATCGTGCCCTGGGCTAAATTCGAGACACGCTGTTCCACGACTGACACAGGCACCTCTTGCCTTGCTGGACGTAGGTTTTCTTCAAGGGGCGGTGAGGCACTTCGATTATTCCCAGATAGTGTGGCTTGTCCACGCAAGTGCCCCTTCTCTTCATCTGCTTTCTCCTTTTGTCCTAACACGACTAGAGATTGAGTATGGATGGGAGCCTGGGGAATAAGACCTGTGTGCATGCCTTGTTGGTAAGTAACGTAGGTGTCAACAGAGCACATACCATTTGGCGCAGGAACGCCGATCAGACCGGCGATAAATGTGGTTAGACCTAGCAGGAAGAAGTCATAGTGGAATCCTGGAGGTTTGCGAAGTGGGAAATTGGATCCTTGTGCCATAAGGGACTAGTCATGTTGACTCAGTCAACATATGCTGATGTAACTGTCGTGAGACACGCACGGAGACATTGTGGTCAAAGAAGAACAGAACCCAAAGTGCAACGCCGAACGGGAATGCGATGCCAACCCACTTGGTGTCAAGCTCCCAGAACTTTACCAGCCATTCTCTCCTCCCCGCAGCCTGGAACGCGCCAGCCACCGGCAATGTCGCTGGATGCGAGGTGTTAAATCTACCCCAATATGCAACAGCCGAGGACGCAATGATGGCAGTTGGCATGCCATAATCAGCAAAAAAGCGTCGCACGTGGCGGTGGAATAGATCTGACTGTGACATTGCGCGAAAGACGCAGGCAGCGCTCAGCATGAGAAGTGAGAGAATGATGGTTACATATGCGCTTGTTAGAGGGGCACCGTGTATTTGCCGGGTGATGGTCTGGACCCCATACTGGAGATACACCTATACGATGCAGCAACACTTGATTGAGTATGATCCGGGAGAATGTCCGCGATTAGAACCCACCCAAGAGACGAAAAACCCAAATGTGTCACATGAAAACAGGGTTACATATTTGAGTAAATTACACCCTGTCCAGATGGTCAGCGTTTGCGACAGAGATTGTAGTAGTACGCGTTGTACAGTTAAGTGCCGCAGTGACCCAGTGGAGTATGGCGCCCCAAAGGTATACCCAGCCCACAAACTGAAGGTAATTCGGGCCGTCTGGGTGGTTGGCCACAACATTGAAGATGGTCTTGTTTAATACGGTGATCGGACCTGGCCTGGTTTGAGGTGCATGCCATGACAAGACATCGGGGCGGACTGACCTGTGACGCCTGCAATACATAGGGGTTGTGCGCCGAAAAGTGAAAAGACTACTGCTGCCATGAAAGATGAGAGGAGAACTTCAGCGACGCCATATTGTTGTGTTGTCTCTATCAAGTCTAGGGAGAATGCAATGCCTGGAAAGATGCTAGAATTCGTGGGGTCAGCGCTGAACAATAGCACAGGCAATGGCGGGAAGGGCCCATTACTTTGAGAAAAAGGTCAACGCCGTCGCAGGAACGACACGATAATTCCAGGCATCGGTCCAGTCAGAGACATAGCATGGACCGCGGGCTTTGACATCTCTAACGATGCCACGGAAAGGACGAATGGACAAGAAGAAAGCTAGTGTGTTGTATATAAACTTAGAATGCGAGGGGGCATCATATGAGTGTGGAGTGTCGCGGATGCCAGCCTGAGATGTGTCGGGCACTCGTCGAGTCGTCGAGTCGTCGTCCATTGGGAACCCAACCCTGGTCTCATTAATAGACGGTACTGAGTCGGACGCATTTTATAAAGCGGAGCAATGTTAGAAGAATATGCATCTACCAAATTATTAGCAAAAGTGTACCTATGATGCGCACACGTCAGGGATCTTCGCGAAGCCCCCTGGAGCTCCTAAGTCCTGCATCACTTACCGCTACCCCGGGGCAGGCGCCCGTTGTTCCAGCACGGTGAGGAACGGGGACATGCCACGATGTGGGAGTCTTTGGACGGGGAGTGCACGCAGTGTGCCGTGCAGATATACACACAGCTCTGCTCCACATCTATGGTGGTCAAACTGCACAAAAAAAAAATTGCGACAAGCGTATCACATTTCCAGCGAAAAGTCGTCAATCCCGCCAAGAGTCATCAACCCAGCGAAAATTCAGCCTACCGTCAGCGAAAACTTATGGGGATGTGACAGCAGGCTGGTCACGGACACACCCAACCAACCGACGGTTGACTCAGTGCCACGACCGCCGCACGTCCTCGCACATCCACCCTATACATAATCCTGGTCAGCTCCAACGGCAGCTTCTTCAAGTTCAACAGCAAACATTGCAACAGCAGTCCACATTCAGCCAGGGCTTCAAGGATCAGCACATGGTGGTTGAAGATGTGCTGGCAGTGGTGCCAGAGATGGGAAGCATATCCATCTTTGCATTGTAGTATCTCCAGCGCTGCAGTATACCCAGAGGAAAGTGATTCACAGGTAAGTAGGATGCTATGTGGCCAGGGAAAGCTATTGTTTGCAGGTGGAAGCTCTGGTAATTCTTGAGGCAGCATGCTTGAGATTGGCAGTGGGGCCACGAGAATGAACGACCTGTCGTTGTTACCTTGTTGGTACGGTCCTTGAACTTGGTGCGTGCAATCCACTTGTTGAGGGATGTGGTAATGTAGGCCTCAAGAGATGAGTCCTTGTATAACTGGAGGCGTGCAGTAAGGCACACACTCCGACCAGTCAAACTGGCGGACGTGCGAGAACGTGCGGCGGTCGTGGCAATGAGTCAACCGTCGGTTGGGTGTGTCCGTGACCAGCCTGTTGTCACATCCCCTTACGTGACGGTGGGCTGAATTTTCGCTGGGTTGATGACTTTTCGCGGGATTGAAACCTTTCGCTGGAAATATATTACTTGTCGCAAGTTTTTTTTGTGCAGTTTGACCACCATACACATCTCGCTTCAACTTTGAACAGCACGGATTTCTAATTGTGACATCGGCTCTACCCCGAAATAAAAAGACATATTCTGTCCGGACTTCATTCATCGACGTTGTGATACGTGGTACATTCTGAGGGATCCAATCTCTCTAGAGACGACTCCGCATGCAGGGCTGAGTCGGCATCCGGGGGATCGTGCGTCTGCGGTATCTTATCCCGTGAGTGCGCTTGACCCCTGCAAGGCGCACGGCGAAGCACACGATTATTCGGCAGACGGCGTCGCGGCAGTTGCCTCTGGAATTGAGCAGGTGTATGCGGAGGATGACGATGCATTGGGCCAGACGTTGCTAGCTCCAGTTGTGGGACACGGTGAGCCATTTGATGAGGATTGCCACCTGTTCGTGCAAGGCTGCGATAGGTGTGGTGGCACTGATGACTCCGCTAACGCGATGATGAATAGTCTGTATAGAGAGGGTACGATGATTGTCGTGTGTTCTCATGTGCTTATAGTAAACATAAAGATTGTGCATAGTAATCCAGTGCGCGTTCCCAAGCAACCATCGCGGCCGTCGAAGAGCCGGCAGCACGCCAACCAGCCGAAAACCGAGGTTCCGCAGTTGATTGTCTATGACTTCCCCACTGTCGAACGATTGGCGGCATGGGTGCACACGGCACTCGTCAGTGGCCAGCTCACCACCGACGCTGCGAGCTCCGTCGACAGCCATGTCAAGGCAATGCACGCTTTGGCGGACAAGTACAGGTCCGCCGAGGATTCAAATACCACGCGCGTTGGTAGCGACCGTGTCGCGGACGTGTCGCTTCCTCGGGTGATCCTCATCACGCGCTGGGGTGTCACATGCTTCATCAGTTGACTTTGGACGCTGATGTTCATCGCGTATATGCCATGGGCCGTGCATTGGATAGCAGCAGCTTCGAGCCAGACAGCGTGCCGCGTTGGAGGATCGTGGACTCCCGACAACCATACTTGATGATTCGAGGATGATCATGCTTGCGGCGGAAGTACTGGACGATATCGCAGAGGAGGGAAGAACTGAGGTGCTGCTTGTCCTTCGATACCGCGTTGTTTAGATGAGAGGATCCGTCACGCGCATCTTCCACATGGCATACCCGCTCAACCTCAATCTCGGGGTGCAAGCATTTGAGCCTCAAATTGCCTTTGTACGCTCGCTTGTCGATTTTGCCACCCAGTCCCTGCTGCCTATCAAGCCGCGGCTCACGTTTGCGAGCTCGGCGGGTTTGTTGCAGAATTGGCGGCGGGGTGAATGGGTACCGGAGGTGAAGGCGTAAGTTGATACGGCGATGGGGACCGGGTACGGTGAAAAGCAAGCGAGTTGGTGAGTTGGTCAATTGTGCGGGTCGCGAGCAACGGGGGGACTGGAATGTCGGCGACTGGGTGCCTATTATCGTAGCCTCGTGCACGGAGCTCTCTTGTCTTCCAGACTCTGAAAACGTACGTCCTGTCAGTTGACAGAATGGTTTCCGATGCCAGATGTGTTAAAATAACACTGTAGGTGTGCGCTTGGTTACGGACGGATACGGCCGCCAGCGGAATGATTCAGCTAGGCATGCATGACCGCTCCCGCTCCTCTCCCGGCTCTGAGCATGTCGTCTACCGACACCTCGTCCATCCCCATGCCACGTCGTGGCACCGCCTCATGCTTCACCTGAGCACTCTTTGCGCTAAATACCTCGGTCAGGGTGTGGACCTCGTACCCGCCGAGCAATGGGTCGCGAAGGTGCGCTCCGCCGCGCTGCGTCCTACCGATGCCGCCAAGGTCAAAGCTGTGAAGCTGATGGGCATGTGGGCCTTGGGGGTGCTCTCGACCCCGCCGCAGCCTAACCGCGAGGTATTCAACATACCGCGCATGGACACGCACGTCACAGAGGGGGAAAGTCGCGCTGTTAGGGAGTGCGAGCCTCTCAGCGAGGCTGACGCAGAGAAATGGTTCTATTATTGGCTGGGACATGGGTTATTCTCGTCATCATGAGGCTAGATGCTTATGGTCTCGTAAACAAACACACGTCATCGCTCATATACACATACGGACCATGCGAAGGGTGTCCTTCTGAGAGACTACGGACCTTGATGTGCAAAATGCGACCACGGATAGCAAGTGGCGCGGTTCTAAAACTATGGCCCAGTAGAATAATAGTTGTCTCTTGCTCTCCGCTTCTGATTCTTTAGGGGCTGTCAGAACTCTTCTCATTGGCAGACCCAGCGTGAATGCTTTAGCATATTGTGGCCCGATCGCTTCATATCATTAAAACCTTCATATTATTAGCCTAATATCCTCTAAGCAAACGAACTGCAGAGACGGACAACACAACGCAAGGGAAACATTGCACGCCACTATGATGTTCGCATCGTATCAACTAAATCCCCCCGTATAAGCATATGAATATATAAGACGGTATCGTCCCAAGGCTCTCTTGGTTCAACGAGACGCCAGATATTACTGAGGGAGGAACACGAAGCTCGATCTGATTTAGTCCACTTTTAAGGGTGGGTTGCGTAGTCGAACTGCCGTCAATCCAATTTCGACAAAACCGGCCACCGCTAAGCATAGACCGCAAAAGAGGATCAGATTGGAAAAAGCATCGTGGCTGATGCCAAAACCAGACCCCTCGACAGCATTGAAGTGCAGCTTCAGCAGATTCGAGCTGACTGGCGCGGCGATGACGTTGCTTATGCCACGACCGAACGAGATGAAGCCTTGGAGCATGACCGCTGATGCAACGCTGTCTGATAAGGAAGATGCATGAGCTCATAGCATCCTTGAAAGTGACGCCGCTGTCGCAGAGTCAAAACTCACATGAACACTCGCGAATGACGCTATATAGCAGCGCTGCCCATGACCCGGCAGAGAGCCCAAACAACAGGCCAAAAGTGACGAGGGCGCCATAGCTAGCCGCACCCGCACCGCCCCACAACCCCAGGACGACTACACTAGCGAAGAGGGCCTTTTTTAAAACAAAGCATGAATATAGATCACACCGGACTTTCCCCAACAAGTTCGGCCACTCACAATGAAAGTTCCAAGAAGGTGTGGTGTGTACCGATCACTTAGCGCGCCGAAAGCGCAGTTCGAGATGACGCTTGCACCTTGAGAAAAGTTCAACAGTGGCGCACGACTGAGATTCTAGTAGCGCAGCTACCATTGATGACTGCGAGAACTGCTGACCCAGCTTGCGAGGATGCGCGAATGGACCGCGCTTGGACATAACCTGGAAGAGGTAGGTGTCATGTCAGCAAATGAAACTATTCAAGTGTGGCATGAAAGATAGTACTTGGAATATAAAAAGTGACGAGAGTGAAAGTTAATTCCAAGAGGGCTGTCGCTGCTAAGAATGCCCAGAACACCTTGCTTTTCATTGCAGCGCGATCACCGAAGATTGTCTCAAATTGGAGAGGGGGGTCGCTGAGACCTTTGCCTACAGGCAGACGCGGACGAATAAATGGAATCGAAGGTCCGATTAATACTACAAATGCGAGAGCCTGTACTGAGCGTTCAGGAACATTCTAAGCAGCGTATGGCGGCGTCTGAGGAACCCACCAAGCATCGATTCGCTGTCCGGAACCCCCAGCGGTCAAGCAGAGCCTGTATGACGAAGGGGAAGATACACCCGCCAACCCCGGAACCTTTCACCAAATTAGAATAATAAGTTGGTTTAGCCAATCTGTATGTTTACGGAGGCAAGGGCTCGCCAAGTCCACTGACCTGCAAAGATGAGCCCGTTTGCAAGACCGCGTCGAATGGTGAACCACTCCGGCAGATAACTCAGAGCCGTGTAATAAACAAACATCTGTCCTGCATGTTAGATTGCCGGAGATTCTATCATGTGAAGCAGGCACCTCTCCGACGCCCAGAGCAAACCCTTGAGTCCAAATAAGCTGGGCGCTCTGTGAGATATACAGTCAGTTAAGCCAATCGGATGTTCTTCACTCCCTTTGTTTCTTTTGCAAATCTTACAGTTTCGGAAAAACTGGCGCCAACCATCGCAGCAGCCATCAGTAGCAGGCCTCCGTACATTGATGGAACCTTCGTCCTTGGATAGCCGTTGCATAAGCCGGCGGCTAACGGTGAAATGCAAAACATTGTTGCAAGGTTGATGGTGCCGACGAGAGGTAGCAGGGTAGAGGAGTTGGCCTCGGAGCCGAATGGAGTGCGAGAGGTATAGTAGTTCAGGAAGACGCCGTAGGACTGCACATATCCCTACACGCACATCGGAGAAATGGATGTTATTCATTGAGGGCGCTTCAACAATCTCGGAAGGGCTTACCCAAATGACCGTCTCTAGGATCGTTGTGGCTATGACATATCCCCAAGCATGGCGACCCCGATCGACGGGAGGTCCATCTCCTTGCTCTACGCATGTCTCTCCCTCGCTTGAAGGATGTTTCTTTTCATTACGAACTTCGAAAGAAGAGGATTGTCCATCGAGGACGGTGATTCCCAACGAAGATGGTGATAGCATACATGATGTGTTCCTCCCGGCCTTCGATGACACGATCTGATCGTCAGATGGGCCAAGGATTCGAAACTGGCCAGGGCGAATTGGATGAAGCACACAGACATCATTGCTCTGCCATTCGGTCGGCTCGTCCCGGAGTAATGCTCTAGGGATGGATGGATGATGGGTAGTGCATGACTGCGAAAGGTGTTCGTTGGTAAATGCAGATCGTATCGGGCAGACAGCCTCTCATACATACCTTGATAACAATCTCGTAGGCATCCTCATGAAACGGTTCAAAGTGGAAGTCAATTGTCTTGCGTGGCACTACCCACTGCCAATCGAGTCCTTGAAGGTGGGGAGGCCATTCAGATGCGTATCCAATCTCGGCACTAGAAAAAAAAACGTCAGGATACGCAGCGATAAACCCTGCAGGACCTTATCTCACGAGCCCCAAGATGACACTAGTGCAACTCCTTGTTCAACGATCGCATCTCCAACTTTCTTTGCGAGGGAACCGCCGCCAATGAGGACTAGCTCGGCGCTTTGCAGAAGCTTCAGACCATGCAAAGTTTTTGATAACTCCTGCAGCATCATATTTAAGTTGTCGCCGGAATAGCACATTGGCGCACAGCTCACGCACAGTAATCATTGATGGAGACAAATAGAGGAGCGCCACGTCAGTCGCAAGACAAGCGTCGTAGACCGATTCGGGCGTGATTTGCGGGACCATCTCGCCAGTGAGAGCTGGATAAAATAGCCCGGCGACCATGCCTGCAGCGATCGTAGGTACCAGACAAGCCATGACTCCTCCGGCATCGGACTCTAATTATCGACATCGTTAATGCTCTTAACAATCAGGGCAGAAAAATGATCACTTGGCCATGCAACCGATGACATCACCATGCCTTTCAGAGGGACTGAAGCATCCCCGAGCGCGCATAGCCACTCTTGGACTGCAGTCCAGGTCAGATGGACTGGTTTCGGGAAGTCCGTTGGGCCAAACGAGGGCAATATCATGAGGGTACTCCATCTTGGACGAGGTGCAATAGGCAGAAGCAGCTGGAGTTTAGGGTCGGGAACAAAGGGTTGCCCGGGAGAAGCAAGGCGGGGAAAGAGGACATCGAGAGTAGGCTGTGGAATCATCCGGATACTTTGATGCTGCAAAAGAAGTCGAAGAGCTGCAATTTTCTGGCCGAGAGCGTCATGGTGATTTCCCTGGGCGATGTGATTTTCAGCCGTTACGACGTGGGAGCATGATGCTGCACTGATCAAATGAGATATTTCCATGGTCGAGTTCCTGTGTGAGATCGAAAGAGGCTAAACAAATACGATTAGTGACCCCCCGACATTTCGAGGATAAGGAGAAACTGACTATGAGGCCGATGCGGATGAGGGCCAACTGAGTCGTAATGTATGGAAGACCGTCATCGGGAATGAGGAGACCAACGACTGGAGGCGAAGCGGCGTCGAAGGCTCCAATGCTTGCTTTGAGGGCATGTCCAGCGCGATGGACGGCTCCAGAGAACTCTCTCCAAGTCACGGTGAGCACTTGACCTTTGCGGGGAGTGAGTCGGGAAAAGGGGTAGCCTGGGTTGTGCTCGAGGTGGAAGTCGACAAGCTTGTCAAGCCCCAGAGCTGAGGGGCCATGAAGCTCGGGTCGGGAAAACTGGGGGATGGCCAAGATCTGAGCAGCCATGGTTGTGAAGAAGAGTTTGGTCTGCAGCGTTGGCTTTTATGCCCACACTGCATGATTTCAGGGATGATATGTCATGTAATAAAGCAACCTGAAATGCAAAATCATGCATAGATTCAGTTTGCTACAGTTATTAGCAAACTATCATTGAGATTAACTCACAACGATATTGGCACCTTCGGACTGTGAAGCATGCCTCATGAGCAGAAGGTTGAACTATGCCTTGTTACAGTTCCATCTTGTACCAATCCCTGGACTGGACGCTACTCTTGGGAGGACTGACGAAGACTTAGCTATGGAACGATTCGCCTTCAACGTGGACCCGTATGGTGTAAATAGCCGGTAGGGACCGGAGAGGGAGGCACAATACTACCTCCGACTAAACACTGAGACAAGGGTTGGACCTCTGCTGGAATAGAGAGTACTGTATATGTTAGCCAATAAGTATTAGCAAACCAATCATTATTACAGTGTTTTCAAAAAACCTTGACGCGCGTTTTTTTTTTTTTTCTCAGAGGCGCGGGCTGCAGTTAGGCGCCCCAACAACGATGGGTTTTCGACATGTAAGTCGCGATATCAAGCAACGAGCTCTACTGGATGATGGATATGGTTCGTTCAATCCTGGGCTTGTCTCAGAGTAGTTTAACTCGCTGGACCCACAATCTCGATGAGTTTGGAGATGTAGTTCCACCTTGGAACCCTCTTCAAAGCCATCCTCATTCCTTGAATGCAACAGAGATCAACCGTCTGATTGAAACAGTGCAAAGCTGCCTGGAGATGTATCTCAGTGAATTACAGGAGTGGCTGGCCCTTGGGCACAATGTTCTAGTTGCCATATCTTCACTTCACTATACTATCAACACTGGAAAAGGAAGGTGCCTATTTTCAGTGTGATTTGCACTAGCACTCATTTTCAGTAGATATTTACACTACAAGATCAGTACAGTAGTTCTAAAGTGATAGAGTACTGTTAATCAGTGTCATTAGATTCTTAAATGTAGTGTTGATTAACAAGTCATCAAGCAATGCATCTGTTACATCAAGTCTGATCTCCAGACTCCATCTCCACACCCTTCTACTCCATGCCCATCAACACCATCTCTGACAACCCTGAACTCTGTTTATTGTCTTCTTGATAAGTAGTTTCCTTGATATGGGTTACTGTATGGGAACCACCTTTTCCCTATCAAATTCCATTTATGCAGCACCAATGTGCTATTCTTTGCTTTTCCATTCCTAAATATCAGCATATATTTGATGCTTGTACCTGGAATGGACTTATTCAAATATTCTCTATTTTTCCATATTTTTCTGGGAATATTCCATGCAGAACTCAGCTCAGAATCATTTATTTCTGCTGTGCTACAGTTGTGGACCCATAGGCGCCCACAAACCTTCGCGCAGCCGGCTCTCCCCTTTTGGACCAGGCATTTGGCCTGAATTCAAGCTCAGATGTCTCTGATCAATAAATATTCTGTAACTTAACAACCACAGCCTCTCAGGGCACTATTTTCCATGGAGATCATCACATGACATGTGGCTATCCATGGCTGTCCAAACCAGTGCAGAAAACAGGGTGGACACCCTTCTTTTGCCTGATCAGTGCCTAGCTCAGGGATCAGATCAGCTGATGGGTGATCAAATCAGGTGATTGCCTTGGAATATTCTACCCCTTTCCATAACATTCTAGCTGTTTCCCTCTATTATTAGATAGAACTTTCCAGAACCATTATTCAGCTCCTGATCAGTGTTAGTGCTGTGATCAGATCCTGTGATTGGCTTGGAATATTCTACCCCTTTCTTCCACCTTCCACAACCTTCCAGTAGTTTCCATCTATTAATAGGTAGAATATTCCAGAAGCATTAGTCAGCCCCTGTAAATACAATATATAAGGAGGCCATTCTGCCTCTGAAAGAATAACATATATCATCATACTCTACCCATCTTCTGCACACCAGTGTGACTAGAGTGACATACAGTGTCATCCTCTATCTCAGTAACTGTTGATTACCAGTTCAAGGATCTTTTACAGTTGTGTAACTGTACTTGATTGCACTCAAAGTAGTGATATTCCTGCTTTGGGCATGAGTGTAGTATCTGCCTCACGTGACTACGAATCTACAGGGTGAGATTGTCTGTCGATAGTCCTGCCATTAGTGCTCTTGTTTAAGTAACTAGTGTGTACTGCCTTTGCAGAGCATTAGAAGCTTGAACTCGTGTGAAGCAGTTGCTAGACTACTTCACACATCGCTGTTACCCGCTTCTGAGTGCCACTGGTTGGACGGTTGGATTCATCCACCTACTTCCTTTAGCCTCTAAGTGCATTCCCCTCTTTTTGGAATATCTGGACCCCTAAGCGTCCGTGAACTCTAGACTCTGGAAGTCTTATTCATTTCTTGCTGCTAAGAAACGTATTACCTTTCTGTGTATAGTCTGCATTGACCAATACAAAGGATTGTAACCAAAGTACAAACGTTAAATTGTTTCTGGAGTTGTGCTGCAGCAGGGTTTGATATTCTTCTCAGCTTTTCATTCACGGAATTGTGGTGATTTAGAGTTTGCCCTAACACCATAATTTTGCGGGTTCCAAAACATTTGGTGGACGCTCTGGGAATTGCTTAAGCAGTGTCTAGAGTGTAGATTCTAAGCACCATTGCAGATATAACCCGACCTTCTATCACTAAGTCTTTACTCAATATAGTTTCTCATAATCTGGAACAAACCGATTTGGAATTTCCAGAAGACAAGTTCTATAGTCACACTCGTCTGCCCTCCTCCTCTAATCCTAACTCTCCTCTTTATCTAAACCCTTATCCAACACCAACTCGTATACAAACTCGTTTCGAATCGTATCGACCTCGTGACAAGTTGACCTCATTCAAGCTGAGCAACATGTCTACTTCAACAATTCGACAACAACAACAACTCGAGGACGACCCGTCTACTCCTTTGGCTGCTCAACCAGAGCGACCTATTGCCCCTATCACTCCTGGCTTCTTGCACACTAGATCCCCACTCACTCCTGTGAATGATCTTGACCAGACATTTACTACGGATGAAGAGATTAGTGCTGCTGATGCCTCTTTTGCTGTGGAAGTTGATCAGACTAACCATGCACTTACCAATTGGACTTTTGATGGACCCCTGATCACAGGACCATTACAAAATGTCTTCGTAGTGCCTGGTAAGCCTTTGAAAAGCTTCAGTGCAGCAAGAGTATGGAGAGAGGTCAGACTTGATCCCCTACTCTCTTCCAGAAGAGATTCACTCCTTAGCATTGCAGAGATGAGCTTTAATCGTGCGGAAGCACCAGGTACTAGAGCTCTGAATCGTCTTGCTACTGGACTCTTCAGGAAAGAATTAGCGTTACTCAATGTGGTACTGCTCGGACATCCTGGACGAGTTAGTCAGCATGGTAGTACGGGGTATTATCTTGATCCATGGAGGTATAAGCAACTGTTAGACACTCTTAATCATATTGCAAATGAGAGAGAAAGTGTTCTGCAGCAGATGAAACTTCCTCCCCCTACTGTCCCTACATTGCCTTCGGAATGGCCTAGTGACTCCCTTTGGAGTTCCAAAGACCTGGAAGTGCTTTGTGTTACACTACGTGAAGATGTAGAAAACTTTTTGGCATTTTATTGGGATGCTGTATCCAAGTACAAGGGTTCTTGGAAACCAGTAAAGGATGACTTTCTGTCTCCTGCTCTCCCAGACATTTCTGAGATGTCTTCTGACATTAATGGTTTCAAAATTCGCTTCGCTGCTGCCCAAGCTGCTTTGCAGAGAAAGGTTGCTGCGGATACTAGTTTTTATGAAGCTAAAGTCATTAATGCATCGGTGAATCCTGTCCTTGGACATGATCTTCCCACTCTTGCAGCTATGCCTGTCAGGGATGCTCAGCAGTCAACTGTTGCCTATACTGTTAAGGAAGCTCCTTTGATTTCCAGATTGGATCAAGGAGAAAAATTTCCAGTTGATCATGAACGGATTAGACAGAGACAGTCTGCGGTTTACAACCGTGGTCCCAGACCCTCTACTCTTTTCAATTCTCCTTACCATCAGGATCCTAGTAAACTTATGGGATCTGCAGGTTTGGAAGAAATGTTCTATACTCCTCCTCAAGTTCAGAGCAGGGGTACTTTAGGCATTCCAGAATCCATTAGGGTTCCTCACGGAACTTATGGAGCTTCTGGAGGAGGTGCTCCACCTCCTGGAGGAGAACCTCCTGATGATGACGGATCATCTGGTCCCCCTCATACACCTAATCCATTTTTGCCTAGACCATCATTGCCACATAGAAGTGGAAGGAGTAATCCTCCCCCTCTGGGTAGGCATGGAGGCTCAGGTCCTCCTGATGGAGGTGATGGTGGAGGTTACGGTCATAGTCCAGACTGGGGGGATCTTGATCAGAGAAATCCTAATCTCGGATTAGACGCTCCAGTGACTCAGAGCAAGCTGGAAGCTTACTTTGATAACAAGTTGCGTCAGGACTTAGTCCCTGAGTGGGATGGAAACCCTGACAGTTTGGCTCAATGGATATTGAAAGTAAATCATTTGGCTCAGCGATCTCCTATGGTCTTCAAGCAATTGGGACCAATTATCCCTTTGCGGTTGCGTAAAGGAGCTGAGAGATGGTTTTTCTCCTTACCATTGTCATATCGCCAAGAAGCAACTGAGGACTGGAAGTCCATCAGAGAAGTCATTGGTTCATACTATATGAACAGAGCCTGGTTGGATAGGCAGAAAGCTAGAGCAACTCGTGCTACTTTCAGAGAGCCTGGCTTTACTAATGAGACTCCTAGTGAGTATTACGTTAGAAAGTCAGAGCTATTGAGACTGGTCAGCAAGCTGTCAGACTCAGAGCTTATATTGGAAATCATGAATGGTGCTCCACCATATTGGCACACAGTCATTGATGCTCACAGGTGTTCATCTGCAGTGGAATTCCAAACTGCTATCAAGTATCACGAGGAATCATTGTCACATGCTCCTTTCTCTTCAGGAGACAACCTGGAAAGACGTATTAGAAATTTGGAAAATTCTTTGCATCAAACCAAACCTAGGTTTGACTCGAACAGATCTTTTAGAGATGCTAGAGCTCATCTGGTTGGATGGTCATCCAAATTGAATCCTCCAAAATTCCCTCGGGATGATTCTAATGTGTCTAAAAATTCCACACCTGAATCCAAAGGAGCTAGACCTTGCAGGCATTGTGGCAGTAACAAGCATTGGGATAATGAGTGCAAACATGCCAGTTCAGCATCTCGCTCTGCCCATACACGTTACACGGTTTCTAATGAAGAAGCTAATGCAGACCTTGAGGATATGTACCTTGAATCACTTCATGAATCAGAAGTGGATTTAAGTTCAGACAATGCTCATGTTAATAATGTTGCGACTGAGAATATCCCTGAAGAACCTTCATCGGATCAACAGGAATCTGCTCAGGATACAGAGGCACATTGTCAACTTGCTAAACCAGCCATGAGCTTGCTGGAAAGTATGTCCCGACTGGGGGGATCCATACCTAATAGAGAAAAATCTTCTGAGCCTTTGTCTCTGGAAAACTCTTTTTCTGAGACATTCACTCCTAAATCTCGTCAAGAGAGGAGAAGGTTAATGAAAGATTCCAAACATGTAGCTGCTTTCCTAAGGAATTCTAAGCTTACTAGTTGGGCTCCTAACTCCTTGATTAAACTCAAGCGTTTCATGTCCAGACCAGCAGGCTGTGCCTTCCTTGGATCTTCTGCAACCACTACTAATGTTTGGCTGGGAGAATATGGAAAGAATCAAACTACCCTTGTAGCTGATTCTGGTTCAGACATAACCCTTATCTCTCAGAAAGCTCTTTGCTCTATGGAGAATCCTCCTAAGATCAAAACAGGTCAGAAAATTAACTTGATACAAGTTACTGGCACATCCAAAATTTCTGGATACATTACGGTGCCCATTTACTTTGACTCTGACTCTGGACCAGTTCAGATTGAAGTTGAAGCTTATGTGGTCAAAGGCATGACTACCCCTGTCATTCTTGGGAATGATTTTGCTGATCAGTACTCTATCTCACTTATAAGAGAAGGCTCAGATAGCTATCTTATGTTTGGTAATACTGGACGGAAAGCCAAGATTGAGAACTCAGTGAGCTCACCCTTATTGGATGAGAATGGTCACACCTTTAAAATAAGAGCCCTTCCTGACCTTGCATCTCTAACTGCAAAGTTCAAGGCTCATAGACGTATTAAGAAATCTCGGAAACGGATTAGAGCACGCATTTCGGATTCAAGTGTTAGGGCCTTACATCCCGTCACAATTCCTCCTGAAACTGCTTCTCTAATTCCTGCTTCTATCTATTTCCCTGGGAATAGTAATGAAGTTTATGTGGAAAAAGTGCTTCACTCCAATCATGGGCCTGAAGATTTCTATGGCATCTCAGATGCAATTGTATCTCGGAATAACCCGTGCCTACATGTTAGCAATTTTTCATCACAACCAGTTACTATACATCAAGGACAACTTCTGGGTCATGCTAGAAATCCTTCCAATTGGCTGGATCGGACTTCTAATTTGAACCAGACTCAATTAGAGACTTGTCTCTCTCACGCCAGACTCATAAAAGCTCTTGCTCAACAGAACTTTGAGACTGGTGCGGTACCTACTGTTGCCTCTCTTGAATCAGATGGAGAGGTGGTACAAGGAGGACCTAAGGCTCAGGAAATTCCCCCTGAGGATGTTCCTGAAAACCAACTGTTGGATGAAATTGACTTCTCACCAGAGCTCAATGATGCCAATAGGAAGGCTCTCCAAGATACAGTTCTGGCACATAAAGACGCATTTGGTCTTGATGGCAGACTTGGCAATTATGATGCAAAAGTTGAAATCAATCTCAGGCCTGAGGCCAAAGAAATTTCACTACCTCCTTATAATGCCTCACCTGCCAAAAGGGAAGTCATTGACAAGCAAATGGATGCTTGGCTCAGTCTTGGAGTCATTGAACCATCCAAAAGTCCTTGGGGTTTTCCAGCACTTATAGCCTATCGTAATGGGAAACCAAGAATGTGTATAGACTATAGGAAACTCAATGAGATTGCTGTCCCGGATGAATTTCCCTTGCCAAGACAAGATTCCATTTTGCAGGCACTCACTGGATCTCGTTGGTTATCCACCTTGGATGCATTAGCAGGTTTCACACAGCTGCAAATGTCGGACAGTGCCAAAGAAAAAACTGCATTCAGAACTCATAGAGGACTGTATCAGTTCAAACGGATGCCCTTTGGGTATCGGAATGGACCTGCAGTCTTTCAAAGAGTGATGCAAGGTGTCCTAGCACCTTTTCTATGGGTGTTTGCCCTGGTCTATATTGATGATATTGTCATATATTCCAAGACATTCAAAGAACACTTGGATCATCTAGACAAAGTGTTCGGAGCTATAGAAAAGTCTGGAATCACCTTATCTCCTGCTAAGTGCCATTTGGCCTACCAGTCATTGCTACTGTTAGGACAAAAGGTATCACGGTTAGGTCTATCAACTCACAAGGAGAAGATAGATGCTATACTGGAATTGGCAGAACCAAAGAATGTGCATGACCTACAAATCTTCCTCGGAATGGTGGTATACTTCTCCTCATATATACCATTCTATGCATGGATTGTAGCTCCCTTGTTTGAATTGCTCAAAAAGAATTCAACTTGGGAATGGGGCAATACTCAACAAGAAGCCTTTGATTTGGCTAAAAATGCCCTTGTCAGTGCGCCAGTCAGAGCGTATGCCATTCCTGGTCTCGGATATAGAGTCTACTCTGATGCATGTGATGTCGGAATCGCTGCTATACTTCAGCAGATTCAACCTCTCAAAATCAGAGATCTCAAAGGTACCAAAGGGTATGAGAAACTCAAATCAGCTTATGACAAAGGATTACCTGTACCACAATTGGTGATTCCTGTGTTAAAAGATGAAACTCTCCCTAAGCCAGGTACTTGGGATAAAGACTTTGAAAACACTACGGTTTCAGTAGAACGAGTCATTGCTTACTGGTCTCGTACCTTGAAACCAGCTGAAAGGAATTACTCTCCTACAGAAAGGGAGGCGCTTGCATTACAAGACGGTCTTATCAAATTTCAACCCTACATTGAAGGGGAGAAAGTAGTAGCCATTACAGACCATGCAGCCCTCCTCTGGAGTCGAACCTACCAAAATGTTAATCGGCGGTTATTAACTTGGGGAACTGTATTTGCTGCATACCCTGAATTAAAAATCGTACACCGAGCAGGACGGGTTCACTCTAATGTAGATCCTATTTCCAGACTCAGAAGGAATGTTCCATATCAAGATGGGCCTTCTTCTGATGACTCCATTCCTACTATCCTGGACTCGGAACAGGATCCACTTGTGGATTTTTATTCTGATATCTCTCCTCACTTTGAAGCCAGAACTTTAATGTTAATGGCTGCATATGAAGAAGAGAACCAGAGAATTCCACTGAACGTGCATGCTTCTTCCATCCAAGTCAATACCAGCCTGGAAGAAGATTTCACCATTCCATACGTGACAGCCAAAGGCTATAATCTAGTCTCTAGCCTTGCTCAGGAAGAGATTCAGAAAATAGTTGATGCGTATGCCAAAGATCCTTACTTCAAAAGGGTCAGATCTGAATTACGACAGGAGTCTAATTGGATCAGTCCGAAGCATCCACTCTTTTTTGAAAATGAGGATGGATTGCTTTACTTTGAAGATTGGAATGGCAATTACAGGCTATGTGTACCCAAGGCTGAGCAATCTAATCTTCTAAGTGAAATTCATGATGAAATCACTGAAGGAGCTCATGCGGGTTATCATAAAACGTACAACAAACTGGCTTCTACCTTCTATTGGCCTAGAATGAGTAGAGATGTCAAGAAGTTTGTTGTAAGCTGTGATATTTGCCAGAAAGCCAAACCAAGGCGACACGCACCTATTGGACTGTTGCAGCCCATACCTATTCCAGAAAATCCTTTTGAAGTTATCACCATGGACTTCATTATGGAATTACCCGAGAGCAATGGGTACGATTCCATCCTGGTGATAGTGGATAAACTTACAAAGTTTGGCATCTTTGTCCCTACTCAAAGCACTATTAATGAGGAGGGAACTGCTCGGATACTGTTTGAACATGTGCTATCCAAATATGGAATTCCCAAACAAATTATATCCGACAGAGATCCCAGATGGACCAGCACCTTCTGGAAAGAGATATGCAAGCAAATAAATACTAGAAGAGCTCTAACTACAGCCTATCACCCTCAAGCAGATGGTCAAACTGAGGTGTTGAACCAGACGCTTGAAACCGCGCTACGTTCTTACGTAAGCCCGACGCACGACAACTGGGCGGCTCTCCTCTCTCCATTTGCTCTATCCTACAATAACCTCCCACACTCCACGACTGGATTCGCGCCGGCATTTCTACTGTATGGCTACCATCCACGCACTCCATCTTCCTACATTCATTCATCTACTCACGACGTTCACCGGCCTTCCAGCCCGCCGGCCCCGCGACCAGTTGGATCGGTCGATCGCGTTGATTTAATCAAGTCCCCTGCCAATGAGGTTGAAAGTACGAAAGCTATGGACTTCCTAAGTGAATTAGCTACTTACCGATCTCAGGCTAGAGAAGCCCTGCAATTTGCGCAGGTTGCTCAGCAAAAGAATTTCAACACCGGTCGTCTGGCTCAAGAATTCGACGTTGGCGATCGCGTTCTCATCAATCCCCATTCCCTCAGTCTATTGCATGCTCAGAAAGGCCTAGGTAAGAAGCTCCAAATGAAATACGATGGCCCCTTTGATATCATACAAAAATTAGGGCCGGCTACCTATCGCCTTCGCATGCCCGCGTCATACGGGCTCCACCCTGTCCTTAACATCGCTCACCTCGAGCTCTACTCCTCCTCACCCCCTTCCTTCGGTTCACGACCTCTCAGATCTCTCGAACGCGCTGATTTCACGCAACTCCCAGAATTCGAGGTCGAGTCCATCATCGGTGAACGATGGCGAAAGGCCCGTAATGGCCGGCGTGTCCAGGAGCTCCTCACGCGTTTCATCGGATACAACTCATCATATGACGAGTGGCTCCCGCGAAAGAACCTTCGCAACGCTCCTGACCTCCTTCACGATTGGGATCGACGCGATCGGGGTATCTCTCGCCACTAGGGCTTCCTCTATCTATGACTCTCTTATCTCGGCCTTCTACCCTATTCCTTCACCTTCCTAGCTATTCCAGATCCTTTCCCTACTGTTCTATAAACCCAATATCATGATGTCTTCATGTTACTCAATCCCAACCGCATCTAACTTTTGAAAAACCTCAGCAAATCTTTAGTCTTTCCACCTATCTACTTCTTTCCACTATGGCTAACTACCCTGATGTGTCTGTCATTGACTTCGTGATTCATAAAGAAAACAATACATATATACAAGGTGGAGTTCCTGTACCTAACTACGGACTCCAATTCACTTCCAACTTCGACTTCTACCAACCCAATCGTTTTGACTTCATCTATCTTGAAGCACCAGCAAGTGAGTATGCCATACTACGCAATGACCTTGCCAGCAGCTTCTGGGAGACATTGAAGATGAAAACTCGATACATTCTCGCAGCCGCTCACGGATGGGACGGCGAGTCAGCCCTTGAACCTCTCCCTTCTGAGATTCCTCTTGGAAAGCTCCAGGAGATAGATATGATTCCCCCTCCTTTTCCAGCTCGTAACCA
Source organism: Cantharellus purpuraceus (assembly GCA_025174535.1). Taxonomy (NCBI): domain Eukaryota; kingdom Fungi; phylum Basidiomycota; class Agaricomycetes; order Cantharellales; family Hydnaceae; genus Cantharellus; species Cantharellus purpuraceus. The sequence goes on from JALBUN010000010.1 coordinate 1,268,985, forward strand.
ACTCTCATTCAACTTCTTCCTCCTCCCAGAGAAACCCTCTGTCATACGTGAATGGATCCGTGCTTGGCAGAATCAGTCTCGCCAGCTCTCTGCTTGGATCTGCAAATCCAAAATCAATAGTGCACGCATCCCAGGTTGCTCCTGGAGGTGGCCAACTTCACCACTCTACTCCCATCCTTTGGATGACGTGTCAGAATTTGATGACGGAATCTCCCAAGCCACTGAGGTGAACTCCACTATATCCGAGTCCTCTCTCCCCTCTCTCCCAGTCGTTCATGCTTTCAGAGCCCATGCTGAACCTGATGGTCTCAAAAGACCCCGCGGGTCGTCCCCTTTCGAGGCCAATCGTGATGGTGACGATGCCAACAAGAAACAACTTGTGTTGTGGCAACCTTCAGCAACCCAACTTCGAGAGATGTACCTTTCCCTTTCACGTGGATATGTTAGCTCGTACTCTGCTCCCACATCTTCTATCACCACTCCTCCCAACTCACCAGCTCCTCCTCCCTATCACAAAAACTCAACTCACTCCTATGATCCTCGAGTTCCTAAACCTATATTGACTCATCGGACTCGACTCACAACTCGTGTGTTCAAAAATCCTTATGCCACGGGTAACTCTGGAGGATATGAGAGGACGGAAGTGAGGAAAGATGTGCGTGACTAGGTCAGGGAAAGAATATTTGAAGGGGGGATGAATGTATGGGAACCACCTTTTCCCTATCAAATTCCATTTATGCAGCACCAATGTGCTATTCTTTGCTTTTCCATTCCTAAATATCAGCATATATTTGATGCTTGTACCTGGAATGGACTTATTCAAATATTCTCTATTTTTCCATATTTTTCTGGGAATATTCCATGCAGAACTCAGCTCAGAATCATTTATTTCTGCTGTGCTACAGTTGTGGACCCATAGGCGCCCACAAACCTTCGCGCAGCCGGCTCTCCCCTTTTGGACCAGGCATTTGGCCTGAATTCAAGCTCAGATGTCTCTGATCAATAAATATTCTGTAACTTAACAACCACAGCCTCTCAGGGCACTATTTTCCATGGAGATCATCACATGACATGTGGCTATCCATGGCTGTCCAAACCAGTGCAGAAAACAGGGTGGACACCCTTCTTTTGCCTGATCAGTGCCTAGCTCAGGGATCAGATCAGCTGATGGGTGATCAAATCAGGTGATTGCCTTGGAATATTCTACCCCTTTCCATAACATTCTAGCTGTTTCCTTCTATTATTAGATAGAACTTTCCAGAACCATTATTCAGCTCCTGATCAGTGTTAGTGCTGTGATCAGATCCTGTGATTGGCTTGGAATATTCTACCCCTTTCTTCCACCTTCCACAACCTTCCAGTAGTTTCCATCTATTAATAGGTAGAATATTCCAGAAGCATTAGTCAGCCCCTGTAAATACAATATATAAGGAGGCCATTCTGCCTCTGAAAGAATAACATATATCATCATACTCTACCCATCTTCTGCACACCAGTGTGACTAGAGTGACATACAGTGTCATCCTCTATCTCAGTAACTGTTGATTACCAGTTCAAGGATCTTTTACAGTTGTGTAACTGTACTTGATTGCACTCAAAGTAGTGATATTCCTGCTTTGGGCATGAGTGTAGTATCTGCCTCACGTGACTACGAATCTACAGGGTGAGATTGTCTGTCGATAGTCCTGCCATTAGTGCTCTTGTTTAAGTAACTAGTGTGTACTGCCTTTGCAGAGCATTAGAAGCTTGAACTCGTGTGAAGCAGTTGCTAGACTACTTCACACATCGCTGTTACCCGCTTCTGAGTGCCACTGGTTGGACGGTTGGATTCATCCACCTACTTCCTTTAGCCTCTAAGTGCATTCCCCTCTTTTTGGAATATCTGGACCCCTAAGCGTCCGTGAACTCTAGACTCTGGAAGTCTTATTCATTTCTTGCTGCTAAGAAACGTATTACCTTTCTGTGTATAGTCTGCATTGACCAATACAAAGGATTGTAACCAAAGTACAAACGTTAAATTGTTTCTGGAGTTGTGCTGCAGCAGGGTTTGATATTCTTCTCAGCTGTTCATTCAGGGAATTGTGGTGATTTAGAGTTTGCCCTAACACCATAATTTTGTGGGTTCCAAAACAACTTCCGAGCAGTTCATCCGGTCTTCCATATATCAATGCTCGAACCTGCCACTACAAACAAGATTTCTGGTCGCACGCAACCTCCCCCTCCCCTGATCATCATTGAAGGAGACAATGAATATGAGATCTCTGAGATCCTGGACTCGAAGATCGACTGTCGATACAAGTGCAAGCTCCAGTACTTAGTCAAATGGACTGGATACGAAGGCACCGATGAAGAGTCCTCATGGATCTCCACGTCTGAACTCGATCACGCATCTGAATCCGTCTCCAATTTTCACTCCGCTTATCCAGACAAACCTGGCCCCCTTATGAATCTTTAAGTTCAATTACTAATGCTAATGTTATTATTTTGCATCGTCATTTTATTACAAGTCAAGGGAAATTGCATGCCTGCCCAAAAGCTCCGAAGGAATCACTCCGCCTCATTTTTCTCCGTTCCGAAATTTATCATTTTCATTCTTATTTTATACATCGTGTTTCCTTTTTCCCTTTCCCTTATCTACCTCAGGCTCCATCTCCGACTCCTCATCACTCTCTACATCCGACACCCAATCCTTCTCATCTCCCATGTCCGAATCCTCATCCAACGGGGCCATGAATTTCCGCAACTGACGTAACTCGGCTGTCCGATGACCCTCCAGAACCTCCTTCCGTTTCATCGTCCTCACCAAGTCTACTAACAACCCCTCCATCCGCCGAAGGTGCTCCAACTGCAGGTTAACCAGCCGGATAAGCTGGCCCACAGTGCTATTGGGCACCGAAATGCGCCCTGTACCTGCACCGGTCGTTGCCCCTTCCGATCCGATGCCGCTACCCCCGGCTGCCACAGCACCTGTCTCCATCTGCCTCTTTTTGGTCGGATGACCCTCTGATTCCTTCTCTGCCCCTCCTTGTACCACTAGTTGGGGCTTGACGCTCCGACTCCGGGGATCGAACTTCCCATCGATCCTACACCCTCCTTTCCGACCCCGACAACGATCACAGGACCGAAGTCAGCAAGTTGGGCCGGTAGGCCACACGCACTCCACACCTGCATCACGACATAAGTCACAAGTTACGCCGGGTCCGCCAAATGGCTCCGTTGGAGCCAGAGCCTTGGGTGGCCCGCCCCTTCTTGCTGCGGCCTCCAAGCGTTCCCTCTCCTCCTCCTTGTCCTGCTGTTCTGCCGCCGCCTTCTCCATCTCGTGCTTGCGAAGCTGGATCGCCGACCTCACAACACGCAGCTCCTTCTTACGGGGCGCCAACACGCAACTCTCCGCCTTGCACCATATGACCCTCCGGTCCGCCTCTCGCTTCTCCGTATCAGCACTCGGGTAGGCCTTCAATGAAAAGACCACGACATCAAGATTCTTCTTGGTGGTCACGGCATAGAGCTCCGCTCTTTTGCGAGCCTCGACCGCAGCTACCCAAGCCATCTCCTCGTAGGAATTTGAAGTGGGATCCAGCTCCGCGTCCGTCCCAACATCCATGCCTGCCTCGGGCTCCGCATTTGCACCGAGATCCACATTGGCATCGGGATCCGCCTCCACCTCCACCCTCTCCATCTCCGCCGCATCATCTTCCTCAGCTGCCCCCAACTCAAATAGGGGCCGTGCCTGCGGATGTAACGGCGAGTCCTCCGCAGTGACAGTCCTCGAACGAGTCGTCTCCGTCCATGTAATGGAGATGATGGCCACTTCTGGAGTCCCTGGCCGTATTGGCACACTCGGACTTCCTGGATGGCTGGTTCCCCCTGCCCCAGTCACCTCCTGCTCTACCTCCATGGTGGCCTCTAACTCATGCGCCTGCTCCTCCACTTCTTTCAGTCTCGCAGCCTCCATTGCTGCCGCAAGTTCCTTCACCATGCGGGCCCTCTTGACTTTCGCTTCCTCCTCTTTCCTTCTCTGTTCTGTTTTCGCCGCCTCTTTCTGCCGCTGCTCCTCCTCCTTCCATCTCCGTTCTGCCTCCTCCTCCTCCTTCCGTCTCCGTTCCACCTCCTCCTCCTCCTTCCGCCTCCGTTCCGCCTCCTCCTCCTTCTGTCTCTGTTCCGCCTCCTCCTCCTCCTTCCATCTCTGTTCTGCTTCCTCCTCCTCTTTCTGTTTCTGCTCCTCTTCCTCTTCCTTCCGTCAGGCCAGGAGCAACTGCTCCAGCTCAGCCACGCTCATGCTTGCCAAAGGGTTTGACATTGTTGAGGATAAGACCTCAATCATGCCCCTCCTTTTATATATCTCCAGACCCCCAGTATAACTCCAACCACGCCCAATCATCTCACCTATTCAATCCACGGACATGAGGCCTCAGGGGCTCGGCCTTAAATGGAGAGATACTGTTATGACTATATTCATTAATGCCCAGATCCCCGTCTGATCCCCTCAGATCCCCGCGCATATGAAATCTATACTCCATTTGGAAACTGCTACATCTCCATTTACCTGTCTGATTGTCACCGCCGATTCTGCCCATCCATCTCTGGTTCCGATTGATGCATCAGCATCACCATAGGAACCTGGACATCCATCCCCATCGGACTCGGACATACTCATGTAAGGCCGTCAGCCTTGAAGACCCATCACTGGAGTAATTATTATTAGATTTTGAATATGTATTTAAGTTGCCCGACTGGGGACTTCATTCCCCAGTTCGAATATCGAATCACGCCTAGCTCCTAAGTCTGATCCTAACTCTCTAAGTTGTACTCTGTCTCCAAAATCTTGGACACCGGTATTAGTGAGGGCGCAGCACATAAGCTGAAGCCAAGTCCGTTCTGACCCCCACGATGTACTCTGACTCCAACCCAACCTCTGACCCAATCTCCGACCCCAAATCGGACCTAGTGCGTAACAGGCAGTACACACTAGTAACTTAAACAAAGAGCACTAATGGCAGGACTATTGACAGACAATCTCACCCTGTAGATTTGTAGTCACGCGAGGTAGATACTACACTCACGCCCAAAGCAGGACAATCACTACTTTGAGTGCAATCGAATACAGTTACACAACTGTAAGCGACCCTTGAACTGGACAATCAACAGTTACTGAGATATAGAGGATGACACTGTATGTCACTCTAGTCACACTGATGTGCAAATGGGGTAGAAATGGTTATTTATTCAGAGGCAAAATGGCCTCCTTATATACTGTATCTACAGGAGCTGACTAATCCTTCTACCTATTAATATGAGTCATGGCAGGAGTCATAACCTGAGTCATGGTAAGAGTCACAGCATGAGTCACTATTACTCAAATAACTTGGACTCCATTTCCTGGGCTGATCAGCACAGCTATGGGTAGGCACAGCTTCTATTGAACTCTCCACCAAAAATGGAGTCAGGAGGAGCCGTGGCTGCCAAGATACCAAGGATTTACTGGCAGTGATGATCAGATTGGGTTGGAGATTGAAATGAGTCATGTGATTGAAAATGAGTCAGTAGATCAGGTGACTCTGCTGACTTTGAAGCTGCTGACATCTGTGAAGTTTTGTGGGTCCATGTGGGTCCAAAGCTTTGCCCAGCAGGACAATAAGTTTGTGGACTCATTTCTGCATGGAAAATTCCCAAAAAAAATATGAAAAAATAGAGAATATTTGAATGGCCCTGAATCAAGAGAAAGCAGCACATATATGCTGATATTTTAAGGCCATGAAGCAAAATTGTACAGTTTTGGGATTTTAAACAAGATCTTTTTAAGGGAAAGCCAGTTCCCATACACCATCACAGAACTCAACTACAATGTCCATGATAAAGAACTACTTGCAATCTTTGAAGCTTTCAAGTCCTGGTGACATTACCTCGAAGGATCCCCAACTCCGGTCAATGTCATCACAGACCACAAGAACCTCAAATACCTTTCAACTACCAAACTCCTTACTAGGCGGCAAGCCCACTGGTCCAAATTCCTGTCCCAGTTTAATCTGGTAATCCATTTCCATCCCCACAAACTCAGCACAAAACCAGACTCATTAACTAGATGATGGGGTGTCTATCCTAAAGAGGGAGGAAATGATTATGCAGCAGTAAATCTGCATAATCTTAGGCCTGTGTTCACTAACAAACAGTTAACCACTTCCCTCCAAGCAATGACATTCTATTCTCCAGTCCTCCGAGCAGCCATCACTATGAATGTTGATACACTCCACTTGTTATGACTATATTCATTAATGCCCAGATCCCCATCCAATCCACTCAGATCCCCACGCATATGAAATCTATACTCCATTTGGAAACCATCACATCTCCATTTATCTGTCCAATTGTCACCACCGAATCTCGCCCATCCATCTCTGGTTCCAATTGATGCATCAGCATCACCATAGGAACCTGGACATCTGTCCCCGTTGGACTCAGACATACTCATGTAAGGCCTTGGAGACCCATCACCGGAGTAATTATTATTAGATTTCAAATATGTATTTAAGTTGCCCGACTGGGGACTTCATTCCCCAGTTTGAATATCAAATCACACCTAGTTCCTAAGTCCGATCCTAACCATCTAAGTTATACTCCATCTCTGAAATCTCAGACACCAGTATTAGTGAGGGCGCAGCACATAAGCTGAAGCCAAGTCTGTTCCAACCCCCATGATGCACTCCGATTCCCACTCCAACTCCAACCCAACCTCTGACCCAACCTCTGACCCAACCTCTGACCCAACCTCTGACCCCCAATCGGACCTAGTGCATAACACCACTCCAATATCTGATCTGCACTCCAATCAGATCCAGCCATCTCTGGATATCTCATTAAACCGACCAATCACTGGTCCATTGACCCGGAAGGCTTACTCCATCTTGACAACTGCATCTATGTTCCCAACATGGACAATCTCCAACTCCACATGCTCCAGAACAAACATGACCATCCAATCTCTGGTCATTTTGGACAAAACAGAACTATAGAACTAGTCAGGCGGGACTATGTCTGGCCTGAACTCCATAGTTCTGTTAAGTCCTACATCAAGTCTTGTACCACTTGTATGCGCTCAAAGTCACAGAGACATCATCCTTATGGACTACTCAAGCAACTCCCCATTCTGGAGAGTCCATGGAACTCCATATCCATGGACTTCATCGAGAAGCTCCCAGCATCCTTCGGTTACAACACCATCTTAGTTATTGTGGATTGCCTCACCAAGCAGTCCATTTTTATTCCTACAATCAATACCATCACAGCTCCTATGCTTGCAAAACTATTCATGCTCCATGTCTTTTCCAAGCATGGAGTTCCATCACACATTCCCCCGACTGTGGTACAGAGTTTGTGTCCTCCTTTTTCTGAACCCTCAGAAAAGCTTTGGACATCAAACTCCATTTCACCTCTGGATACCACCTGGAAGCCAATGGACAAACTGAACAAATGAACCAGACTCTGGAACAGTACCTCCAAGTCTACTGCAACTACCAACAGGACAACTGGTCCAACTTACTTCCACTCACAGAATTCACATATAATAATGCTCTGAATGCCACTACTGGCTTATCTCCATTCTTTGCCAACAAAGGTTATCACCCAAACATCTCTGTACACCCCAAACAAGACCTCACTTCTTCAAGAGCTCGAAACTTCACTGTGGACATGAACTCCATCAGCATCTCTGAAAAACCATCTCCAATGCTCAACTCCGATACTCCACCTCTGCTGACTGTCACCGATCTCTGGCCCTGGACTTCAAGGTTGGAGACAAGGTTTTTGTCAAATCTGACAATATCCATACAACAAGACCTCCCAAGAAACTATTGGAAAAATACCTCAGTCCTTTTGAAATCATTGCTCAAGCAGGCTCTAACTCCTTTACCCTCCATCTACAAGAAAGCATGCATTCCATTCATCCCATCTTTTTTCCATGCTCAAACCCTCAACTCCAGATCCATTCTCTGGTCGAGAACCAACTTCAGTCCCTCCTGTCATCATAGATGGAGAACTGGAGTACAAGATATCAGAGATTCTGGACTCCAAGATCGACAAGAGATGAAAATGTAAACTGCAATTGTTGGGGTATATGCAGTTCTAAACTACTTCAAATAAGGACTATTATTTAGTAGTTTAAAGGTATTTCAAATGTTCTATTGAATGTACTTATATTTCGCTTTTTTGTGTATTTGAGCCCACAAGTGTACCAAGGGGTCGGTTGCTGATATAATCTGTCATTCAACTCCGATGAGCACTCGCGCATGAGCGAACGACGTGCGCATTACATAATCATCAGAGTTCGCGCACTTCAGCCAAAAGTGGCCACAGAAGGTTCTGACACCTTCCTGGACCTTCCACAAGGTTCCCCAGCCATCTCTTTCCTTCCAGGGGCTTCCCTAAGCACCAGGAATGTTCTCTGATTAGTTACATAAGCTAGATAGTCCATGTGTATAAAAAGGGCTGCAACAGCAGTGCAATAAATAAGATCTTTTTACCACACACACACAGCAGTGTCTACTCAAGCATTGAGTAATCATCACATAAGCATCATGCTTATATCAGCTACTCTTAGTGTATATTAACTTTGATTGACTCTCGGAGAAGCCAGAAGTTATTATATTACAAGCGCAGCAGGCTCTAATATTAATCAAACTCGGAGAAGAGGTTAATACAGAGTAACTGATTAGTAATTAACACACTACAAGCCCACTCAGAGCAGTAACTTGAAGTGTATTAATTGTTATTCATTGATCAAGAACCTTACACGTGTAATTGAGACTCTGAGGTTAGTCAAATTATCACATATCGGGCTATTGGTTATAAACAAGAATCTTGCACGTTTAATTGAGACTCTGAGGTTAGTCAGGTTAATACATACTAGGCTATTGATTGGTCAAGAATACTGCACGTTTAATTGACACTCTGAGGTTAGTCAGGTTAACACGTACTTTGCTATTGATCGGTTGGTTCAATTGTGGGCATTTCAATAAATCAACAACACAGTCTATTAACTCACCTCTTTGAGACGAGATTAATATCCCTTGACTGTTGATTCTATCACGGATAAACACGTACAGTGAATATGCTTGTTCAGAAGGAAGTGTTCAAGTGCATATCTATCTTTTTACGTTGAAGGGATTATTGTTAGCTTTAATCCACTCAACCTGTGGTACTAAGGCACTAGGTTACTTCCCCCTTTGAAGTATCTGAACCCTTGAATGCCTGTCAATCTTTGACTTTACATTGCATCAGCAGTAAAGCGTGAACTACATGTGACAAGCATAAATCTCTATTGCTTCACTTCCTGTGGCAACATTGATTGTGATTGCTCACCGGAGTATAATTTCTTAATTGGGTTCTCCGTTAAAATAGTTTCAAGCTTATTGCTAGCCTTGAAAGGTCATACATCCTTGGGCTAAACTTAGATTGTGATTAACACCACAGTTTAGGTTGAAGTTCACGGTTCCAAAACAGCAATACCTTGTCAAGTGGGCAGGATATGAAGGAACAGATGAAGAAACTTCCTGGCTGCCAGCTTCGGAATTAGGACATGCAATGGAGATTATCTCTGATTTCCACCAGGCCTACCCTCATAAACCTGGCCCCACATTGCTTTTATACACTCCAGTTTATCCAAGAAACTCAGTCATTCACTAGTCATCACATTCTCTAGATACATCACTTCTCCTCTATCTCTGATTCTCCTACTCCTGACTCCTCTGATTCCCCATCCACTGTTCCCTATGATTCTCCAATTCCAACTCCTGCTCCCTGAGCATCCAATCTATCTCCTCCCAGGACCACCACCTCTCATCATCCAGCCTATTGAGATTCTCCAAAGAGTCCCAAGATCCTGAGGAGTTTGAGTCCGTGTCATATACGGTGCCCAGAGCTTCCAACTCCAGTGCATCTAACTCCCATTGGAGTGGACCCCACCTCTGTCCTGTTGTATAATGATGGAACATCCCCACAAGCTCACCCATATAGGTCTTGATGCCCTGGAGTGTTTTGGAACCGTGAACTTCAACCTAAACTGTGGTGTTAATCACAATCTAAGTTTAGCCCAAGGATGTATGACCTTTCAAGGCTAGCAATAAGCTTGAAACTATTTTAACGGAGAACCCAATTAAGAAATTATACTCCGGTGAGCAATCACAATCAATGTTGCCACAGGAAGTGAAGCAATAGAGATTTATGCTTGTCACATGTAGTTCACGCTTTACTGCTGATGCAATGTAAAGTCAAAGATTGACAGGCATTCAAGGGTTCAGATACTTCAAAGGGGGAAGTAACCTAGTGCCTTAGTACCACAGGTTGAGTGGATTAAAGCTAACAATAATCCCTTCAACGTAAAAAGATAGATATGCACTTGAACACTTCCTTCTGAACAAGCGTATTCACTGTACGTGTTTATCCATGATAGAATCAACAGTCAAGGGATATTAATCTCGTCTCAAAGAGGTGAGTTAATAGACTGTGTTGTTGATTTATTGAAATGCCCACAATTGAACCAACCGATCAATAGCAAAGTACGTGTTAACCTGACTAACCTCAGAGTGTCAATTAAACGTGCAGTATTCTTGACCAATCAATAGCCTAGTATGTATTAACCTGACTAACCTCAGAGTCTCAATTAAACGTGCAAGATTCTTGATTATAACCAATAGCCCGATATGTGATAATTTGACTAACCTCAGAGTCTCAATTACACGTGTAAGGTTCTTGATCAATGAATAACAATTAATACACTTCAAGTTACTGCTCTGAGTGGGCTTGTAGTGTGTTAATTACTAATCAGTTACTCTGTATTAACCTCTTCTCCGAGTTTGATTAATATTAGAGCCTGCTGCGCTTGTAATATAATAACTTCTGGCTTCTCCGAGAGTCAATCAAAGTTAATATACACTAAGAGTAGCTGATATAAGCATGATGCTTATGTGATGATTACTCAATGCTTGAGTAGACACTGCTGTGTGTGTGTGGTAAAAAGATCTTATTTATTGCACTGCTGTTGCAGCCCTTTTTATACACATGGACTATCTAGCTTATGTAACTAATCAGAGAACATTCCTGGTGCTTAGGGAAGCCCCTGGAAGGAAAGAGATGGCTGGGGAACCTTGTGGAAGGTCCAGGAAGGTGTCAGAACCTTCTGTGGCCGCTTTTGGCTGAAGTGCATGAACTCTGATGATTATGTAATGCGTGCATTGTTCGCTCATGCGCGAGTGCTCATCGGAGTTGAATGACAGATTATATCAGCAACCGACCCCTTGTGTACACTTGTGGGCTCAAATACACAAAAAAGCGAAATATAAGCACATTCAATAGAACATTTGAAATACCTTTAAACTACTAAATAATAGTCCTTATTTGAAGTAGTTTAGAACTGCATATACCCCAACATCTGCCATCAAGACCAAATGCATCTTTATGTGCCAAAACTGTATCTTGGAAAGCTTTCCTATTGAAGTCATTGAGCTCTGGTGAGAAGTCAATTTCATTCAACAGTTGGTTTTCAGGAACATCCTCAGGGGGAGTTTCCTGAACCTTAGGTCCTCCTTGTACCATCTCTCCATCTGATTCAAGAGAGGCAACAGTAGGTATCGTACCAGACTCAAAGTTCTGTTGAGCAAGAGCTTTGATGAGTCTGGCATGAGAGAGACTAGTCTCTAATTGACTCTGATTCAAATTAGAAGTCCAATCCAGCCAATTGGAAGGATTTCTAGCATGACCCAGAAGTTGTCCTTGATGTATAGTAACTGGTTGTGATGAAAATTGCTAACATGTAGGCATGGGTTATTCCGAGATACAATTGCATCCAAGATGCCATAGAAATCTTCAGGCCCATGATTGGAGTGAAGCACTTTTTCCACATAAACTTCATTACTATTCCCAGGAAAATAGATAGAAGCTGGAATTAGAGATGCAGTTTCAGGAGGAATCATGACTGGATGTAAGGCCCTGACACTTGAATCTGAAATGCATGCTCTAATCCATTTCATGAGCCTTGAACTTTGCAGTCAGAGACACAAGGTCAGGTAGGGCTCTGATTTTAAAGGTGTGACCATTCTCATCCACCAAGGGTGAGCTCACTGAGTTCTCAATTTGGCTTTCCGTCCAGTATTACCAAACATAAGATGGCTATCCGAGCCTTCTCTTATAAGTGAGATTGAGTACTGATCAGCAAAATCATTCCCAAGAATGACAGGGGTAGTCATGCCTTTGACCACATAAGCTTCAACTTCAATCTGAACTGGTCCAGAGTCAGAGTCAAAGTAAATGGGTATTGTAACGTATCCAGAAATTTTGGATGTGCCAGTAACTTGTATCAAGTTAATTTTCTGGCCCATTTTGATTTTAGAAGGATTCTCCATAGAGCAGAGAGCCTTCTGAGAGATAACAGTTATGTCTGAACCAGAATCAGCTACAAGGGTAGTTTGATTCTTTCCATATTCTCCCAGCCAAACATTTGTAGTGGTTGCAGAAAATCCTAGGAAAGCACAGCCAGCTGGTCTGGATATGAAATGCTTGAGTTTAATCAAGGAGTTTGGAGCCCAACTAGTAAGCTTAGAATTCCTTAGGAATGCAGCTACATGTTTGGAATCTTTCATTAACCTTCTCCTCTCTCAACAAGATTTAGGAGTGAACATCTTGAAAAAAGATTTTTCCAGAGATGAAGGCTCAGAAGATTCTTCTCTATTAGGTATGGATCCCCCCAGTTGGGACCTACTTTCCAGCAAGCTCATGGCTAGTTTGTCAAGTTGACAATGTGCTTCCGTATCCTGAGCAGAGTCCTGTTGATCCAAAGAAGGTTCTTCAGGAATATTCTCAGTTGCAGCGTTATTAACATGAGCATTGTCTGAACTTAAATCTACTTCTGATTCATGAAGTGACTCAAGGTACATATCCTCATAGGCAAAGTCCACATTAGCTTCTTCATTAGAAACTGTGTAACATGTATAGGCAGAGCAAGATGCTGAACTAGCATGTTTGCACTCATTATCCCAATGCTTGTTACTGCCACAATGTCTGCAAGGTCTAGCTCCTTTGGATTCAGGTGTGGAATTTTTAGACACATTAGAATCATCCCGAGGGAATTTTGGAGGATTCAATTTGGATGACCATCCAACCAGATGAACTCTAGCATCTCTAAAAGATCTGTTTGAGTCAAACCTAGGTTTGGGTTGATGCAAAGAATTTTCCAAATTTCTAATACATCTTTCCAGGTTGTCTCCTGAAGAGAAAGGAGCATGCGACAATGATTCCTCATGATACTTGATAGCAGTTTGGAATTCCACTGCAGACGTACACCTGTGAGCATCAATGACCATATGCCAGTAAGGTGGTGCACCATTCACAATTTCCAATATAAGCTCTGAGTCTGACACTTGCTGACCAGTCTCAATAGCTCTGACTTTCTAATGTAATACTTGCTAGGAGTCTCATTAGCAAAGCCAGACTCTCTGAAAGTAGCATGAGTTGCTCTAGCTTTCTGCCTATTCAACCAGGCTCTGTTCATATAGTATGAACCAATGACTTCTCTGATGGACTTCCAGTCCTCAGTTGCTTCTTGGTGATAGGATAATGGTAAAGAGAAAAACCACTGCTCTGCTCCTTTACACAACTGCAAAGGGATTATTTGTCCCAATTTCTTGAAGACCATAGGAGATCGCTGAGCCAGATGATTTACTTTCAATATCCATTGAGCTAGATTGTCAGGGTTTCCATCCCATTCAGGGACTAAGTCCTGATGCAACTTGTTATCAAAGTCAGCTTCTAGCTTGCTCTGAGTCACTGGAGCATCTAATCTGAGAATAGGATTTCTCTGATCAAGATCCCCCCAGTCTGGACTATGACTGTAACCTCCACCATCACCTCCATCAGGAGGACCTGAGCCTCCATGCCTATGCAGAGGGGGAGGATTACTCCTTCCACTTCTATGTGGCAATGATGGTCTAGGCAAAAATGGATTAGGTGTATGAGGGGGACCAGAAGATCCATCATTATCAAGAGGTTCACCTCCTCCAGAAGCTCCATAAGTTCCATGAGGAACCCTAATGGATTCTGGAATGCCTAAAGTACCCCTGCTCCAAACTTGAGGAGGAGTATAGAACATTTCTTCCAAGCCTGCAGATCCTGTAAGTTTACTAGGATCCTGATGATATGGAGAATTGAAAAGAGTAGAGGGTCTGGGACCATGTGTAAACTGCAGACTGTCTCTGTCTAATCTGTTCATGATCAACTGGAAAGTTTTCTCCTTGATCCAATCTGGAAATCAAAGGAGCTTCCTTAACAGTATAGGCAACAGTTGACTGCTGAGCATCCATGACAGGCATAGATGCATGAGTGGGAAGATCATGTCCAAGGACAGGATTCACTGATGACTTTAGCTTCATAAAAACTAGTATCCACAGCAACCTTTCTCTGCAAAGCAGCTTGGGCAGCAGCGAAGTGAATTTTGAAACCATTAATGTCAGAAGACATCTCAGAAATATCTGGGAGAGCAGGAGACAAAAGACGCTTGTTCAGAAATACAACAAATACGTATATACAACCTATTTTCCTCAAATTTTATACAATACACTTCAATTCAAACTTATTTTCATATTTCAACATGATTCTCAAATTTTACACAATATACTAGATTAAAACATATTGTGATATTTTGGCATAATTCTCAAAAATAATTGTTTTTTCCCCATTTAGTGGTGGCAACTCTCTTGAAGGAACATCCAAATATCATTGATTCTTTCTTATACAATACTTGTAACATAATTTGAACTATCTTTAATCCCCACCTGGTATTTGTATATCTAAATACCCTATATAATACCAATTATATTAATACAGACATTCCTATTATATCCATGTAAATAATTATGTTCATCTCAACCAAATATCTTATCTTTTAAAGTTTATTAAAATATAGAATATATGTTTATATTTATGAAAATTTCACACATCCGAAATCTTTTAAGAGATCCAAATTGTAACTCCCTGGCTTTATGTATCATTGAAATCCTGATGTATATCTCCTATACATCAGAATATTGTATACTGACATGATTCCGAACAAGCGTCAAAAGTCATCCTTGACTGGTTTCCATATACCATTAGACTTGGATACCACATCCCAATAAAATGCCAAAAAGTTTTCTACATCTTCACATAGCATAATGCAAAGCACTTCCATGTCCTTGGAACTCCAAAGAGAGTCACTAGGCCATTCTGAAGGCAATGAAGGGACAGTAGGAGTAGGAAGTTTCATCTGCTGCAGTATGCTTTCTCTTTCACTTGCAATGTGATTGAGTGCATCTAACAGTTGCTTATACTTCCATGGATCAAGATAATACCCTGTATTCCATGTTGACTAACTCATCCAGGATGTT
Organism: Cantharellus purpuraceus; assembly: GCA_025174535.1. NCBI lineage: Eukaryota > Fungi > Basidiomycota > Agaricomycetes > Cantharellales > Hydnaceae > Cantharellus > Cantharellus purpuraceus. Next base: position 1,284,392 of record JALBUN010000010.1, read on the forward strand.
TAAGTAGTACTACATTGAGTAATGCTAACTCTTTCTTGAAGAGTCCAATAGCAAGGCAATTCAGAGCTCTAGTACATGGTGCTTCTGCATGATTAAAGCTCATCTCTGCAATGCTAAGGAGTGCATCTCTTCTGGAAGAGAGTAGGGGATCAAGTCTGACCTCTCTCCATACTCTTGCTGCACTGAAGCTTTTCAAAGGCTTACCAGGCACTACAAAGACATTTTGTAATGGTCCTGTGATAAGGGGTCCATCAAAAGTCCAATTGGTAAGTGCATGGTCAGTCTGATCAACTTCCACAGCAAAAGAGGCATCTGCAGCACTAATCTCTTCATCCATAGTAAATGTCTGGTCAAGATCATTCACAGGAGTGAGTGGGATCTAGTGTGCAAGAAACCAGGAGTAATAGGGGCAATTGGTCACTCTGGTTGAGCAGCCAAAGGAGTAGACGGGTTGTCCTCGAGTTGTTGTTGTTGTTGAATTGTTGAGGTGTCATGCACTAGGTCCGATTGGGGGTTGGAGATTGGGTCAGAGTTCAGGTCAGAGGTTGGGTCAGAGGTGTCAAGAATTTATTCAAGTAATATTACAATGTATTGGAGCAAGAAGGGGGAGTTTTATGATAAGGAAAAGTTGTGAAAAGTTTGGGAATTTTTTTTGATTAAGGGATGAGGAGGAGGTTTTTTTCAATTTTATTTTGTGAGCCATCCTTTCGTTCTACGGGGGTGGCTACTACTCAAAAAGGGAGGTATTATGATGATTTTCATTCGTCATAAACCTCAAGTCAAACGGGTAAAAACCCCTTTCTCTATAAAAAGTTTTTCCCCATGACATCACATATTATCAGTATCCACATCATTTCTTTTATCATATGTTTCAATCTTACTAAAAGGCTTTTTTATCATGTGATTGTCAAATTGTATATTAACTACAACTGTGTACGAGTATCAAAAGGAGATTCACTACTCTTAATCCCTTCCAAGCTGCAAACAAACAGCTTGTGTCAACTTTCTGTCGTTCCTGGAATAACTCCTAAACGACCTATTCGATTGGAAATATTTTGCATATCCTATTAGGATATTGCATCAACTATTGCTATCTCAAATTACGAACGATTTGGATCATTACATCCATTTCTATTAAGCAAACACTTTTTCGAAGTGTTGCTATTCCCATTTCTGCTCAAATATTTTGCAGAAGTCCCAGTTCTTAACCAAATATTCTGATATTTGGTAACATTACTCTACTAAACAACACCTTTCCATCGACCCCGCATATATCTGCATCCTTGCAGTAATTGCTCCCCTATTCAAAATCTACTTCGCCACCATCCCTCACCTTCATTTTATATTCACCTACAACACCCCTCCATATCTTTTCTTAACATAAACTACTTCAAATAAGGACTATTATTTAGTAGTTTGAAGGTATTTCAAATGTTCTATTGAATGTACTTATATTTTGCTTTTTTGTGTATTTGAGCCCACAAGATTACATAATCATCAGAGTTCATGCACTTCAGCCAAAAGCGGCCACAGAAGGTTCTGACACCTTCCTGGACCTTCCACAAGGTTCCCTGGCCTTCTCTTTCCTTCCAGGGGCTTCCCTAAGCACCAGGAATGTTCTCTGATTAGTTACATAAGCTAGATAGTCCACATATATAAAATCTCGGAGAAGAGGTTAATATGGAGTAACTGATTAGTAATTAATACACTACAAGCCCACTCAGAGCAGTAACTTGAAGTGTATTAATTGTTATTCATTGATCAAGAACCTTACACGTGTAATTGAGACTCTGAGGTTAGTGTATGGGAACCGGTTTTCCCTTAAAAGATCTTGTTTAAAGTCCCAAAACTGTACAATTCCGCTTGATGGCCTTAAAATATCAGCATATATCTGCTGCTTTCTCTTGATTCAGGGCCATTCGAATATTCTCTATTTTTTCATATTTTTTTGGGAATTTTCCATGCAGAAATGAGTCTACAAACTTATTGTTCTGCTGGGCGAAGTTTTGGGACCCACATGGACCCACAAACCTTCGCAGATGTCAGCAGCCTCAAAGTCAGCCGGAGTCACCCGGACAACTGACTCATTTTCAATCACATGACTCATTTCAATCTCCGACTCAATCTGGTCACCACTGCCAGTAAATCCTCAATATCTTCGCAACCACTGCACCTCCTGACTCCATTTTCAGTGGAGAGTTCAATAGAAGCCATGCCTACCCATAGCTGTGCTAATCAGCCTGGGAAACGAAGTATTGACCAAGTTATTTGAGTAATGGTGACTCATGCAATGACTCCTGTGATTACTCATACTATGACTCCTGCTCTGAGTCACACTATGACTCCATCCATGACTCATGCCATGAGTCAGAGCAAATCCAAGCAGCTCATTGGCTAGGAAACTTCCACCCCCTTCTCACATATTCCACTAGCTTCCAGTAGTTTCCATCTATTAATAGGTAGAAGTTTCCAGTAGTATTAGTCAGCTCCTGTAAATACAATATAAAAGGAGCCCATTCTGCCTCTGAAATAAATAACCATTTCTACCCCATCATTTGCACATCAGTGTGACTAGAGTGACATACAGTGTCATCCTCTATATCTCAGTAACTGTTGATTGTCCAGTTCAAGGGTCGCTTACAGTTGTGTAACTGTATTCGATTGCACTCGAAGTAGTGATTGTCCTGCTTTGGGCGTGAGTGTAGTATCTACCTCGCGTGACTACGAATCTACAGGGTGAGATTGTCTGTCAATAGTCCTGCCATTAGTGCTCTTGTTTAAGTTACTAGTGTGTACTGCCTTTGCAGAGCATTAGGATCTTGAACTCGTGTGAAGCAGTTGCTAGACTACTTCACACATCGCTGTTACCTGCTTCAGAGTGTCACTGGTTGGACGGTCAGATTCATCCACCTACTTCCTCTAGCCTCTAAGTGCATTCCCCTCTTTTTGGAATATCTGGACCCCTAAGCGTCCGTGAACTCTAGACTCTGGAAGTCTTATTCATTCCCTACTGCTAAGAAACGTATTACCTTCCTGCGTATTGTCTGCATTGACCATTACAACGGATTGTAACCAAAGTACAAACGTTAAATTGTTTCTGGAGTTGTGCTGCAGTAGGATTTGATATTCTTCTCAGCTGTTCATTCACGGAATTGTGGTGATTTAGAGTTTGCCCTAACACCATAATTTTGCGGGTTCCAAAACAGTTAGTCAAATTATCACGTATCGGGCTATTGGTTATAATCAAGAATCTTGCACGTTTAATTGAGACTCTGAGGTTAGTCAGGTTAATACATACTAGGCTATTGATTGGTCAAGAATACTGCACGTTTAATTGACACTCTGAGGTTAGTCAGGTTAACACGTACTTTGCTATTGATCGGTTGGTTCAATTGTGGGCATTTCAATAAATCAACAACACAGTCTATTAACTCACCTCTTTGAGACGAGATTAATATCCCTTGACTGTTGATTCTATCACGGATAAACACGTACAGTGAATACGCTTGTTCAGAAGGAAGTGTTCAAGTGCATATCTATCTTTTTACGTTGAAGGGATTATTGTTAGCTTTAATCCACTCAACCTGCGGTACTAAGGCACTAGGTTACTTCCCCCTTTGAAGTATCTGAACCCTTGAACGCCTGTCAATCTTTGACTTTACATTGCATCAGCAGTAAAGCGTGAACTACATGTGACAAGCATAAATCTCTATTGCTTCACTTCCTGTGACAACATTGATTGTGATTGTTCACCGGAGTATAATTTCTTAATTGAGTTCTCCATTAAAATAGTTTCAAGCTTATTGCTAGCCTTGGGGGGTCATACATCCTCAGGCTAAACTTAGATTGTGATTAACACCACAGTTTAGGTTGAAGTTCATGGTTCCAAAACAGTATGGGAACTGGTTTTCCCTTAAAAGATCTTGTTTAAAGTCCCGAAACTGTACAATTTTGCTTCATGGCCTTAAAATATCAGCATATATGTGCTGCTTTCTCTTGATTCAGGGCCATTCAAATATTCTCTATTTTTTCATATTTTTTCATATTTTTCAGGAATTTTCCATGCAGAAATGAGAAATGAGTCTACAAACTTACTGTTCTGCTGGGCAAAGTTTTGGGACCCACATGGACCCACAAACCTTCGCAGATGTCAGCAGCCCCAAAGTCAGCTGGAGTCACCCTGACAACTGACTCATTTTTGATCACATGACTCATTTCAATCTCCGACTCAATCTGGTCACCACTGCCAGTAAATCCTCAATATCTTTGCAACCACTGCACCTCCTGACTCCATTTTCAGTGGAGAGTTCAATAGAAGCTGTGCCTACCCATAGCTGATCAGCCCAGGAAACGAAGTATTGACCGAGTTATTTGAGTAATGGTGACTCATGCAATGACTCCTGCCATGACTCATGCTATGACTCCTTCCATGACTCATACCATGACTCCTGTGATTACTCATACTATGACTCCTGCTCTGAGTCACACTATGACTCCATCCATGACTCATGCCATGAGTCAGAGCAAATCCAAGCAGCTCATTGGCTAGAAAACTTCCACCCCCTTCTCACATATTCCACTAGCTTCCAGTAGTTTCCATCTATTAATAGGTAGAAGTTTCCAGTAGTATTAGTCAGCTCCTGTAAATACAATATAAAAGGAGCCCATTCTGCCTCTGAATAAATAACCAATTTCTACCCCATCATTTGCACATCAGTGTGACTAGAGTGACATACAGTGTCATCCTCTATATCTCAGTAACTGTTGATTGTCCAGTTCAAGGGTTGCTTACAGTTGTGTAACTGTACTTGATTGCACTTGAAGTAGTGATATTCCTGCTTTGGGCATGAGTGTAGTATACATGACTACAATCTACAGGGTGAGATTGTCTGTCAATAGTCCTGCCATTAGTGCTCTTGTTTAAGTTACTAGTGTGTACTACCTTTGCAGAGCATTAGGATCTTGAACTCGTGTGAAGCAGTTGCTAGACTACTTCACACATCGCTGTTACCTGCTTCAGAGTGTCACTGGTTGGACGGTCAGATTCATCCACCTACTTCCTCTAGCCTCTAAGTGCATTCCCCTCTTTTTGGAATATCTGGACCCCTAAGCGTCCGTGAACTCTAGACTCTGGAAGTCTTATTCATTCCCTACTGCTAAGAAATGTATTACCTTCCTGCATATTGTCTGCATTGACCATTACAATGGATTGTAACCAAAGTACAAACATTAAATCATTTCTGGAGTTGTGCTGCAGTAGGATTTGATATTCTGCTCAGCTGTTCATTCATGGAATTGTGGTGATTTAGAGTTTGCCCTAACACCATAATTTTGCAGGTTCCAAAACAGTTACAATAACCATCATCTTTTTATATTGATCAGTATTAGTTCAGACTTGAGTCTGAACTCCAAACTCCTTTCCATATTGTATTTCATATCCATCCTATTGTTCTCCTACTCTAGTCTTCCATTCAATCCTTTGTATACTTATACAGGCTATTCTCTGTATGTTACAGCAGTTCATATATCAACTAAGTTTGACCTCATCATCTTCTTGTTTGCTAGCTTCTTGACAAGTTGAACTCCAGATCTCTGATCCAACTCTGCACCTCCAAACTCTGAAATATTGGACCAACAATCTGAGGGTGTTTTGGAACCCGCAAAATTATGGTGTTAGGGCAAACTCTAAATCACCACAATTCCGTGAATGAACAGCTGAGAAGAATATCAAACCCTGCTGCAGCACAACTCCAGAAACAATTTAACGTTTGTACTTTGGTTACAATCCTTTGTATTGGTCAATGCAGACTATACGCAGAAAGGTAATACGTTTCTTAGCAGCAAGAAATGAATAAGACTTCCAGAGTCTAGAGTTCACGGACGCTTAGGGGTCCAGATATTCCAAAAAGAGGGGAATGCACTTAGAGGCTAAAGGAAGTAGGTGGATGAATCCAACTGTCCAACCAGTGGCACTCAGAAGCGGGTAACAGCGATGTGTGAAGTAGTCTAGCAACTGCTTCACACGAGTTCAAGCTTCTAATGCTCTGCAAAGGCAGTACACACTAGTTACTTAAACAAGAGCACTAATGGCAGGACTATCGACAGACAATCTCACCCTGTAGATTTGTAGTCACGTGAGGCAGATACTACACTCACGCCCAAAGCAGGAATATCACTACTTCGAGTGCAATCAAGTACAGTTACACAACTGTAAAAGATCCTTGAACTGGTAATCAACAGTTACTGAGATAGAGGATGACACTGTATGTCACTCTAGTCACACTGGTGTGCAGAAGATGGGTAGAGTATGATGATATATGTTATTCTTTCAGAGGCAGAATGGCCTCCTTATATATTGTATTTACAGGGGCTGACTAATGCTTCTGGAATATTCTACCTATTAATAGATGGAAACTACTGGAAGGTTGTGGAAGGTGGAAGAAAGGGGTAGAATATTCCAAGCCAATCACAGGATCTGATCACAGCACTAACACTGATCAGGAGCTGAATAATGGTTCTGGAAAGTTCTATCTAATAATAGAGGGAAACAGCTAGAATGTTATGGAAAGGGGTAGAATATTCCAAGGCAATCACCTGATTTGATCACCCATCAGCTGATCTGATCCCTGAGCTAGGCACTGATCAGGCAAAAGAAGGGTGTCCACCCTGTTTTCTGCACTGGTTTGGACAGCCATGGATAGCCACATGTCATGTGATGATCTCCATGGAAAATAGTGCCCTGAGAGGCTGTGGTTGTTAAGTTACAGAATATTTATTGATCAGAGACATCTGAGCTTGAATTCAGGCCAAATGCCTGGTCCAAAAGGGGAGAGCCGGCTGCGCGAAGGTTTGTGGGCGCCTATGGGTCCACAACTGTAGCACAGCAGAAATAAATGATTCTGAGCTGAGTTCTGCATGGAATATTCCCAGAAAAATATGGAAAAATAGAGAATATTTGAATAAGTCCATTCCAGGTACAAGCATCAAATATATGCTGATATTTAGGAATGGAAAAGCAAAGAATAGCACATTGGTGCTGCATAAATGGAATTTGATAGGGAAAAGGTGGTTCCCATACAGTGGGGATCTTGGACGTTGAAAGAGTTTTGGAAGTATTTTGACATGTGGAGGTGGCTTAACATGCCTGTGGAGCTCGGCATATTTTTGATAGTCCTCTGTGTCCAGAGACCAGTGTGACGTATTATTAGAAGTGATGTTGGAGAGGGGAATAGAATGGGAAGCCATGTGAATGATGATGAAAGGATCGGTGTGAATAGAAGGCTGATAATGATCGATGGCGATGAAACACGAGTGACGATTGATGGCTAGAATTAGAGACTGAGGTGGAGAGGGAGTTGCGGCGCTATTTAAAAGTTGATATGAAAAGATGCTGGCGGAGTTGGACTGTCAGAGTGGTTCGATATGCGTCCTCGATGCATCCTGGCTCGTCAACGGTTGGATTCATCCACCTACTTCCTCTAGCCTCTAAGTGCATTCCCCTCTTTTTGGAATATCTGGACCCCTAAGTGTCCGTGAACTCTAGACTCTGGAAGTCTTATTCATTCCCTACTGCTAAGAAACGTATTACCTTCCTGCGTATCATCTGCATTGACCATTACAATGGATTGTAACCAAAGTATAAATGTTAAATCATTTCTGGAGTTGTGCTGCAGCAGGGTTTGATATTCTTCTCAGCTGTTCATTCACGGAATTGTGGTGATTTAGAGTTTGCCCTAACACCATAATTTTGCAGGTTCCAAAACACTACTAAGAGTGTAAACTACACAGTACTGCATATCTGGAGTTCACAGATGGGGGTGTGAACTCTAGCAGGCACTGGAAAAAATAATTTGCATACTCTGCCAAGCCATGGACCCATATGCATCCATGTTGAGGGCGAGTCGCTTCATAGCAGAATCTTCGTCATCGGTCCAATGATGCATCTGAGCACCGCAACTGACAAAACTGCAAGGAACTCATCGACGCTATTTCTTTTCATGCAGAGCGCCTAGGTGAGCGGTCATCATTTCCCAATCCACTTCGCGACGTATACAGGCCAGGGAACTACCATTGGCACTGGGTCGATTTCGCAAATGGCATCTCTGGATGGCGTCGCTTACAGCACCGGACTTTGAAAATTTTCACCACGCCGAACGGAAGAATTATTGAGCGGCCACTTGAGCTAGCCTAAAGGGTATCTGACACAATCCGAGTGGCCGTGGAACCGCAATCAATCAGCTTGCTTACAAGCACTTGGCTGTTCGCATCGCTCATCCCCCCCATTTTCTTTGCTCTATTGCACCTGCGCTTGTGCCTTCATAGGCATCACAACGCTCTGTCCACCCTGCATATAGATGCTCAGGTCCGTTTTGTAGCACGCCGTAGTACTTTTCCCCGTCTGATGGCTCATACAGTCCACGTTCTTTTCACTCAGGCACCCTCTTTAGAATTCGATGCACATTTTTGAGCTCATTTGCATCACAATGGCGCATTACCTTTTCGTCTACATCACACAGCCGTCACAGCATCCCTTCCGACCAAGTGGCTTGCCTCAAATTTGCATCTCTTTGGCGTCTCCCAACATCTTCTTGTTATGATCCCGTGGTGGGGTCAACCAGGCCAGCCACTCGGTTCAGAGAGTATACTTTAGGTCGGCTATCTCTCACTGCAAATGCTACTACTTTTTCAAGTGCTGGTATACCCTTGGGTGGCCAAGATATGGTGCCGTATGTAGAGCACGGAACTTTGAAATGATGAAACACGTCCGATCAAGGCTTGTGCGGACATCAACCCGTTTTAGGTGAGACAGGTGACCTGGATCTGCGTTGGGGCTCGCGACGGCCAACTGCATGGTGAGATGGATTACGCAAGCGCCGGTCGCAAATATCAAGTAGGAATTTCACAGCGGTCACTGACTAATGTTGGCGGCAATGAATTCACGCTGGATCCTTCGGTTGAACCATATGAGTTAACTTACCTGCGCTGTCACACACGCTTGGTCATGACGCGGACGGCCTTGTTTCCTGTGTCTAGAGATTCAGTTGCATCCGAATCTTCGGGACGTAGTGATCGGGCAGATCTACTGCGATTAACCGGGCACCTTGATCTGTACCCCAGACGACACCTGGCTCTAACTTCTTACCTATTAGCTGTTAGTAGTTACCGGCAAGTTTGCCAACGCTTCCTGAAGTTGAAAGATAAGCTCCGTTTCCATCAAGAACGAGGAGCACCTCTTTTCACATTCTTTACTGCCGAACAAGGGTGCTGACTAAGGCTATGATGTCGCCATTAGGATAATCGCAGGGAAATCACGACCCACACCAAATTCTTACGATCCACCTAGTGGCACATGTTTTGGTGCCCTGGTGATGATGCACTTGTATTGAACACTTGGAAGCTTGGGAGTTAGCTCGGCTCTCACCTGTTTGCGATGGGATTGAATTCGGCAATGCGTAGCGGTAAACATCAACGCGGCCACTTGGCTGGAACATACGAGAAGATGACACATCCTACTCGTAATTATTGGATGTTTTCAACCGAACGTTCTGGGATCGTGGATCGACGCATTATTAAGCCTACCAAATAGCCATTCGACTCACAGGAGTTACAGTCGGCATTAGGCTGGTTATAGGAGGTCATCTACCGAGCATCGTTCCGCCACCAGAAGGCATTTAGGCGAGCAGATGTAAGCAATTCCAGGGTGGCACAACCTCCCGGGGTAATCAGGGTAAAAGCCTATGCCGTACCATCAAGTCAATTCCAATGGCCGGCGTTGCTTATGGTGAAAAGGTGTTACTCAGCCTAGCAACCTCCCATTCCCCTTGCGCTATTCAAGCGGTGGATCACTGTAGAGTCAGACATTCGAAATTGCTACTCCTCCCAAGAGTAGCGTCCAAGTCCAGGGATTGGTACAAGACGGAACTGTAACAAGTCATAGTTCAACCTTCTGATCATGAGGCATGCTTCACAGTCCGAAGGTGCCAATATCGCTGTGAGCTGGTCCCAATAATAGTTTTCTAATAATTGTAGCAAACTGAATTTATGGGTCATTTTCCATTTCAGGTTGCTTTATTGCTGTGACGTATCCTCCCTGAAATGTATGCAGTGCGGGCATAAAAGCCAACGCTGCAGATCAAACCCTTCTTCACAACCATGGCTGCTCAGATCTTGGCTACCCCCAAGTTTTCCCGACCCGAGCTTCATGGCCCCTCAGCTCTGGGGCTTGACAAGCTTGTCGACTTCCACCTCGAGCACAACCCAGGCTACCCCTTTTCCCGACTCACTCCCCGCAAAGGTCAAGTGCTCACTGTGACATGGAGAGAGCTCTCCGAAGCTGTTCATCGCGCTGGACATGCTCTCAAAGCAAGCATTGGATCCTTCGACGCCGCTTCGCCTCCAGTTGTTGGTCTCCTCATGCCTGATGACGGTCTTCCATACATTACGACTCAGTTGGCTCTCATCCGCATCGGCCTCATAGTCAGTTTCTCCCTATCCTCGAAATGTCGGGGGGGTCACTAATCGTATTTGTTTAGCCTCTTTCGATCTCACACAGGTACTCGGCCGTAGAAATATCTCATTTGATCAGTGCAACTTCATGCTCCTACATAGTAGCCGCTGAAAATCACATCGCCCAGGGCAATCATCATGACGCTCTCGGCCAGAAAATTGCAGCTCTTCGACTTCTTTTGCAGCATCAAAGTATCCGGATGATTCTACAGCCTACTCTCGATGTCCTCTTTCCCCGCCTTGCTTCTCCCGGGCAACCCTTTGTTCCCGACCCTAAACTTCAGTTGCTTCTGCCTATTACACCTCGTCCGAGATGGAGTACCCTCATGATATTGCCCTCGTTTGGCCCAGAGGGCTTCCCGAAACCGGTCCACTTGACCTGGACTGCAATCCAAGAATGGCTATGCGCGCTCGGGGATGCTTCAGTCCCTCTGAAAGGCATGGCGATGTCATCGGTTGCATGGCCAAGTGATCATTTTTCTGCCCTGATTGTTAAGAGCATTAACGATGTCGCTAATTAGCGTCCGATGCCGGAGGGGTCATGGCTTGTCTGGTACCTACGATCGCTGCAGGCATGGTCGCCGGGCTATTTTATCCAGCTCTCACTGACGAGATGGTCCCACGAATCACGCCCGAATCGGTCTACGACGCGTGTCTTGCGACTGGCGTGACGTTCCTCTATTTGCCCCCATCAACCATTACTGTGCGTGAGCTGTGCGCCGATGCGATAGTTTTTCGGCGGCAACTTACTTAACAATGATGCTACAGGAGTTATCAAAAACTTTGCATGGTCTAAAGCTTCTGCAAAGCGCTGAGCTAGTCCTCATTGGCGGCGGTTCCCTCGCAAAGAAAGTTGGAGATGCGATCGTTGAACAAGGGGTTGCACTGGCGTCATCTTGGGGCTCGTGAGATAAGGTCCTGCAGGGTTTATCGCTGCGTATGCTGACGTCTTTTTCTAGTCCCGAAATTGGATACGCATCTGAATGGCCTCCCCACCTTCAGGGACTCGATTGGCAGTGGGTAGTGCCACGCAAGACAATTGACTTCCACTTTGAACCGTTTCATGAGAATGCGTACGAGATTGTTATCAAGGCATGTATGACCTCATATGAGAGGCTGTCTGCCCGATACGATCTGAGTTTTCCAACTAACACCTTTCGCAGTCATGCACTACCCATCATCCATCCATTTCTAAAGCGTTACTCCGGGACGAGCCGACAGAATGGCAGAGCAACGATGTCTGTGTGCTTCATCCAATTCGCCCTGGCCAGTTTCGAATCCTTGGCCCATCTGACGATCAGATCGTGCCATCGAAGGCCGAGAGGAACGCATCATTTATGTCATCACCCGCTTCGTTGGAAATTACCGTCCTCGATGGACAATCCTCTTCTTCCGAAGCTCATAATGAAGAGAAGCACCCTTCAAGCAAAGGAGAGACATGCGTAGAGCAGGAAGATGGACCTCCTGTCGATCGGGGTCGCCATGCTTGGGGATATGTCATAGCTACAACGATCCTAGAGACGGTCATTTGGGTAAGCCCGTCCAGATTGTTGAAGCGCTCAATGAATTGGTAACATCCATCTCTCCGATGTGCGTGTAGGGATATGTGCAGTCCTACGGCGTCTTCCTGAACTACTATACCTCTCGCACTCCATTCGGCTCCGAGGCCAACTCCTCTACCCTGCTACCTCTCGTCGGTACTATCAACCTTGCAACAATGTTTTGCATTTCACCGTTAGCCGCCGGCTTATGCAACGGCTATCCAAGGACGAAGGTTCCATTAATGTACGGAGGCTTGCTACTGATGGCTGCTGCGATGGTTGGCGCCAGTTTTTCCAAAACTGTAAGACTTGTAGAAGGGAGTGAAGAACACCCGATTGGCTTAACTGACTATATCTCACAGAGCGCCCAGCTTATTTGGACTCAAGGGTTTGCTCTGGGCATCGGAGAGGTGCCTGCTTCACATGATAGAATCTCCGGCAATCTAACATGCAGGACAAACAGGTGTTTGTTTATTACACGGCTCTGAGTTATCTGCCGGAGTGGTTCACCGTTCGACGCGGTCTTGCAAACGGGCTCATCTTTGCAGGTCAGTGGACTTGGCGAGCCGTTACCTCCATTGACATAGAGATTGGCTAAACCAACTCATTATTTTAATTTGGTGAAAGGTTCCGGGGTTGGCGGGTGTATCTTCCCCTTTGTCATACAGGCTCTGCTTGACCGCTGGGGGTTCCGGACAGCGAACCGATGCTTGGTAGGTTCCTCAGACGCCGCCATACGCTGCTTAGAATGTTCCTGAACGCTCAGTACAGGCTATCGCTTTTGTAGTATTAATCGGACCTTCGATTCCATTTATTCGTCCGCGTCTACCTATAGGCAAGGGTCCCGGCGACCCGCCTCTCCAGTTTGAGACAATCTTCGGTGATCGCGCTGCAATGAAAAGCAAGGTGTTCTGGACATTCCTTGCAGTGACAGCCCTCTTGGAATTAACTTTCACTCTCGTCACTTTTTATATTCCAAGTACTAGCTTTCATGCCACACTTGAATGGTTTCATTTGCTGACATGACACCTACCTCTTCCAGGTTATGTCCAAGCGCGGTCCATTCGCGCATCCTCGCAAGCTGGGACAGCAGTTCTCGCAGTCATTAATGGTAACTGCTACTAGAGTCTCAGTCGTGCGCCACTGTTGAACTTTTCTCAAGGTGCAAGCGTCATCTCGAACTGCGTTTTCGGCGCTCTAAGTGATCGGTACACGCCACACCTTCTTGGAACTTTTATCGTGAGTGGCTGAACTTGTTGGGGAAAGTCGGGTGTGGTCTATATTCATGCCCTTTTATCTTTGCTCTATAAAAGGCTCTCTTCGCTAGTGTAGTCGTCCTGGGACTGTGGGGTGGAGCGGGTGCGGCTAGCTATGGCGCCCTCGTCACTTTTGGCCTGTTGTTTGGGCTCTCTGCCGGGTCATGGGCAGCGCTGCTATATAGCGTCATTCGCGAGTGTTCATGTGAGTTTTGACTCTGCGCCAGCGGCGTCGCTTCCAAGGATGCTATGAGCTCATACATCTTCCTTATCAGACAGCGTTGCATCAGCGGTCATGCTCCAAGGCTTCATCTCGTTCGGTCGTGGAATAAGCAACATCATCGCCGCGCCAGTCAGCTCGAATCTGCTGAAGCTGCACTTTAATGCTGTCGAGGGTTCTGGTTTTGGCATCAGCCACGATGCTTTTTCCGGTCTAATCCTCTTTTGCGGTCTATGCTTAGCGGTGGCCGGTTTCGTCGAAATTGGATTGACGGCAGTTCGACTACGCAACCCACCCTTGAAAGTGGACTAAATCAGATCGAGCTTCATGTTCCCTCCTCAGTAATATCTGGCGGCTCGTTGAACCAAGTGACTTATGACGACATCCATATGCTTATACAGGGGGATTTAGTTGATACGATGTGAACATCATAGTAGCGTGTAATGTTTCCCTTGCGTTGTGTTGTCCGTCTCTGCAGTTCGTTTGCGTAGTTGTATGTATAGGTACTAGGGATATCAGGCTAATAATATAAACGCTTTGATTATATAAAGCGATCGGTGCCAGATGCTGCCGATGCACGCGCCACGCAGCTGATGAGAAGAGTTCTGACTGCTCCTAAAGAATCAGAAGCAGAGAGTAAGAGGCTAGAAACAGGCCACTGTTATTATACTGGGCGATAGTTTTAGAACCGCACCACTTACTATCCATGGTCGCATTTTGCACGCCAAGGTCCGTAGTTTCTCAGGACACCCTTCCCACATTTGTATGTGTATATGAGCGATGACTTATGTTTACGTGCGAGCTCTAGTTACATGTGGAGCATAAGCATCTAGCCTGGGTTCTCTCTCTTTCCCCAATAAGCCATCCGTAAAATTAGCCGCGAAGCAAGCGCGTGAGGCCAATGTCCCTCATGATGACGAGAATAACCCATGTCCCAGCCAATAATAGAACCATTTCTCCGCGTCAGCTTCGCTGAGAGGCTCGCACTCCCTAACAGCGCGACTTTCCCCCTCCGTGACGTGCGTATCCATGCGCGGTATGTTGAATACCTCGCGGTTAGGCTGCGGCGGGGTCGAGAGCACCCCCAAGGCCCATATGCCCATCAGCTTTACAGCTTTGACCTTGGCTGCATCGGTAGGACGCAGCGCGGCGGAGCGCACCTTCTCGACCCATTGCTCGGCGGGTACGAGGTCCACACCATGACCGAGGTATTTAGCGCAAAGAGTGCTCAGGTGAAGCATGAGGCGGTGCCACGACGCGGCATGGGGATGGACGAGGTGTCGGTAGACGACATGCTCAGAGCCGGGAGAGGAGCGGGAGCGGTCATACATGCCTAGCTGAATCATTCCGCTGGCGGCCGTATCCGTCCGTAACCAAGCGCACACCTATGTATTGGACAATGTTATGTTAACACATCTGGCATCGGAAACCATTCTGTCAACTGGCAGGACGTACGTTTTCAGAATCTGGAAGACAAGAGAGCTCTATGCACGAGGCTACGATAATAGGCACCCAGTCACTGACATTCCAGTCCCCCGTCGCTCGCGACCCGCACATTTGGCCGATGCGCACAATGACGACCTCGAGTCCAAGAGACGCAGACGCCGACTCAAGAACCTAACGTAGCCAAATCAAAACCATAGGCCTTCCCAATGTATGCAAATAGAACGACAATGGTTCTACACGCACCAACTCACAGACTCGCTTGCTTTCACCGTACCCAGTCCCCACCGCCGTATCAACTTCCACCTTCACCTCCGGCACCCATTCACCCCGGCACCAACTCTGCAACGAACCCGCCGAGCTCGCAAACGTGATCCGCGGCTTGATAGGCAGCAAGGACTGGGTGGCAAAATCGACAAGCGAGCGTACAAAGGCAATTTGAGGCTCAAATGCTTGCACGCCGAGATTGAAGTTGAGAGGGTATGCCACGTGGAAGATGTGTGTGACAGATCCTCTCATCTATGACAATATAATCAGATGATGAGTTCGTAACGACGCGATATCGAAGTGACAAGCAGCACCTCAGTTCTTCTCTCCTCTGCAATATCATCCAGTACCTCCGCCGCAAGCATGACAATCCTCGAGTCATCAAGTATACTATTCGGGAGTCCACGATCCTCCAACGCGGCAAGCTGTCTCGCTCGAAGCTGCCCGTTATCCAATGCACGGCCCATGGCATATACGCGATGAACACCAGCGTCCAAAGCCAGCTGATGAAGCATGTGACACCCCAGCGCGCCCGTCGTTCCCGTGATGAGGATCACCCGAGGAAGCGACACGTCCGCGACACGGTCGCTACCAACGCGCGTGGCATTCAAATCCTCGGCGGGAAAACCCTGCAGACTGTACTTATCCGCCAAAGCTTGCATTTTCTTGACATGGCTGTCGACGGGGTTCGCAGCGTCGGTGGTGAGCTGGCCACTGACGAGTGCCGTGTGCACCCATACCGCCAATTGTTCGACAGTGGGGAAGTCATAGACAATCAACTGCGGAACCTCGATTTTCGGCTGGTTGGCGTGCTGCCGGCTCTTGTTGAGTGCTCGCTGAATCGCCTGCCGTATAAATGTAGCTTTCAGACTATTCATCATCGCATTAACGGAGTCATCAGTCTAGAGTGATTTGCCACCACACCTATCGCAGCCTTGCACGAACAGATCGCGATCCTCTTGAACAACCGGAGCATCCATCAAATGGCTCACCGTGTTCCGCACAAAGCCACGAACGTTATCTGAACCTAGCAACGCCTGACCCAATGCATCGTCATCCTCAATAGACGCATACACCTGCTCAATTTCAGAGGCAAACTGCCGCCACGCCGTCTGCCGAATAATTGTATGCTTCGCCGTGCGAGGAAGCGGCGCCTTGAGGGGGTCAATCACGATCGTCAGATCGCGCACCAGACGACTGTGCGTAGGGCCAATGGTGTTGGCAGCCTCGACGGACGGCCTGCAGCAGAGTAGACCAGACGCCGTCAGCTATATAGAGCGAGTGAGGCATTGGCATGAAAGGCGGTGGGTAAGTACCAGATGAGGTCAAGGTACGCATTGACCGCCTCCCGGTCATCAATGGATACTTCATTGCCCGCTGAAGGCTCTATGAGCACGCCATTGAACGGCTTGCCGCGGCCAAACATTAGGGCGCCGCGAACCCTCGGATCGCTTTCTATCATCTCCTCCATGGGCCCGCTAAAGAAGAGGTAGCGTAGTCAATCAAAGGAACCAAAATAATATGGAACCTGTAAAGAACGAGAATCGACTCACGGATTTGTCTTCTCGGCATTAGAGAGCATAATTTGGTCGTCCGTCCGACCTAGAACCCTGAAGACGCCTGGCCGGGTGGGGTGTAATTGAGCCACGTCGTGACTCTCCCAACTGGTAGGTTCGTTGCCGGTAAGAGGCCTCGTGATCGACGGATGATGAGTCGCGCCTGACTGGCAGAGGCATGCATCAGCGTTCTGCTGTGCAAAAGTAGGTAGAAATGCACCTTGATAATGACTTCGTAGTACCCGTCACCGAGGGGCTCAAAGTAGTACTGTACAGACTTGCGCGGAATCTGCCACTGCCAGTCGAGTCCTTGCAGATGAGGGGGCCACTGCACGACGTAACCCACTTCAGTCCTAAGCACCAGAAACAACAACAGATGGATCAATGATTACTGAAAAGACACGGGATAAGATAGACGCACGATCCCCACACGGATGCCAGCCGAACGCCCTGTTCAACGATGCGATCGCCGACTTCCTTGCCGAGCGGACCGCCGCCGATCATGACGATCTCCGCATCTTGCATAAACTTCAAGCTGCGCGGGGACTTGGACCATTCCTGTACACACGACAGAAGGGGAGATCAGAGAGAGGACAAAGGAAGCCAGCAGACGAGCTCACCGTGATTGTCAATGGCGGGAGCCAAAGAAAGTTGACACCCGTCGCAATGCAGGCGTTCAGAACACTTTCCGACGTGATACGAGGCACTGGCTCTTTCCCCAAAGCAGGGTAGAAGAGTGCAGCAATGGTTCCTGCGGCGATGGTGGGAACCATGCAAATCTCAACACCACCAGCGTGAAACTCTGGCCGGGGGGGAGGAACTAAATCAGCGTATGGCGGGGCGGGAGGCTGACATTGAACTCAACTGGGATAAGCCATGGAGCAGATGACCTTTCCGGTCAGTGATTGAGCTCCTTCGTAAGGGGCCTGCAGCCATTCTTGAAAGGCGGTCTTGTGGATGTAGATTGGCTTTGGAAACTTGGTCGTGCCGGAGGAGTGGAGGATCATGAGGGTCTTCCAACCTGGTGTCGGCTTGAGGGGAGGGAGCAGTTGGAACGAGCCATCCGGAACGAAAGGAGGTGGCCCTGGAGATACCAGACGAGGGAAGAGAAGCCCGAGTGTTGGTTCTGGTACCAGCCGGAGGTGCCTGTGCTCAGGAAGCAGAGCGAGCGTCGCGAGCTGATGGCCTATTGCATCTCGCTGCGCTGGCTTGGCGTTGATCTGCTCTTGAGGGACAACAAGGGATGAGCTTCTGGTGGCGCTGATCAAGTGCGAGATGGCGGCAGTCGAATTCCGAGTTGAAATCGACAGAGGCTAAAATGCGGCAATAGTCAAACACCTTGCAAGTCTCACACGTTGGCGGGTAACTGACGATAAGGCCAATTCGTATGATGGCTAGCTGGAGTGCTGTGTACACGAGACCGTCATCAGGGGCCAAAATAGCGACGACTGGCGGGTCAGACGGGTCTTTCAGAGCTCCAATGCTGTCCTGGAGTGCGTGACCAGCGCGATGGACGGCTTCTGCCATTTCGCGCCAGGAGACAGTAACAGACTGGCCATGCCGAGGGGTAAGACGTGCAAAGGGATAGTCTGGGTTATTGTGAAAGTGAAAGTCGACGAGAGCATCGAGAGAGTGTGCAGAGGGACCATAGAGCTCGGGAATGCAGAAAGCCATGCAATGGCAGTGCCATCAAGAGTCGGAAATATAAAGAGAGAGATGTGCGAGAAGGAGACCGATGCGGGGACTTGTGCTGGCATCCTTGTCCAAACCAGGTACACTTACCATATTGGCGCTGGGATCGACAGCTCAGGTGCAACTTCTACTTTAGTCACTTAACAGGATAACCCTCAAATTTCAAATGTGACCCTGCACCTTACAGCCTTCCGCGATCTGTGAGTTGCATAATTCATCACCACGATGTCTTATTATCAATTGTAGGGTTGTACGCACCTGGCTTCTCTCCTGCGACGGTGCCCCCGATGTTAAGCGAGTCTACACGAGAAGAGCTGACTGATTATGTTTCGCTAGGCCTCCCGGGCCTTGTTTTGATGGCGCAGTTGCCTCCATTCAGTCATAGTATCGACTCACGCATCCACCTCCCATCCTCCGAGTCACCGGGGTCCCCTCAATATACTATATAGTGTGGCCCAGTCCAGCCCATCGTTTCATAGGCATACTCAACGACCAATGAGCATCTCTACTAACAGGCTTCAGGAGCTAGGAAAGCAAGGCGAGCCCGCATACGGCCTCTGGCTCATGTTTCCCGGTGAGGAACAACACTCACACCCCCACGCATTATTCCTCCTCACTGAGAAACGTGTCTGCTAGGGATGCATCACGCCCGCCACGCTGTCCTTGCCTCCCCCGCCTGCTCCTGGGTCCTCATTGACTGCGAGCACGGCATCATCCCCCTCACAGGTCCCGGCGGCGTAGGGGACTGCGTCGCTGGAATTTCCACCTCCTCCGAAAACCCCCCGGCTCCCATCGTCCGCATCCCCGCCATGGGCCATACGACATCAGCATCATGGCAGATCGGTCTGGCTTTGGATGCAGGCGCAAAGGGCGTCATGGTACCCATGGTCAACACCAAGGCAGATGCTGAGATGGTCGCCAAGTGGTCCAAGTTTCCCCCTACTGGCTCGCGTGGCTTTGGCAACCCCGTCACTCAGGAGGTATGAGCGGCTCTTTATCATGCATGTCATGAGGCTAACACTATCCCACGAGTAGCTCTGGCAGGCAAAGAACGATCTTGGCAGTTATCTCCGTCAGGCAAATGATAAAATCACCGTCTTTGTCCAAATCGGTCAGTTTCTATCAAAAGGCAGACCCTGCTTGACTAATGCCATGTGACACAGAGAGCCCGGAGGCCGTTTCAAATGTGGAAGAGATTGCGGGCGTTCCAGGCATTGGCACGTAGCTTTACTCTCAATCGCCTCTTTATGATAACAGTGCTTTTCTGTCCCACCACGCAGACGTCCTCTTTATCGGTCCTTCCGACCTCTCTCTCTCCCATGGCTACCCCCCGCCCTCTCCAGAACCACACCCAGAAGTTGAAAAGGTGATCCAACGCATCGTCAATGCCGCCAAGGGCGCCGGTAAAAAGGTCGCCATGTACTGCCCCAGCGGCGCCATTGCGAAGAAGAGGACTGCGATGGGATTCGATGCCGTCAGCGTGCAAAACGACAGTAGGTGTCCTGCGGCCTCATGCAGAATGAGCTAATAACCCCATTCTTTCAGTTGCCGCCATTACCGCTGGCTTGGCGAAGGAGTTCAACGACGCGGTTAGCTCTTAGACCATAAGGGATCATTGTCTATAGACTTGGGCGACGGTGGACATGCATCTGGCAGCTTATACATGTTGTGCAGTAAAAATTTATCTAGCAATCTAACATTCAGGTATTGTGAAAGGGAGCATGGAAAGAGTAGAGTGGGCAAAGTTACATCTCAAAGATTCTAGTCTACCAGTTTAGCCACCTCGTGTGGGCGCGATAACCATGAGAGAATACTGGATGCTGCCAGTTTCCGCCATCATCCGTTTGACGACGTTAACAGTGCTCTGCACGTACATATCCGAGTGTCAGTGTCCAATCCTCTTCAAGAGGGCACGGATCGAGAACACGTACGTGGAAGAGATCTCCCTGGATGGGGCCATGTGTGAGGGGTATGGCATGGCTATACCCATCAAGCTCGACCAGGTATCCGTTATGATTCACAAAAGCGAGATAATGCGAGTGTAGCGGTCCGTCTGGATCCGACTGTCCCGTCAGCGAGGCAATATTGTGCGACTTGGTGATGTCGGTAGCGCCGAGCAGATCCGCTGACGCGTCGGGGTCAAGTCCTCTGCAACGCTCGAAGAGGGTCTTCATCGGTCCGTCGGCTATGCGTGTGCATGGGCGTGTCAGTGATGGGGTGATGGGGAATGGATGTGGCACACGCGATGGGGACTGACCTAGCGGCAACGAGGGCGTATTCGCCAATGAATGAAGTAAAGCCTATCATGGCACAGACACGTGCATGAATAACAATAACACGCTGCCGCACAACACGAGGGCAATTAGTGTAACGTACGATCGTCCCACAATGATTGGACAGCTTCTGTCTAAAATACACGAGCCCTTCCCTATCCACCACCGGCGCCTTCTTCGCAGCCTCCGCGTCCGCCGCCACGACATCCGGATGGTCCCACTTCTCTGGCGTGGGGAAGAGCAGGATCACAGCCTCGACGGGCTGCGGCACGAACGCGAGGAGGTCCTCATCGAGCCCCAGGACATCGTACAGGCAGTATCGCGACGTGTCCAGCCCCAGCGTCGCCGCTAATGGGTTGAACGTCTCGGGGTTCGCCTCAAGGGGCACGCAGGTTGTCCCTTCGCTGGACATGGTTCAATTGTTGTAGTTAATGTAGGTGTAACTCCTGTGGCTACGTTGTTGGTTAGCTGCTCCGCTGCAATTATGGAACTGCGGAGCTCAGACTAGAACATCGTAGCGCTCTCGCAGTCCATTCTGGGACTTTCCGTTTTCCCGAATACTTGGCACACCTTTCTCACAGTCTCATCACAGAAGTTCAAGAGTAGACATACATTTTTGACTCACACGTCTCTTCGAATTTCACTTCAGCCGCGAGCCAAACTAGCAATACGTATTTCACTCTCGATGGTTCTCAGTTTTGAACACCTTGTACAACCCGAATCGCCCGCGCAACCCTCTCAACGCCCTCCTTCAACCTCGCCTCATCATTAAAAGCCCAACAAAGCCGAACAGCCGTCTTCCCTTCCTTTTCCGCGCAAGAGGGAACATTAACCAAAAACCACGACCCCAGTCCCACAATCACCTGCTCCTTCCCACACTCTCTCGCAAACGCGTCCTCTGGAACGCCCCCGGGAAGCTCCATCCACAGAAAATATCCTCCCTGTGGCTCACCCAATGGCAGAGAACACCCAAGCGGTAGGAGGGAGACCCGGATCGCTTCGAGCATCGCAGCCAAACGACTCGTGTACACAAAGCGAATGTTGGAAATATGTCGTTCAATCGCGGTGATGCAGGAAGGCGAGGATGAGGAGGCCCGGGATAGATGAGGAGATAGCATGGGGAGCGCAGACGGGAGCAACAGCGGAAGGACGAGTCGACTCGAAAGATGCGCCGGTCCTCCGCCCGAATTGAGCGCCCCATTTGTCAAAATCTGTTCTAGTAGCTGAGGCTGGGAATTCAATGTTAGGCAGGCTCGCAGTGAATCTAATCAAATTACTAGTGGAAAACACCCACATGACACTCGAGCCAGCCAAAGCGCGTCCCAGGAGCGAGGAGCTTTGAAAGTGAGCCATTTGACACGACGTTTCGTCCCTGGCCGACTGCTTTATCGACAGCAGCCAGTCTCAACGGTTGTCTGCTCTCATAGCCCTCCGAGTACGACAGGTAGTCGTATACATCATCGCAGATGATGAGCATATTATGCCTGACGGCGAGCCGGACCAGTCGGTCGCGACGGGCCGCTGAGAGGACTATGCCGGTGGGATTCGAGAATGTCGGAACGAGATACAAGGCGTAGCGGAATATTTTGCGTCCTGCTATGGAGTGATGCACCTCTTCAGCATCCAGCTGAACGAGCCGGCGTTCGAGAGCCTCCACGTCAATGCCTTCGGAATCCTCGCGTATCCCCTCCACGTCCGCCGCTTGTGCGCTTGTTTTCACGTCACTAGGCAGCGTATATCCAACGTCTCGAAGGGTCGGGAACGTCAGGTGAAAAGTGGCGCTCGGCATAAAGACGCGTCGTGTGAGGCCTTTCGGTTGGGTAAAGGCGAGGAGGAGCCAGACCAACGTCGTCGATGCTCCGCCGGTCAGCATGATGCACGACGGGTCGACAGCGGAAAAGGGCGAGGACGACGGGCCGCCGTTGAGACGCGTTAGTAGTGTCGCTAGCGCTCGCCGAACGGTTGTGTCGCCCTCCGGAGGTCCATACTGGTCACCGTGAGGAAAGTATGCAAAAGGATCGTCAGCTTTCTGATCGAGCAGCAGCAGGCAATTATTAGTCGGACCTGCATGGCGTCTGTCGGGTCAAGGTCACTGGCATCTACGCCTGCCCAAGTCCGGTCGTCGGATAGCGCGAGGTTCGCAGAGGTCTGCAACAGACGATGTGGAAGCAGATCGGCCGTGGGATGCCCGGTAAGGAGGTCGATCGTCGAGGATGGATGAACACCCGACTGGGTGTGCGAGCCGTTCGAAGGCATCTTGGCACTTGGGGGCGTAATAGCTGAGGATGCAACACAGGAAACTGAGACGTTCTGTGGCTTGTTGGGGGTCTAAAGCACGTTACGGGGGACTTGACGCGAGGACTGCGGCATGCTGCACGGGCAGAGCACTGATGAATCCAAACGTGCTGCATAAGCGAACTAGAGTAGCAATCCCCGATCGGACTTGTATCAACCTCCAGTTTCAAAATGTAATCATTACATTTCCTTTAATGGACTTATGCACAAGCAATGGAGAAGGGATTCTTAGTGATTTTACACGCGCAGAGGGTGGTCTGCTTTTGGTGACTCGTAAGGTTATGACCGTGTACGTACCCCTGTTGACTACCAGTGAATGTGCACTGCTATTGTACCTTTCACTTTAATCGTTCAAACGTCCATCCGGTTCACAGGCGGGGGCACCGGATTTGCGACCCTGTGAGCTTACACCCCTGAATATCTCTTTGATTTCCGACCCTGGACCTGGACCAGAGATCTAGAATTGTAAAAGAGATTGGCAATTCGGCCGTAACGTACCAGGGCATTGGCCAGCACACAATTGATTAAATGCATACTGATGCAATCAAATACGCCTCGCCCAACGTCACTGGTTGCTAAGACCAGCAGTTGCGTTCAGTCTCTGTAATCCACGTATCAGGTTCGGATCGCTCACCAGGCAATACAAGCACTGCATTTCTCGGGAATTTGTATCGTTACAAATGGAGAAGCTCCAGCCTGATCGTACCGTATATGTATGACTCGCAGTATCGGCACCGCACTTTAGAAGACTTTCCTTCATGAAGGTGCTCTGGGAGCAAAGTACCCTCGCGTCACTACAAATGAATACCGTCCACGTTCCTCCACCATAAAATCGCGGGGTAACCAGTCCCCAGGGCAATTGATCGCTCGGTTCCGTCTGGGGTCTGTGAGGAGATTTGATCTAGTTCACATACTAGACATATACCGCCGGCGTATCGTATCCATTCAATAGTAGGACCACATGAGACCTTGGGTGAATCCGATTGCATTCTATGTTCTGATTGACATATACTGTATTACGTCCGTTCTAAAGTTTCTAATAAAATACCCTGTATTAGTATGCTTTTGAATGTCCACATGCAGTGGAGTATTATTTTTGGAGAGCGTACAAAATTATATCCATGCCGAAATTTTTACAACGGCTGGGACTCCTGAAAGAAGGGTGTTTTAAATTTTCCTGGTGGTTGAACCTGTGAGGGGTTCACTGGGTGAATACGTGAGCACTTACACCAAATGATTACCTCACGTCCGAGGGTCGGTGAATCCTGACTGCAAATACAACCCTTTCAAAGACACGTGAACGTTTTTGTAATTACCGCCGTATTAACAACTCCGAGCTAAGAAGCACGGGGTTCGGGAAGAGGGCATGTCGCCTTCTGGCAGAATTCGTTGATCACCCGCAAACGGTGCTGTCTTGTAGGCAATCAACTCGGACACGCCCAGGGAGCCTTCAAACCCGTGATCGGTATCGCCAGTTCCTGACTTGTCAGCGTCCGGCACGATGACGTAACCCCGTATATATTGATTCTAAGAAAAATTCTTGGCTCTGAAGACCCATTCGAAAGGTTGAGCAGTTTAGGGGAGCGGAAATAGCCGACTAGGAAACAGATATCGGGATCAGTGAGCAACTAAACTAAGTGGAATTAAACACTTCCTCGGAATTACATAAATGACAAATGAGGAGACTACTAGAAATAAAACAAAAAAGAAAACAGGAAAGAGAGAAATAAAGAAAAGGAATATTGTCAACTTATCTTAACATGAGGGCATTTCAATTGCCCAGTCCCGGAGACCGGAACGGCGTTTTCTACAGTACGGGCCAGAGGAGGAAACGCGTAAGAAATTTCATTTTCCATTTTCATTTTCCATTTCTCGGTGGAACACCCGATTTCCAAATACGTCTGGGATCCATTTGCGAGCCACCCTAGATCATAGAGCTTGTTGAGTTTTGAATCTAGTACAATATATGTGGAGAGCACCCTTTCGGTCATGATTTCCTTATCCGGATTGCAACCTCTTACCCAAGCTTCCCGCCTTTTGGCCCATCATCGCCCTCTTCTGAGCCTCAACAATTAAGCAGGGCACTGTACAACACGCGGCACATTCATTGGCGTGCACTCGGTTGGCAGATGCCATAGCAAAGTTCTCCACGGACAGGGCCGTAGCATTGCACAGGCGCAGCAGTGGCACCTTTGAATATTTCACCCTTATGAACTAATGGGGATCCAATCCATATTGGAATTTATGCCACTGCGCTTCCCAAATCACCTGGCGCTGGCTCGTACCTCTGATGGGAAGAAGAGCAAGGCGTGAGCTCAGGACACTTCCTTGTCTCGTACAGGGGTGAACAGCTTGTAATTTAAAACATCAAGGCTATTACCTTTTACGATCCAAAATAGACCGTTTGGAATCCACGGCGAATTGATACGCACGCCTTGAGGCATGCCTGACTTGTCTAGTAGTAACCCCGCTCCCGTTATGATATGCCTAACACGCGGCTAAGGTGCCCATTAATGTGGATCACAAATACTACACAGCATGGGTGTGGTGCCTAAGGCCAGACTGGCGTCTTGTACACCTTATCATCTGAGCGTCCTAAGTTGACTGTAGTGTGAATGATTATCTATTAGGTCGGGGTGCAAGAGGAAGGGTCGGTACACATAAAAGCAAGTGTGAAAGGTCCATCTCGCTGAGCACATCTAATGTCCATGGCTACTGAAACTGAAACTTTACCTGGAATTCCCCAGTTCTCTCGGCCCGAGCTTCATGGCCCCTCTGCTCTGGGGCTTGACAAGCTTGTTGACTTCCACCTCGAGCACAACCCAGACTACCCCTTTGCCCGACTCACTCCCCGCGACGGCAGAGTGCCCACCGTGACTTGGAGAGAGCTCTCCGAAGCCGTCCATCGCGCTGGACATGCTCTCAAAGCAAGCATTGGATCCTTCGACGCCGCTTCGCCTCCAGTTGTTGGTCTCCTTACTCCTGATGATGGCCTTCCGTACATTACCACCCAGTTGGCCCTTATCCGCATTGGTCTCATAGTTAGTTACATCCTGCTATCGAAAATAGATTAGACACTAACCGTACATCATTAGCCTCTCTCCATCTCACACAGAAACTCGACCGCCGCCATGTCTCACTTGATCAGCTCGACCTCATGTTCCCATATCGTAGTTGCGGAGCATCACATCGCTCACAGCGAACGCTATGATGCACTCGGCCAGCAAATTGCAACTCTCCGACTGCTTTCTGAGCATCAAGACATGAAAATGATCCCACAGCCTAGCATCAATGTCCTCTTCCCGCGCCTTGCCACTCCTGGGAAACCATTTGTTCCCGACTCCAAACTTCAGCTGCTTCCACCTGTCACTCCCCGTCCGAGCTGGAGCACCGTCATGATACTACATTCGTCAGGCTCTACAAAGTTCCCGAAACCTATCCACCTCCACCGGACTGCATTCCAAGAGTGGCTATGTGCGCCTGGAGATGCATCCCCCCCTGTAACAGGCATGACAATATCATCAATGGCTTGGCCGAGTAAGCTCCATCTCCGCCTGCTTACATTGATTGTTCAAGAAACTTAACGCCAATCAGAGTTCCATGCGGGAGGGATCATGGCCTGTCTGGTACCTGCGATTACTGCAGGCATGGTCGCTGGGTTGTTTTATCCAGCTCTCGCTGGCGAGACGGTCCTGCAAATCACGTCCGAGACGGTCTACGATGCTTGTGTTTCCACTGGGGTCACGTTCCTTTACTTGCCGCCATTGACGATTACTGTGAGTAAACTGTCCGTACTATGGATGTCTTCTAGCCACAACTTACTCCATGTAACGCAGGAATTTTCAAAGTCTGCGCACGGTCTTAAGCTACTGCAGGGCGCGAACCTAGTCCTCATTGGGGGTGGCCCCCTCGCCAAGGAAGTCGGAGACGCGATCGTCGAACAGGGAGTCATTTTGGCGTCGTTCTGGGGCTCGTGAGTAATGCTCCTTCCGAATGGTACTTCTCAGGCAGACTGTTTCATCTATCCTAGCACCGAGGTTGGGTATACTGTTGAATGGCCGCCCCGCCCTCAAGGACTCGATTGGCAGTGGCAAGTTCCTCGGAAGATGGTTGACTTCCACTTTGAACCGTTCCATGAGGACCTTTACGAAATAGTGATCAAGGTGCGTACAATGGGCTGCCCGAACCTGCGCGATGTCAGCTGAATTCTCCCTCTTCCAAGTCGTGCACAACCCACCACCCCTCCATTCCTAGAGCGTTAAACGGAGATGAGCCGACCGACTGGCAGAGTCACGATGTCTGCCAACTTCATCCAACTCGCAGAGGCCAGTTTCGGATTCTGGGCCGAACTGACGACCAGATCATGCTTTCGAACGCCGAGAAAACCAATCCGTAATAATACCCTGTCTCTGTTGTGGTAACCTGCAGCTCATGGCTTTGCTACAGTGGTCCGATGGAAGAAGCGATTCAAAGTGATTCCCGGATCAGGGGCGCCCTGATGTTTGGACGCGGCAAGCCGTTCAATGGAGTTCTTATTGAGCCATCATCCGGGAATGAGGTCGACATCAATGATCCAGCTGCCGTTCAGGGCTACCTAAATCTGATCTGGTGAGCGCCTTTTCGCTAGTGATGTGATGTGGTGAGTACGGGCGCTCAGGAATGGTTCCTTCGACAGGCCTTCTATCGAAGCGGCCAACACCCTCGGGCCGACCCACAGTCGCCTCGTACGCGATCTGGTCATCGTCATCGACCCCCGCAAGACGCCCCTGCCTCGCACACCGAAGCACACGGTCATCCGATCTGCGGCATGGAGGCAGTTCGCGCCAGAGATCGAGCAGGCTTACATTGCGATTGAGGATGACAAAGCGGTGGGCAGTGGCACAGAAAAGGCACTGTCAATGGAGGACGTACCGAGATTCGTGAAGGAGACCGTGGATGGGGTCATGAGCGTGCCAATGCTGCAGGAAGATCAAGACCTATTTTTGCAAGGGTGCGACAGGTGAGCGTTTGGCGTCTCGGTGACCTGTATCCACAACCAGCTCCTGATAATGCCTGCCCGGAGGACAGTTTAAAAGCAACTTTCATCCGGCAAGCGCTCATACGGACACTCAACAAGGGCCGACGCAGTAGTGAAGACAAGATCGAGGTTCCCCAGCTAATTGTGTACGACTGCCCTACGGTCCAGCGCTTGACAGCGTGGGTCCAGACAGCCCTCTTGGGTCCCCTCGCCTCTAATTCCTTCAACAATATTGATGCCCGCATCGCTGCGATTCAAGCGCTTGCCGACAAGTACAGCCTATCCCCTCTCTCAAATGGACACGTCGCTACAAATGGGCACGTCTCTCCCAACGGACATGTCACCGCCAATGGACTTGTCTCTACCAACGGACACGTCTCTCCCAACGGACATGTCATTCCCAATGGACACGTCTCTCTCAACGGGCACGCCACTGCCAATGGACATGTCACTCCTGGGGATATCGAAGGCGAGCCTTTTTGTCGGGCGATCCTTATTACAGGAACGACTGGCGCGCTAGGATGTCACATGCTTCACCAACTTGCTCAGGAGACCAGCGTTGCTCGGATATATGCCGTGGGCCGTGCATCAGATCCCGAGCATTTGCGGGACAGGCAGCGATCCGCACTGGAGGGTCGGGGCCTCTCGGGAGCAATCCTGAAGGGCCCTAAAATATTTCTTATTCCCGCTGAAACCTTGGATGATGTTCCGGACGAGATATTGGAAGAGGTATGGTCGCCTTATATTCGTCGGAGTTCGCTCTCTCGGCTAATGCAAAGGTGTTCCCGCAGATTAAACGCACCGTAACGCACATCTTCCATATTTCTTACCCCCTCAACTTCAACCTCGGAGTTGCCGCCTTTGAGCCTCAAATTGCCTTCGTCCGTTCGCTCGTCGACCTTGCCGCTCATTCTCAGCGTGTAAAAAGGCCACGAATTGTGTTTGCCAGTTCGGCAGGCTCGCTGCAGAACTGGAACAAGGAGGATTGGGTTCCGGAGGAGAAGGTAGATGTGGGGACCGCGGTGGGGACGGGATATGGTGAGAGTAAGAGAGTGTGCGAGTTGGTGCGTTGACGTCCATCTTTATTTCGTTACATGTAGTCGAGTCATGGCTGATTTGATCATACAGGTACTGGAGTCTGGTGCCGCATCACTCGGGCTCGAGGTTGTCATTGTGCGGGTCGGCCAACTCTGCGGGTCCAGGGCGTCGGGCGACTGGAACGTCACAGACTGGGTGCCCATAATTGTCGCCTCCTGTCAAGAACTGGCATGTCTTCCGGACTCTGAGAGCGTTAGTCCCATACCCCTCTACAGCGTTGACGTTGCCGCGATGCTAACGGACGTTACTACTATCATGTAGGTATGCGCCTGGCTTCCTACAGATACTGCAGCTTCCGGGATGATCCAACTAGGCTTCCATAATCGCTCTGACTCACAACGCGTTGTATACCGCCATCTCTTCCACCCCCACGTGACGCCCTGGCGCCGTCTGATGCGTCACCTCAGTACCTTGTGCGCAAAGTCCCTCGGACACGCCGTCGACCTCGTCCCCGCTGAGCAGTGGGTCGATAAAGTTCAATTGGCCGCCCTCCGCCCTGTCGACGCCGAGAAGGTGAGAGCCGTCAAGCTTATGGGGATGTGGGCTACTGGAGTGTTGTCGAGCAAGGCAAAGCCTGGCCGGGAAGCATACAATATCCCGAGGATGGAGACGGCTGTGACTGAGGGAGAGATTCTGGCGTTGCGGGAGTGCACACCGCTCGGGGAGGTGGACGTGGAGAAATGGTTCATACATTGGCTGAAGAATTCGTTGTTCTCGATGGCTTGATTCAAAGGATTTGAGATCGAAAACGTTTGTAAAATATTTAGCCCCCTTGTGCCGTGCACGATACGCTTCCGACGATGACAGAGCGTAAAATAAAGATATGGAGTACTGTGTTTTACAAATCCAGAAGACTAAACCAAGAAATATCTGGTCTTAGGACCGGGAGGTATACCGCTTCTCTCAAAGAACCTGTCATCCAAATTTCACGGATCCGAAGGGGGCGAGCTGATTTGGCGCCATTCACAATCGTCCTAGAATCACCCTCATGATCGGTGGAAACTATCTTTTACCTATCTCTTCCCAGTTAACATGATTAGCTAGTTGATTTATTGGAGCTATCAGGGACGCGTGAGTCCTGACACCGCTGTATAGGTGATGCATGATGACTCGGTTGTACCTATAAGTTAGTCTATGTCTTTCGCGATCTAACGTCGAATATCACTTTCGCGCCTCTAGCTTTCATACATCTGCAACATGATTGGGAGCTAACTGCATGTAGAAGTGGCCACATTGTGAATCTGTTATACCTTCCTTGGGTTTTTGCGTGTTCGAAACCAAGAAACATTCTGTACAGAATATAGCCTATAGTGAATTAATTTAATAATATGCAATAGGTCAGCAGATCTCGTCAAATTGACAAGGAAACATGAGCATGTCACAGATCAATAAATCAGATATTCTCCATGCAATGTTGAGCCTCGTGTCTGAAGCGGCGTGGCGCAGCGTCACTCCTAAGCTAATATAAGAAATTCATCTCCTCGCAGTACAATCACATTGGAGCTTCCATATTTCCTAATTACGAGGGCGTAGCCTTTGCACGAAGTCGCAAGTGCGTAGACCTTATACCGCAGGCTTCGCACGCGGGGGGCCTAGGGTCAGGATTTTATGGAGGGGGACTGCTATCTGGTCCTAGTCCATATCTCTCCTAGGTGTAACAAATTGAGTCAGTGGGTTTCCTGATCGATCAAGCCTTCGGCGCATCGCATAGCACCCGAGGCCACTTGATTTTACAGCAGAGTCCGAATGGCATTACAGCAACGGCTATTGCGCTTAGTCGTTCAGGTTTTTCGTCAGTTCATTAAGCCGTCTGGGTGTTGTCAAAGTGAACCGCGCTATAGTATCAATATGCTCAGGTGCGATTTCTGTCGTAGTACACCTAGTTTTGGTGCCCAATGTCCAGGGCTTGCCTCCTGCGACCGTATTATGATATAGTGGCCATTTCAGAAAGGAATTCACGTTCGTCATGACTCAGAATCAGCGTATAATCTGAATTTGAACCAGTGGGTCCGTAAATCAATACACTCACCCACAGTCCAGAGGATTCTGATAGATAGAAGGTGAGTCCCGGCCGAAGGTATAGATGTCGCCTGGCAGATGGTATCTTCAACACCGTGACCGATAGAACCGAAATTCTTCCAGATGTCCATACCTAGCAGCATGAGGCAAATTCACAGCGCTATCTTTGAACCAGGGATCAGTACTCCATGCGTTCAACAAGGCATAGACGCCTGGTGCCTCGAGTGATCCACCATTTGACAGCTGACCAAGGACGATCCTATTGCCATTACTGCCTCCTGCATGCACAATTCGACGGAAATGTAAGCGGCTGAGCATCTTTGCCGCTGCCCATCGTAGCCAATCAATCAATGCTAGAGCTCGCACCCGCTGTTAATGTCCTTTCGTCCATGCCTCAAGATGATTCGCCAATGCCCGCCTGGCTTACCCTTCCACCGACACCGAGCCTTCCGCCTGACTTCACCGCCGGCGTGATCAACGTTAACGGCGTCGACCTGTGTTACGCAGACTTTATTCCTCCGAAAGGCGGGAAGAGCAGCGATGAAGCTCCCAAGCCGCCGGTTGTTTGTAAGAGCACTTCACTTTGGAGCGAGCGGCGCACTATTAATATTCTGCGTCGTCTGCAGTGATTCATGGTGGTCTGGCACACTCTGGGTACTTTGGCGCTATCATTGAACCGTTGGTACGGACTGGACGACGCGTTATCGCGGTTGACCTCCGTGGACACGTAAGTGTGCCACCCCTGTGATTTCTGCCATCAATGCCACGTTGCGTATTACAGGGACGAAGCAAGATGGACAGCCAACCATTGTCTTTTGATCTATATGCCACAGACGGTGCGACCGTCTTGTGGTTCTCCTGCTCGATAGCATTGATGAGTCCCCCTTCGTTCAGTCCATGCCCTGCTCAGCTCGCTCAACGTTACGAAAGCCTCTTGGCTGGGATGGTCGAATGGAGCCGTGACAAGTAAGTATATAATTTGTCATGTTCAGTGACTCTTAGTCTGAAGGGGAGTATGCTTGCAGCAATAGCTGCTCTCATGAACGAGGCCATCGCCGCGACCGTCGATCGCGCATTCATTTTTGCTGGCTTCTACACGAGTTCGTGAGTCGCAATCATGCAGGCCTCTTGGTTTGTGATGTAATGATCGTCGTTGAATGCAGCGGTGTTAATCCTGCATGCGCGAGCACGCCCGTTTTCGCTGAATTCCTACGGCGATCGCGGGAAGAATATGTCGTGCTCCAGCCAGCTGGCGGTAATTACGATAGCTTGGCTCTCGCTGTTGAGGAGCTCGAGTCTGTTCAGCCAGCGTGGAATGCTAGCGACCTCTCCAAGATTACGTTGGGCCATCGAATCACGGTGGTAGGAGCGGACAACGACGAAACGGTGTTTGTGGACCAGGCGGAGAAGCTTCACGAGATGATTAAAGGGAGTAGGCTGGTCATCTTGCGGAACGTCTCACACTTTGCAATGCTTCAAGATCCAGAGCAGTTTGTAGCAGCTTTTCTCGCAAGCGAAGCGGCCGTGTGAAATGCTAGTAGTTCCAGGGGTAGCCTCTCTAGAAGATGAGAATGTTCCATGCCATGCGAAACCTGAGAACATACAACCGTACGGATTTCTACATACAACAGTCTAGATCGCGATACAGCTCCTGAGGGCTCCGATTACGACTCCGATTGCCACTACTACTTGGCAATGGCCTTGAACCTCAACCGCATGTACATCACCGTCCAGCCCTCGCTTTCGCAGTACATGTCACGCTTGCACTCCTCAACCACTTCATCCCACAATGCATCTTTCTCTTCCTGTGTAGGTAGAACAGCAGTGTAGGCAGAACCAAAAGTGATGAGCCAACTTCGCAAGCCGTTCTGGAGTGGGATGAGACGCGGAACGTTGACTGTAGGTGGAGGGGGTGCGGTTTCGGTAATGGCTAGCTGGGAGAGACGAGAAACATACCGATAGACTCGATGGTGAAGCCATTGGCGGTCAAAATGTCAGCGTGCTGCTTCGGACTCGGGAAGTAGAATGGATCTATAGGCACGGGGTCGATGCCTCGTCGCTTGAGGGCGGCATGTGTGGCACCGAGAACACCCACTAGAACAACGCAGCAAATGACGAGGCAAGAGGTCAGCCACGGTGGTGTTTTATTCCAAAACGACCTCACCGAGGTTGAGGTAGCCCCCGAACTCAGCAGCGAATACGCCTCCCGGGTTGAGCAGTTTCCTGGCGTCCCTGACGACCTTTCCGGGGTCGTTCTTCATCCAATGGAGAGCGGCGTTCGAGAAGACCTTATCGAAGGTGCCAGTGACACCGACACGCTCGAGGCCGTTGACGAGGTCAAGGCCGTCGACGACGTAGTACTTGACCTTGTCGTTGGAGTTGGCCGCTCTTGCTTGGGAGATCATGACTGGGGAGGCGTCGGTGCCGATAACCTCTGCACCGGGAAGAGTGCATGTCAGCTCTCCAGATCCGCAGCCGATGTCCAGAATGCGGTCAGTAGGCTGCGGATTGAGCAGGCCGACGACGTCCTTGATGTTCTCGTACGACCAGATGTAGGATGCGTTAGATTTATCTGCAACGGCATTTTGGCGATCAGGTCATTTTATCGTTTGCGAGAATTGGGTGGAGATGAACTTCACTCACAGGTGACTGCTTGATCAGGTTTTGCCCAACCATTAGCCGCATCTTTGACAGCGGTAGTCATACTGGTTCAAGTGGGAGGTTAGACAATGAGACGTAGGTAGCCTGCGAGAGGGTGGGATTGGTATCTGTAGCGACTCAAGTCCCAGGCACGAAGCACGGTCAAGACCAGATTTCGAGAGGAGGCCCCAACATGCCGACCTTTATAGGATACTCGCAGGTGCTTGAGATTTCCAGAACGAACCGAAAACTTAAAGGACCTTGGGTGTTCGCATGGACTATTATTAGCCGGTCCTGTGTCACCACCTCGTCCTACCTGGGGATGTTAACAGGAGATCGCAGTTACTTGGCTTCTAGGGCATTATCCTTACTCTACGTGGAGTCAACAATCTGCCGCTTAATACGCATATGGTCGGCACCCAACCTGATTGACGTCTATTTTATGCAAGAAGTAGGGCTTGTCGAGAAGTCCTTTGTTGGCCTCATCAGCCAAGGGATACGTACTCCTTCAACAGCGACCTAAGGACGGCCCTGAAGTTGCTTGCAACTCCTTTGCCCGATTTGTCTTATCAGATAAGCCCAGGGTGTGATGTCAAATGACCCCTATAACCTTGGGCTCGATCATGATGTAATTTGTTCGGAACTCACTGCAGAGCTGCAGCACAGCCCACAGACCGGACGTTCGCACCGTGGACCGACCAGCCCTAACGTCATGTCACGTGCCCCGAAGCAAATAATACATACAAACAGTTCTAAAATGACGCACTACTTTATTCAAGCCACCAAGAACTATCACCATCATGATTGAGTTCTATGGAACCAGACCAGTCAAGATGTCCATTGGTATTACAATAAATAAGGTTCAATTTGGCTGCGGTTCACCGACAAACGGAAACAAATTGTCGCGCTGTTATCCGCATCATTGGTCTCTCACTTCATGCGATCACAAATCTTTTTATTTATTTGAGGTGCACTGACGCTGCGACAGTATGTGGCACCCTGACGTTGAATAGCCTGGACGCCGGAATCGGTGATCCAGACAGGAGCATATGTATCAATAGATTAGATTAATAAGTGAGTCCATGCTAGTCTAAGCTCACGGGACGAAGTCGAACAAAACCGGCAAACATGAAAAGGCGCTCGCCGACTGGTCTCTGTTTGTCCAGCCAGTCAGATTGGCTATTTGTCCCCACAGGGAAAGTTTTTCATCTTTTTCATCTTCTATATATATCAAGAGTCCTAGAGCAGCGCGTGCGTATAAAATCTTTCCTTAATCTCCCTTTTCGGCATGTAGCTCTTTGGCTAGAGTGCTTGGCTTTATACACAGCAACGGTTCAGTTTGTGAATCTATATTGCATATTTGCTGGTCTGGTTATATGTCAGGCACGCTTCCCATTGATGACCAGCCTATGAGAAGGGAAGCACGAGGAACTCCCCAACATTGGCTCCCTCAGGGCAAGTAGCTTCCATCAGCCCTTTTACCAAACTTTACCTAGGGTCAATGTCTCCTCGAAATCTGAAACCTAAAGGCATAACGCATCATAATAGTATGTCCAAAAAAAAACGGATATGTATAGTGATGGAGACATTAAAATGACCTGGCTTACTCCGGGGTATTATGCCCTGGAATCGAAGACACCGGTGCAGCCTGGACAGTACAGTGCCCAGGAAGGTCAACGTCTAATTGCATTCTCAGTCACCAATTCCGTCTTTTGAAAATTGCACTGATTAGCGAAAGACCTCGTCGGAGGACTCGGCCCTTTATTATTGCAAGGGTGCCTTTTATGCAACGTACTGGGTATCTGGATGGCAAGATTTTAAGACGTGCCGCGGTTTTGGTGTGGGTTGTAATTGTCATGCCGGCTGCGACTCACGACTAGACCCGGGACGTCACCGTATATGCGACAACCTGAGATCGCTTGCAGGCTATCACCCGTAGTCAACACCTAGTAAGATACTGGTTATACAACATGACATTTGGAACAGCGCAATGCAGTGCACTATAGGAAGAGAATACACTTCTCTGCAGTCCCGTGGGGACTGTTAAATAGTGCAGGAAACGCTCCAAACCAGTGATTGAGTACTGGTCTAAAGTGCAGTTGGCGAGGATGCGGAGAGGTCGGCAGGCACTGATGCGCAGTAGGAGAAATGAATACAAAAGGTACATTTTTGGTCTGATCATGAGTTCAAATATTGCTTCTTTTAAGTCCAAATTTATCATGTAGCACTGATTTAAAGAAATAAATACACTGGTTCAGACTATATATGATACTAGTATAGATACCGCCAGACGGCCATTCTTTGTCACCTGCATCATAACACAACATCAATACAACACACAGGGTAAAAGTAGGGAATAGGGAATACTGCTGGAAACCTGCAGCCTGAAGACAGCACTGTTAGATTATAGGCTCCATCATGAGTCCTATCTGCCAAATTCCTCCTATAGGAATGGGGTGATCATGAGGTGGGGGGGTGACTGGGACTGTGGGCCATCACATGTGATTGCAACATGTCTGCAACACATATGGCTGAGGGGGACACTCTTGAATTGGGAAGAATTAAAACAAAAAAAAACATGGCAGGAGCATGGTGGGAAATGTTAAATGGTGGGTCACATGTTTTGGTGTTGGAAGGCTTGTATGCCAGCTGGGTTGTGTGGGAGGGGAGGAGGGATTATACAGCCTGTACATGTGGCTGAAATTGAATCATTCTGTGGTTCAAGTCAGCTCAGCTCAGTCAGAACAGGGTGGGGTATTGTGTGCAGGAAGCACTGCATATTTGCAAGGTGCAGTGCATCTGCACTTCTTGACAGCACAGTAAAGCATACTATGATGGGGGCAGATCATTATTAATTGCAGGGGAGACAGTTCCAGTAGCATAAAGTATCCAAAAAAACTGTAGTTGGCTGAGGCACAAGCACAAGCATTAGATAGTGCCACAGTGAGGCTGGATGATCTTGCCATATGGCATTTCTGAATGAAGTCCTCCATGGGGCTTGAATGTGGATTCCAGACCCAGGGTCTGTGAAAAACTGTATGAAAAAACCTTGGTCAAAAAACTGTCCACATGATGAG
Source organism: Cantharellus purpuraceus (assembly GCA_025174535.1). NCBI lineage: Eukaryota > Fungi > Basidiomycota > Agaricomycetes > Cantharellales > Hydnaceae > Cantharellus > Cantharellus purpuraceus. The sequence goes on from JALBUN010000010.1 coordinate 1,321,292, forward strand.
TGTACTTGAAAAGCCCATATCTTTATCAGTTCTGCATGGAATTCTATCAAACGTAGCTCATTTGAAAGCCAAGAATCTGGGCTTTATTTCATACACTTAGGTATTGGTCTAATGTGTCTTAGAAATCCTGAAAATGAGACATCTTTCAGAAACATTGGAACATGTTGACAGTTTTTTTGCCCACTGTAGATATGGATTGTTTCACCAACTCATGTGGGTGTACAGTTTGGTGGGGTACTGAGATATTTTTTTTGGTGCCTACTGGAGTTCATGCCTGGTTCCGATTGATGCATTAGCATCACCATAGGAACCTGGACATCTATCCCCATCGGACTTGGACATACTCATGTAAGGCTGTTGGCCTCGGAGACCCATCACTGGAGTAATTATTGTTAGATTTCAAATATGTATTTAAGTTGCCTGACTGGGGACTTCATTCCCCAGTTCGAATATCAAATCATGCCTAGTTCCTAAGTCCGATCCTAACTCTCTAAGTCATACTCCGTCTCCAAAATCTCAGACACCGGTATTAGTGAGGGCGCAGCACATAAGCTGAAGCCAAGTCCATTCCAACCCCCATGATGTACTCTGACTCTGATGAAACCTCCAACCCAATCTCCGACCCCCAATCGGACCTAGTGCGTAACAGTATATTTGAACTGCCATACTCACTCCTACCAATGCCATGATCCACCACCAATTCTGAACATGCACGAACCGTTGAGGTGCCTGCTCCCAGCATCAACACCATCCCCGAGGTCATCGAAGAACCAATGGACCACATAGAGGCCATCAATGAAGAAGACGACACCCTGCCCTCTCCAAATCTGGCGCAAGCCATCTCCCTGCTTGCCAGCAGCATCCATAACCCACAAGCCCCTAAGTCCAGGACCAAGGTCTGAGAACCCGACCCCTTCGATGGCTCCGATCCACAAAAGCTCCAGCTGTTCTTGGTGCAATGCTGGTTGAATTTCCGCAACTGCCCCGACGTGTTCACATCTGATCAGGCAAAGGTCACCTTCGCCATGTCCTATCTCAAGGGCACCGCACTGGACTACTTCAAGCCAGCACTCATGGACAACTCTGATGAGCCGATATGGCCAGATGACTACTCCAACTTCATCTCCAAACTTCAGACCAATTTCGGTCCTTACAACCCCGAGGCTGATGCCAAGAATGAACTTGATCGACTTCAGATGAAGGAAAATCACAAAATTGCAAAATACATTGTGAGTTTCCAGCAGCTAGCCCTGAAAGTCCAATGGGGCGATGCCGCACTCTGACACCAATTTTACGTTGGTCTCCCATCCTGCATCAAGGACGAGATATCACGTGTCGGTAAGCTGGATACTTTGGTTACCCTTCACAAACTTGCCCAATCCATCGATGCCTGTTATTGGGAATGTCAATCCGAGGTCTCCCATGAAAATTTGGCTAGCAACAAATCAGACAAATCATCGGACAAGACCCCAAAGTCCAACAAGGGCTCTGATAAGAGGACCACCACCAACTCAGTCCAGAAATCAAATACTGGTAACACTGCTGTTTCTGGTTCTGGTCAGAACAATTCCGGCACCAGCAATAACTCCGGAGCTTGCAAGAGTACTCTGGACCTCTCCACCAAGCTAGGGAAGGATGGAAAACTTACCCAGCAGGAATGCCAGCGCCACATGGACAACAACCTCTGTCTGTTCTGCAGAAAGCCTGGCCACCAAGCCAAGGATTGCAACAAGGCAACCTCATCCGCAGCAAAGGCAAAGGGCCGTGCCACCAATGCCATGATGGACAAGTCTGACACAAAAGCAATGGACCCAAAAAAATAGTAAGCAGTCCTATAGCCTCTGTACAGGCTGAGGGCTGCGTTGGTACTCCCTGTATGACAAATGAGGTCCGCCTGAATGCATCCACTCTTTCCCACTCCAACTCTCTTACCCTCCTTGTCTACTCCAACTCCATTCCCAATATCACTATCCAAGCATTAATTGACTCCGGTTCTACTCATTGTTTCCTCAATTCCTCTTTTTCCGATTTACATAAACTCCATACCTACACCATAACTCCGATATCGCTCTGATTATTTGATGGCACTACTAATGCTGTTATTTCACGAGCTATAGATCTGTCTATCCGTTTTTCTGTCGGAGAAATCCAGAACCTTACATTCTATGTTACTCTGCTTGACTCCAGCTGTTCTGTGGTTCTTGGACATAACTGGCTCACCTGCTACAATCCGTTGATTGACTGGGCATTGGGCCATATCACATTCCGTTCTCCAGTACAGGCTGTGTCATTCCCGACGTCACCAGCAACTTTAGGTGCAAAACTATCTTCTGCCTCCACTGACTCCACTGTTTTGGAACCCGCAAAATTATGGTGTTAGGGCAAACTCTAAATCACCACAATTCCGTGAATGAACAGCTGAGAAGAATATCAAATCCTACTGCAGCACAACTCCAGAAACAATTTAATGTTTGTACTTTGGTTACAATCCTTTGTATTGGTCAATGCAGACGATATGCAGGAAGGTAATACATTTCTTAGCAGTAGGGAATGAATAAGACTTCCAGAGTCTAGAGTTCATGGATGCTTAGGGGTCCAGATATTCCAAAAAGAGGGGAATGCACTTAGAGGCTAGAGGAAGTAGGTGGATGAATCCGACCATCCAACCAGTGGCACTCTGAAGCGGGTAACAGCAATGTGTGAAGTAGTCTAGCAACTGCTTCACACGAGTTCAAGATCCTAATGCTCTGCAAAGGCAGTACACACTAGTAACTTAAACAAGAGCACTAATGGCAGGACTATCAACAGACAATCTCACCCTGTAGATTCGTAGTCATGTGAGGTAGATACTACACTCATGCCCAAAGCAGGACAATCACTACTTTGAGTGCAATCGAATACAGTTACACAACTGTAAGCGACCCTTGAACTGGACAATCAACAGTTACTGAGATATAGAGGATGACACTGTATGTCACTCTAGTCACACTGATGTACAAATGATGGGGTAGAAATGGTTATTTATTCAGAGGCAGAATGGGCTCCTTTTATATTGTATTTACAGGGGCTGACTAATACTACTGGAAACTTCTACCTATTAATAGATGGAAACTACTGGAAGCTAGTGGAATATGTGAGAAGGGGGTGGAAGTTTCCTAGCCAATGAGCTGCTTGGATTTGCTCTGACTCATGGCATGAGTCATGGATGGAGTCATAGTGTGACTCAGAGCAGGAGTCATAGTATGAGTAATCACAGGAGTCATGGTATGAGTCATGGAAGGAGTCATTGCATGAGTCACCATTACTCAAATAAATTGGTCAATACTTTGTTTCCCGGGCTGATTAGCACAGCTATGGGTAGGCACAGCTTCTATTGAACTCTCCACTGAAAATGGAGTCAGGAGGTGCAGTGGTTGCAAAGATATTGAGCATTTACTGTCAGTGGTGACCAGATTGAGTCGGAGATTGAAATGAGTCATGTGATCGAAAATGAGTCAGGTGTCCAGGTGACTCCGGCTGACTTTGGGGCTGCTGACATCTGCGAAGGTTTGTGGGTCCATGTGGGTCCCAAAACTTCGCCCAGCAGAACAATACTCATTTCTGCATGGAAAATTCCCGAGAAAATATGAAAAAATAGAGAATATTTGAATGGCCCTGAATCAAGAGAAAGCAGCACATATATGCTGATATTTTAAGGCCATGAAGCGAAATTGTACAGTTTTGGGACTTTAAACAAGATCTTTTAAGGGAAAACCAGTTCCCATACATCCGCTCCAATAGATACTCTGTCTACCCCTCCGTTTATATCAATGGTGGACACTATGGTCTTAGACTAAGCAAACTGGATGGCTCTCACACATTCCAGGTCCACCTCTCCAATCTGATATTCCTCGCCGCTCGTTCCACCCAATCAATTCCACCGGACCTATCTATGGTTCCTAAGGAGTATCATGAGTTTGCCGACATGTTCAGCAAGTCTAAAGCCGACTCCCTAGCAGAACACCAACCATATGATCTCAAGATTGAACTGGATGACAACTCCAACCCTCTGCTTGGCCCTATCTACTTGCTATCCCAAAAAGAGCTACCGGCTCTCCAATCATTCATAGACGAGAACTTGGCCATGGGCTTCATCTGCCCATCCCTATTGCCCCATGGAGCTCCGGTCCTATTTGTCCACAAAAAGGATGGATCACTCCATCTATGCGTCGACTTCCATGGACTTAACAAGATCACCAAAAAAGACCGATACCCAATACCCCACACCATGGACCTACTTGAGAGTCCTCGAAAGGCTAAGATCTATTCCAAAATAGATCTCTGACATGCCTACCATTGTTTTGGAACCCGCAAAATTATGGTGTTAGGGCAAACTCTAAATCACCACAATTCCGTGAATGAACAGCTGAGAAGAATATCAAACCCTGCTGCAGCACAACTCCAGAAACAATTTAACGTTTGTACTTTGGTTACAATCCTTTGTATTGGTCAATGCAGACTATACGCAGAAAGGTAATACGTTTCTTAGCAGCAAGAAATGAATAAGACTTCCAGAGTCTAGAGTTCACGGACGCTTAGGGGTCCAGATATTCCAAAAAGAGGGGAATGCACTTAGAGGCTAAAGGAAGTAGGTGGATGAATCCAACCGTCCAACCAGTGGCACTCAGAAGCGGGTAACAGCGATGTGTGAAGTAGTCTAGCAACTGCTTCACACGAGTTCAAGCTTCTAATGCTCTGCAAAGGCAGTACACACTAGTTACTTAAACAAGAGCACTAATGGCAGGACTATCGACAGACAATCTCACCCTGTAGATTCGTAGTCACGTGAGGCAGATACTACACTCACGCCCAAAGCAGGAATATCACTACTTTGAGTGCAATCAAGTACAGTTACACAACTGTAAAAGATCCTTGAACTGGTAATCAACAGTTATTGAGATAGAGGATGACACTGTATGTCACTCTAGTCACACTGGTGTGCAGAAGATGGGTAGAATATGATGATATGTTCTTCTTTCAGAGGCAGAATGGCCTCCTTATATATTGTATTTACAGGGGCTGACTAATGCTTCTGGAATATTCTACCTATTAATAGATGGAAACTACTGGAAGGTTGTGGAAGGTGGAAGAAAGGGGTAGAATATTCCAAGCCAATCACAGGATCTGATCACAGCACTAACACTGATCAGGAGCTGAATAATGGTTCTGGAAAGTTCTATCTAATAATAGAAGGAAACAGCTAGAATGTTATGGAAAGGGGTAGAATATTCCAAGGCAATCACCTGATTTGATCCCTGAGCTAGGCACTGATCAGGCAAAAAGAAGGGTGTCCACCCTGTTTTCTGCACTGGTTTGGACAGCCATGGATAGCCACATCTCAGGTGATGATCTCCACGGAAAATAGTGCCCTGAGAGGCTGTGGTTGTTAAGTTACAGAATATTTATTGATCAGAGACATCTGAGCTTGAATTCAGGCCAAATGCCTGGTCCAAAAGGGGAGAGCCGGCTGCGCGAAGGTTTGTGGGCGCCTATGGGTCCACAACTGTAGCACAGCAGAAATAAATGATTCTGGGCCGAGTTCTGCATGGAATATTCCCAGAAAAATATGGAAAAATAGAGAATATTTGAATAAGTCCATTCCAGGTACAAGCATCAAATATATGCTGATATTTAGGAATGGAAAAGCAAAGAATAGCACATTGGTGCTGCATAAATGGAATTTGATAGGGAAAAGGTGATTCCCATACAGAACCTGCTACTACAAACGAGATCTCTGGTCGCACGCAACCTCCACCTCCCCCAATCATCATCGAAGGAGATAATGAATATGAGATATCTGAGATCCTGGACTTGAAGATCGACCGTCGATACAAGTGCAAGCTCCAGTACTTAGTCAAATGGACTGGATACAAAGGCACCGATGAAGAGTCCTCATGGATCTCCACATCTGAACTCAATCACACATCCGAATCCATCTCTGACTTTCACTCCGCTTATCCAGACAAACCTGGCCCTCTTATGAATCTTTAAGTTTGATTACTAATGCTAATTCTATTATTTCGCATCATCATTTTATTACAAGTCACAAGGGAAATTACAAGTCTGCCCAAAAAACTCTGAAGGAATCACTCCGCCTCATTTTTCTCCACTCCGAAATTTATAATCATTTTCATTTTCATTTTTTATACATTGCGTTTTCTTTTCCCCTTCCCCTTGTCTACCTCAGGCTCCATCTTCAACTCATCATCACTCCCTACATCTGACACCCAATCTTTCTCATCCCCCATGTCCGAATTCTCATCCAAAGGGGCCATGTACTTCTGCAGCCGATGTAACTCAGCCGTCTGCCAACCCTCGGGCCATGAACTTCTGCAGCTGACGTAACTCAGCCATCCGCTGACCCTCCAGAACCTCCTTCCATTTCATCATCTTCACCAAGTCCACTAGTAACGCCTCCATCCGCCAGAGGTGCTCCAACTGCAGGTTAACCAGCCAGATAAGCTGGCCCACAGTACTATTGGGCACAGAGATGCGCCCCGTACCTGCACCAGTTGTTGCCCCTTCCAATCCAACACTGCTATCCCCAGCTGCCACAGCACCCATCTCCGTCCACCGCTTTTTGGTCGGACGACCTTCCGATTCTTTCTCCGCCCCTCCTTGTACCACTAGTTGGGGCTTGATGCTCCAACTCTGGGGATCAAACTTTCCATCAATCCTACACCCTCCTTTCCGACCCTGACAATGATTGCAGGACCGAAGGCGGCGAGTTGGGCCGGTAGGCCACACACACTCCACGCCCGCATCACGACACAAGTCACAAATTACACCGGGCCCGCCAAATGGCTCCATCAGAGCCAGAGCCTTGGGTTGATGCAGCCTCCAAGTGTTCCCTCTCCTCCTCCTGGTCCTGCTGTTCAGCTGCCACCTTCTCCATCTCACGCTTGCGAAGCTGGATCGCCAACCTAGCGACACGCAGCTCCTTCTTACAGGTTGCCAACATGCAACTCTCCGCCTTGCACCATATGACCCTCCGATCCACCTCCTGCTTCTCCGTATCAGCACTCAGGTGCGCCTTCAATGAAAAGATTGCAACCTCGAGGTTCTTCTTGGTGGTAGCAGCATAAAGCTCTGCTTGTTTTCAAGCCTCAACCATGGCTACCCAAGCCATCTCCTCATAGCAATTCAAGGTTGGATCTGGCTCCGCATCTGTCCCAACATCCACGCCTGCCTTGGGCTCCACATTTGCATTGAGCTCCATATTGGCATCGGGATCTGCCTCCACCTCTGCCCTCTCTGCCTCCGCCACTTCATCTTCCTCAGCCGCACCCAACCCAAATAATGGCCGTGACCACAGATGTAACGGCGAGTCCACCGCAGGGACAGTTGTCAGACAAGTTGTCTCCATCCGCGTAATGGAGATGATGGAGACCTCAGGGGTCCCTGCCTGTATTGGCACACTCAGACTTCCTGGGTGGCTGGTAGCCCCTGCCCCAGTCACCTCCTCCTCTACCTCCGATGAAAGGATTGGTGTGAATAGAAGGCTGATAATGATCAATGGCGATGACACACGAGTGACGATCGATGGCTAGAATTAGAGACTGAGGTGGAGAGGGAGTTGCAGCACTATTTAAAAGTTTGATACGAAAAGACACTGGTGGAGTTGGACTGTCAGAGTGGTTCAATATACATCCTCGATGCGTCCTGGCTCGTCAACGTGTGGATCCACATGTAGTAGAAAGAACTTAGTTAACTACCACACTGTACAACACATTGCCCAACTAATATACTTGGTTGAGTTCTGTGCAATGGTGTGAACTAAGACACACAATTACAAACTACCATTAATCAATGTAGTTCCTCCTCCTCTCATTGAACTACCATCATTGATGGTAGCTCCTCATCATGTCCTGCTAGGAGCTACCTTTATTCTTGGTAGCTCCACTTCTCCCCCTTGAGTCCCATTAGATCTTTGAGGCTCCATCTCTCTAAGAACTACCATCTATGAGGTAGTTCTCATGCTCAAGTCACCCCTTGAAGCTCTAAATAATTGTCTAGAGCTTCTAGGTCCTTACACAACGTGTAAGGTTTCCCAGGTGACATCTCCCAACATCCATAGAGCTTGAAATTCAAGTTCTTTATCACTTATCAATGAGCCACTCTTGCTCATCGTTGTTCCCAAAGTCATAAAATGACTTCACTTCCCATTTTGGGAATCTCATCTCAACATTTGATGCATACGGTCGAATGAGACTGACATGGAACATAGGCATAATGCACCTACTAGTCAGTTCTGGTGGCAGTTCTAGTGTCACCATTGAGGCTTTATTATGGGCCTTGATTACTTTATAGGGCCTGATATACTTGGGCACTAGTTTGCTGGTTCTACCCTTAGGTAGAGTCAAGATCTTCATCGAGAGGTAGACTTTGTCACCTCTCTGGAAGGTTGAACCTTCCTGACATTTCTTATTGGCATGAAACATCTGAATGATGCAACTTTCTATGATCATGTCATGCACTGCCAGCAGGTTCATTTGAGCCTGCTGTGCAAATCATTTGACACCCTTGAACTTGGTGTCATTGTTCATGGGCATGCCTATTCTAGGCATATACCCATGGTTAAGCTCAAATGGAGTAAACCCCATTGTTGAGCTTATGTTGGAGTTTAGTGCAAACTCCACCATTGGACCCTTATGTGCCCAATCTGATCACTTCATACAACTGTATGAAGTATTTGGCCAATGGAATGATTCACTTGTTCTGTCACTCCATCCATTTGTGGATGGAACACTGTGTACATGAGGAGTTTCACTCCCATTATCCACTGTAGTTCATGCCAAAAGATAGATGTGAATTTTGAATCTCAATCAGACATGATTGAGTCTGGTACACTGTGAAGGCATACAACTTCTTTAAGGAATAGCCATGCTACTCCTTTCGCTGTCACACATGTATCTGTAGGTATTATATGTACCTGCAATGTGAAGCAATCACTTGTTCAGAAATACAACAAATAATGTATATACAACCTATTTTCCTCAAATTTTACACTATGGGTTTCTTCATACTGTCTTTATTCATTTGGCACTTTGTGCATGAAGTGCAGAATGATTCAACATTGGTGGCCATGCCTGGCCACCAGTATGACCGTTGAATGTAATTTGCAGTCTTTAGTTGACCAAAATGGGTGTGCATGGTTGATTATTATCTCAACCAGCCTCCTCCCCCTTCAGAAACACTGAGCAGGGTATACTGTAAGTACCCACTTACTATAGTATATAAGTATAATTGATATATGCTGCATTCCCTTTAGGAATGTTGTCCTCCTGGTAAATATATGTGCCCATAGGGTGCATATGTATAGTTATTATGTAAGCCAGTGGACCCAGTACACATGTGGGTCCACTTATAGATGATAGAACTTAGCTAAAAACCACACTGTACAGCACATTGCCCAACCAATATACTTGGTTGAGTTCTGTGTAATGGTTGTCAGGGTTCAAATGAGTCATATTCTATTTTTAGTATTTTCTCTTGACGCCCCTATCAGCACAGCCTGTCAGGGTGCATCTCCCCTATTTCATTGCCCCTATCACTTCCCCTATCCTTCCTCCCTATTATTCCCCTATCTTGGTTCTCCTATCCGTCTCCATCATTTAGTATAAAGACTCGCCTTGGTGCAGTGTGATCCCCTCAGCTTGATCTCTGAGGATATCCGCTGTACCAGCTGGCATTATCTCTTATCGGCTCTCATCTATTGAGTATCTTGTTGTTGTGGCCTCGTCATCAGCATTGCCCTCACAATGGTGTGAACTAAGGCACAACTTACATATACAGGTGGACATTGTGTATATATTTTTGGTCCATATTAGATCATCATGCATGCCAAATCATGTGTGCTCTTTAGGTGCCCCCAGCACCTTAGAAAGGACAGTATCCTTTCTATATGCACCTCATACAATCTGCATGAGGTTGATCCCATGCTCGACATGGGATCGCAATGGTCTTCCATCATCATCTGATGACATCACTCCAACGTCCTCTATTTCTTTAGAGGAATTAGAATCATCATTCAATGATTCTGTTTGAACATTGAGTGCTTCAGCTTCCAGCACTGTTTCCTTTTTTCTTGAGCAGTTGCCTTCAGGTGATGGCTGCTGTCCTGATCTCAACAAACTGTTCTGTAGGGAGCAGTTCTCCTTCAGGGTCGAGACATACATCTGCGCTCATGTAGATGTAGTTGGGATGACTCTCTGTTGGGGAGTCATCAGCATAGTAGCATGACAGACAGTCCGCTACTTTGTTCTCTACCCAATCTACATGCAGGGTAGTAAAGTTGAAATGGGATAAGAACTCCCACCACCTAATCTGTCTAGGAGACAGGTTCTTTTGGGTCTTGAAGTAGTGGAGACCCTTGTGGTCAGTTACTAGGACAAACTTTCATCCTAGTAGCTTATCTTCCCATTTCATTAGGGCTTTGAGCACAGCTATAGTCTCATATCAGCAACTGACCCATTATGTATACTTGTGGGCTCAAATACACAAAAATGCGAAATATAAGTACATTCATTAGACACTTGTTCAGAAATACAACAAATATGTATATACAACCTATTTTCCTCAAATTTTACACAACACACTTAGATTAAAACTTATTTTGGATTCTTTCTTATACAATACTTGTAATATAATTTGAACTATCTATAATCCCCACCTGGTATTTGTATATCTAAATATCTTATATGATACCAATTATATTAATACATACATTACTGTTATATTCATATAAACAGTTATGTTCATCTCAACCAAATGTCTTATCTTTTAAAGTTTATTAGAATATGAAATATATGTTTATATTTATGAAAACTTCACACATCTGAAATCTTTTAAGATATCCAAATTGTAACTCCCTGGCTTTATGTATCATTGAAATTCTGATGTATATGAGATATACATCAGAATATTGTATAATGACATGGTTCCAAACAAGCATCTTAGAACATTTGAAATACCTTAGAACTACTAAATAATAGTCCTTATTTGAAGTAGTTTAGAACTTCATATACCCCAACAGTTGTGGATGAGTGTGATGAACCTCCTCCACTGCTATCTGATGGTTGGATACTGAGTGCAAGCATGAAGTCATTACCATGCACTTGTTTTCTGAAGAGTGATAGATCTGCCAACTCTTCAGTGAGTCCTAGGCAGTTATTGTCAGGGAAATCAATGGTGATCTGCTTGATTAATTTGTACAAGAGTTGTTCATTCTCAGTAACATGCCAAAGGGTTGTGATCATATGAGTTTCCTAATGGCCCAGAGTTCAATTCCATGCAAATAAGTAGTCAGTAGTCACAATCTTCAGATTGTTGACAAGTTAAGTTGCTGATGCTAGCATAAAGTCAGGGAATGTGTCAACAGTGTATGGTATATGACATGGGTGCTTGTTTGCCTAACAGCTACCATTAGCGCAACATTAACAAACCTAAGATGTGCTGTACATACCTCAAAATATATTACAATTGTGATAGATCGGTAGTGGTTAGTCTTAAGCTTCATATGTTCTGACTTCCTAAGGCTGCATGTGATCATCTCAGTCTGTTTGGCAGTTGCAGCATTTACCTAGTCTGGCCCAAACTATTAAAGTATAGGTATCCCCTCATGGGAGCTGTGGACTGGACATGAACCATTGTTACATCCTGTAACACCAAGTCCAATCTCCAGACTCCATCTCCATCTCCTTCTACTCCACCTCCATCAACTCCACCTCTATCAACCCTGAACTCCATTATTGTCCTCCATATAAGTAGCCTTTCTCTTATGGGTTACAACAAACCTTTATCTTTTATATTGCTTAGTATTAGTTTTGTTAATGCATGTCTTAGTTCACACTGTTGCACAGAACTCAACCAAGTATATTGGTTGGGCAATGTGTTGTACAGTGTGGTAGTTAACTAAGTTGTATGGGAACCACCTTTTCCCTATCAAATTCCATTTATGCAGCACCAATGTGCTATTCTTTGCTTTTCCATTCCTAAATATCAGCATATATTTGATGCTTGTACCTGGAATGGACTTATTCAAATATTCTCTATTTTTCCATATTTTTCTGGGAATATTCCATGCAGAACTCAGCTCAGAATCATTTATTTCTGCTGTGCTACAGTTGTGGACCCATAGGCGCCCACAAACCTTCGCGCAGCTGGCTCTCCCCTTTTGGACCAGGCATTTGGCCTGAATTCAAGCTCAGATGTCTCTGATCAATAAATATTCTGTAACTTAACAACCACAGCCTCTCAGGGCACTATTTTCCGTGGAGATCATCACCTGAGATGTGGCTATCCATGGCTGTCCAAACCAGTGCAGAAAACAGGGTGGACACCCTTCTTTTTGCCTGATCAGTGCCTAGCTCAGGGATCAGATCAGCTGATGGGTGATCAAATCAGGTGATTGCCTTGGAATATTCTACCCCTTTCCATAACATTCTAGCTGTTTCCCTCTATTATTAGATAGAACTTTCCAGAACCATTATTCAGCTCCTGATCAGTGTTAGTGCTGTGATCAGATCCTGTGATTGGCTTGGAATATTCTACCCCTTTCTTCCACCTTCCACAACCTTCCAGTAGTTTCCATCTATTAATAGGTAGAATATTCCAGAAGCATTAGTCAGCCCCTGTAAATACAATATATAAGGAGGCCATTCTGCCTCTGAAAGAATAACATATCATCATATTCTACCCATCTTCTGCACACCAGTGTGACTAGAGTGACATACAGTGTCATCCTCTATCTCAGTAACTGTTGATTACCAGTTCAAGGATCTTTTACAGTTGTGTAACTGTACTTGATTGCACTCAAAGTAGTGATATTCCTGCTTTGGGCATGAGTGTAGTATCTGCCTCACGTGACTACGAATCTACAGGGTGAGATTGTCTGTCGATAGTCCTGCCATTAGTGCTCTTGTTTAAGTAACTAGTGTGTACTGCCTTTGCAGAGCATTAGAAGCTTGAACTCGTGTGAAGCAGTTGCTAGACTACTTCACACATCGCTGTTACCCACTTCTGAGTGCCACTGGTTGGACGGTTGGATTCATCCACCTACTTCCTTTAGCCTCTAAGTGCATTCCCATCTTTTCGGAATATCTGGACCCCTAAGCGTCCGTGAACTCTAGACTCTGGAAGTCTTATTCATTTCTTGCTGCTAAGAAACGTATTACCTTTCTGCGTATAGTCTGCATTGACCAATACAAAGGATTGTAACCAAAGTACAAACGTTAAATTGTTTCTGGAGTTGTGCTGCAGCAGGGTTTGATATTCTTCTCAGCTGTTCATTCACGGAATTGTGGTGATTTAGAGTTTGCCCTAACACCATAATTTTGCAGGTTCCAAAACATAAGTTCTTCTTACTACATGTGGACCCACATGTGTACTTGGGTCCACTGGCTTACATAATAACTATACATATGCACCCATAGGGTGCATATATCTACCAAGAAGACAGCATTCCTTAATGAAATGCTGCATACATTAATTATGACTATCTAACTATATACTATAGTAAGTAAGTACCCTGGGTACTTACAAGTTTGGACTTGAGTCTGAACTCTGAACTCCTTTCTGTGTTGTATTCCACATCTGTCTTATTGTCCTATCACTTTTCATTTATCATTCAATTCTTCACATGCTTATATGGGCTACTCTGTATGCTACAGTAGTTTGTATATCAACTACATTTTACCCTATCAACTTCTTGGTTGCTAGCTTCTTGACAAAGTATCTTCTTGACAAGTCAAACTCTGGATCCCTGATCCAACTCCATACTCCAAACTCCAAAATATTGGACTGACAATCTGAGGGGGTGCAACACACAAGTTGAAGCCAAGTCCACTCAATCCAACTCAATAGTTATTGCCCCACTCTGTCTCCAGTTGAACTGGCACAGTGAAGTCCCCTCCCTTTCCTCACTAGCATCCAAACTCTAGTTACTGCATTGAACCCTTTAGTATCAGCCCTTAACAACTGTGGGGGAAGATGGTGTGAGAGATACAGGAGGAGCCTGAGGATGCCCTGGCAGTGTGAGAGCAAGCCATCTATCCTCAATGGCATTTTGGTTTTGAGTCAATGAACTGCAGGACCTCTGCTGACTTAGGTGCACACAATGAGCAGTGCACTCAGCTCAAAAGGCTGTAGCATTCTGGACTTCATAGTCACAGCATGCTGCACATCTGGCAAAGTGGCATTTCTGCACCCCATGGTGTGCCACCTTTCTGTCTTTGAGTTTGGCACAGAGTGGTCCACTGCAGAAGTAGCCACCTTTTGGATGTGGTGGGCCATGGAGGGAAGCTGAAGGAGGCTGAGCAGTCAGGGGGCCACCATGCAGCATGAGAGAAGCTGGTGCAGGAGCAGGGGAAGGGCTAGGTGGAACTGGAGGAACTGGAAGAGTAGGCACTGCTTGTGGTGCATAAATGTTCACATGAGTAGCCATTCAAACAGCATCATCAAACAATGCATAGGGCAGCATATGGAAGACAACAGGTTATTGCAATCATAATTGCTACACTGCAACATTGACTACATTGAGTGATTGAGAAATAAATGTGAAAAGTGGCATGTCTGTTGCATGATTCGACCTTGGTTCTCTGGTGTGGACATGCCTTTACATGCTACAAATCCCTTGTATGGGTGAAAGCACTTCTGGCACCATACCAGACAATAGAACGGGACAGTAGGAGCAGGAAATTGGTACATAGTGACGGTGGAGAAGAGCGGTAGAAGAGCGGCGACACCTATGGAAAAAAACGTGACAGTTCTCATTATGACCTACTAAACATCGCTGTCAGTGGCAATCATTTAGACTTGCACTTGCACACACATTTGCGTTTTCTTCATCACACGTTGCAAACTGGAACTGATAGTAGGGCATGTAGTAGTCAACCGACAGTGCGTGTCGTTAGTTATGTACGTGTTATGGCTTGGTGCAGTGGATTGTGGGGTGATGGAGACTGGAGTGTGACTCTGGCTCCACGACGAGTATGACCGATTGCACTTTTGTAACCCTTGAGAATTGACAACTGAGCGCAAAACTTCAGTTCACCTAGGTGCTTGGTGGTGGGAGTGCACGACGTAGGAGTTCACTATTAAGGATTGACAACTGAGCGCAAGAACTTCAGTTCGCTCTTTAAGGATTTACATCTGAGCGCGAGACTTCAGGTCACCTAAGTGCTTGGTGGTGGGAGTGATGGGTGCACGACGTTGCTGGGACTGAACAAAGACCGCCTTTGCTCACATGACCGCATCACATAACGAGAGTCCAGACCGCTGACTAATGGCTGCTCTGCCATGGCAAGCGGCCATGGTAATTTTCCCAGCGGACTGGTCCGACTGTAATCAAATTGCCGATGTATTCATTTGAACCTAAACTTCCTACACGAGCGTACAGTTACAAAAAGTCGCCTGAGCAGCACTACCAACGAAGACGATCAATGATCCTGACCCTATGTGACCAGACAACATAACCCTACTTATCACTTCCTACGTGGCGACAGGTTTCTCAAGCGACTCCCAGATGCTTTCGACGAACCTATA
Organism: Cantharellus purpuraceus; assembly: GCA_025174535.1. Classification (NCBI taxonomy): domain Eukaryota; kingdom Fungi; phylum Basidiomycota; class Agaricomycetes; order Cantharellales; family Hydnaceae; genus Cantharellus; species Cantharellus purpuraceus. The sequence continues at coordinate 1,336,874 of JALBUN010000010.1, forward strand.
AAATCCCTTCTGGAGCGTCCTTTCAGTGTAGTAGTATTCAGAGATTTCTCCTTGATCTTTCCCTCGCTTTTCCCCTTGCTTACTAAAACCTCTTCGCCTGCGTCCGTACTCGTATCCGTATCCGTACCCGACCCAGACTCAGATTCGGACTGTACGGCATCCTGTGGAAATGAAACCCTTTTTCTCTTTCCTTTTCTAGAAAGCGGAGACGACGATAAGTCAGGTGGTGAGGACGGAGGCTCGGCAACCGCATCCGGGGTGGTCAGAGAAGGGATTGACGATGATGGTGCGAGATGTGCATGCGTTGTATAGGGGTAAGGAAATGGAAATGGAGGATGTGGATAGAACCATGGAGGATGAGCTGGACTCTGATAAGGGAAATACGGCGTGGGATATGACCATGACGAGGGCGGTTGCATTGGGGTCGGAGGGCTATGCGGAGAGTGAAGATGAGAGGGGTGGGTGGACGATGATGTTGGTGGCGAGCCAAAGGCTAGATAGCTAAGACTTTGCATCGCCTGCGCAATATGGATCTGTGCTTCTGGGTGCGGGGCCAGGCTTGACTCGCGAGCATGGTTGGGGGGCGGCGGATAGGGTACCGGGAAAGTGGGCGCGGGGGTGTGAGCAGATCGCTGATTGGGTTGCCAAAATTCGTGAGATGGGAGTGAAGGTGCAGGAGGGGGATGATACGAGGATGACTGTCGTGGAAAACCAGCACGTTTCGAGGGCGAAGGTGTGGACGGCTGCTGATGCTTCGATGCTCGTATGTCTGTGGGAGCCTTCTCTGGTGATGATTTAGATAAGCTTTGGCGAGGCTGAGCAGGCATTCGGGGGGCGTCGTCGTTTTCACCCTGTGCCTGTGTCTACACATAAACCCACGAATCGAAGGACAACAAAATATACATATCGGCTTACCCTCGCGTCCTCACCCTGTTTAAACAGAGTCTTGGCATGACGTATAGGTAATGTGACCTCAGCTATGAGTTTCTTGGTCGGCGAGAGGCTCATTTCTCGATCTTTGCTTTTGCCAGTCGATAAGTGAGCCACTGGCTGTGTCCCATCATCTCGCGAATGTTGATGGAAAGGCGCTTTCCTCGTAGACGACGATGCCTTCCGAGGCTTCGCAGGGGAGGGTGGTAAAAGATTATGAGGTGGCGGCTTGCGAAAAGGCCGCGGAGAAGTCATAAGAATGTTCGACTCCTTCGACTCCTTCATAGACGAACGGGAGAGAGGAGGTGTGCGTAGTTGCGCCGGTGTCTGGTTTCGACGAGGGAATGCATGTAGAGGCTTGGGAGTCATGCCACCTTCCGCACCCAGAGGTTCTGAACAATTGCTCAAATCAGTTTCAACCTCCCAGAGTAAGGCTCCTTCGCCAACGGTCTCGTCGTATCCAGCAAGTTCGTCGTCACTGTCTGTGGGAGGTAGTGCAGGCGCACTTCCCACTTCTATCTCCACGATGGACTCATCGATGTCTACGTTAGCGTCAAATTCGGCATCATAACCACCACCTCTTGTATCGTCTTCGCTGAAATCATCAGTGCCTTGTAAGCATTTCCTGGCCTCTTCTGCAGCCATAAATTCTCGAAGGTCCTTCGCATCCTCAGGGTCAAGTTCACGCACAGGTGGAACGTGGACGGGATTGAACTGATGATCTAGCTCCGACTCAGAACCCCACCCGCCAATCTCATCTTCGTCCTCGTCATCCTCCGGAGAAGCATCCTTGTGGGCCTGAGCCTTCTTCGGATCCGCGAAACACCCAATGTCCCACGTGCCATCTTTACTGCTAAGCACTCCGCGATCCTTGACCAAACCACCGCTGCGCAAGTCGACAATGTCGTCCTGGTCTAGTCTACGTGCATACTTGTCCCCAAGAGCCGACCACACGCTCAAGACGCGTGAGGAAGACGCACGGCGCTCGGTGTCTAGTTGGGGGTCGGAGGTGGATCCTGACTGGTGCAAGTTGGAGAAGGAGGATGACGAATTTGACGCGAGCGGCGGGGTGGTAAGCTTGCGGCGTTTAGAAGGTGAGGGGCCATCCGCTCGCTTTGTTGCGGAGGTAACGCGGAAGGGAGCAGGCGATGCTGAGGTCGACGGAGTGGGATGCATGCCTGAATTACATAAGCTTAAGTAAACTCCGCACAAGTCCTTCTCCATGGCTCCACGTCTCGTTCCGCCTCGGCTTACCTTGCAATAGGCTTCCACTTGCTGTGCTCTCCTGGTCATAAATGCGTTCTTAAGGCCTCCACATTTATATGGGTCATTACTATATAAGGGGTTCTGCGTAGTATAAGTCCTCCGTGTGCCTGGCCACGATTGCATCTGTCTCGAAAAAGCCGAGTTTATGTATGTGCCTACATGTGGTGCAACAACACACCCGTTTGATTGTGCAATCAATCTATTGCCTCCGCAGCAATACAGTCGCTGAAAGCTCCGCTCCCAGCATGACCGCGGCCAGACCAATTCTCCCCTACATCGTCGCGTCAGGATGCAGACTACTACCATTTCAGGGATGAGGCGAAGTTGTGAATAGGAAACATTATATCGTTGCACACTTACCATGTTAGAATGTCAGCAATTATAGTGGTAAGTTGCATGACAGCTCTTCCATCAGCACCGCGTTGAGCTTCAATTCGGCGTCATTCAGATTTTGACTTGTAGAAAATACTCTAATACCTTTTTTGCAAATGAATTGATGGTGTTCCTTTCTGTGAGTGTGTGGCGTCAGGACGCCTCTGGGATGAAGATTGCTCCTTCAGACCAGTGTAGGCACGTGAAACTGTCCATGTAGGTCCGCTGTAACACCTTGATTCGATTCATACTCGATGCTCTGGAACCGAACATAGAAATTTCGCTATTATCATTCTACGGCCGATTTATGAGGACAGAAACACATGACGGGCTTGTACACCACACGCACCCGCTCCAACTCGCTCAAGCATATAAAGGGCTTTACTCTCCGTTTCACTTTCTCAGTTCTGCCTTCCCCACCACACGCACAACCACATAAAAGTATTATTTTTCGCTCGCAAGCACACTATGCTCTTCTCCACCAACATCACACTCGCCGTCTTCGCCATCCTCGCATCCGCCGCTACAGTTAGCGGTGTCCCGCATAATTGTCCCTATGGTCCTCGTATGTTGTCTTTTTATATTCTCGTATGATAGTACTGATTATATGACGCCTTCTATTCCACTCACGTTAGCCACCGTCACCGTCACCATCACTGATCGCGAGACAGCGACTGTCTCCGTAGGGCATCCCGTCTCGACTTGGAACCACCCCGCCCCCACCCACTCCGTCTCCCATCCTGCCATTTCTCACCCTCTCCCGACGCCTTCCCATGCACCCCCTCCACCTCACGCACCCAGTGGGGGGTCTGGGGGGAAAATGACCCTTTGCTGCAACACCAAAGGCAATGCGGACTCGCTCGCAATCACTGCTCTTGCAGGTCTCCTCGGGATCGACTTGTCTGGTAAGACAGGATTGGTCGGTGAGTGTCAATGTTTCATATTTCCGAGTCAATTTTGTTCTTAAAGCCATTGACCTTCGTCCTACAGGCATTCTATGCGATGTCATCGGAGAAGGATATATCGGTGAATGGTGCGTCTTCCTCACGTATGTTTATTTTCCCCCGAATCACCTACACGTCTTCCCTGTAGCCCCTCCGGCTCGCTCATCACTTGCAGCAACCTTGTCGGTATACTAGGCTCGGATTGCTCTGTATAAAATCTTTCTCTCATTTTCTCTCGGCCCTCAAGGCCTCACCATTGGCGTCGATGGTCTATCAACTCCCTTCTTCCGGTTGGTCGTGTACATGAGGTTCTGTATGGTGTGCATTTACTCTCCTTTCAACCCCGCCTTCCCGGCCTTCGAACACTATTCTCTTTCCCATTCTTGTAATGCGACCTGCTTCGTGAAATAAAGACTTTTTAATATATGGGTAGGAGTTGTGAGTAATCGATGGTGTACAAGACTAGAACTGCAGTGAAACGGGATAGGGCGTGCCGACTATAAATAAAAGGGCTGAGGGCGCCAAGTCTCTGGGATTCTTGGATGAATTTCCGCATTTGGATTCAACCATTAGGCCAGCTTACAAGACACTCGGTTTATAGTTCTAGGCACTCCTCATCTCAAGCTATGTCTTCTTCGGAAGTTGTCGGTCGGCTGCCTGAAGGATTGCGCAATCTTGTGTTGGCTACTACTAAAGACGTCGATGCAAGTTCAACCATCTTTGGAGCATCGGAGAAGGATACTGCTGAAGTAAAGACTTGGCTTGAAAAGGCATCCAAAGCAGACGTAGTGATTGAGAGTAATATTAAGGTGGGATTCCAAAAGCTGCTTGGATCTGAAATACTAATTTCTATCCAAGTTACTGGATACACATTTGATATCGCGGACGTTCCTTGTCAGTAATTATCTGACAGCGGCAGATGTTGCTATCTATGGAGCATTGCATCCCATCCTTGTGTGTCTTTGTCCGATGCCTTGTGCGCGACTGTTATATTTAACGATTAATCGCTAGTCCACGGCGAAGCCTGAGCAATACTACTCACATCCCTCCGTCACTCGCTATTTCGATCACATTCAAACACGGCCACAGGTCCGTTTGGCAGCAAACTTGATAGTTCCACCATTCTCTCTTGTTTCATTTGATATCGAGAACGCGCCCAAAGCAACGCGCACAGCGGAGCCTCCGAAAAAGAAGGAGAAAATGCCTAACACTGATGCTCTTGCAGCAGTAGTCGAGAAAACCAACCAAACACCTGCAGCTTCTGAGGCTGATAGGAAGAAGGCAGACAAGAAAGACAAGAAAGAACCAAATGAGAAGAAGGAAGGAACAGCGCCTCCTCCTGCTGGCGGTAAGAAAGCAATCAGTAAGGGTGGAAGTGCAGTCACTGAACCCACGGGACCTGTACCATCAATGATTGACTTACGTGTTGGTCACATTATTGATGGTGAGGAGCATTTCTGTCTGTATTTCAATCCATTTCTCAATTTTGGCATAGTGCAAAAGCACCCAGATGCTGATGGTCTCTACGTCGAGGTTTGTCTTGCGCATCTTTTTGTGTGCTGTCAATCAATACATTTTTCAAGCAAATCGACATCGGAGAGGAGACAGGCCCTCGGACAGTTGTTTCCGGTCTTGTTAATTATATACCTATCGAGCAGATGCGAAACAGAAGGCTTATTGCTGTGGTTCGTCTATCTTCCACATCACATTATTGACATGTTAGACGATTGATGTCCCCTTTATATATAGTGTAATCTGAAGCCTGCAAACATGCGAGGCGTGAAAAGCTTTGCTATGGTCCTATGCGTAAGTCATGCAAAGTTGGGACTTGCTCATTGATTTTAGACTTCTACATAGGCGACTCATACAGACGGAAAGGACGCTGGTATCGAAATAGTTGATCCACCAAAGGATTCGAAGCCGGGTGATCGCGTATACTTTGAAGGGTCATACGAAAGTGTGTCTTGCCTCACAGTTTCTAACTCCCATTGTGCTGACCTTTGTGAGCAGATGACAAGCCTCTTGATCAGCTCAATCCCAAGAAGAAAATTTTTGAGACTATCCAACCGGGTATCTATTATTACTCTCTTATCGGTGTAGATGGTTCGTTGATATCCTGTCCCAGGCTTTACCACACTCGAGACGCGCGAAGCGGCGTGGGTTGACCCCGTTACGAAAAGCGTACATCGTTTACGGACGCACAATGGACACGATGGGGTCTGCCTAGCACCATCATTTGTGGGAGCTTCCTTGTCGTAGTTGGGATTGTGTATATACACACAAAGTTAAGAGTCTATTTCGATTGACCACGTCAAGTCTGAGCCTGCAATGCGTTGTTCGGGGTGGCAACATACACTCAGAACTGTCAATTGTTAAGTTAATTCAAGCAAATGCTAAAGATGTGGAGGCAAAGCGAGGCTTGAGTGTTGCTACTGCACGTCGGCGGAATTCGCCATGTGTGGGTAGACCTGAGCTTGTGTTATGCTTAGTCATTTAGCAGTGTCGCGGGTCACGTGAAAAGAGCTACAAGACCATGCCGGAATTCCACGACTCCGTATCCGACCAGCATAAGTACACATTTTAAAAACTCACACCGCAGGACTTGAGACTCAAAGTGCCTACTTATCTACACATGCACAGGCTGCCCGCTATTACTTTGCGCGCACCTCTTGCTTCTCAAGTCAGTGTACATTGCGCTTCAAATGTAGCCGTCAGACTAATTGTCGTGGCATAGCGCTCCTCATTGGCTATGGCACCTCGCACACGTACCCTTACTACTTCTAAGTCGCGCAAGAGTGAAACGGTCCCCACAGGGTACTCCATCGACCCCTCCGTCGGACCTATGCTCCGGTTCGAACGATCGCTTCCCCGTCTTCCGGTCCCTACCCTTTCATCGACTGCCGCGAAATATCTGGAGACCGTACAACCCCTTCTCACCCCTGCTGCGTATGAGAAGACCAAGCAGGCTATTAATGAGTTTGTGACATCAGATCAGGGCAAAGAGCTGCAACGTAGACTGGAGGCTCGTGCAGCGGATCCTAATATGCCCAACTGGCTTGCTGATTGGTGGAATGAGGCGGCGTACATGGGATACAGAGATCCAGTAGTTGCGTTTGTGAGCTACTTTTATGTCCACTTGGACGATAAAACGACGAAGACTGCGGCGAGGCGCGCTGCGAATTTAATCAAAGCCATGCTGCCATTCAGAGATCTTACAGAAAGGTGCGAATTCATACTATGGGGCTTATAATGTTTTTATAACGTGTATATCTAGTCAACAACTAGAACCAGAGAAGGTCCGTAATATACCTTTAGCCATGGCGTCGTACAAATGGTTGTAAGTTCCTTTAAAAGATATTCTTTGTTAAAATTAATTCTTATTGAGGTTTAATGCGTGTCGTTACCCTGAGAAACCCTCCGATACTGCCAAGAAATTCGAACCGGCAAGAAACAACCATATAGTATTTGTCCGGAAGAACAGGTTTTACGAAGTTCCGATTGTCGAGAATGGGCAATTACTCAGCACGGCGGAGCTTGAAGCGTATGCACCGTGTAGGATGTCAGAAACATGTTCTTACTCCCTGCAATAGCCAAGTAGAAAAGGTCATCCAGCTCGCCGGTGAGCGGAAGGCACCTCCGGTGGGTGCACTGACAAGTGAGAACCGGGACATATGGACAGAGGTGTGTCCACAGTGCCATTATCTGAAAATGACACGGTAAACGTCTTGTATGTCAACAGGCTCGTAGGGCACTTATTGCCGCCTCACCAATTAATGCTGCTTCTCTGGAACGTATAGAGTCCGCGATCATAGTTGTAGCTCTAGATGACCATACACCAGTCACTCGCGAGGATATCTCGTGGCAACTCTGGACTGGAGACGGCCGTAACAGATTTTTTGACAAGCATCAATGTGCGCTTTTTCCATAACAACCCAACCACTATCGAGCTCACCTGATATTCTCTAGTGATCGTGTTTGATAATGGACGATCTGGATTCCTTGGTATGTCGTCGATCTACTCTGCTACCCAATCCTCTTAAAGACAACGTCCATAAGGGGAGCATTCATGCATGGACGGCACCCCGACTCTTCGTCTGAACGTCAGTGCACTAAAGTGTCATACTACATTGTGCCTCACAACTCCGCTTATCAGGAATTTATGTTAGCTTCACTGGCACACGGCAAGGTCGACCATGGTTCTAATGTTGTTCGAGTGCTCTCTGCCCCCCAAGAGCTCAAATTTGAGCTTGATGACGCCTCTAAAGCATATATTGCTCGTGCTGAGAAAGACTTTGATGAGCTTGTAGGGAAGCATGAGCTTCTTGTTAGTATCTTGTGACCTTCGACCGCTCAGATTTTCGTCGGTGGACCTCGGCTCACATGACTTTCGTCTAGGTTCTACACTACGAAGGGTACGGGAAGGATCTTATCAAGAAGTTTAAAGCATCGCCCGACGCTTGGATGCAGCTTGTGAAGCAGCTGGCATTCCACAAGGTACAGTCAATGCTGGTCACCTGATGATCTCTAAATCTCATGGATTTGATGTCAGTTGCACAATCGACCTGGCGTGACCTACGAGAGTGCACAAACTCGAAAATTTCAGCTCGGCAGGACCGAGGTGATTCGCAGCGCAAGTCGTGAAAGCAAGGAATGGGCCGAGGCCATGCTCAACCCTCACGAGACAGTAAGAATAGTAACTGTTCAATCCCCGACCATATTTAGCAGAAGAATATTGATAGGATGACCATCGGGCCTTACTTTTCCGACAGGCTCTGACTCGTCATCTCCAATATGCAGCGTGGGCAGCAGATGGCCAAGGAGTTGATCGACATTTGTTTGGTTTGAAGAAACTAATCCGAGAAGGCGAGCCTACCCCGCAGATATATCAAGACGAAACTTTTGCTAAGAGTTCCCACTGGGAGCTGTCTACTTCACAACTCTCTTCGCCTTTTATTAACGGATGGGGCTATGGCGAAGGTATATTCTTATTGATTTTGTCAGAGCCTCACTCACTCCAATGGACAGTTGTTCCCGACGGATACGGTCTGGCATACGCCATTGGGGATCATTATTTGCGCTGGACAATGACAAGTTTGAAGCTTAATACGGCTGAGCTTCGTCATTACCTTGCTGAGGCCGCAACCGAAACCAAAGAGATGATGGAGCGAGCTGCCAGAGTCTCAGAGACTACAAAGGCCAAACTTTGAAACATCTGATAGACATGTGAGGTCTTATATCAAGCCGGTTACTAGATATCATTATACATCTGTTTGAGATCTATATACGGGACTTCTTGTATCATGAGTGTGGCACTGTCCTATTCTGTCACTTCCGGATTCCGGACCTCCAGCTAGCTAGCTAGGTTATAAGCTTTCATGTTTATCTTGCGGAATTCAGCCCATGTTACCCTCGAATCATTGTTGCTAGGCTAGGCATTTCATTAGATAATTTGGTGCTGGATCGATTATGAGCTGGCATAAATGTGATGCATTGTAAAAATAACACTGAAAAGAATCGAAGGATGTGGATGTGTTTGAGTTTCCTTCAATCTACATCGCACAGGAGCCTTTGGTGTGATATTCAATGTTCGTATGATAAGAGTATGTATGTTACGCATTCAATACTCAAGTACTCAGCCCCATGTTGGAATAAGAAGCCGGATTGAATGCGACAATTCGATGTACATTCTCGTAGGAGGCAGTTGGAGTGACAAGTTGTGTACGAAGGAAATTAATCGATAACTATCGATGGATTCAGCAGCAATAGTCAAGATCTATTGATCCTCCACATAAGACTCAATCCTCACATGATATAACCAACACGGATAACATGGGAGAAGCTTAGGGGGACCCACCCGCGTACCAGTTAATCTATGGATCGTAAAGCAATAACTCATGGAAAACATGACTTGTTTGCCAGATTATTGTTCAATGAAGTACGTCAACGAGCTGATAAGATGTAGAGCCTAAAGCCATAGGACCAACAGCCGTTGAAAGCTTGAGGGCACCCTCATTGCTGGTATAAGGGCAATGCTCTCACAATCGTTCGGTTGGTTCCCCTAAATGAAGAAACGTTCCGATGGGGTTCCGCACGCGCGCCACTCATATAGTCTGCCCGCTCAACTCGTCTGCGTGAGATGTGAAATATATCATGTCCCGACCACAGAGTGACAGAATTGTAGAGGGTGCTAAGCATGATGTATATGTAGGTCAAAACCATGTGAACACGCGCGCGGAGACGGTGGCAAAGCACGTGGTGAGAACGAGGAGAGGATCGACAATGAAGAAGGAAGTAGGCGGCACTTGCTGACGGAAAGGGAAGCGCCTGAGGAATAAAGAATGTGATTCGGAAGGTCGAATGACGTGTTGTCATTGCAGAGATAGTTAGGCGACCATATCGGAATAGCACCAGGCAATAGAACAGGATGCAGGGTGTTCCAACGAAACACGCTGCAGCTTGCTAGCGGACCTGGGACGTATTAAGGTATTGCTGACACGATACCGTGAAGCCGGCCTATCTAATTACTGGGTCACTACTCATGTAGCACATCTATGCTAGGCGGGTTGGCGCTGCCAATGCATTTGAGATTATCCCTAGGCTGAAATAACAGCATGACTAAATATCGACTTGGTTGAGGGACAAACATACGGGGAAACCATTGCAAATGAAATCCCGTGCTGAGCTTGGAGGTAGACAGACACCCGATGCGGCATTTGGTTCCGGAGTCGAGGCCCGATTTCGGTGTGACAAGTCAGTCGCGAGCATACAAGACGTCTGATGCACCAAGCAATAGAAATTAAAAGACAGATATGTCCCAAGGGTCCCATTAGCGGGAGGAATGAAATGTGCAGAATATGTAGTTGCCGGTAGCGCCACATGCTCGGTCGGCTAAGACATCGGAATTCCTCTATAACGTGTAGAGTATGGCTGAGCCTCGAGTGGAAGCCACAGTCCCAAAAACCAGAGGAGCTCTCGAGATGAAGAATCGACAGGGTAGTAAGATATGGAACATGTGTAGTGATACCGCCGAAGAATTCTCACGTTCCACGAAGGATCCAGTCTGATAATGCGCCGGGGGTAGTAAAGTGGCTACAAAGCCAGGGAGTTTTGAAGCTGTGAGATACCGTCCGACTTGGGAGGAGTAACGTGCCAAGCATGGCTCAGAGTCTCAGATACCTACGATGACTGGGCTTCCCTCAAATCAATCACCTTCACAAATAAAGTCAGGGCCATCTGATAACCTGACCCACTTTCTCCCCTGAGTGCGACCACTCAGCGAACACCGACGCACCGTGCGTCGACGATACTCCGCAAACGACCTCCACTTCCTATTTCATGCAAGATGGGCGTGCCTTCTTCATGTCCATCCATCAGCTCCGCAGCGCTATGAGAGATGTGAAAGCCCATTGACCATCCTACGTGTCTTGATGCGCAGGCGACTGCTAATCCGTTTACATGTAGAACCTTACCTGGAATCGCATTCTCGCTAGAGATTGAGACAAGGTGTAGATGAAGTTCTCCTCTTGTCCTTTATGGGGACAAGTCAGCACACAACCCCACTGAATTTCAGACGTTTCACGGGTCTGTTTCCACACTCAAGCATTAGATCTCCTACGCTCTACAAGAGCTATAAAGCTAGAATGATGTCAAATTCATTTCAGATTCCGCCAAAACTCCGCTCATCTCACTTGTGATCGGAATTCGCTCGGGTTGGTTTGAATTCGACATGGATATAGAGCTTACACTCAAGATGAGCATCGCTGCTTTTCTTTCATATTTCATCTATATTCTCATTGCCTGACTGTTGGAATATGCGAGCGGCGCATGTTATTAGACAGTGCCGAGGTACTATATAGTTAAATTACTTAAGTAATTACTCGTGCGTTTGTAACACAACCACCACCACGTCGGTGTTATTGCCCTCTTCGCGTGCCCCTTTTGTGCGTTTTCCGACACTGACATTCTTCCGTCAAGAAGAACAAAAATATTGGACTAATAACTGGAATCAATGATTCAATGGTATGGTGCCACGCTCGCCTCGGCGCTTCCCCCCGCTTTGTTCACGCTAACATGGCTTCTGGTGTATTTTGACTATTTCAGCTCTTGAATGTGATCAGTGCACTCCCATTAGCCATCCTGCCAGTTCATCACTATGCAAGAGCGATCATCGATCAATTTTCCTCTAATCATTTTCTTCTATAGCGGTATGGCGGATGATGCTATGCGCTCTGATGCCTTCAAATAATCTTTGCGAGTGCTGCACCTTATTATTTATATTCTCCACCGATATGGTTCATGCACTGTAGGTGCGTACACTCACAGGTCACACATTGATAGGATGAAGATCGGTGAAGCTTACCAACGCCATGGACAGGCTCCTTTGGTTTCTGGAGATCCTCCTCCATAAGCCAACCGAGACGCTTGAAAAGCGGACTCTGGGCTGGCATCACTTCGGCATCGTCGTTGAGACGAAGGACGTCGAGAAGCGCAAGATGATCGTTCTTGTCCTGGTCCGGAGGAGGGCGGTGAACAGCATGGACGGTGGACTTGATGTAGCCTTTGGTGATCATGGACAGGGTGTCTCCCGCCTACATGATGATAATCTCAGAACTTTCAGATCACCGTCAGAACGGGGAGTACGGCGCACATTCACAGTGATACCGACCGAGATAGACTTAACGTGCTTCCACTCGCCCTCGGAAGTGCGGATTTGGAGGCCAGATACCGTCTGTGTACCCGAGAAGACAAGGGTCATGCTTCGGAAGTCAGTATCTAGGCCAATGGTCAACAGCCTCTCCGACGGGTGGAGACACGGAGATATACTCACGGCCAGGTCGGAACTTGACCTCAATGGCCTTCCATCGCTCATCAGTACGAGGGTGGTAGATCTTCTACAGAATGAGAGAGATACAATCGGCTCCCTGGTATTTGAGAAGCAGAGAACAAAACCCACATAGCAGAGGTAATCGTTGTTCTTTTCGTCATAGTGGTGTAAGTTGACGAAATAATCCTCGGGCATATCCAGCATTAGCGCGATGAGGATTAGCAACGGCTTCAAGACGCGCTCCCAGACCTGTCTCTGGAAACTTTCGATCTCGTCTTGGTATATGATGAAGAACTTGTGAAGTGGGAAGCGGGGCCCTGAGGGGGTGAACTTTGAGATATCGAGCTGCTCAACAAAATGCAAAATGCAGTCAGTCTTGGACAAAAGGAGAATGAAGTGGCGTACCGCTTCATGGTTTTCTTTGACATTAGTATCGGCGATGAAGCGGACTGCCTCGCGATAGCTCATGCAGCTGAATTGCATCCCACTGGTAAGGGTTCGGCTGTGGGTACATTGAAAACGCACCTCCCTGCTTCAAAGTCGCACGGGTATTCACGCTTCTCTTCAATTGGCAGTTTGAAGAATGCCTGGCCAAGAGCTAATTGACGTTTGATGACATTGTCGCTAATTCCGTAGCCAGTGACTGCCCAGAAGCTGGTGTTCTGAGAAGCATCACCCAGCTGGCGAGCGAGACGCTTGCGTTCCTCAGCGGAGTTGTTGAACTTGGAGAGGTCGATGGTGACGCCCAGTCAAAATCGACACGTATCAGGGAGGACGAAAACGGATATCGTCGGGCGTGCGAAACACGTCCGATAACGTACGACAGGGTTCGACATTTTGACTATATCCGTTCTTGAAACGGACATAGCACGACGGTATCGGATTCTGACAAGGGAAGAACGTATCGCGTAGGACCACATTGCTTTATATAGGACGTGCGCATAATAGAGCTATTGGTTTCATTTGTACCTTGGAAAACGATACAATTGGACTACATTGTATGACAGCGGACAGTGCAATACCAGCTCCCCTCCTCTCGCTTCCTCCGCCACCCCCCTCGCTCCCCAACCCCCTCACGCTCGTCATTGCCTGCACTCCGGCAGCTCATCATGCATGCACGCTTTGAGATTAGACAGGTTGGGAGACTTGTCCTCCAATATTCGTCTGAAGTGCAGAGGGCACATCAATGATCCCTTTGCGCTTGTCATCGCTCTCCTGACAGCTCCACGCGTTGAATTGGGATGATCGTGGCAGAAGTCAATGCTAAATAGGTTACTATGCAAGACATTTTCAATGAAAAACATACTATGCGGTGTTACTTTTCGTAGGGATAAACTTGGTATCATCGGCACCTTTGCGTGTGGGTTTTGTGCGTGGCTTCAGAGTTATAGTCAATTTTTGCGAACAGGCCGATGCAACGTTCAAGGCCAGGGCCAAAGTAGGGGCAGAGTCAGAGGTCACAAGCGTGGCTGGAGCAGCAGTCAGGTCAGCGTTCAAATCAGAGTTTGAGGAAGCGCTTGAGGTCATAGGTGTGGTTGGAGCATGTGAGAGAGTCATCGCTGTTGAAGCAGTAGTCAAGTTGGCGTTTGAGTCAGTGATAGCCGTGATAGCCGTCGTTGAAGTAGCAGTGGAGTTGGCATTTGAAGTCATAGGCGTTGTTGAAGCTCATGTTTGAGTCAGTAATTGCAGTCATAAGCGTCTTTGAAGCAGCGGGCGGCAGTGGATTCTTGGAGGTAGCAATCGCAGTCATAGTCGTCATCGTCGCAGCAGGCGTCGATGGAGCATGTGAGTGAGCAATCGGACTCCCACTCGTCGTCGTCGTAGCAGCCGTCGATGGAGTCTGCGAGTCAGCAGTAGTAGTGATGGTCGTCGCTGAGGCGGCACTCATTGATGGAGCATGTGAGTGAGCAATCGCAGTCCCACTCGTCGTCGTCGCAGCAGCCGTCGATGGAGTCTGTGAGTCAGCAGTAGTGGTGATGGTCGTCGCTGAGGCAGCAGTCATTGATGGAACATGTGAATGAGTAATCACAGTCCCATTCATCGTCGTCATCGCAGCAGCCATCGATGGAGCGTGTGAGTCAGAAATAGTAGTCAATTTCGTCGCTGAAGCAGCACTCGTCGATGGAGCATTTGAGTGAGCAATGGCAGTCCCATTCGTCGTCGATGGCGTGTTTGAAGTTGTAGGCGTGGGTCGAACACTCTGCTCTGTGCACTGCTGATTTCAATGCAGGAGGAATGCAACACATACTTACACACAGCAGCATGCACATGTCAACCGCAGCACTCACAGTGGGTTCACAATCTGTCCAATAGTTAGATGCCATACAACGGTAGTTCTCAATGATCTACTTTCGTTTGCGGGATGTGAGAATTGATGCTGGGTGGAGGGAGTGGCAGAGAATCGATGCTACCCCCTGATACACATGTAGAGTTGATGAGAGAGCATGACTTGAGGTTTGCACCCTCTATGTCATCGTCAACGGGAGGCACTATGTCAGCTATCCTGGCGCTTGGATTATGTTTAATCTTGGGCTTTTTCTGCGGTACTTTAGAGGCACAATCTTTAGTTCGTTTCTTGGATTTCAAAGCATCTTCAGGCGTTGGGTCCATGTTCTCATCATCCACCTTCACGCCAGCGACGAGTTCGGTACGCGTCCGATACCAGGCTGGATCGTTCTGGACAGCAAGAAGGTCAACTTTCCAGTCACCCTCGCATAGACGGAGGTCAGGGTGATCACGATACATTTCCTGACGATAGTACTGAACGGCACTTATATGAGCTTGAGACCACGTTGTAGGAGCCTGACCTTGTTTTTTAATGGAGGCCCAAACCTGCCGAGTAGTGGCGCGTATTGTCACACCATCCATAGACACCGTTCCCATCTGCATCCGTGATGTAGGCGGGGCACCGCGATGGCTGGCTTTTGGCAATGGCCTTGCCACGCTGGCGCTCTTCGGTATGTAGACCGGCATTCCTATTATCACTCTTGAAACCCTCCCATTTCTGACGCGTCCAAAACGGTACGTTGGGGCGGTTATCTCGAGAGGGAGGACGACTTGTGGGATTGATGAAGAGCCCTGGGACAATATTGGTCTGCGTTCCCACTGCTGATACTGCAGTGGATCCTATGGTGGGTATTGTTTTGAGCAGCAGGGAGTAGAGCTCCCTTATGAATATTAACATGTTGTTGCAATTAATATAATCACTGACCTACCGTACCACTTTGAGCTCTGACTCAAGCTCACTCCTTTTTGCAAGTGATTGCATATATGCATGATTATAGTACTGAACCAACATTTCATGTGAGGCCAGTTCAATTATATGGATGGATTCTTGATTTTAAAATTAGGAGTTCATAAGTAATATAATAGTACAGACAAAGTCATAAGAATGTAGTGCAAGGACCATCAGCACCAAGAATTCCAAGGATAATCACAAGAGCCTAGGATCTAACATTGTCAAAAGTAGAAGTGTACTCTAATACCTTTGCAGGAAGATAGAAATACTATCTCCCAATGTTCAAAAAGTATTATGACTTATATTGTCACTGAGTATATCAGAGGAATGGATCTATAACCAATATAAGGAGATATATGAACATAATGGGATTTTGTACAAGCATGTTTAGAAGGATTTCTTTTGGTCAATTTGTTGGTGATCAGGGGAAATTTGCTGTGCATATATGCATGTAAATACAGGAAGATAATATGGGAAAAGCTCACAGTGGCCTTTGGTTCCATTGTGCAGTGGGATCTGTGATCTGAAAAATTGTTTTGATCACCAGAAGAGAGCATATAATGTATGTGAGGGCTATGCTGATGATGAGGCCACAACCACAAGATACTCAATAGATGAGAGCCAATAAGAGATAATGCCAGCTGGTACAGTGGATATCCTCAGGGATCAAGCTGAGGAAACTGTGCTTAACCAGGCAAAGTCTTTATACTGGATGATGCAAGGAATAAGGGAATCAAGATAGGGGAAAGATAGGAGAGAGATAGGAAAGTGCACCCTGACAGGCTCTGCTGATAAGGGCAATAAGAAAGGTACGAAAATAGAAACTGAGTCATATGAACCCTGACATCACCCCCCTCTCAATGCATGCCATCTGTTACACACTAGGTCTGATTGGGGGTCAGAGCTTGGGTTGGAGCTTGGGTCAAAGTTGATGGTCAGAGTTGGAGTGGGGATCAGGGTGCATCGTGGGGGTCAGAACGGACTTGGCTTCAGCTTATATGCTGCACCCTCACTAATACCTATGTCTGAGATTTTGGAGACAGAGTACAACTTAGACAGTTCAGATTGGACTTAGGAGCTAGGCATGATGAAGTCCCTAGTCAGGCAACTTAAATACATATTTGAAATCTAATAATAATTACTCTGGTGATGGGTCTCCAAGGCTGACAGCCTTATGTGAATATGTCTGAGTCTGATGGGGATGGATGTCCAGGTTCCTATGGTGATGCTGATGCATCAATTGGAACTGGAGGTGGGTGAGCAAGATCAACAGTGACAATTGGACAGACTAAATGGAGATGTAATGGGTTCCAAATGGAGTATAGATTTCATGTGTGCAGGGATCTGAGTGGATTGGATGGGGATCTGGGTGTTAATGAATATAGTCATAACACCATCTCAATATGTGCCATCATCCTATCCATCTCAGCAGAGACATACCGCAAAGCACTCTACAAGGTGCTCCCTCACTTTCCACCAGAGTTGAGTCCATGAAGAGTCTTGACACTGGTTATTCTCTTGCCTGAGATAGAGTGGCATGGTAAACTCAGATCCATCCACCTTAAAGACTGCTCCTAGCACTATCTCTCCTGCCTTATAGATGACCCTACTGGTGAGCCTTTGGAACATGTATGGTATATTGGAGTCACTGATAAATATGGGGTCCCCAATGTAGTATGTTTGGTGCCTTGATGATGCACCTTCACACCAAAGGCAGAATCAGGCTGGTGGGGGTGGAGATGGGAGGCTGTAATCCTCTATGGCATATGCAGTATTCCTTGAGTTAATGGTCCAAATGGACAATGGGGAGGAGGGAACTGGGTGTAGGAGGATAGTGTTAGGCTGATAGGTCATGGTGAGAATATGGATAGTGAATGACAGTGGTTTTACTGAGGAAGAGAGGAAGTGGTTGACTTGATTTATATACAGTTGGTGAGGCATTATGGATAGAGTTGGTGAGCACTAAGCTTAACTGTGCCTATTCTGTGACTTTGAACCATGTCCATTACCATGTATTGGGGTCCTCCCTACTGTCCAATCAAAGAGGACTCATTTGGGAGGTTCTGTAAGGTTTTCAAGGGGTCAGAAAGGAAGAGTTGCATAGGTGGCAGCTGAAACATGCCTTGGAGCTTCAGGATTATTCCTGTGGAAGTCTGCAATACACTTTCCAGCTCTGCTGGCATCCTTGGCTGGTATCCAAAGGTCATCAGCAGCTCCATAGCCCTTCCAACACACTAAGTACTCCAGTCTTCCCAGAAAACCCTGCTATCAAGGATTCTCAACTTCATATTCCTGGGCTCCATCTTGAATGATAGGAGGTGGTGGGAGATGACATTCAGGAATAGGATCCTCTTCATAGGGGCACAGGAGAATGACAGAGAATACTGGATGAGTGCGACCAAAGAGTGGAGAAAGTTGCAGACCATAGGCATTCCATGAGATCACCTTGTTAATTGTGTAAGGCCCTAGCCACTTGTGATCTAGCTTCTTAGTTGGATGGGTTGTTGCAATATTTTGTGCATTGAGCCAGACCTTGTGACCAACCTTGCACACTGATGCTGCTTGACAATGGGCATTTGTCAGGGTTCAAATAAGTCATATTCTATTTTTAGTATTTTCTCTTGACACCCCTATCAGCGCAGCCTGTCAGGGTGCGTCTCCCCTATTTCATTGCCCCTATCACTTCCCCTATCTTTCCTCCCCTATCTTGGTTCTCCTATCCGTCTCCATCATTTAGTATAAAGACTCGCCTTGGTGCAGTGTGATCCCCTCAGCTTGATCTCTGAGGATATCCGCTGTACCAGGTAAGTCCCATGTATTTATCAGAAACAGCTGTATAGACTGAGGATATCCGCTGTACCAGCTGGCATTATTTCTTATCGGCTCTCACTTATTGAGTATCTTGTTGTTGTGGCCTCGTCATCAGCGTCACCCTCACAGAAGATCAAGCTCATAAGACAACCCCACACCTCATAACACTTTCCCTATTAACTACTTCACTGATACCATGACCGATCAGCTCCCTGAAGCCTATTGGGACACTCTAGGTGAAAGTGGTGGCTTTCTGCGAGCGTTGTTCAACACCCAGGCGTAGCAGCTCCAGCAGCTGCAACTCCAGAACCAGCACCTCCAAAGCCAGTTCGCCAATGTCCAGAACAACCTAGCAGATGCTGCCACTGCTGCCGCCATCGCTGCAGCACAGACCATCTCTCAGACCACCTCATTTCCCACACCTTCTCCTACATCATCATCCGTTCACCCAATAAGGGCAGCTGAACCAGCCAAATTCAATGGAGATCGTGCAGAGACGGAAGGTTTCATTCGCTCTATCAGGCTTGCCATTGCAGTCCAGCCTACATCTTTCCCAGATGAGCGGACCAAGATCCTCTATGCCCTCTCTTTTATGACAGGAGGTTCTGCTGAAGTATGGGCGCACAATGAGACACAGGCAGTCATTGACAGAACCTCACCGCTCTCCACCTTGGGGGAATTCATTAAGCAGGTGGAGAATGCTTTTGGGGACCCTGACCACTCTCGAACAGCACGAACAAAGCTACACGATCTTAGGATGACACCTGGCATGTCAGCGGATGAATACACAGCACAGTTTGAGATACTAGCAGGAAGGACTGGGTTTAATGATGCAGCACTGGAAGATGCCTATGCCCGAGGGCTCCCTGCAATGATTCTTGACAAGATCCATGCACAGCCATCCCTCCCGTCCGATCTCAAGGCATGGAAGGAAGCGGCCTGTCAAATTGACCGCAACCACCGTCGTCTTCTAGAAGTGAGACATGCTCAGACTTCCCTCACTCCTGCCCGCTCTACCCCATCCCACCCTCACAGCACTCCGGTCATCTCTGTACCAACTACCTTGGCAACCTCTAATGGTGCTGCACCTATGGATATTGACTCCAACCGCCATCGCATTGAGACTCGGACGTGCTATAACTGTGGAAAGTGTGGCCATATATCCCCAGCATGCCCTGAACCACACAAGGAACGTATCCGAGCTGATCTCACACAAACAGCAATTGCAGGCATGATATCAGAGTCAGTAGCAGCTGCACTGAAGGCCAAGGAAGAAGCGCAGAAGACAGTAATTCCAAAGCAAGAGGAGAAGCAGGATTTTCAGGCCAGTCAGCAGTGAAGAGCATGCCCTGCCTGACAAACCGGTTTTCAGTTCTTGAATCATGTACTGTAGGGCTCACAAGCGATATGTTACATGCACACTCCCTTGTCCATCAGACTGAAACCAAAACAGCCATGCCTGAAAACCCTTCTCAACTTCCAGCTAAACATGATGACCCTCCTCGTCTCTACCTTCGATCTGCAGACATCCGTCGATGTACAAGAATTCCCATGAAAATCCACTCGGTAGACACTGGATACCCTCTAGCCGTGGATGCACTCCTCGATAGTGGTGCTACAGGAATGTTCATTGATGCAGAATATGTCAAAGCGCCCTCTGCCACGTGCCATACCTGTTTATAACATTGATGGGACCCCAAATGAAGCAGGTTCAATCAAGGAAGAAGTCAATCTCATCTGCACATATGGGACCCATACCGAACATGCCACATTTTCAGTCACAAGCCTGGGAACCTTTGGCATAATTGTTGGGCACACCTGGCTTGTGAAGCACAACCCAGAGGTAGACTGGCGTACAGGAAAGGTACAGATGACTCACTGCCCTGATTCATGTGGAGAAGTACCAGAACACAAAGAGCATTCACTTGGTACAACTCCTTCAAATGGCAAGAACTCACATGGGCAACCCCAATACGAGGGAGACCGAACATTTGTTATCTTTGTAGAAGAAGACTTGGAGAATATCTATGCTGGTTCAACAGTTTCTCAACAGCTCGCACAGAAGGCTGCAGAATCTACTCCAGTCAAAACCTTTGAGGATATTGTCCCAAAGGCGTACTGGGGATTTAAGGATGTTTTTGCAAAGGAGTCCTTTGACCAACTTCCACCTCGAAAACTGTGGGACCACACTATTGAACTCACTCCAGGAGTGCAACCCTTCAGCACAAAGGTCTATCCAATGTCCCCAAATGAGCAGAAGGAGTTGGACGCATTCCTTGAGGAGAACCTACGGAATCATCGTATACGTCCTTCCAAGTCACCCATGGCATCCCCTGTCTTTTTTGTGAAGAAGAAGGACGGTAATCTTCGTTTTGTGCAAGACTACCGCAAGCTGAATGATATCACAATCAAGAACGCCTACCCACTACCCCTGGTACCAGACATCATGAATAAAATTGCCGCAGCCAATGCCAAGTACTTTACCAAGCTTGACATCCGATGGGGATATAACAATGTGCGTATTAAAGAGGGCGATGAGTGGAAGGCAGCCTTTCGAATCAATCGTGGTCTATTTGAACCCCTGGTCATGTTCTTTGGTCTCACAAACAGCCCAGCAACCTTTCAGACGATGATGAATGGCATTTTCAAGGAGCTCATTGATGATGGCACTATGGTAGTGTTCATGGACGACATCCTCATTTTCACTGAATCCCTAGAACAACACCACACGATTGTGCAATCTGTCCTTGAAATTCTTCAGGCCAACCACCTGTACCTCAAACCAGAGAAATGCCTTTTCGCAACAGAAGGTAGATTATCTTGGATTGATTCTCTCACAGGGACAGGTAGCTATGGACCCAGTTAAGGTGGCTGGAGTCAGGGACTGGCCCACACCGCGCAATGTGACAGAAGTCAAATCCTTCCTGGGTTTCATCAATTTCTATCGTCGCTTCATTGAGGACTTCTCACATATCGCAAAGCCTCTGAATCGGTTAACAAAGGCAGATACACAGTGGTCCTGGATACCTGATGGCCCAGAACAAGAAGCCTTTGATAAACTCAAGCAGCTTCTCACGTCAACTCCAATCCTTGTCCTCCCAGATCAAACCAAGCATTTTCGACTAGAGACAGATGCTTCAGCATATGCAACAGGTGCTGTTCTATCTCAACTCTGTGACGATGAGAAATGGAGGCCGGTAGGTTTTGTATCCAAGAGCCTTTCAGATGCAGAGCGCAACTATGCCATCCATGATAAGGAATTGCTCTCAGTCATCCGTGGACTAGAAGAATGGCGCCACATCTTGGAAGGGACCAAATACAAGATTGAAATCCTTAACGACCATCAAAACCTCACATATTTCCGTACAGCTCAGAATCTCAATCGTCGACAAGCTCGCTGGTCACTATACCTTTCTCGTTTTGACTTTGAACTGATCCACCATCCTGGACGACATTCAGCCAAACCTGATGCCCTCTCACGACGTGTAGATCATAAGCGGGGGGAGGAAGATAACCAGAACCAGGTTCTTCTTGGCCCTGAGCTGTTCCACATCGATGCGACATCCACCTATCCAGGGCCAGAAGCTCAAATGATCACAGGAGAAGGAGGCATATTCCTGGAACGTGTGCGGAACTGCACCAACAGAGATGAAAAAGTTGTAAAGGCTCTTAAGGAACTTGGTCCCTCTCGGAATTTACGAGGACAGGAATGGACCGAGGAGAATGGACTCGTCCTCTATCGTGGCAAGGTATATGTCCCTCTTGACCCAAAATTGTGCCATGACATTGTAAGGGCACACCACGATACTCACATTACAGGTCACCCTGGTCGCTGGAGAACAACAGAACTTGTATCCCGCAGCTACTGGTGGCCTGGATTTGGACGATACATTGCCAAATACGTCAAGGGATGTGACCTCTGCAATCAGACAAAAACTTTCCCTGCTCCTCCTATGGGTAAACTCCTGCCTAATCGTGTCCCAGATCGGAGGTGGCAAGTGATATCTGTTGACCTTATTGTAGAACTACCCATCAGCCATGGCTATGATGCACTCCTTGTCGTTGTGGACCGTCTTTCCAAACGAGCACATGTTATCCCTACCACCTCTGACATCAACTCCATAGGAGTTGCACAACTTTTCCGAGACCATGTGTGGAAACACCACGGCCTTCCTGAGGAGATCATCAGTGACCGTGGCACCCAGTTTGTCTCTCAATTTATGCGCGAGCTCAATAAGCTTTTGGGGATCAAGGTTGCAGCATCCACAGCATATCATCCACAAACCGATGGTCAGACGGAAAGGGTCAATCAAGAAATTGAACAATACTTGAGGCTTTTCATCAATCAGCGCCAGGATGGCTGGATTGAGTGGGTTCCTCTTGCCAAATTCACATACAACAACCGCATCCACTCCTCCACGCAATCAACCCCCTTCATGCTTGATACAGGCCAACACCCAAGGCTTGGGCTAGAGCCAATCCGAGAGACATGACTTGAAGCACTGGAAGAATTCACTGAGCGTATGGAGACAGCCACCACTGAGGCTCGCTCCGCCCTGGAAAAGGCAGCAGATGATATGGCATGATTCTATGATGCCCATCAGCAAGCAGCCCCAGTATACAAACTTGGTGACAAGGTCTGGCTCAATGCACAAAATATCACCACCACCCGTCCAACCAAGAAACTTGATCACAAATGGTTAGGACCGTATGTGATTAATAAGGTGGTCTCACGAAATGCCTATGGCCTACAACTTCCCCCAATCTTTGGCCGCACTCATCCAGTGTTCTCTGTTGTCTTACTCCGTCCTTATGAAAAGGATCCCATCCCTGAACGCCAGTCATCTCCTCCACCACCTCCAGTCATTTGAGATGGAGTACAGGAATACGAAGTTGAGAAGATCCTTGACAGCAGAGTTTTCCGAGGAAGACTGGAATACCTGGTGTGTTGGAAGGGCTATGGAGCTGCTGACGACCTCTGGATCCCAGCTAAGGATGCCAGTGGGGCTAGAAGGCACATTGCAGACTTCCATCGGGAAAATCCTGAAGCCCCAAGGTGTATTTCAGCAGCCACCTATGCGGCTCTTCCCTTCAGATGCTTTGAGAACTTCACAGAACCTCCCAAACAGGTCCTCTTTGATTGGACAGCTGGCAGGAACCCAACACGTGGTATTGGACACATTTCAGAGCCGCAGAATAGGCACAGTGAAGCTTAGCGCTCACCAAATTCATCCATGCCGAAATTCCACTAACTGTATATAAGCCAGTGAATCCACTTCCCCTTCCTCAGTAAAACCATCATCGTTCACTACCCAACCCACCATGCCTTACCAGTCTGAATCCACCCCTCTACGCTCACTCTGTTCCTACCCATCAATCACTTGGTCAGTTGACTCAAGGGATACTGCACGTGCTGTAGAGGATTATAACCTCCTATCTCCACCTCCACAAGTTCATTTCCCCTTCTGGCATCGTAATCCATCAAGATGCCAGACATACTACATCGGGGACCCTCTATTCATCAGCAACTATGACATACCATACGCCTTCCAAGGGCTTGCCGGTAAAGTCACCTATGAGGGAGGGGAGATGATACTTGGAGCAGTTTTCAGCATGAACAATCCCATATCCCCCGGAGAGTTCACCATCCCACTTTACCCCAAGGCAGAGAAGAGTCACCATCAACACTTGTCATGGGCTCTACCTTGGCAGAGAGTGAGAAGGGACCTTGCAGAGTGCTTCAGGGTGTGTCTCTCTTGAGATGGATGGGACGATAGTGCATATCGAGACGACATGCATTAAGAGGGAGGTGATGTCAGGGTTCAAATAAGTCATATTCTATTTTTAGTATTTTCTCTTGATACCCCTATCAGCGCAGCCTGTCAGGGTGCGTCTCCCCTATTTCATTGCCCCTATCACTTCCCCTATCTTTCCTCCCCTATCTTGGTTCTCCTATCCGTCTCCATCATTTAGTATAAAGACTCGCCTTGGTGCAGTGTGATCCCCTCAGCTTGATCTCTGAGGATATCCGCTGTACCAGGTAAGTCCCATGTATTTATCAGAACCAGCTGTATAGACTGAGGATATCCGCTGTACCAGCTGGCATTATTTCTTATCGGCTCTCACTTATTGAGTATCTTGTTGTTGTGGCCTCGTCATCAGCGTCGCCCTCACAGCATTATAGAATCATGCCATGTCATCTGCTGCCTTTTCCAGGGCTGAATGACCCTCATTTGTGGCCATTTCCATGCACTCAGTGAATTCCTCCAGTGCTTCAAGCCATGTCTCTCAGACTGGCTCTAACTCTAGCCTTGGGTGTTGACCTGTGTTGAGCATAAGGGGGTTGATTGTGTGGAGGAGTGGATGTGGTAAATTCAACAAAGGCAACCCACTTGACCCAGTCATCTTGGCACTGATTGACAAAGAGCCTCAAGTACTATTCAATCTCTTGGTTGACCCCCATCTGACCATCAGATTGTGGGTGATATGCTGTGGATGCTGCAACCTTGATTTCCAAGAGCTTATTGAGCTCACACATAAATTAGGAGACAAACTGGGTGCCACAGTCACTGGTGACTTCTTCCATGGTGTTTCCACACATAGTCATGGAAGAGTTGTGCAATCCCTATGGGATTAATGTCAGAGGTGGTAGGGATCACATGTGCTCATTTGGAGAGTTGGTCCACAACAACAAGAAGTGCATCATAGCTAGTGGATAACTCCACAATTAAGTCAACAGATATCACTTGCCACCTTTGTATGAGAACCAGTTTTCCCTAAAAAGATCTTGTTTACTGTCCCAAAACTGTACAATGCCACTTCAAGGCCTTAAAATATCAGCATAAACTTGCTGCTTTCTCTTGATTTAGGGACATTCAAATATTCTCTATTTTTTCATATTTTTTTCAGGAATTTTCTATGCAGAAATGAGTTCACAAACTTATTGTTCTGCTGGACAAAGTTTTGGACCCACATGGACCCACAAAACTTTGCAGGAGTCAGCAGAGTCACCTGATCAACTGACTCATTTTTGATCACATGACTCATTTCAATCTCTGATCCAATCTGGTCACCACTGCTAGTAAATGCTTAATATCTTGGCATCTCCTGACTCCATTTTTGGTGGAGAGTTCAATCAAAGTTGTGCCTGCCCATAGCTATGCAGATGGTCCCAGGAAATGGAGTATTACCCAAGTTATTTGACTAATCCTACTATGACTCTTGCCATGAGTCAGAGCAAATCTGAGCAGTTCATTGGCTAGGAAACTTCCACCCCTTTCTCACATATTCCACAGGCTTCCAGTAGTTTCCATCTATTAATAGGTAGAATATTCCAGTAGTATTAGTCAGCTCCTGTAAATACAATATATAAGGAGGCCATTTTGCCTCTGAAATAACATCATTCTACCCCATCATTTGCACATCAGTGTGACTAGAGTGACATACAGTGTCATCCTCTATATCTCAGTAACTGTTGATTGTCCAGTTCAAGGGTCGCTTACAGTTGTGTAACTGTACTTGATTGCACTCAAAGTAGTGATATTCCTGCTTTGGGTGTAAGTGTAGTATCTGCCTCACGTGACTACAAATCTACAGGGTGAGATTGTCTGTCGATAGTCCTGCCATTAGTGCTCTTCTTTAAGTAACTAGTGTGTACTGCCTTTGCAGAGCATTAGAATCTTGAACTTGTGTGAAGCAGTTGCTAGACTACTTCACACATTGCTGTTACCTGCTTCAGAGTGCCACTGGTTGGACGGTTGGATTCCCTCTAAGTGCATTCCCCTCATTTTGGAATATCTGGACCCCTAAGCATCTGTGAACTCTAGACTCTGGAAGTCTTATTCATTTCTTGCTGCTAAGAAATGTATTACTTTTCTGCGTATAGTCTGCATTGACCAATACAAGGGATTGTAACCAAAGTACAAACATTAAATTGTTTCTGGAGTTGTGCTGCAGCAGGGTTTGATATTCTTCTCAGCTGTTCATTCATGGAATTGTGGTGATTTAGAGTTTGCCCTAACACCATAATTTCATAGGTTCCAAAACAGGTAGGTCACATCAGCACTGAATCGGTTCTACAAATGATACAAAGAAAAAGGGTCAAGGGCATGGTTTTAACCAAGGACTCAAAGGCCTCACCTACATGTACAGTATCTGTGAGCCATGCTTACATGGGAACAACCCTGGCAGCCTATTCCAAAGGAGAAAACAGATTGAAAGACATTGATCTTGGCATGTGTATTTTCAGATGTTTGTGGCAAAATGCAGACTTACTCATGCACTGGTTACAATTATTTTGCCACCTTTATTGATGATGCATCACAATGTGTAGAGGTTGGATTCTTGAAAGAAAAGAGTGAAGCTCTATCACATTTCAAGACCTTCATAGAGCACTCTGAAGTCTCAACTAGTGTCAAAGTCAAAATTATCCAAAATGATGGTGGTGGCAAATATGGCTCAAAGGAATTCAAATCTTATCTGGATTTAAAAGGTATTCAGCATGAGAAGACCGATGCCTACACACCACAGGAAAATGGCATAGCTGAGTGGATGAATTGAACCTTGGTTGAATCTGCACAAGCCATGCTAAAGGATGCCAGATTACCTGACTCCTACTGGGCAGATGCTATCTGTTACATCCTGTAACACCAAGTACAATCTCTGGACTCCATCTCCTTCTACTCCACCTCTGTCAACTCCACCTCTGTCAACCCTGAACTCTATTATTGTTCTCCATATAAGTAGCTTTTCTCTTATGGGTTACAACAAATCTTTATCTTTTATATTGCTTAGTATTAGTTCAGACTTGAGTCCAAACTCCAAACTCCTTTCCATGTTGTCTTCCACATCCATCTTATTGTCCTATCACTTTTAGTTTATCTTTCAGTTCTTCACATACTTATATGGGCTACTCTCTGTATGTTACAGTAATTTGTATATTGACTAAGAATTCCCCCATCAACTTCTTGGTTGCTAGCTTCTTGACAAGTACCCTCTTGACAAGTCAAACCCTGGATCCCTAATCCAACTCCATACTCCAAACTCCAAAATATTGGACTGATGATCTGAGGGGGCACAACACACAAGTTGAAGCCAAGTCCACTGGATCCAACTCAATAGTTATTGTCCCCACTCTGCCTCCAGTCAAACTGGAACAGTGAGGTCCCCTCCTTTCCCTCACTAGCATCCAAACTCTGGTTACTCCATTGAACCCCTAGTATCCAGCACTTAACACTATCAAGTATGTGGCACACATTTGAAATGTAGTGCCTACTCATACTCTATCAGGTGGTACTCCCCATGAAGCTTGGAGTAAAAACTCACCAAACATGAGCTGTTTCCAAATTTTTGGCTGTAAAGCTTATGTGCATATCCCTGATTAAAAACAATGCAAGCTGGACCCTAAAACAGTTCAAGGCATGTTATAGGGTATGTAACAGACAAGAAGGCTTACTGATGCATTGACCAATGCACTGGAATGGTTTATGAATCCTGCAATGTTGTATTTGATGAGGGAGATGAAGTCAACCCTGAACAAGTCACCATTAAGGTCAAACCAGACATAAACTCAGAGGTAGTCAATACCCCAACACCAGTTGAATCTAATGATGATGATGACTTACCATTGTTACTGGAAGAGGGGTCATCTGATGATGAAGGTGATGAGGATGATACCCTACCCTCACATGACCAAATCATGCCAGCCAGTGAGAGCTCTCCTCCTCCCATGCAATCCAAACCATGCCACTCTAGCCAAATTCAATGACAGCCAGTTCCAGATGATGACAAGCATTATCAAGCCACATTATATAGTCCTCAAAAGGCAATCAAGTCAGTGGGAAAGCTCTGGCAAAAGGCCACATGGTCACAGTCTGGAGAACCTCAAACTTACAAAGAGGCCATGTCTGGACCTGATGCACTACTCTGGAAGGTGTTTTGGAACCTATGAAATTATGGTGTTAGGGCAAACTCTAAATCACCACAATTCCATGAATGAACAGCTGAGAAGAATATCAAACCCTGCTGCAGCACAACTCCAGAAACAATTTAATGTTTGTACTTTGGTTACAATCCCTTGTATTGGTCAATGCAGACTATACGCAGAAAAGTAATACATTTCTTAGCAGCAAGAAATGAATAAGACTTCCAGAGTCTAGAGTTCACAGATGCTTAGGGGTCCAGATATTCCAAAATGAGGGGAATGCACTTAGAGGGAATCCAACCGTCCAACCAGTGGCACTCTGAAGCAGGTAACAGCAATGTGTGAAGTAGTCTAGCAACTGCTTCACACAAGTTCAAGATTCTAATGCTCTGCAAAGGCAGTACACACTAGTTACTTAAAGAAGAGCACTAATGGCAGGACTATCGACAGACAATCTCACCCTGTAGATTTGTAGTCACGTGAGGCAGATACTACACTTACACCCAAAGCAGGAATATCACTACTTTGAGTGCAATCAAGTACAGTTACACAACTGTAAGCGACCCTTGAACTGGACAATCAACAGTTACTGAGATATAGAGGATGACACTGTATGTCACTCTAGTCACACTGATGTGCAAATGATGGGGTAGAATGATGTTATTTCAGAGGCAAAATGGCCTCCTTATATATTGTATTTACAGGAGCTGACTAATACTACTGGAATATTCTACCTATTAATAGATGGAAACTACTGGAAGGTTGTGGAAGGTGGAAGAAAGGGGTAGAATATTCCAAGCCAATCACAGGTTCTGATCACTGCATTAACACTGATCAGGAGTTGAATAATGGTTCTGGAATGTTCTATCTAGTAATAGAAGGAAACAGCTAGAATGTTATGGAAAGGGGTAGAATATTCCAAGCCAATCACCTGATCTGATCACTAATCACCTGCTCTGATCCCTGAACTAGGCACTGATCAGGCAGAAAGGAGGGTATCCACCCTGTTTTTCTGCACTGGTTTGGACAGCCATGGATAGCCACATCTCAGATCATGATCTCCACAGAAAATGGTGCCCTGAGAGGCTGTGGTTGTCAAGTTACAGATTATTTATTGATCAGAGACATCTGAGCTTAAGTTCAGGCCAAATGCCTGGTCCAAAGGTGGAGAGCCAACTGTGTGAAGGTTTGTGGGCACCTATGGATTCACAACTGTAGCACAGCAGAATAGGAGCATTCTGGGCCAGGTTCTGCATGGAATATTCCTGAAAAAATATAGAAAAATAGAGAATATTTGAATAAGTCCATTCCAGGTACAAGCACCATGTATATGCTGATATTTAGGAACAGAAAAGTGAAATAGAGCACATTGGTGCTGCATAAATAGAATTTGATAGTAGTTTCCATACAGGGTGGGAATGTCTGTTGATAGTCCTGCTATTAGTGCTCTTGTTTAAGTAACTAGTTTGTACTGCCTTTGCAGAGCATTAGAAACTTGAACTTGTGTGAAGCAGTTGTAGACTACTTCACACATCACTGTTACCCACTTCAGAGTGTCACTGGTTGGATGGTTGGATTCATCCACCTACTTCCTTTAGCCTCTAAGTGCAATACCCTCATTTCAGAATATCTGGACCCCTAGACTCTGGAAGTCTTATTCATTTCTTGCTGCTAAGAAATGTTTTACTTTTCTGCATATAGTCTGCATTGACCAATGTTATTTGGAAGACCGGACTTCTAGGGGAGAGGGGAACAGAGGGGGAACAGAGGGGATAGGAGGAACAGGAGCACATAGGAGGCTCAGGAGGTTGAGGGGGAGGTAGGAAAGTGAGGGGAAATGGTTAGGAGGGAAGAGGAGAAGCCCCTGTAAGCTCCACACCCATTAGATCATTCTCCTATATTTCTTTTATATTTTATTTCGTCATTTTTCCTCTATTGGCTCCACCCCCCATTTCATTTTTATCACAAGTTTCTTTCCCATGTTTCAAATGATTCAGGACTTTTATCACATGTTCTAAAGACACATATCTTGTATAAAACATGCTTAGCTAGATATGAAATTGACTAGAGAATTTCCTCTCACCTGTTTCTGTTGTCTGTGTCTGAACTATTTGTTTCTGGAATAACTCCAGAACGAACGCGTATTTCTACAATCGTTTGCATACTCTTGCAGAGTATTGCAACGTATATTCGAATCCCAGTTTGTGAAGCCTAAGCTCCACTGGTTGATTTTCTATTAAGAATTTACTCTCGTTCGAGTCATCTGCTCCTGCTCCCTGCTCAAATTGTCAAAATCTAGACGAATATCACACCAGATTTCATCAGACTTCGTAGGAAGATACTACTCAAGTATATCTTCAATTCGATTATGCATACATCCAGTTCCCATCACTCCCTCTGTCCCTATTCAAAATCTACTCTCCACACACCCCCAGCAAGGCGAAATTTTTTTTTCAACAACCAATACAAGGGATTGTAACCAAAGTACAAATGTTAAATTGTTTCTGGAGTTGTGGTGCAGCAGGATTTAATATTCTTCTTGGTTGTTCATTCACAGAATTGTGGTGATTTAGAGTTTGCCCTAACACCATAATTTTGCGGGTTCCAAAACAGATATCCAAGATCCTTGACTCAAAGGTTGATTGTCAATACAAGTGCAAGCTCCAGTACCTAGTCAAATGGACCGGATATGAAGGCATCAACAAAGAGTCATCATTTGTGACATGGGTGTGGAGTGTGTGTGGCCCATTGGTCCAACCTGCCAACTTTGGTTCTGTGATCATTGTTGGGGGTGGAAAGAAGGGTGTAGGATTGATGGGAAGGTCAACCCTCGAAGTCAGAGCATCAAGCCCTGACCAGTACTACAAGGGGGGGCAGAGAAGGAGTCAGAGGACCCTCCAACTAAAAGGTGGTAGATGGAGACTGGTGCTGTGGTGGCTGGAGGTAGTGGTGTCAGATCAGAGGGAGCAATGACCAGTGCAGGCATGGGGTGCATCTCCACACCAAGCAGTACCATAGGCCAGCTTATCAGGCTGGTCAACCTGCAGTCAGAGCATCTCTGGCGGATGGAAGGCTTGTTAGTGGACTTGGTGAGGACAATGAAATGGAAGGAGGTACTGAAGGGGTGATGGACTGCAAGGATCTGGACATGGGGCATGAAAAGGAGTGGGTGTCAGATGTGGAGAGTGACAATGAGTTGGAGATGGAGGCTGAGGTAGACAAGGGGAAGGGAAAAAGGAAGCATGATGTATAACTTATAGAAATGAAAATGAATTTGATTGTAATGTTTTGGAGCAGACTTAAGAATAGCAGAAATTTGATTTGTAATTTTGAAGGTGAAAAACAGGTCAGAGTGAGTTTTTTGGATGTTGGATAGACTTGTAGTTTAGTTCTTCTGTGTGAAATGTAATAAAACAATGGTGTGGAATAATAGGATCAGAGTTAATGATAGAACTTAAAGATTTGTAAGAGGAACAGGTTTGCCTGGATAAGTGGAGTGAAAATTGGAGGCAGATTCAGATGTGTGGTCAAGTTTACACCAGGTCCACCAAATGGCTCCACCGGAGTCAGGGCCTTGGGTGGTCCACTCCTTTTTGATGTGGCCTCCAAATTTTCTCTCTCCTCCTCCTTGTCCTGTTGCTCTGCTACAGCCTTCTCCATCTCACACTTACAGAGTTTGATTGCTGACCTGGTGACATGCAACTCCTTTTTAAAAGCTGGTAGTAGATGATCTTCCACCTTATGCCATATGACCCTCCATTCCACCTCCCGCTTCTCTGTATCAGTGCTCAGGTACACCTTTAATGAGAAGACTGTGGCCTCAAGGTTTTTTTTGGTCATAGCAGCATATAACTCTGCCCATTTGCAAGCTTCAACCACACCTACCCAGGCCATCTCCTTGTAACAATTCAAGGTTGGGTCAGGCCCCACATCCATCCCAAAATCCACACCCACCTCAGGCTCTACATTTGTGTCAAGCTCCATGTCCACATCAGGATCTGCCTCCACTTCTGCCTCTGCCATGTCATCTTCTTCAGCTGCATCCACTGCAAATAATGGCAGTGGTCGCAAATACACTGGTGAGTCTGCCAGTGGAGCAGGTGTTGGACAGGTTGACTCCATCTGTGTGACCGAGATAATTGCAACCTCAGGGGTCTGTGTCTGTATTGGAATGCTCAGACTCTCCAGTTGACTAGTTGCCCCTGCCCTGGTCACCTCCTTTTATGTGCCTGTTCCTCCACTTCCTTCAGCCTTGCAGCCTCCATTGTGGCCACAAGCTCCTTGACCTTGCAAGCTCACTCTGCCTTTGCCTCTTCCTTCCTCTGTTTCCACTCCACTTCCTTCTCCTCCTTCCATCTTCATTCTGTCTCCTCCTCCTCCTTCCATCTTCATTCTGTCTCCTCCTCCTCCTTCCATCTTCATTCTGTCTCCTCCTCCTCCTTCCATCTTCATTCTGTCTCCTCCTCCTCCTTCCATCTTCATTCTGTCTCCTCCTCCTCCTTCCATCTTCATTCTGTCTCCTCCTTCTCCTTCCATCTCCATTCCACCACCACCTCCTCCTTCCATCTCCATTCCACCACCACCTCCTCCTTCCATCCCCATTCCACCACCACCACCTCCTTCCATCTCCATTCCACCACCATCTCCTCCTTCCATCTCCATTCCACCACCACCACCTCCTTCCGTCTCCATTCCCTCTCCTCCTCCTCCTTTCATCTCTGCTCCACCTCCTCCTCCTCCTTCCATCTCTGCTCCTCTGCCTCCTCCTTCCACTTCTGTTCCTCCTCCTCTTCTTTCTGTCAGGCCAGGAGCAACTGCTTGAGCTCAGCTACACTCAGATTTGATGTGTCCTTTCTTGCCACAGTTCCAGCATTCCACATCCATCTTGGAATCTGACTTGGAGCCACTACCCTGGTTGTTGCCATTTCCCTGGCTACATCCCTTTCCTTTTGTAGCAAGTGCATTCTCGGATGACTTCAGTTGTCGCTCCTCAATTGACAACCAATCAAATTCATCAAGCAGTGATTTGACTACAATGGCAGGTTGAAGCTCAATCTTGGTGTGCCTGGCAGACATGCATATGGCATTTATGAGGGGGTGGTAGGATTTTGGGAGGGATGATGGTGACCATCTCGGTGTCATTGAGCCTGTCCCCCATTGCAGCGAGCTGTTCTTGCATCTTCATTAAGCTCTCAAGATGTGTCCAAATGTTTGCATTGTCTTCACACTTTGTTTCATATATGCAACATCAAATATCAACCTTGACAGCTATTGCCTTCGTCTTGTGCTTGGCACACACAGCATCCCATACCTGCTTTGCCGTTGCAAGCTTCTGAATCTCAATTAAGAGGCTCTCTGGGATTGTAGTGAAAATCTGGGCTTTGATCACAGCCTCTCATTGGTTGTAATTGTCCCATTGCCATTCATGTTTCTCAATCACTTCTTCTTCTTCCTCCATCAGGGTGCATTTGTGGAGATCTGTAGGGAGATCAGTCAGCACTCTTGCCATCCCCTGTATGTGTCGCATTACACTGCGACCAGATGCCAGTACTGCAAGAGTCTGACTCTTCCACATTACCCAGTTTGACCCATCCTGGGCTAGTTTGGGAACAATGAACAATTTGACAGAGCCTGATTGAGTAGGTTCTGCAGGGCCCATAAACTGTAGTAATTAAATGCACAGCAGATTGGTTCTAACAAGTGTACACCTCAGTGAACAGACTTCACTAAGTTATATATCATGATAACTACCTAACAAGTGTACTGATACTATGTTAGTATAGGATTACCCTGGGTGATATAATGGACATACCACCTCAGTGAATGGACTTCACTGAGGTGACTGTTTGATGTTCAACCAGCTTTTATACCCTGCAACAGGCGCCCTGCGCACGGACCTATGCTTGGGCTTACATGAGCGTTTATGGTTCCAACATGGACCAGGAGCGCATAACAGTTGAACGTTGACATTGGACCAATTAGAAAACTCGATTCTGGATGCTACAAGGCTATCATGCAACGATCATTGTAGGATCAGTTCGCGGATCTGGATGCAAACGGTTGAGGACCTGTCACAGTCACGAAAGGACGTCACCGCGCCACCAGGGCCAGCGCTTTCCAGAACGTACCAGTGGCAAAACCCAATACCGCTATGAAACATATAGGCCACATCCTTTCAGCTTCCAGCTCTCACATCTACGGTTCGTACCAACATGTCTATAACGCGAACCCTCTTCAACGAAATCCGCCCCTTCTTTCGTCTGTTCGACGAGGTTGCCCACGCACACTCTGTGTATCCGATTGTCAACCGGCCGTTTGGCCATCAATTTGAACCACTTTTGCAGCCACGACACCCGACCATAGATCTGTCCGAACAGGGCAATGAATACATTGTCGAGGCGGAGGTACCTGGAGTCAAGAAGGAGAATCTGGACGTCAGAGTTGGAGATGGCGGAAGAAGCATAACCGTTGAAGGCCAATTATACGCTCGCTCTCCCTCGGAATCCGAGTCTACTGATAAGGTAGAGTCTGCTGGGAGCAACGAAGCTAATGAGTTGGGTGCTCAGGGAGAAAGTAAGGGTAAGCGTTACCGTTGGACGTATTTACAATCTTTGGTAGTTATTCCTCATCCAGTTGCAAAGACTTCCGACTCCCCGACGCAGCTCTCTGCTGAACGAGAGTTTGTCGGAAGCGCACGCTTTACCCGCACTATTTGGCTTCCACGGCCGGTAGATGGTTCCAAGGTCGTTGGTAAACTATCAGATGGTGTCTTGACACTCCGAGTACCTAAAGCTGAGGAGAAAGATGCCATTAAGATAGAAATTCAGTAGCCCGCCAGGCATAGACAAGCAATGAAAGAAATCGCGTTCTGTATTGTCATGTATGATCACTGTTGTCCCTATTAGTAGTATCTACCACCTAGTATCTAATGGATCGTGTTAGTCGGAATATGTTGTATCTGCGTGATAGGTATGTTTATTTGTCAGGACTGGGGTTGGGCGCTCGCATAACTGGACACTAGCGCTGGTGCCGGCTAACTCTGCGCACTTGAGATGAGCGAGAGCGAGAGGCATGAGAGGATACGTCGTGAGGTACGTTGTTACGATTTTCCTCTTTCATAGGAATGTTCAAAGCTATCCCTTCCATACAGCTATCTCTTTCTTCCGGGTCCAAGCTCACTAGACAGAAGGCACGGCGAGTGGAAAAATACATCGTGAGAGTCCCTCCGCACATGTGATTTAATGCAATACTAAGCCATACTGTAGGACAAGAAGCTCAAAAAGGAGGAGCGCCTGGTTCTTTTTGAGAAGCTTTCGTGCGTAGTTTCGATGAATTTTCTGGTTTGCGGGGCTTATTTATATTTTGTATGCCTAGAAAATCACAAGCTCTCTCGAATTCCACAAAACTTCAACGCTCTTCTTCACTTGGATCAAGAAAAGAAGCTGTTGGTCATGAACTCGCTGCTGGAAAGAGATTCTCCGATGAGGAATGGATGGGTTTCTCACATCACGAAGACGACGAACACACAGGCGTTCTCGCACCCGAAGATCGTGATGCCAGTACCAACGAGCGGTCAAGGTCACCCAAGAGGGATGTTGTCGACCATCGAAAGCGGAAGAGACGACGGGTTGCGGCAGGATTCAAGGAATGGGCCATGAAACAGCTTGACGCCGCGAAAAGCCAGGGACCTCCCTTGGAAGACCCTTCACAGCCTCTCAGAATGCCAGCCG
The DNA here is from genome assembly GCA_025174535.1 of Cantharellus purpuraceus. Classification (NCBI taxonomy): domain Eukaryota; kingdom Fungi; phylum Basidiomycota; class Agaricomycetes; order Cantharellales; family Hydnaceae; genus Cantharellus; species Cantharellus purpuraceus. The sequence goes on from JALBUN010000010.1 coordinate 1,372,911, forward strand.
CGGTTTCCCTGGAAGTCATACCTTCTATCCCAGTGTCGACACCTCAAGACCCAATTCGTGGGCCACTTGGGGAGGTTCTAACGCTGCCCTCTACGTCGTTCGCGGAACACCTTCGCACTCAAGGAAGGGGCCTGGACGGAACATCTCGCATTCCTGCCGAAAAGGTCATAAAGGTGAACAGAAGCGCAGAGATGCAGGAGGCTCGTTTGCTTCTTCCTATAGTAGCTGACGAACAGCCCATCATGGAAGCTGTCCTCTTGAATTCCGTGGTCATTATATGTGGTGAGACTGGGAGCGGAAAGACGACGCAAATACCACAGTTTCTTTACGAGGCGGGTTTCGGGTGTCTAAAAGGCGGTATGTAACTACGTGACTCCTACATTGAAGAAGTGTTTTAATTCTTTGACAGATAATCCTGGTATGATCGGCATAACGCAGCCGCGACGTGTCGCGGCCATGTCTATGGCGGCACGCGTCGCGTCAGAGCTGTGTCTACCTTCATCACGTGTTTCCTACCAGATTCGTTACGATGCCACTGTATCCCCTATGACGACTATCAAGTTCATGACGGATGGTGTACTACTGCGGGAACTTGCCGTGGATTTTTTGCTAACTCGATATTCTGTCATTGTTGTGGACGAGGCGCATGAAAGAAGCATGAACACGGATATTCTGATCGGTGTATTGAGCCGTGTTGTGAGGCTGCGAGAGGAGATGTGGAAAGAAGGCAAACAGGGCATAAAGGTTTGCCTATATCCATTCCTTGGAAACATTATAAGCTTATCCAATATGTATATCATATGATTCAGCCCCTTCGTCTCATAATAATGTCCGCCACACTTCGTGTTTCTGACTTCACATCCAATACCGCACTCTTCACCACACCTCCTCCAGTCATCAGCATCTCAGCCCGGCAGCATCCAGTGACAATTCATTTCAATCGACGCACTCTTCCTGACTATGTCACAGAAGCTGTTCGCAAAACCGTCAAAATCCATGCCAAGTTACCTCCTGGTGGTATACTGGTATTCTTGACAGGGCAAAATGAGATCACGGGTGTATGTAAGAAATTGGAAGCGAGGTTTGGGCGCTCTGCCATACGGGCAAAGAAAGCGCAAGGGAGGGACCGATTTTCCTTTTACTTTGCTGGAAGGAGAGGGGAAGAAGAAAAACAGAATGAAAGTAAACCTAGCTTGGTTCCTACGCAAGGCAAGAGTTCTCTCTCTCATTGGTGATATCAAGTTCCTTAGATGACAATGCAACAGTTGATATTGAGGCTGAGGATATCGAACTTGGTGGAAACGTTGAAAACAACCTCACCATGGACGTTGATGGCGAGGGTGATTCTCAGCCGGCTGTGGATGTATTAGATAGTGACTCGGAAGCACCAGACGATGAGCTGAACTTAATCGATATAGATGATACGGATGGTAAGTTATCTCCACATTCTTAGCTGGTACTGAGTCCATTCTTTCCTCTCAATATCAGTGCCCATGCATATCGTGCCTCTATACTCCTTACTTCCAAGCGAAAAGCAGATGAAAGTTTTCCAGGCTCCTCCGCCAGATGCTCGACTGGTCGTTGTGGCGACTAACGTTGCGGAGACTTCGTTAACAATCCCGGGCATTCGCTATGTGGTTGACTGCGGCCGCGCAAAAGAGGTATACAATCGTTTGCCATCCATTATAGAGGTTCTAAATGCAGGTTGCAGCGCAAGTATGACGTGCAGAGTGGGATCCAATCATTCCAAGTATCCTGGATCTCTAAAGCATCTGCTGCTCAGCGGGCAGGTCGTGCTGGACGGACTGGCCCTGGTCACTGCTATCGTCTCTACTCTTCCGCTCTCTTTGAGAATTACTTTGACGAATTCGCACAGCCCGAAATTCTTCGTGTTCCAATTGAAGGTGTCGTCCTTCAAATGAAAGCCATGAACATTGACACTGTAGTCAACTTCCCATTCCCGACGCCTCCTGACAGGACAAGTCTCAAGCATGCAGAGACGATTTTGGGACACTTGGGCGCTCTGGAAGGTACCATGCAGGGAAGTCACGTCACTGACTTGGGCCGGACAATGGCCTTGTTTCCAGTAACTCCCAGATTCTCCAAGATGCTGGTGTCTGCGAGACAACACAGTTGCCTACCATACATCGTCGCAATTGTAGCGGCTTTATCCGTCGGCGATCCTTTCCTTCGTGCAGAAGACTTAGCTGGTGCAGACAATGCCTCAGACAATGAGAGCCTTTCCCCAGATACCGTTCCGGAGATCTCCCAGATACGAAGCAGCGAGGTCAAGGAGAAGGAAGTCGCCAAAGCTCGGTGTCGGGCATTCTTCATCTCTCAGCAGGCATGCATAGTTGGTCGTTTATAGGCGTGTGTTTAATGAATCGTTCGTAGAGCCATGGGTCTCTCGGTAATGGCACCAGCGATGCGTTCCGATTGTTGTCTATAGTCGGAGCGTATGAATACGCTGGGGGAGGACATGCATTTTGTGCAGAGCATTTTGTTCGCCCAAAGGTTAGCACCTACAACTTCTTGTTTATTCGTGTGTTTAGGATTCCCTTTAGGCAATGGAAGAGATACACAAACTCCGAATTCAGATCAGTCAGATAGTCGCCGCACACTTCCCTGACGTAGCAAAGGAGTTTACATCGAGGATTCAGCCTCCTAGCAACATGCAGGTAGGGGTAATACGCTGGGTTGTGGATGACTCTGACTTTCATCACTCAGTTGAAGATTTTGCGTCAAATACTCACCGCTGGTTTCATTGATCAGGTAGCTGTCCGGAAGGACCAGGTTGATCAAAGTGCCAGGACTGGAAACAAGTTTGCGTCGTCGCGCAGCGTTCCATATAGAGCCTTGAGTGTCTCTGAGGATGTTTTCATCCACCCTTCATCCATTATATTCCATGTTCCTCCCCCAAAGTACGTCGTATTTCATGAGATAATACGAACATCTCAGCCTTGGATTAAAAGTCAGTGGATTCATCCACCGTATTACGAAGATTTGCTGAGCGACCTTTGCTTCTCCAGCGGTTACAGTAATTAACCCTGCTTGGCTCCCAAAGCTGGGGCCAACCCTTTGTTCCATTTCAAAACCTTTGAAGTTATCTGGAGGTGAAGCTATTGTTACTCCACGATTTGGACCTAATTTATGGGAATTACCTCCGATAAAGCAAGCATTCTCGAGTTAGCTTTCCTACGTATTTCATTTAATAATACATTATCTCCTTTTAATAGCATTTCTTTTGCAGCTGACCCTGTTTGTAAAGCTCATAAGATGCCCAATTCTATATGCTCCATATGTTGCATCCTGGGAGCAACGTAGAAAAACCAGAAGTCATCTTGACTGATGCCAGGGGAAGCTTGCTTCGCCCTCAAATTTATACGTTGACACCCAAATGGGATCCAAGGATGTACAAGACTAACAGTGTCCGCAGTTCTCAGTGTAAGAGCTCATAATAGACATGCCTCGGCAACAGGTAATGTGGCACTATACTCCTGCAGTCCTGAAGGACAGAGACAATGATGCTGCTCCTCAGTTAATTCACATTCACACCAGCGACTGGGGTTGTTGGTATAATTGGTGCCAAGCTTTTTTACATCCGCCAGGAGTAATGAGAAACTTGTGCAGTATACTTCTGAATGGGTTTCGTTCTATACAGATGCAAGTTGTGAGTGCAGGTATGATGCAGGGCGGAATGTGCAGAATGAGGCGTGCAGGTGAATGATAATACAGTGTGGTCGAAACGTATACGAAGGTAATGGAAAGCGTGTCAGACGGAGTGTTCACTCGTAGCGTCTATCAGTGACTCTGCGCTTCGTGTCAGCCTAGGAGGGATTTCTATGATTGGGAGCTTCTCGCTATTGGGAGCGTTAGTCAAAGTCGCTGGTCAATGACTGGGTTAAATTGACCTTTAGAACAGGTTGTTTCTTCGGTATAAACATAGAAACTTCTTTGGGGCGCTTCCTCGGAAAAGGCGGACGTGGTTTGGGTGGCTTGCCTTGAGTCTCATCTATGTCACGCAGAGCTGGTGCAGGACGCTGAGCATCAGCATCATCGGAGTTTCTCCGTCTCTTGAGCATGCTCGATGGAATTAGATCACTGGGCTTCTTAGAGTCCTCGAAGCCTGTAGGTGCGTTCGAAGGTCCAGGATCAACAGTTAACACCGGTGAGTGGGATTTACTTTGAACCAGCTCTTGAGGAGTCTTTAGGTCCCCAGGAATCGAAACTAGATGTCTGGTAGGGGCTGGCTTGACAGTGCTCCGTGGAGTCGTAGAATAATTCAAGGGGCGGCGATACGTCAGCGGATCTGCCTAAGTTACATGTCAATCTAGTGTACGGGGTGGATTGTGTCAACAACATACATCCAGCATGCGGGAAGTGCTTCGAGCATCTTGAACAATTACCTTCCACACCTGATCGCTACGTTCGAGGGTGGCAGCATGCCCTAAAATGAAGAGTGATGACCTTGCTCTCGTTATAGCAACATTGAGACGGCGTTGGTCTGCAAGAAACCCGATTGACTGGACTCCCGGGCCTGCGCGGACACATGACAGAATAATGATGTCCTTTTCTTGTCCTTGAAAGCCATCAACGGTGTTGAAGTCGACCTTGCCGATTACATCCGCCCCAAAGCTTGCTTTGAACCTCCTTTTCAACTCTAACAGTTGAGCACGATACATAGTAATCACACCAATACGAAAGTCAAGGTCAGTATCGGGATATTCGGTTCTGATCCGGTTGTAAAGGGCCACGGCGACCTCACATTCAGTATGATTGACCAGTGAATGCCCACTGTGAACTTGCTGTTCACATCCACTTGCCACGTTGATGAATTTGTATGTCCCAAAGAGAGTGTGTTTGTGCCAGGGCTGAAACGTCTTCTTAGCCATCTCAGGACCATCAAGAAGACGTTGTGCATAAAATAGGGTGCTGGGCAAGCGACTAATGTCTGGATGCATTCGATATTGGATGCTTAAAAGATATTAACGACTACTACCGACCTATCAAGTATGAATACATACCTCAGCAAGTGCACAGCCTCTGGTCTGTTCTTCTGGAGCCGAACAAATAATGATTGGCCATAACCGAACTTGTTCGCAAGGGGGGAAAGAACCGTAGGGGGTAATTGCTGCGGGTCTGTTATATGTATTAGCATGAAGTGTAAGGATTTCACGGCGAATATTGCGCACCTCCGACCATGATACATCGCTTTAATTTGAATTTCAATGGAATCAGAGAACTCAATTCAACTGATTGCGCCGCCTCATCGATGACAACCATTTCAAAATTCAAGTTCTCCAGGACCTCATGGCCAGCACCAGACAATGTTGAACAAATGATATCCGCGTCATTGAGCACCTCGGCACGGTACTTTCGTCGAGCAGCATCGAGAGTTCGCGAATCGGACTTCTGCTGATCCTTTATTCGGTTCAATTGCTGAGACAGGGACATACGTCTGTTATTCAGCGATTTAAGTTCGAGTTCAAGGGTTTGCAATCCAGAAGCATTGTTTTTAAGAGTGGTCATTTCCTGCATTTTCAAGGCTCTAGAATTCCTGAGAGTATCCATTTCGGCGCGCAAAGAGGCCAAGGTGGTAGATGCAGAAGACGGGGAGGCATTTGCCTGCTTCGGGTCCGAGTTCAGTCGTTGATCCACTAACTGATCTAAAGAGATATCTTTGACACTGATATTGATTACCGCCTCGGATCCGACGCGTACAATGTTAGGCACGACTAGACGGCCGTCCGAGTCGCGAACGCCGTCCTTTAGACGTTTTGCCACCTCATCAATGGCTGCGTTACTTGGTGCACAGACCAGCATCTTGAGGGGTGGGGTTTTTTCAGATGGTGGAAAATTGCGGCCTGCATGGACAACAGTGGCAGGCCGAGGTCGTGTAGAAAGAAAGGCCCCGGCAATACCACATATGGTCCATGTCTTTCCCGTTCCAGGGGGACTAGCTTCTGGATCACTAGGTGTACAGAACAAATTAAAAAATAAATGTACCCTTGCACCAAGGAAAAGCCATCAGTCCGCATAGACCCTAAAATCGCAATTGCTTGAGGTTCGTTCACCTGATAAGCTTTCATGGTCTGCTTAATTTGCGTTGTTGGCAATTTAGGTATTTCTGCCAGCTGTGGCTTCATTACCCGAGGGTAGAAGCCATAATACGGCAGCGCCCTAAGTGCAGCATATTCACGAGCAATAGTGCTCAAACTAAGTGCGATGTCATTGCAAGCTCTGCAATACAAAGTTTAAACTTACCTAAACACCTTGGTGAGACGCCATTGGGTATTGATGGACAATCCGGGGTCCGCGGCATTGAAGTTGACGAAACAGCGGAGAGTGACTTGAATCTTTAACGGATTACTGCTCGAAGACTGCACCTTGGCGAGGGTAGAGGTCTGACCCCCCAACTTGCGGAGTAGGACGATATCTGTCTCTGCTAGCCGCCATCGGTCTGGAGGCATTTGTGTCACAGACACGTCGAGGTCAAGCCAGTCATCCAAATATTGTCGCGAAGTGACTTGACATGTTAGCGTCTCGGGAACAGCCTCTTCCTTGCTTTTGATCAACTGGCTCCAGCATTCTAAAGTCAAGAGTGGTTCGAAGGTTCGTTGGTATTCCTGATCGGACTCGAACTGATCCATAATGGGCACATATGAAGGTCGATCCCCAAATATCGGAGGTTCGGGGCCGTCGTGGTCGTACTTCCAAGATAAAATGGTGCGGTGGAGAGGTCGTAAATCTGGTTTCATTCGCAAAGCCGCTCGTTGTGCTTCCTCACGCTTATGGATTCTGTCTAATGCAGAATTACGACCGGTGAAATTTGTGTCTAGCAACTTGACGGTTCGGCGATGGGCGGGCTTCTTGACGAGCGGTGATTTTTGTAACTTACCCAACGACGCCAGACCCCCTCGATCATCTTCATCTTCTGACGCCGAGGAGGCTGAAGACGAAGGTTGCGAGATACCTGGCTTGATGGGTCTTGTCTCATCTTTTAGAGTGGATCCTCTATGCGAGAACTTGACCGAATCCTCTGACTTTAGGAAGTTACGGCTTCCACCAGCGACGGTCGCCTTTCCCTGTGCAGCCACCTGTGAGCGTACTTGCGCCATTAGAGAGCTGGAGTGTGTAGCTGATTTGACACGTCGTATCTCGACGAAAGGCTTTGATGTGAGAGAGGAAGGTGTTTTACCAGGGTGTTTGGATGTAGCCGCTATGAAATCATCCATTTTTCGTTGGCGGAGCTTGCTGTCCTGGGTGTAAGAATTCGCCGGATGAGCCAAAGTAAATCCATGACCAAACGAGGGCTTGGATTCTCCAATATATTGTATTTCGTCGTCGTCATCGTCCCGACTAAAGAAAGACAGCGCTGTCCCCAATTCCGAAAGGTGAGTCTCCGACAATCTCGTCTGCAGATTCTGCGGAATGGACTTGCGACGAGACGCATCCAAGAACTTTTCTAACCTCACAAGAGAATCCTGAGAAGGTCGGACCTCTGTTTCGCGGAAACAATCCATGAGAGTTTGGACAAGATTCGATGATTGATGGAGGAGTTCCATATCAGTCAAACGCAGCCATCGAATGGACTCCGTCAAGACTGGCTGTAAATCGTTCAACATATTACGACCAATCTGAGATGGCTTCCGGGGGGAAGCCAATGCTGTTTTGGATTGCTGGGAGATGAGCAGGACAGCAGCTTCGAACGTCCGCCTTTGGGCAACCAGATCCCGGGCAAAAATCAATGCGTCTCGCATCCAATCTATCATGGCATCTGGCTCGTTTACCTTCGACCAAGTGGGCGTGCGTCGGAAAATAATCGTTATAGCGTCACACATCAGACGCCACAACTTGGGTATTCGCATCTGTGGTCGGACACCCTCTGAAGCGCCAACAAATTGCTCATCGAACAATAAACCATCGCGACCATTTGTTAGAACCTCTATGACATCCGTCATGCATCTTACCAATGATTTTGCAATGCTACAAGCATCTGGGAAGAGCGGTGCACAGTCATTAAAAGTGGAGATAGATGAGGCAATACCATCCAAAGTTGGCACTGGCAGGTCCTTGAGGATAGAACGAAGACAATCAGAGCGTAAATCGACGTCGTACGCTTGGCCTAGAAGAACCTGGGAAGCCATTTGAAGCTCTTCCACAGGTGAAAGTAACAAGGCTAACACATGCTTAGCCATGTCTGGACGCCGTACAAGAGATTGTACAACCGGAGCTGTACTCGATGTCGCGTTTGTGTACTGCGTTACGGCATCCAAAAATCCGGCTCGCATAACATGAAGACCAGTATTAATGGCGACGATGATCCTTGCAATGTCCTTCCGCATCTCTGTAGGAAGACTTGGTGGGTTAAATGCATCCGATGACAATGTATCCAAATAGGCCGAGCGTGCCACCAACGAGATAAGTAGTGTGAGTCCTTCACTGTCGTCGCCATCAACTGTCTCGTACATTTTCTTCCAGATTTGTGTGCGCAAATAAGGCTCCTTAAGATCGTGCTTGCGTTTATCCACGCTGGGCGAGGTCTGCTGTTGCACAACATCGGATATTTGGAAGATGATCGCCTCGACACGAGAACCATCCATGCCTAAGGCATGGTCTAACAATCTCCGCCCTGCAGCGCGAGCCGCCTGCCAAGGCCCAGTGTTTTTTTGGGAGGACAATGCGACATTGACGATGACATCGGCGTGGATATCGAGTACATGAGTCACGGCAGAGAGTGTCTTATTGGCCTCTGCAGGTTGAGAGACTTCATATAGAGTCTGGAATATGTTATGGGGTGTTGTTAGGAGGAAATGGGTATTATGTTACATGATAGGCTCACAGTAAGTATACATGCCATTATTGATGGACGCTTGTCTTTAAAACGCTCGTGTTGTAACTCTTCGCATGCGAATCCAACAATTTTCCTCAAAACATCACCAAAAATTGGCATGTCGCTAAGGGAGTTAAGGTATACTTGAAACCACTGCACAAACCACGGCTGCTGTATTATGCTCGAGTTCGAGTCTTGAATTAATCGCAGATACATAGGGTTGTCCTTGATAGAGTCAAAAACTACTTGTGGAAAGTCGTGGTCTTCTCCTTGCCAGAGGAATCGACCGTGCTTCTTTATCAGATAAATGAATGCCCGCAAAACATCGGGAAAGTCTGTAACGTTCGATTCACAACCAGAAAAGGGATATACAGTGAATATACGCACGAGATCCCTTGTCATGCAAATGTCCAATAATTGCGTGGCGAAATGCACGAGCCGTACTATTCTCGCTCTCCATGAAAGTTGTGGGCAGAACTCGAAGAAAACTCTGCAAGCCCGACCATAATGCAGAGGATGACATGGTAAAATATTCACGGAGAGGACGGTGAGCAGCATGATTTATATCAGTTTGCAATGATGTGCGCGCCCCCGAAGTCAAGGCCGCAGTAATGGACTGAAACACTAATTCATAGCTGCCTAGAAACTTGTCTTTGTCAATGGAGGAGCATCCAACCATCTGGTGCTGTGCCCAGGTACGAATCTCGCGCTTTTCGTTGAAAAGAAGCAGCAGTAACCCTGGAGGCAACTCGACAGGCCATCCTGAAGATATGAAAGCTGGAGGGTGCTCTTGAATGAGTTGGAGGAGTTCCGAACACTCGAATAATGGAACAGAGGAAAGTATGTGGAAGAGTACTGCTGTTGATAGATCACTGAAAGTCTTTTTAGATCCTGGAGATATACCAGCAGACTTGATGGCATCGAGAACTATACAGAGTTCCCACTTATCTATGGTCGAGAAAAAAGAATCTAGTACATGCTTTGGAAATGCAGCGAAGTAACTTTAAATTAAGTCAGAAAGTATTACTGAGGTTGGTAGAGAGATGACGCACGTTTGTCTAGAAGATATCTTCGCATTCGTATAACCATGCACACACCCGCAGCAACCATGTAGTACGCCTTTCATCTTTGTTTTCCAGGATTCCACCCTTGGATTGTCAGAGTAGGCATGCAAGCGGAGAAGAAAGACTGATGCCTCCACGACAACTGGCCTCGCCTTATTACAGAACCAATGAAGAATGCCATCCGTGTCAGGAGGTGCACTCATGAGCAAAGTGTATATGGGTGCTAGGAGTGCATCCTGAGAGCCTTGAGTGTTGACTGGTTCTCTTTTCAAACCTTCCAGCATGCGCGACACTTCAGCCTCCTTCGGAAGGCTCGTGCCACTGGAAGACATCATCTTGATGATAAAGGCTCAATAATAAATATATTATAACGGTGATATTCCATTATACATACTGTAAAGGACCAAGGCCTCTTGGACACGCTCTAGACGAATTGATGTTTACGAGGAGCGACAAGTGACTTGGTGAGCGCCAAAGGTGCGGAGTCTGCTGTGCGGAGTCTGTTTTGGTGCGGAGTCTCATTTGGACACGATGGACGAGCGAGATTTAGCAGTGCTAACAAAGCTATTGGACAGCGATGTGGAGCTCGGAGAGGTTATCGATCTTATTGATTCTTTTTTTTCAGGACTTAAATCTTGTGACGTCATAACAGAAACTACGTGATCAGGGGACGGAACTCGAAAAGAAGACACGAGCGATTGTAGGACTCCTCAACAAGATTCACTCCACTCCCTCGCAATCCAGTACACCGTCAAAAATACCTTTTAGTAACATTCCCACTGACACTTATTTTGTTCCAGTACCTGCTCTTGTAGACGCGGCCCGTCCAATGCTAGCAGATTGTCAAGAAAGCACCGCTGCGATTGCAGCATTGATCCCGCCTCATCAGTTCTGGAGGTTCGCATTCTTTTTGATGTTATTTTAGTTTCTGAATTGACTGCATTCATCCAGGTGGAGAAATACCTGGCAGCGTCAGGCAATCATTTGCTAAACATCTATACCTGTTCAACATGTTAACATTCCTTGTTCACAGATCCAGTCTGCTGTATTTACCGCTGCCCTTATAGAATACCTCTCCACCGGCGCACTGCTATCCCTGTATCAGGCGAGTCAAATCCTCGGAAGTAAGAATCGATCTTTTACTTTCCATGTGTCCTATTTATATCGATACCACCACCCGATTCGCAGTCAAGGAAGAGTGGAAGGATAGACTTTATCTCCAAGCTGAGGATTACCTTCTCGGCATCATCAGCCTTGTCAATGAATTAGTCAGTTCAGGAGACCTGTCTTCTTGCCTATGTCTTACCCTATGGAGTAGTCGCGATACTGCGTGAATGCAGTTACAATAGGGAACTATGAAGAGCCAATCAGGATATCAAAATTCGTCAAGGTTGGCGCTGCTTTAGACTTTAAAAATCGTTATTAGACTTAAATCCCCGAAGGATATATTCTCTGGATTCTCGATGGTAAGCCAAATGCAAGACGCCTCTGGGGCTGGCGTTTTTGCATGTATAAACTGATGGTATACAGTTGAACCTCAAAAACGACCTTTTGCGAAGACGATTTGACAGCTTGAAGTATGACATCAAGAAGATTGAAGAGGGTAAGCCTTTTTATATGCGCTTCGGACCTCCGTGGTATAATATCATCAATGTCTGAACGGATCACAGTTGTCTATGACCTCTCGCTGCGAAAATTGACGCAGCATGTGCCGAGAGTGTCTCCATCTTCTGTTCAAGACTGATGAGTTGCAGTGAAATATCTGTCCGCTTTTGACCAGTTGCAGTACTGTAATGTAGTATTGCCTAGTAGTAATAATACTCTTGGTGCTTTGTCATGACTATAGTTGGTGTTTACACTTGTTGATTTGTGCCCCACCTCAGATTTGCTTCCTCGAGCCGCCTCGCCATCGACATCCAACCTCGGCTAAGCTCATTTTTGACCTATAAGTTCATCCAAATCATATATTATGGATCGCAGACGAGCGGGCCAGAAACGTCCAGCTCCATCAGAAGGTAACACAACACTGTAACATCGCCACCGAACACCAGATGAAATTATGTTCATGTTGCAGAAATACAGTGTTGGCAGAACATTTGCGCATCGCTCGACCATTTGAGAAATTTGGCGGTCAACCCGGCCACTTCAGAGTCCATCTCGCGTGTGAACAGAATTATTAGTTCACTCTCTCCTGATGATCAGGTTTATGAGAGCCCCGATGCCTTGAAACACTCGCATAAGAAATTATTCAATGGTATCACTGAAATACGTGACTCAACGGAGAAAGAGACCAAGTTGGTTCCATAGCCCCGCTTTTTGTATTTTGCCTGACTCGCGATCATAGAGCTATTGATGAAGCCCTTGAGCAAGTGGGAATTCTACTAGCTCTTAGACAAGCTCCAGAAATTGTACATCAAGGTATGGGGTCTATTCTATCTGATATACTCAGTATCCATCCTCCTCCAGAGAAGCGAATCAAACGTCCACGGCTGTCTTCACCCTCCTCGATACCATCAACACCACATAGAATGGCAACTCCCCCCATATCTACGGCTGTTCCTGTGCGCCCCTCTCAGGGGCTCCCTACGCAACCGGCCGTACCCTTTTCCCGAGAACCAAAAGCGCGACGCGAGGCCCTCGCGCGACAACTTCCCCTTCAACCTGGCCGCAAGGTTGCATTTCATCAGCCCATAACAAAAGGCGCACCATTGCATACCAAAGGTGACCATGGCGGTGGCGATAATGATGGCGACACTTGGATATTAGCTGTTGTTAACAAATGCATAAATCAGGACAAGAATCGGTTGGTTAGATCAATATCACCGTCTGGCCATCGATTCACGTTACATTTCAATAGATATGAAGTCCAGGACGCGGAAGAAGCGGAGGACGGGCAGCCTGGACAGTTAGTTGCCACCGTGAGGGTTCTTCATTCCTGCCCGACTCATTGTCTTTCTAGGTCATATAATACAACCTTGCGAAGCCTCATACCGCTCCCCGATCCATCAGCACTACCAAATAGTGCGAGTCATCCAAATTCTTACGAGGAATATGCCGTAGGGTCCATTGTTATGGGACTGTATCCGGACACAAGCTGCTTTTACCGTGCTGAAGTTGTTGCGGCGCCCCGAGATTCCCAGCCAGGCTCACGGGTACGTTTGTGCCATGTGGATGATACAGATCAGAATGGAGACATGTTTTTATCTAGACGGGCACGTCTGCCAAAAATATGTATCGACTAAAATTCGAAGATGACGATGATCAAGTCCGGGCAGTTGCCTCACATTGGGTGGTCGAGTGGCCAGGACAGGTATGAGGGGCAGCTGGGAGTGGTTGGGGAATCGAACTCGTATATATATCTCGTCGCCTTTGTGTATCGGCAATGTATATTTCACATCTGGATTACTTCGCCTCACGTTGATGCCGCTATTGTGGATGTGCTTTACAATTCTGGGCAGGGGAGAGGGAAGGGCTAGTATGCCGCACGCATGCGATACATCTGGCGGTCGTATTCTCCCCAACCTGACTAGTTCCTATATATAACGGTTTTAACTTGCTTTGGGGTACTTGAGGTTGAGATGGCTTAAGCTGAGGTTCAAAACCAGCACGCAGGTGGGTTGAGACATCGAACAGGACTCGCCAGTGCATACAACTGCCGGCCCACTGTCCAATTCGTAGCCAAACCTTACTATGAATGGTGGTCTATAGTAGAATACCCAGGTGCTTGTTGTAACCTACGAGGCTGCTGACACATTACTGTCCCGCCTCCTCTGCTTCGCCAATCTTCACCTTTTGCCCGTTGTGTGCGTTCTGGAGATTAGTTCTACTGCGGATGCTCTTTGTATTAGACAAAGAGGGATGTTGTCGACTACACATTGACATGTTGCCCTCGTCTGCTGGTTTCGAGACGCGTCGACTTGTATACACACCGCCAGCGCTCCAGCCCTCTCCTCTTTTTAAGTCCTCCCACCCAATATTGCCTCGGCGCGTGAACCCCCCCGAGGCCCGACAGCTACCTTGACTCCATCCATCGCCCTTCTTACAATGTCCAATATTCTCCGTATTCCACCTCGACGCCCACCAACTACCACGTCCGGGGTGGACCTGGACATGCCGCAGATCATGACTATCAACCAGCTCACCGCCCCTTCAAGCGAGCCAGACTTCGAAGAGGACTACATGTCGGATGACGAGGAGGTCGACGAGATTATTGACGACGAGCCTCCTCCAGCGCCGCATAAGGTGAACGGCAAGGGCAAAGCAAAGGCTGCGTCCAACAACCATCCTCCCAGCGAGACTTCCGCTGCCCTGGAGGCCGAAAAACCTAAAACCGAGCCTGCACTTCCACCACTGCCCACCCGTAAGCCCGGAGAGACACTAGTTGACCAGCAGAGAGTCGAGAAGATTATCAAGGCGCACGGTGAGTTTGGGGGCCACACACTTGGATGGCAGCGTTTACGCGAACACAGGGGACATGTTGCCACCTTCAAAAGACGCTGTGTTCTTGATATCGTTGGCTGCGGTACGTGTCAGTCGTGTTGGGGTTTCCTGATTGTCTCATTTACAGCGTGTCAGGAGGAGTTTGTCAAACGACTGGCAGAAACTGGTTGTCGCTACGCTGCGAATGACCAACGTAAAATTATTGGCCAGCAAGATATGGGTGTGTCTTTTACATTGTCAGTCCTATGCACGCTGCTAAAGTCCTACCAGCGCTAGTTGCCCATGCAGACCGTGGCTATTCTTTCCTTCAAGGCACGCGGGTTCATCTCAATGTCCTCCATCCTGCTCATCCACATTCCAGAGACCGTACCTACCGCGATTCCGCTGTCACTTGCGCTCCAGAAACACACACAAAAGGAGAACGAGCGCACTCTCATCGCAACGGAACTCAGCCAACCTTCACAGGCCATTGGCAATGGCACTTCTGCTCACTCACATAAAAAGCGCCAGCCACCCTTAACAAAGGCACCAATTCCTGCCAAAAGCAGGACGCGTACATCCGCTCGCCAGGCTAATGGACGATCCACGGCTGCGTCCACGTCCGCTTCGGCACCCGTATCAGCAGCCAGCTCTCCAAGACCTAAACGTGCAGCTGCGCAAAGAAGCCGAGGGAGTTGGGCTCAAGTAGATGAGGATGTGCCGGATTACGAGGATGAGGTGCCGAGCTATCCGCCGCCAGGAGGGCTGATGAATGTTGACAATGAGGCTGTGCAGTACAAGTTGCCGCCGAAGCAGGGCTTCGGGAGTGTTGGGCCAGGAAGAGGGGGTATCATGAAAGGATTCGGGCCAGGCGCGTACGGTAAAGTGGGCGGACTGGCGCTAGGTGGTCCGACACGGTCTGCATCGGCGTCACCTGGGCTGGGTGGCCCTGGGTCAAGCCCCCAACACCCAAGGGGCCCGTGGGGGTTTCCACCGGAGCCACCTCGGTATGCTCTTGATGTGTCAGGTGATTAAGCTGACCCTGTGGTTGCAGCAATACAGGTCGAACGATATACAGTGATCGTACGGATGAGGAGGCACGTAAAGCGGCTGTGGAAGCTGAAGAACAGCTGAGGTACAAGCGTGCACGACAAAAACTTGAAGAGGAGCTCATGGTGCAAGATGTGCCGGATGGACAACCACAACCACAACCACAACCACAGGAACGGACGTCGGATGCGTGACGACGACGTGTAAACACGAAACATATCACATAAATCATATTGCATAGTATTTTGAGCATGTCTACATAGATTGTATTGGGGACGCCTTAATGTCCATGTCCTTTATAGTTCCAAGTAGCTGCATAGTAGCGATCATGATAGATAGACCTTGTAACTGGACCCATTCATCGACCTGAACCATGACTCAGAGACGTCATGGTCGCCAATATCGCCAGACTGCATGTTAATTAAAACCGATGATTCTTGCTGTAGCTCTGCAGTCGATGCTTACTACCTGAGTACGGAAGTACTGATGGGTGGTGACCTTATATAAATGTACGTGGCCGTGAAGCTGCCATCTATCTTGGCAGCCACTAATAATTCAGGCCAACACCTCTTGCGCGTGCAACAGGAGAAGACGGGCACAGGTTGTTGTGGACTCTGGAGCTCCTGCTACCATCGCGTCACCTTGGACGAGCATCCATGAAGCTCTCGGGAATTGAACAACTCCTTTCCAGTTACTCGCTATTCGGCACTCGCCCTGGGCCTGCAGGTCTGGATATATGTCCTGTTTCTGATTCGAGAATAAGGAGGTTTTCCTGGTTTCCATGCCGGCGAAGAGTTTCCTCATGATGTAATCCCCAATCCCCGGTACAATAGTTGTCGACGAGGGAATAAGGTGAGTCCATTGGCCAGAATCCAGAAACGCAAGCTCTACACCATTAGGCCTCGTACGAGTCGCACGTTATGAATGCGCCCCCGGGCCAAGCATGCGGCCCGCTGGCGCGTCACGTTGGCGCGTCACGTTAGAATAATAGTCACGCGCGCACTCTCGGGCTCAAATGTAGTCTTATCGGTTTAACGCATGCCGTGCATAGTCTGATTGCCAAGTCAATTGAAATTGGGCCTCTACAAAAGCCCCAGATGCTGTGATCTTGTTCCCCAAGTAGGGGCTTCTCTCTTGTCAACATTTACTTTTCTGCAGTCACAATGTCAATCCCCTCCCGTGGGTCGTCTCCTGCAGTGGATAACAAACAAGGGTTTAGAGGGGATACCACACCACACTCTCAGCATATTGAAGGTGCTTATATCAAATCCAAGTCACCAGAAGAACGTCAAGCCGCCCTTCAAGCCGCTCTCAAGATAGATCCCGGTGTCAACCCATGGAGTATCCGGGCAATGCACTTCTATCTTATCGTATTATGTGTATTCTGCTGCTCTGGTGATAATGGTTTCGACGGCACTGTAATGTCTGGTATCAATGCCATGGCACAATACCAGTGAATGGACAAGTAGTTGCATACAAGTAGACCGAGTGCTCATTCGATCTTCCTAGGACTTATTTCCACATGTCCTCAGTTGGGAAGTCAACCAGGTGCACGTCTATCACATCATGGACTTGCGAGTGTGTAGTTCTGACACAGTTGCAGCATCGTATTTGGCATTTTCACGTTAGGATCGCTCACGGCAGCAATTCCTGCTGCCTATCTCCCCGACAAATTCGGCAGACGGTTTTCCATGTTTTGTGGGAATCTCTTCATCATCCTCGGTGCTGTCGTTACTGCCAATGCGAAAGACCGGTCGATGTTTGTCGGAGGACGCTATCTTACAGGTCAGTTAATATCACATCACTTGATGAGCTG
This sequence comes from Cantharellus purpuraceus, assembly GCA_025174535.1. Classification (NCBI taxonomy): domain Eukaryota; kingdom Fungi; phylum Basidiomycota; class Agaricomycetes; order Cantharellales; family Hydnaceae; genus Cantharellus; species Cantharellus purpuraceus. The sequence continues at coordinate 1,390,093 of JALBUN010000010.1, forward strand.
GATCCTGACATCAATCAGGTATCGGTTCATGTGAGTAGTCGGTTGACCCATTGTTTTACACACCCAGACTTTCCATACAGCTCTGGCCGCAACATCTGCCAAGTCGTATCTCGCTGAAATGACTCCGCCTCATAGCCGGGGACGATACATAGGCCTTCTGAATTCATTGTATGTCATGCGATCATAATAACGGCGGTACTTGACATGTCTGGGTCATTTCAACAGCTTTTATGTTGGACAAATGACTGCTACCGGCATCATGGTAGCTAGTGGACGGTGGCAGAGTAATAGTTCATGGCGCGTACCATTGTATATCCAAGTAAGTCTCTACTTTTTCAAGCGATCTGGTTTGTGAAATACGTCCTGCACAGTGCGGTCCCGCAGCTCTGAATGTTCTTTTCGTGTTCCTATGTCCAGAATCGCGGGTGTTCTTTCCTATTTTTGGTGGACAGTTTACCAACCATGTGTTTCGGCATATAGACCCCGTTGGCTCTACGCACACGGGAATCCGGAGAAGGCGCGAGTCATCCTTGCGAAACTACACTCAAGTACTGGAGATAATAACTCCCCTCTCGTCAACATTGAAATTGAGGAAATCGAAGAGAAAGTCGCATTGGATGGTGCCGACAGTAAGACAATTGTTTCTTCACCAGTTTCCTCCCTGACATGCATAAGAGCGCTTCTGGGACTTTCGACCGCTATTCAAGAAGAAGCAGGATAGGCATCGTGCTTTACTGGTAGTCATGATCGGTGCGTCGATTCTTGTGCATTCTTATGCACTGCGAGCCGATTCCCTTGCATATGTCAGGTGTATTTGGACAACTAAGTGGAAATGGAGTAATGATTTACGTTTAACGCCGGCCTGATATTTTGGCTGACAAGTTTCAGTTAATCACGTATTTTTTACCTGTCTTGTTAGCAAACGCGGGGATCACGTGCGTTCTGACTGATTTTGAGAGCACAGCGACTGAAACTGATCCCACATTTGTTCCTTTAGTTCTCAAAACAAAAAGTTAAGGATAGTAGGCAATAGTTTGATTGAAGACTAATCCCAAGTATTCTAGACTCACACTCAACTTTGTTAACTCCGTTACGAGCTTCATCGGTGCATTAACCGTAAGTCAGGCTCTTTTATAGCTACTGTGCGCCACTTGACCACCTTGTACCTAGGGCTCTGCCATCGTAGATCACTTCGGCCGCAGACGTCTCACGTTAACCGCTACAGGAGCCCTTGTCATTCTCCTGGCCATCATTTCGGCCCTTTTGAGCAAGCCAAATATTAGCTCGGGGCGTTCGAGTGCTGGAATTTCCTTTATCTATCTCTTTATGGTCGTTTTCTCGTTCGGATGGACACCCATGTACGTACTGCTTACCGATTTCTTTGATATCAACATCCGTTCATCCTTGTGTAGACAAGCAATATACCCCGCAGAGATTCTCGGATATGAGTCGAGGGCAAAGGGTTTGTCGTTTCTGCTTGTTGTAGTGCAAGGTTCGTTGTTTAGATATACTCATGACTTTTAAGCCTCACAAATTGTCAACCGTATCCAGCTGCGTCATGTATCAATACATTTGCCCTCCCTGTTGCGCTTCTTAGACTTGGCTGGAAAGGTATATTTTTTTAAAGCGAATCCTTCAACCGTAGCGTCGCCCTGACGTAATTTTCAGTTTACCTTATATTCCTCTTCTGGGATGCCTTTGAATTCACTATTGTCTACTTTGCTATGGTTGAAACCAAGGGACTAAGTCTGGAACGTATGTGTTGTTGTACCTTTGAGTCATGCAAGTCCCTGATGTTATCACTCCTTCAGAAATTGACGAGGTATTTAACCAGTCCAATCCTCGGAAATACAGCATCGAGCATAGGGTCCGTGTCAAAGCCAAGCATATCACGGGACAACCTGGGGTTTGAAGTGTCCTCTGTGAGATTTGCATTATTGGGTGATACGAGTATTGTACGAATATCAGATGCGTGATACTGTACAGACATGCATTTTTATGTGAATTGAAGAGATCCTATGAATAAGCTGTAACATTGAGTATATACTGTAATGATCTATAGGGCGGCCTCGGTCCCAGGACAAGCTTGAAATGGCTCATCATAAGTTGACAGGCATAAATAGGCTGGTTCCACTCTTTTAGATTGTAGCAGGCAAAAAATTTCATGCATTATCTAAGTTTGCCTTGTTTATAGATTGTTACCATTGATTCAATACGCGCATGTATTATGTACCCCGGCGGGTCCATTTTGACGGCACAAACAATTAAACAATCTTCTATTAATTTGCCCGTTCAGTGTGAACCTATTGTCTTGGCCAGCTTCACACATTGAAGCAATCTAGAACAACCCTTTTTGTGAGGGCTCCTGTGTCTCATAATTTGAAATCCATAACTACATTCCTCAGTGCGAAGATATATAGATGGGGATTGTGTTATTGGAAAAAGTGACATCTATCCTTCGAAAGTAAAGCTGGCGCCAACCTACTTATTCAGTGAGTAGACACGTAACGTAGTTGAGAATGGAATCAACCTTGTGGGCAGGGCCTGTAGGCGACGCCTCATTTAGTTTCTGCGTGTCAAGAGCAAGACCAAAAGCAGCTTTAACACCGGGCCTGTGCAACTTCATAAGCCGTAGAGACATGGAGACAGGAACATGATCAAACCTAAGTGCCTGGGTGTCTAGAAGGAACATATGGATTCAGCTATAGCCAAGTGAATAAAGCTTCGAGAACCTACAGCCAAGAATGAGTAGTCCACTGGAGTTTATCTGACAATATGCTTTAGCATCAAGAACTGATTACAAACATGACTTATCACCTTTGCCTTGACAAAGGCAGCCGAGTCGAGATAACTAACAAACGTTGCCATATCACACTAGAGTGTAGATGAAGTAGAATAGATCACGTACGCCTTTGCGCCGACTTCTAAACTGACATTACTGGTCGTTGCCTTGTGATCATAAACAGCCTTAGCGCCAGCTTCGACGTCACGGCTAACACGATGATAATAACTGGCCGCAAAGGTATTGAAGTTACCTAAGCCATGGAGGGTGACAGCGTATTCTGGAGCGCTAAAGCCAGCGGCAGCCGCATAACGAGTGATCGTGCCATCGGTGACGTTGTATGAAGCCTCAGCACCCAAGAGGAATCCATCGCGACCAAGAACGGTGTCGGCAGTGAACGTTGGACCCTTGGAGTTGGCTACGTGAAGATACGAAGATGGAACCTAGGTAAATCATGACCGTACTTTAAAGACATCGAGGAAAGCCCGTGAATGAAGTCCAGGTTGCTTGTAAACGGCATTGAGGAGAGCAGACTTATGACCCTTGTCAGGAAGGAGGGAAGTGGTGAGATCGAGTTTGAGACCTTTAGCGATCTGATTGTCGAGCTCGACTTGAGTGCGAAGAATGTTGGAGGTAGTCCAAGCTTGGGTGAAGATGAGACCATTCTTGGGGTCAGCATACTTGGCCTCGACATCTCCGTTGATGTGTGACGTCTTGGAGTCGCGTTGGCCAGCGACCTTAAGAGATATACAAGGAAAAAGTCAGTTTTGGCTAGTAGGCGAAAAATCAGGTATGAGCGTTGGACCTTGAAAGTGACGTTAGACGGTGTCTTGGTCTTCACTTCTAGAGAAGTGCCGTGAATGGGGAAGTCCTTGCCCAGGAGGTCGTTTGAGCTTTTGCCTAGGTCCTGAAAACCATTACAGCTGGGGAAGAATGAATTATGGAATAGTCACACCTTCCAGGATGGCGGCACAGGTTGGGGGAGGGACATGATTAGAGTAACTAGAGATGATGAGACAAGGCAGTGAGGTGTTTTTTTTCGTTCGGTTACGTAATCAGTTGTCCATGTAAGCGTATCGATATACCGAGGATGAACGACCGTGGCGAGGAGTCCATGCTAGGTAAACGCGCCAGAAGTAACGAAGAAGCGGACAGTCAGTCTTTAGTTCCCTCAGGTGACAATAGCATGCAGCATGGGGACGACGACGACGACGACGACATCGGCCCAATGCCGATGTCTGTCTCCGCGGACAACGGTGAAAAGAAAAAACGAAAAGGTATATAGTCCTCGCCACGTCTCAATCCCATCTTATACTTGCGCTAGTTCTGCCTCATGAACGACTCTATCTGGACCATCTACCTAGTGCAGATCGGTATCACAAAAGCTTTATGCACAGGGATGTGATCAACTTCGTGACAGCGACCAAGTACGTATTTTGCGCTGTAAACTATGGCAGTCATTACAGATATTCATATAGTTTCCCACATCTCATAGAACCGACTTCATCATAACAACATCAGTGGATGGTCATTTGAAGCTTTGGAAAAAACAAGAGACAGGAATTGAGTTTGTCAAGCATTACCGGGCACACCTCGCTCCTATCGTTGCTGTTTCCGCCAGTGCAGATGGAACACTTTTTGCAAGCATTGCAGAGGATGGTACAGCTAAAATCTTTGATGTTGTGAATTTTGGTGTGTTATATGCATTTATTTCTTTGCTTCTCTTTCATTTTCTCTCTTAAGATATGATCAATATGATCAATTTGGGTTTCATGCCATTGGCATGTTGTTGGGTTCACCGTAGAGGCCAGGCGCAAGGACTTCTCGCCATGTAAGTGCTCTGGGCGACAAAATTGTCAGTCTTGTCAATCCCTATTAGTTCAGAAGCGAGCTCTGGCTACCTCAGGCTATACGACGGGCGAGGTGATGGACAGGCCTTAAACATCATCGAAAAGCTGCATCGATACTCCGTGCATGTTATGACAGTAAGGTTTAAACACCGTTCCTTTTTTTACCGGGTTCAAAGATATCACTGGTTAGTATGCAGATCGTTACGACACAGTGGTGTCTGCCGATGAATCTGGCTTTGTGGAATACTGGCAACCTCGCGAGCCATGGGAGCCCCCACAAAATGTACCTGGTTTATGGGAGCTCAAGAGCTCAACGGATCTGTACGAGTTCAATAAGGTTCCAGCACGTGTCTCATCTCTAGTTTTCAACTAAAACATTTCCAGACCAAAAGCACTCCAACTTCCATATCATTCTCTCCGGATTGTTCTCACTTTGTCACGCTCTCTATTTCGGACCGACAAATTCGCGTGTTCAATTTTCTCACTGGCAAAATGACTCGTAAGTATGACGAGTCACTCACAGCTATACAGGAGATGCAGCAGGCTGGCACTGCGGTGCATAAAGTGGATGACATGGAATTTGGTCGGAGACTCGCTGTGGAACGAGATCTAGAGAAAGATGGTGAAGGAAAGAAAGCAGCTGCTATGATGAACGCTGTCTGGGATGAAAGTGGTAGTTTCATTCTCTATCCAACTCTTCTTGGTATCAAAGGTACGTGAATCGTTCTGGGTGTTATTGTTGGAGTTTCACTCAAGAGTAACAAAGTCGTAAACACTTACACTAATCGTGTTGTGCGGTTGCTTGGGAAGGACGAGACTGGTCGTTGGTTAAATCTAAGCCTTTACCAGGGTGCACCTGCAAAATTAGGGTTTAAAACTGCGGTTTGGTGGTTCATCTCATGATTATCAGAACCCTTCTGAGCATGCATGATGATCTAGGCTATGGTAGCGTCAGCCAATCCAATTCTCGCGGATAGGGAGGCGCGCGATCCGACTTTGTTCTGCACTGCTTACAAGCGGCAACGATTCTACATGTTCACTCGCACTGAGCCCGAGTATGTAGTCTCCAGTTACTGTCTTTTCCCTTCCTGATCTTTAGGTCGTGCTAGGGACAACAAGGCACAAGGGGATCGCGATGTTTTTAATGAACGTCCCACACGCGAGGAACAAACCATCGCGTCCTCGCACCCAATGAAGGGATCTGCATTATCCGCGCTTGCTGATACAGCTGTTATACACACCACGGAGGGCGATCTACACCTCCGCCTCTTCCCGGATCACGCACCAAAGGCCGTTGAGAATTTCGTTGGTCATGCGCGATCTGGATACTTTGAAGGTGTTATATTTCATCGAGTGATTCCGAAATTTGTGAGTCTGGCGAAAAATCATCTACAATAACATTCACAACACATTAGATGATTCAAACCGGCGATCCACTTGGGGATGGAACTGGAGGAACGAGTATTTGGGGTAAAGAATTCGAGGATGAGTTTGCTGATGATCTGAAGCACGATCGGTAAGCATTGTCCCTGACGATTGCATTTCTCTCTGATAGCTGGGTTTCAGTCCATACACAGTGAGCATGGCCAATGCAGGACCTAACACTAATGGCTCACAATTTTTCATCACCACAACGGCAACGCCTTGGCTGGACCGAAAGCACACCATATTTGGACGTGTACTACAAGGCCTCGAAGTCGTCCATACAATTGAGAATGTACGAACTAACAAAGCTGATAAACCATATGAAGACATCAAAATTATCAATGTTGATGTATCTTAGAATTTATGTATGAATACGGCTGATGACCGTTTGAACTCTGAGCCCGTATTCACTAAGCTGGATGGAGCTATACCTACCCTACCTTTTTCAGTTGTACCTGGTCATATGTTGGTCTGGCTTCAGGCAACGAGCTCCCTCTACCTTACGCTAAATTCTCTTTAAACAGTCCCCAAGGTAACAATATGAGTGGTCCGCAACTAACTCCATTGGAGACGATACAAATTATTCGATGTGAGACGAAATGAATTCTTGCCTCTACATGTGACGGATTGACTCTCGGAATGTGATGGGCGAGGACAATAGAGAAGAGAAAGCGATGTAGGATGGAGACGAAACAGAAAGCGCGAGAGAGTTCGACTTGTCGCCACTAGGAAGTCATGCACTACGAGAGACTTTGTCTAGGACTGCGTACGTCTAGATTGAACATAGGAAGGCGCAGGTAGATAAAGTAACTCGCACCACTCTCACGTGCAATTTCGCTGTAGTCGGTACCTTGGAATTCCGCAGCGATTCCTACGAGGGAACGGCGGAGGGCATCTTTCGAGGATGCGTACAACATCTTCGATTTTACCTTGGCATCATCGGGCGACCTTGGCGAAAACTCCTTAGATCGGAAATGCAGGAACACATAATGCGCATACCAGGAGAAAAAGCAGATCTTAGTCCTCTTGCCGCCATCCTCCCTCTCATACTCAAAGTCATAGACTGCCCACCTGCAATCTGCCTCGGGAAGGTCTGCAATGAAGTCGTCGTACAAGGAAGATTCAGAGGTTTTCAAAACGATGATTTCCTTATAGTCATCGCTGAGACCAAAGATGATGTATTTAAACTTCTTCCCCATCTTGAATTGCAGGTAAGTCTCGATACATGCTTGGTTGACACCAACGCCAGACGACGACTGTGATAAGGGCAATCAGATACTAAGAAGGCCGTCTCCTCGGATGAAAATTGTACTCGCCATAACAGGGAGGGTGTTAGAAAGTATGAGGGTGAGTGGACGTAGTGGTGGAAGAAGGATGCTTATATGGTGATCTGGTCGGCTGTGGCCGCGGTAATCACTGCCACCCCAAGTTCCCACGCTGGGGCTGGTACTTATCGATATCGATACGATGCCTTGCTCATTGGAAAGCAGTCATATGCTTTCAGATCTGCTTGGAACGAATGCATCATGTCTAGCTAAACGTGTCGCACTATGTATGAATTTCCAAGACATTTCATCCTTGGCCGCCATTCCACCACAGCATTAAATGAAAGTTATCAAGGCACCCTTGCACACTCGTGCCAAGGTTAGATGCTCTCCAGACATTGCTGTGGAAGTCATTATGCGAAGACTTGATCTAACCATCCCTCATAATCGTATTCTCCATCTGAAGCCGTAGGCATCGCCTGCCGCAGGTACTCCATCGCCCCCGCAGGCAGCAAAGCCACTCGCAAATCGATTTCCGATACAAAGGGCTATGTATTAGTCGGTTGAGCCATCATCGTATTGGACAGTATGACTGCGGTCTGTCGCACCTTATCATTCGCAATCCCCCTGAATGCATCACGCAGCTGCTCCGGCGATGTTTGATCTTCCATTATGTCCACCTTTTGCAACAGTGAGTTCAGAGCAAATGAGGAAAAAAAATTCATTCATACTAGTAAGTTAATGAAGGCCTCGAAAGTTACTGCACCGTAGTCCTCTAATAGCTGCATGTATATCACGTCAAGATCATCGTCCTACATAGCTCTAATTAGAAACTGTTAGTTCACACAAGAAGCTATCGCACAGAATATACGATTCCGAGACTAGCCAGCGCAGCGGCCATCTCATCGAGATCTAATGTGTTGGTTTCGTCTCGGTCAAAGTACCTGAATGTACTCTCAAATTGTTCGAGTTGTGCTGGCGTCAAATTCGACATGTTGCGCGACACAATCTGCAACATAGACCGTTGTATATTGTAGAGCTGGAGTTGCAACAACCATGCACACCTGGTTATCAATAAATGCGATCTTCTTCCCCACAGCCTGCACTACCAATTCAAGTTCAAATGCAAGATCCTGGCCCGTGAATACTGTATAGTCATTCTCCTCTACATTGGCCGCCATACATTCTTCCTCAGCACCAGACACAGCAATGAGCTCATCTTTGAGAGGTGGTAAACGGGCCTGAATTGCTTGTATCTGTTGTTGCTGTGTCTGTACGTAGAAAGCGAAACGGGTCAGCTCTGACATGGCAAAGGAACGTTAGATGTGACCTCCAGAGGGCCATCCATGGCCGAGATTTCAGACGACAAAGTACGCAAGCGTTGTTCGAATGAGTTAGCAAGATCTGCAAATTTGCGTCGTAATGACTCTTTAATGCTACGCAGTGGTCAAAATATATGCTTGTGATCACAAGAAAGCACAAACTTTCGCATCTGGGCATTGATGGCGCGTGATCTGCCTGCCTCTGAGGCCAGAAGCTCCCTCCATGACGAATCCAAGTCCTATGCCCACCACACGTCAATGATGCCTTGCAGGTTACAAGTTGGAGTAGAAAACATGCAACTAACCGCGATCCCCAGCCCCGATTGTGGCACCCACTCCCGTAGGCCATACGTCTTGAGCTTTGTTTGCACATTTCCAAAAAGTGTGGCAAGATCTTGACGCTCAGTCACCCATTCGCGCTTCGTGCTCGACTTGTATGCTTGGAACGCGGCCGAATGCGCTTTGGCATCAACGTATGTACCTGTGAACGAAGAGGCAGACCACTGGGATTGTGTTGTCGAAAGGGCGTGAAGCAGCTACAAGTAGATGACCAGGGAGTATCAGTTTTGTGTTTGACATGTAACAATATAATATGAAACATGCCGCGCGTGCCCGCCGCTCATAATCATTTTGGCTCACCCACACTGATTGCATAAGCTCGGCGAACTTGACAACTCGACGTGAAACTGTCTCTGCCTGGTCTAAAGGGAAATTACTCGTGAGAGAAACGTAGTCAGACATATATACGAACCCTGTGAGGAAAATGCATGGAAGAAGGACGCAACGTAAGTCATAACGCTACGTTCATCTGGCTTGGCAGCGTCGCACAGGTCTTCTACTTCGAGAAGTTGCTGTGAACAGGCATTTTCTTAGGCTCAACTTTCCTCTAAAATTGGTGTGCTCACAGGTATTCCAAGATGCTCTTCCGCTACTGAAAATGCTAATCGAGTTACTCCATATCTATCTGCCTGTGTCCCAGTATAAACGAACATGCTGTTGCTGTAAGATAAAATAGATGTACTTTATCAAGTTTGTCGTAGTCGAGGAGATCTGGTCGGTGTGCATGTATCAGAGCGCATCTTCCCTCATATGAGTGTCATAAGTGTATGTCAGGGAATGTGGGCACAAAAATAAAGCATACAGTGCTAAGCCATCACTCCAACTAAGCGAAAAATCCTGCACATCAACCTCAGGATACGGTGCAGTCTTACGTTGACACCACAGGAGAAGGCCCTCCTTTGCAGAAAGACCTTCTTCGCTAACAGGAAAATTCAGGTCAGGTCAGGACTCATGTGCAAATGGACTACTAGACGAACTTAATGTCGGCGATGGTGAATCGGAGGATAAGAGTCCATATCATTCCCAGAATGAGCTTGAGGTTTCCATCGATGATGTCTACAGAAGGAGCTAATCTATTGTTGTTCACAAGAGCCTGACAAGAAACTAGGTTCACCTTCTGGACCTATGTTGGTCAACTTGACACCACGACTGGCGATGAAGTCCAGGGCTTTTGTGACATTCTCAGCCTTTTGTACGCGCATTCGTGGGACTTTATTGTATCGTCCCAAGGAAACGTCACCTGATAGATGTTTAGCCACCGTGCATGAAAGAATAACAGGAGAGCTATACACCCATTATTTCCTATAACAAGCCTCAACCTCGTCAGAGTTGTCGAAAGAAAACAATTCATCATAAATACCATGAGCTGGATTAGGCGCACTCCATCTGATATATCTTTGACAAGGGAAGTCATCGGTGGATAGTTTTGGGATTCAAGCTTTGTGTTCAACCTTGCCACGAGCGTGAACATAATAATGGGAATGAAAGACATATTCACCATTTGCAAAACGTTCGTTCTTGAACATCACGAGAACGGGTTTCCAGCGATTCCATAGACATTGCAGCTGTTCCTAGGTTCGCTCGTGGGCGCTCCGCACCGCCGGCCAACGGCGTTTCTCTCCATCTCATGTTTTTCCAAGTACAAATATCATCAACCATGGCCTCACGAATAGTACACTCAAATCGCACTTCAATCTGGACTAAGAGTGTTGCTTCTCCTCTCGCATCGCGTTTTCAGTTTGGATTGCCTGTTACACGTCGAACACGTGGTATGGCCTTCAGTGCTCACGCTCAGAAACCTAAGTCGGATACTGCGTGGATAGTGAGATCAAAGCAACATCTAGGCTTTCCGTATTCTGATGTGCAGTGAAAATGCAGATTGGCTCTTCGCTTGTGTTTGGTCCCGCTGTAAGTTCGCCGTCCATTGCAGCGACTTGAACTCATGCTTATTTAATCTTATCGGTAGCTTATCTATCTTTTGGGCCCCAGGTCAACCGGCGCTGTTACAAGCCACGGTGATGCGCATCCCTCTAAACATGGGCCTGCATCCACACCTTTTACAAAAACTGATGTGGTCAATCAGACTGATGAAACCGTCGAGGTGAAGGCAGAAGCGGTTTCTGACCTCACAGATGTCGACGCACTGCCCAAGACCGAGGATGATGATCCAAAGGCTGAAGACACAGTGAGAGCTTCCTTTTTACTACTAGAGAAGCTCAATCTTACCGTTTGCCTTGAAGTCGAGCGCACCCAAAGTCTTAGAAGCAAGCACAGAGGATGACGCAACACAAAGCGGAGAGGTTGGCAAAATAGATGCTGTGGGACCTAATCAAGACGATGTTAAAGACGCCATACGGCAGGATGTTGTCAGTGAACTCAATTCAACAAGGAACACTGAGCTAAATACTATCTATACCTACAACAGTAATTAGAGGCACCGAAGACAGCCAAAGTCGAAGAAAGAGAGTAAAACAACTGAATTGCGATAGCCAATGCTTATTTCATTTATTATTTGAGAATTTAACCAGCGGCAGTTTTTTTTTTGTGAGCTACCTGGTTAATTAGGTCAAGAATCATGTATGGGCGACATCCCTTAACCTACCCATTATCCAACACACTAAAATTTTCTATCACCTCTCTCAAAATATAGTAACTTAGATTCGGTGATTATGTAATAATCACAAGCGCACGATTTCCGAAGTTGGATGTTGACTGGGTAAGGCCGCTCCAATTTAAAGTGCAGAATCATTCTGAAGGTATTGGCAGAATGGGTGCGCAGTGGGGGTATATTTCTCCAAAGGTATTTCCGTATTTGTGGTACATGGCGAAGTCTATGCTACTCTGCTTCCAGGAGCTCTACGATCTCATCAAAAGTTCAAAAAAAGCCGGGAGAGATTACATTATCGTCGATGTCCGAGACGATGATTTCGCTGGAGGCCATATCAAGGGGTGCCTGCGCGCACCATTCCAGCAATATGAACCTGGGCTGTCCCAGCTTGTATCCAAACTCAAAGATGTACCTATAGTCCTGTTCCACTGCACATTGTCACAGGTTCGGTGAGTGCTCCGAGTGGCAGTCTGATTCCATCGCTCATTAAGCAAACAAGAGGGCCAAAGTCTGCTCGAGTAAGTCTTCCTTTTTTGACACTAATTTCATGCCTAGGATTGGCCATTAGATGTATGCAGAGATGCGGAACGTTTTGGTTGCATCAGGTCAGGCGAGTACACAGGAAGTCTTTGTTCTCCAGGGTGGATTCGCAGCATTACAGGCAGCATACAAGGTTTGACATCAGGCTTTTCTTCAACTGTTTATTATATCCCACGGCTCATTAACCATAGGATGACCCAATCTTGATAGAGGGATGGGAACGGTCTGTCTGGGAAGATGCATTCTGAGCTTCGGAGTCATTTGATAAATTTTCTCAACCATCTCTTGTTTTTGTTGTAAAGGAGACGGGGAATTCACTACGTCTTTAATTTGTTTGGTTTGCCCTTGATTCTCCTATGTCATGTTTCCCTAGAGCAAACTCACATTATTTGTCACTTTTATTCAAGTGATCACAATTTCTCATATGAGGAAGATGGATGTGTGTGTTATGCACTAGGTCTGTCAGGGTTTGGAGCTTTGGAGGTGGAGTTAGGGTTTGATTTGGTTGGATCAGACTTGGCTTCAGCTTATGTGCTGTGCCCTCACAGTTACCTGTGTCCAAAAATTTGGAGTTGAAAGAATGGTGTAAGATGTGTGACTTAGTTCACACTGACACAGAACTCAACCAAAATTTATTGGTTGTGCTGTGTGACAGTGGTGTGGTTAAATCTAAGTTGTTCTACTACACATGGACCCATACATATACTTGGGTCCACTGATTATATAATGACTGTATATATGCACCCCATGGGCACATATAGCTACCAAGAAGTAGCATTCCTTAAGGGAATGCTGTAGATACAACTACATACATACATATATATATAATATTTACCATAAGTAAGTACCTAGGGTACTCACACCCTCCCTGTTTTAAATGAGGCATGACCTCATTCACTAATTAGCCATACAGCTCCTTATGGAGCTATTCAAACAAGTCAGTGTCCATATGATCATCTTGATCATATGGCTCTGGAGGAGGATAACTCTCAGTTGTCTCTGACATTGTCATTACATCCTCATCCAACTGAATGGATGAGGAGGAGGCAACTGCTAATGCGGTGTCTCAATCAAGGTCATAATTGACCTAAATGCTCAGTGAGGGAGTGCTTAGCAGCCTTCTGGGCCACTTGAGAGGCTCCTAGAGCCTCTTGTTTTCATTTACCAACCCTGGTGGGTTGGTTGAATGCTTCTCCAGAGACAATGTAACTCACAAACACCTCTAGGAGGGCAGTATGAATGGAGGTGATGCCTCCTGTTCATCTGAGCCAGAGTGCTAGCTCCAGCTCAGTATGTTCCTTGGGGGAATGATCCCCCCAATCATGTGCTCCCATGATGGAAGTGCAGAATGAATCACCAATTGTTGGTGAAAACTTATAACCACTGGTTAATGATTCCCAGTGGCCAGGAGTCTGGAACAGGGTCCAGAGATTCTTCTTTAATGCAGATGAACCCTTTCTGGGAGTGGCTTTTTGGAGTCACATCCATATATCCACATTGGATAAATTCATGGTACTATCTGGCTCCTATCAGATGGCTGGGGGCACTCCATGTGAGTTTACTTGCCATCTATTATGACTATATTCATTAATGCCCAGATCCCCATGCACATGAAATCTCTACTCCATTTGGAAACCATCACGTCTCCATTTATCTGTCCAATCGTCACTGCCAATCTCACTCACCCACCTCTGGTTCCAATTGATGCATCAGCATCACCATAGGAAGCCAGACATCTGTCCCCATCAGACTTGGACATATTCACGTAAGGCTGTCGGCCTTGGAGACCCATCACTGGAGTAATTATTATTAGATTTCAAATATGTATTTAAGTTGCCCAACTGGGGACTTCATTCCCCCGTTCAAATATTAAATTATGCCTAGCTCCTAAGTCCGATCCTAACTATCTAAGTTGTACTCTGTCTCCAAAATCTCAGACACCAGTATTAGTGAGGGCGCAGCACATAAGCTGAAGCCAAGTCCATTCCAACCTCCATGACACACCCCGATTCCCACTCTGACTCTGACCATCACTCTGACTGCCACTCTGACCCCCAATCGGACCTAGTGCATAACAGTATATTTGAACTGCTGTACTCACTCTTACCAATGCCACAATCCACCACCAATTCCAAACACGCACGAACTGTCAAGGTGCCTGCTCCCAGCATTGACACCATCCCTGAGGTCATCGAAGAACCCATGGACTGCATAGAGGCTGCCAATGAAGAGGACGATACTCCACCCTCCCCAAATCTGGTGCAAGCCATCTCCCTGCTCACCAGCAGCATCTGTACCCCACAAGCTCCTAAGTCCCAGACCAAGGTCTGGGAACCCAACCCATTTGATGGCTCCAACCCATGCAAGCTCCAGCCATTCTTGGTGCAATGCCAGTTGAATTTCCACAACCGCCCCAATGCATTCACATCTGATCGGGCAAAGGTCTCCTTCACCATGTCCTATCTCAAGGGCACTGCACTGGACTACTTCGAGCCAGCACTCATGGATGACTCCAATGACCCAATATGGTCAGAAGACTACTCCAACTTCATCTCCAAACTTTGGACCAATTTTGGTCCTTACAACCCCAAGGCTGACACCAAGAATGAACTCAATTGACTTCAGATGAAGGAAAATCACAAAATTGCAAAATACATTGTGAGTTTCCAGCAGCTAGCCCCAAAAGTCCAATGGGGTGACACCGCACTCCAATGCCAATTTTATGTTGGTCTCCCATCTCACATCAAGGACGAGATATCACACATTGGTAAGCCAGATACTTTGGTTAACCTTTGCAAGCTTGCCCAATCCATTGACACCCGTTATTGGGAACATCAATCCGAGGTCTCCTGCGAAAACTCAGCTAACAACAAATTGGACAAATCATTGGACAAGACCCCAAAGTCCAACAAGGGGTCTGATAAGAAGACCACCACCAACTCAGGCCAGAAGTCAAACACTGGTAATGCTGCTGCTTCCAGTTCTGGTCAGAACAACTCCGGCACCGGCAATAACTCCAGAGCTCACAAGAGCACTCCAGACCTCTCCACCAAGCTGGGGAAAGATGGAAAACTTACCCAGCAGGAATGCCAGCGTTACATGGACAACAACCTCTGTCTGTTCTGCAGAAAACCTGGCCACCAAGCCAAGGATTGCAACAAGGCAACCTTGTTGGCAGCAAAGGCAAAGGGCCATGCTGCCAATGCCATGATGGACAAGTCTGATGCTAAGGCAATGGACCCAAAAAAATAGTAAGCAGTCCTCTAGTCTCATATGGGCTGAGGGCTGCATTGGTACTCCCCATATGACAAACAAGGTCCACCTGAATGCATCCACTCTTTCCCATTCCAGCTCCCTCACCCTTCTCATCTGCTCCAACTCCATTCCCAATACTGCTATCCAAGCATTAATTGACTCTGGTTCTACTCACTGTTTCCTTGATTCCTCTTTTTCCAATTTACATAAACTCCATACATACACCATAACTCTGATATTGCTCTGATTATTTGATGGCACTACTAATGCTGTTATTTCATGAGCTATAGATCTGTCTATCTGTTTTTTCTGTCAGAGAAATCCAGAACCCTACATTCTATGTTACCCTGCTTGACTCCAGCTGTTCTGTGGTTCTCAGACATAATTGGCTCACCCACTACAATCCATTGATTGACTGGGCATTGGGCCATATCACATTCCACTCTCCAGTGCAGGCTGTGTCATTCCCAACATCACCAGCAACTTTAGGTGCAAAATTATCTTCTGCCTCTGCTGACTCTGCAGATACTCCATCTACCCCTCCATCTATATTGATGGTGGACGCTATGGTCTTCGCCAGACTAAGCAAACTGGATGGCCCACAAATGTTCCAGGTTCACCTCTCCGATCCAATGCTCCTCGCTGCCTGTTCTGCCCAATCAACTCCACTGGACCTATCTATGGTTCCTAAGGAGTATCATGAGTTCGCCGATGTGTTCAGCAAGTCTAAAGCTGACTCCCTAGCGGAACACCAACCATATGATCTCAAGATTGAGTTGGATGACAACTCCACCCCTCTGCTTGGCCCTATCTACTTGCTATCCCAAAAAGAGCTACTGGCTCTCCAGACATTCATAGATGAGAACTTGGCCATGGGCTTCATCCACCCATCCTTATCCCCCATGGAGCTCCAGTCCTATTTGTCTGTAAAAAGGATGGATCACTCCATCTATGCATCGACTTCTGTGGACTCAACAAGATCACTAAGAAAGACCAATACCCAATACCCCACACTGCGGACCTACTTGAGAGCCCACGAAAGGCTAAGATCTATACCAAAATAGATCTCTGACATGCCTACCATCTAGTCCACATCCAAGAAGGCAACGAGTGGAAAACGACTTTCCACACTCGATATGGCTCTTTTGAATGGTGTGTCATGCCCTTTGGACTAACCAATCTGGCCACCTTCCAGTGGTTCATGAATGATACCTTCACTGACCTCCTCGATGTTACTGTCCTTGTTTACTTGGACAACATTTTGGTATATTTGGATAATGAAGAAGAACATCGGACACACATCCAAGAAGTACTCTGACATCTCTGAAAACATGGCCTCTTCGCCTGCGCTGACAAATGTGAATTCCACTCCAACTCAGTTGAATATCTAGGCTATATCCTCTCCCCTGCAGGACTGACAATGTCTGATGACAAAATCAAAGCCATACAGGAATGGCCAGAACTGCAGAAAGTCAAAGACATACAGTCCTTCCTGGGGTTCGCCAACTTCTACTGCCACTTCATTTACAACTACTCTGATATTACTGTTCCGCTCACCCAACTTACTAGGAAGGGTATCCAATGGAATTTCACTGATGAATGTAGACAGAGCTTTGAGACCTTGAAGAAGGCCTTTACTTCTGCTCCGATACTGACTCATTGGGTTCCAGATGTTCCTATCCTATTAGAGACTGATGCCCCAACTATGCACTTGCTGTGATCCTGTCCATCATCCAGAGAGATGATGGACAAGTCCACCCGATCGCTTTTCACTCGCATACATTTACACCCCCTGAACTGAACTATGATGTCCATGACAAAGAGCTCCTTGCCATATATGAAGCCTTCTGGATATGGAGACACTACCTCAAAGGCCCCTCCAATCCGGTGGACGTCATAATGGACCACAAGAACTTGGAATACTTCTCCACAATGAAACTACTCACCTGGAGACAAGTCTGATGGTCCAAATACCTGTCTCAGTTCAACCTTGTGATCTGCTTCCATCCTGGTTGACTTGGAGCAAAGCCCAATGCATTAACTAGATGCCGGGACATCTACCCTAAAGAGGGGAAGGAGCAACTATGCCACTGTAAACCCACACAACTTTCATCCTGTGTTCACTAACTGTTGGGGTATATGCAGTTCTAAACTACTTCAAATAAGGACTATTATTTAGTAGTTTAAAGGTATTTCAAATGTTCTATTGAATGTACTTATATTTTGCTTTTTTGTGTATTTGAGCCCACAAGTGTACACAAGGGGTCGGTTGCTGATATAATCTGTCATTCAACTCCGATGAGCACTCACACGCGAGCGAACAATGCATGCATTACATAATCATCGGAGTTCATGCACTTCAGCCAAAAGCGGCCACAGAAGGTTCTGACACCTTCCTGGACCTTCCACAAGGTTCCCTGGCCTTCTCTTTCCTTCCAGGGGCTTCCCTAAGCACCAGGAATGTTCTCTGATTAGTTACCTAAGCTAGATAGTCCATGTATATAAAAAGGGCTGCAACAGCAGTGCAATAAATAAGATCTTTTTAACACACACACACAGCAGTGTCTACTCAAGCATTGAGTAATCATCACATAAGCATCACGCTTATATCAGCTACTCTTAGTGTATATTAACTTTGATTGACTCTTGGAGAAGCCAGAAGTTTTTATATTACAAGCGCAGCAGGCTCTATAATCAAACTCAGAGAAGAGGTTAATACAGAGCAACTGATTAGTAATTAACACACTACAAGCCCACTCGGAGCAGTAACTTGAAGTGTATTAATTGTTATTCATTGATCAAGAACCTTACACGTGTAATTGAGACTCTGAGGTTAGTCAAATTATCACGTATTGGGCTATTGGTTATAATCAAGAATCTTGCATGTTTAATTGAGACTCTGAGGTTAGTCAGGTTAACACATACTTTGCTATTGATCGGTTGGTTCAATTGTGGGCATTTCAATAAATCAACAACACAGTCTATTAACTCACCTCTTTGAGACGAGATTAATATCCCTTGACTGTTGATTCTATCACGGATAAACACGTACAGTGAATACGCTTGTTCAGAAGGAAGTGTTCAAGTGCATATCTATCTTTTTATGTTGAAGGGATTATTGTTAGCTTTAATCCACTCAACCCACGGTACTAAGGCACTAGGTTACTTCCCCCTTTGAAGTATCTGAACCCTTGAATGCCTGTCAATCTTTGACTTTACATTGCATCAGCAGTAAAGCATGAACTACACGTGACAAGCATAAATCTCTATTGCTTCACTTCCTGTGGCAACATTGATTGTGATTGTTCACCGGAGTATAATTTCTTAATTGGGTTCTCCGTTAAAATAGTTTCAAGCTTATTGCTAGCCTTGAAAGGTCATACATCTTCGGGCTAAACTTAGATTGTGATTAACACCACAGTTTAGGTTGAAGTTCACGGTTCCAAAACACTAACGAGCAGCTGGCATCATCCCTATGAGCATCCACCCTCATGACTCCCACCCTCCAAGCTGTCACCATTATGGATATCGACCAACTCTGTTCCAACATCCACTCATCACTCCAATCTGATCCTGTTGCAGTTAAACACTTGGATGACCATTCCAATCCAAAGTGGTCACTTGATCCCGAAGGACACCTCTGACACAACAACCGGATATATGTCCCTGACACCAATGGACTCCAACTCCAAGTTTTGCAGTATTATCATGATCACCTGATCTCCAGCCATTTTGGGCAAAACTGCACACAAGGGTTAATCTGATGGGACTACGTGTGGCCAAAAATGCAAGAATACATTCAACACTACTGTAACTCTTGTACCATATGTATATGCTCAAAATCACAAAGGCACAAACCCTACAGAACTCTTAAGCAACTTCCAGTTCTGGAGCAATCATGGAACTCCATCTCCATGGATTTCATAGAGAAGCTCCCCCCATCGCTCAGATATGACGCTTGTTCGGAATCATGTCAGTATACAATATTCTGATGTATATCTCATATACATCAGAATTTCAATGATACATAAAGCCAGGGAGTTACAATTTGGATATCTTAAAAGATTTTGGATGTGTGAAATTTTCATAAATATAAACATATATTCTATATTTTAATAAACTTTAAAAGATGAGATATTTGGTTGAGATGAACATAATCATTTACATGGATATAATAGGAATGTATGTATTAATATAATTGGTATTATATAGGGTATTTAGATATACAAATACCAGGTGGGGATTAAAGATAGTTCAAATTATGTTACAAGTATTGTATAAGAAAGAATCAATGATATTTGGATGTACCCTCAAGAGAGTTGCCACCACTAAATGGGGAAAAAACAGTTATTTTTGAGAATTATGCCAAAAATCACAATATGTTTTAATCTAGTATATTGTGTAAAATTTGAGAATCATGTTGAAATATGAAAATAAGTTTGAATTGAAGTGTATTGTGTAAAATTTGAGGAAAATAGGTTGTATATACATATTTGTTGTATTTCTGAACAAGTGTCAGAGTTGCCACCACTAAATGGGGAAAAACCAGTTATTTTTGAGAATTATGCCAAAATATCACAATATGTTTTAATCTAGTATATTGTGTAAAATTTGAGAATCATGTTGAAATATGAAAATAAGTTTGAATTGAAGTGTATTGTGTAAAATTTGAGGAAAATAGGTTGTATATATGTACTTGTTGTATTTCTGAACAAGCGTCTATGACACCATACTTGTGATTGTTGACAGGTTCACTAAACAGTCACTATTCATTCTGATGCATGACACCATCACCTCCACCTCACTAGCTAAGTTGTTTGTTCTCCATGTATTTGTTGATTATGGGAGAAAGGGGTTAGGAGAGAGGAGGAACAGGAGCACATAGGAGGCTCAGGAGGTTGAGGGGAGGTAGGAAAGCGAGGGGAAATGGTTAGGAGGGAAGAGGAGAAGCCCTTGTAAGCTCCACACCCATCAGATCATTCTCCTATATTTCTTTTATATTTTATTTCGTCATTTTTCCCCTATTGGCTCCACCCCCATTTCGTTTTTATCACAAGTTTCTTTCCCATGTTTCAAATGATTCAGGACTTTTATCACATGTTCTAAAGACACATATCTTGTATAAAACATGCTTAGCTAGATATGAAATGGACCAGAGAATTTACTCTCACTTGTTTTGGTTGACTGTGTCTGAACTACTCGTTTCTGGAATAACTCCAGAACGAACTCTAATTTCTTCAAGCCTTTCATAATCTTCCAAAAGTATTGCAACATCTATTCGAATCCCAGTTTGCGAAGCCTAAGCTCCACTGGTTGATTTTATATTAAGCATTTACTCTCGTTCAAGTCATCTGCTCCTGATCCCTGCTCAAATTGTCAATATCTAGATGAGGACTACACCAAATCTCATCAAATTTCGTACGAGGATACTCCCAAGATATATCTTCAATTCGACTATGCATACACCCAGTTCCCATCACTCCCTCTGTCATTATTCGAAATCTACTCTCTACACCTCCCCAGCAAGGCGAAATTTTCAACAGTATTCTCTAAACATGGAGTCCCATCGCATGTCACATCCAATCAGGGCTTGGAGTTTGTGTCCTCCTTCTTCCACACATTAGGAAAGGCTCTCAACATGAAGCTTCATTTCACCTCTGGATACCATCCTGAAGGAGATAAACAAATGAAATGAATGAATCAGTCCCTGGAACAATATCTCTGAGTCTATTGTAACTATCAACAAGACAACTGGGCTGACCTACTTCCAACTGCAGAGTTTGCCTACAACAACGCCCCAAACGCAACTACTGGCATCTCTCCATTCTTTGCTAATAAAGGCTACCATCCGAACATCTCTATCCACCCCGAGAAGGAACTCGCCTCCACCAAAGCCCACCAATTCATAACTGACCTTGACCAACTACACCAACATCTCCGAGAAACCATCTCTGATGCCCAGAAACAATACCAAGTCTCTGCAGACCAACACTGCATCCTGACTCCAGATGACAGAGTATTCGTCAAGGCCAAACACTTCTGGACCACCCATCCATTGAAGAAACTCTCCAAGAAATACTTAGGTCCTTATGAGGTCATGGCTTGTGCAGGCAGCAGGTCCTTCACCCTCTGCCTCCCTGACCACTTCTGAGCAGTTCACCTGGTCTTCCATATATCAATGCTTGAACCTGCTACTACAAATGAGATCTCCGGTCACACCCAACCTCCGCCTCCTCCGATCATCATTGAAGGAGATAACAAATATGAGATATCTGAGGTCCTGGACTTGAAGATTGATTGTCAGTACAAGTGCAAGCTCCAGTACCTAGTCAAATGGACTGGATACGAAGGCACTGACAAAGAGTCCTCATGGATCTCCACATCTAAACTCAATCATGCATCTGAATCGTCTCCAATTTTCACTCTGCTTATCCAGACAAGCCTGGCCCTCTTATGAATCTTTAAGTTCCATGACTTACACTAATTCTATTATTTCACATCATCATTTTATTACAAAGTCACAAAAGAAATTACAAGTCTACCCAACCTCTGAAAGAATCTCACTCCACCCCATTTTTCTCTGCTCCAAAATATTACAATCAAAATCAAAATCATTTTTTTAAGTAATACATTGCACTTCCTTTTTCCCTTCCCCTTGTCTACCTCAGGCTCCGTCTCCAATGCCATCTCTGACTCATCATCATTCTCCACATCCAACACCCAATCTTTCTCATCCCCCATGTCCAAATCCTCGTCCAAGGGGGCCATGAACTTCTGCAGCCAATGCAATTCAGCAGTCTGCCGACCCTCCAGAACCTCCTTCCATTTCGTCATCCTCACTAACTCTACTAACAACCCCTCCATCTGCCAGAGGTGCTCTGACTGCAGGTTAACCAGCCAGATAAGCTGGCCCACAGTACTATTGGGTGCAGAGACGTGCCCCATACCTGCACCAGTCATGGCGCCCTCCAATCCAACACCGCTACCCCCAGCTGCCACAGCACCCATCTCCATCCACCGCTTTTTGGTCAGACAACCTTCTGATTCTTTCTCCGCCCCTCCTTGTACCACTAGTTGGGGCTTGACGCTCCAACTTCGGGGATTGAACTTGCCATCAATCCTACACCCTCCTTTCCAACCCTGACAATGATCACAGGACTGAAGATGGTGGGTTGGACCAGTGGGCCATACACACTCCATGCCCACATCACAACATAAGGTGGCAAATTATGCTGGGCCCGCCGAATGGCTCCATTGGAGCCAGAGCCTTGGGTGGTCCACTCCTTCTTGATGTGGCCTCCAAGTCCTCCCTCTCCTCCTCCTTGTCCTGCTGTTCCACCACCGCCTTCTCCATCTCACACTTGCGAAGCTGGATCGCTGACCTAGCAACATGCAGCTCCTTCTTACGAGTCACCAATATGCGACTCTCCGCCTTGCACCATATGACCCTCCGATCCACCTCCCGCTTCTCTGTATCAGCACTCAGGTGTGCCTTCAATGAGAAGACCACAACCTCAAGGTTCTTCTTGGTGGTAGCAGCATATAGCTCCACCCTTTTTCAAGCTTCAACTGTGGCTACCCAAGCTATCTTGTAGCAATTTGAGGTCGGATCTGGCTCCATATCCATCCCAACATCCACACCCACCTTGGGCTCTGCATTTGCATCAAGCTCCATGTTGGCATCAGGATCTACCTCCACTTCTGCCCTCTCCACTTCCACCATGTCATCTTCTTCAGCCACACCCACTGCAAATAACAGCTGTGGTCACAGACACAACAGTGAGCCTACCGGAGGGACAGTTGTCAGATGAGTCGACTCCATCTGTGTGATTGAGACAATGGCAACCTCAGGGGTTCCTGCCCAGATTGGCACACTCAGACTCCCTGGGTGACTAGTCGCCCCTGCCCCGGTCACCTCCTCCTCTACCTCCATGGTGGCTTCTAGCTCATGCACCTGCTCTTCCACTTCCTTCAGCCTCACAGCCTCCATCATGGCCGCAAGCTCCTTGACCCTGTGTGCTTGCTCAGCCTTTGCTTCTTCCTCCTTCCATCTCTGCTCCTCTTCCTCCTCCTTTCATCTCCACTCCTCCTCCTCCTCCTTCTGTCTCCATTCTGCCTCCTCCTCCTCCTTCCATCTCCATTCTGCCTCCTCCTCCTTCCATCTCCGCTCCTCTTCTTCTTCCTTCCATTGGGCCAGGAGCAACTGCTCAAGCTCAGCCACACTCATGTTTGCTAAAGGGTTCAACATCATTGAGGATAAGACCTCAAACATGCCCCTCCTTTTATATGTCTCCAGACCTCCAGTATAACTCCGACTGCACCCAACCGTCTCACCTATTCAGTCCACAGACATGAGGCCTCAGGGGCTCAACCTTAAATAGAGAGATACTGTTATCACTATATTCATTAATGCCCAGATCCCCATCTGATCCACTCAGATCCCCATGCACATGAAATCTCTACTCCATTTGGAAACCATCACATCTCCATTTATCTGTCCGATTGCCACTGCCAATCTCGCTCATCTGCCTCCGGTTCCAATTGATGCATCAGCATCACCATAGGAAGCCAGACATCTGTCCCCATTGGACTCAGACATATTCATGTAAGGCCATCAGCCTCAGAGACCCATCACCGGAGTAATTATTATTAGATTTCAAATATGTATTTAAGTTGCCCAACTGGGGACTTCATTCCCCAGTTCAAATATTGAATCACGCCTAGTTCCTAAGTCCAATCCTAACTATCTAAGTTGTACTCCATCTCCAAAATCTCAGACACCAGTATTAGTGAGGGTGCAGCACATAAGCTGAAGCCAAGTCTGTTCCAACCTCCACGATGCACCCCAATTCCCACTGCAACTGCAACTGTCACTCAGACCCCCAATCGGACCTAGTGTGTAACACTACCCAAGTGTATCTACTGGCATAGTCAGTAGAGTAATGATAAGACTTGCATTATTGATGTGAGCCAGCAGAGTCATTCTCTTAATAACTCTGTGCATTGGCACCATTCACTCAGCAAATGGTGTGGCCAATGTCTTCTTGTGCATCAATATTAACTCAGGAGTGTCTATATTGCACATGCCAAATCAGTCTGCTCTATGTAATAGGGACAGACTTGCCCAGGGGTCAAGGCAAGTGGCCTGTGACCATCCTGGGGGGATCAGCCATGGTCAAGAACCATGGTGCCCATTTGGGGAATGATTTCCCCATATTGGCATGCTTGAGAGCATGTCCAAATTCATCCCAGCATTTGTGATAGTTCACATGCTGGGCTTCCTCCAGCATTTTCAATGCTGGATCTTTTAGCATATGGCCAGCTTCACCAGCCATGTACTCCTTATGAAGCTGATCAATCTCAGCTTTGATTTCTGATAGGGAAAACTGTTATGACTATATTTGTATGGGAACCACCTTTTCCCTATCAAATCCTATTTATGCAGCACCAATGTGCTATACTTTGCTTTTCCATTCCTAAAGATCAGCATATATTTGGTGCTTGTACCTGGAATGGACTTATTCAAATATTCTCTATTTTTTCATATTTTTTCAGGAATATTCCATGCAGAACTCAGCCCAGAATCATTTATTTCCACTGTGCTACAGTTGTGGACCCATAGGCGCCCACAAACCTTCACACAGCTGGCTCTCCACCTTTGGACCAGGCATTCAGCCTGAATTCAAGCTCAGATGTCTCTGATCAATAAATATTCTGTAACTTGACAACCACAGCCTCTCAGGGCACTATTTTCCATGGAGATCATCACCTGAGATGTGGCTATCCATGGCTGTCCAAACCAGTGCAGAAAACAGGGTGGATACCCTTCTTTTTGCCTGATCAGTGCCTAGTTCAGGGATCAGATCAGGTGATTGCCTTGGAATATTCTACCCCTTTCCATAACATTCTAGCTGTTTCCTTCTATTATTAGATAGAATATTCCAGAACCATTACTCAGCCCCTGTAAATACAATATATAAGGAGGTCATTCTGCCTCTGAAATAGTAACATATTCAACATATTCTACCCATCTTCTGCACACCAGTGTGACTAGAGTGACATACAGTGTCATCCTCTATCTCATTAACTGTTGATTGCACTCAAAGTAGTGATATTCCTGCTTTGGGCGTGAGTGTAGTATCTGCCTCACATGACTACAAATCTACAGGGTGAGATTGTCTGTCAATAGTCCTGCCATTAGTGCTCTAGTTTAAGTTACTAGTGTGTACTGCCTTTGCAGAGCATTAGAAGCTTGAACTCATGTGAAGCAGTTGCTAGACTACTTCACACATTGCTGTTACCCGCTTCAGAGTGCCACTGGTTGGATGGTTGGATTCATCCACCTACTTCCTTTAGCCTCTAAGTGCATTCCCCTCTTTTTGGAATATCTGGACCCCTAAGTGTCCGTGAACTCTAGACTCTGGAAGTCTTATTCATTTCTTGCTGCTAAGAAATGTATTACTTTTCTGCGTATAGTCTGCATTGACCAATACAAAGGATTGTAACCAAAGTACAAATGTTAAATTGTTTCTGGAGTTGTGCTGCAGTAGGATTTGATATTCTTCTCAGCTGTTCATTCACAGAATTGTGGTGATTTAGAGTTTGCCCTAACACCATAATTTTGCAGGTTCCAAAACAAGCCAGGTGTTTCATGCTCATAAGAAACATTGTGAAGGTCCAACTTTCCAGAGAGGTGACAAAGTCTACCTCTCAATGAAAACTTGATTCTACCCTTGGGTAGAGCCAGCAAACTAGTGCCCAAGTCTATTTGGCCCTATAAGACTTGAAGCCCACAATAAGGCTTCAATGGTGACACTAGAACTGCCACCAGAACTGACTAGTGGCACATTATGACACTTGTTCGGAATCATGTCAGTATACAATATTCTGATGTATACATCAGAATTTCAATGATACATAAAGCCAGGGAGTTACAATTTGGATATCTTAAAAGATTTTGGATGTGTGAAATTTTCATAAATATAAACATATATTCTATATTTTAATAAACTTTAAAAGATGAGATATTTGGTTGAGATGAACATAATCATTTACATGGATATAATAGGAATGTATGTATTAATATAATTGGTATTATATAGGGTATTTAGATATACAAATACCAGGTGGGGATTAAAGATAGTTCAAATTATGTTACAAGTATTGTATAAGAAAGAATCAATGATATTTGGATGTTCTCTCAAGAGAGTTGCCACCACTAAATGGGGAAAAAACAGTTATTTTTGAGAATTATGCCAAAATATCACAATATGTTTTAATCTAGTATATTGTGTAAAATTTGAGAATCATGTTGAAATATGAAAATAAGTTTGAATTGAAGTGTATTGTGTAAAATTTGAGGAAAATAGGTTGTATATATGTATTTGTTGTATTTCTGAACAAGCATCTATGCCTATGTTCCACATCAGCCTCATTTGACCATATGTGTTTAATGATGAGATTAGGTTCCTGAAACAGGAAGCAAAGTCATTTTATGACTTTGGGAACAATGACAAGCAGGAATGGCTCATCAATGAGATTATTGCTCATTGATGGATGAGTGATAGAGAACTTGAATTTCAAGTTCTATGGACATTGGGAGACATCACCTGGGAACCTTACACCCCATGTAAGGATCTGAAAGCTCTAGATGATTATTTAAAGCTTCAAGGGGTGACTTGAGCATCAGAACTACCTCACAGACAGTAGATGTGGAGCCCCAAAGATCTAATGAGGCTCAGGGGGGAAGAAAGGGAGCTACCAAGAATAACAGTAGCTCCTAGTGGAGAGCAATGAGGAGCTACCATCGATGGTAGCTCAACAAGGAGAGGAGGAACTACCTCAAATAATGGTAGTTCCTAGATTGGATAGAGCTGCCTATAAGGAGAGGAGGAACTACCTCAAATAATGGTAGTTCCTAGATTGGGTAGAGCTGCCATGACAATAGGCAGCTTGATAGCAGTTCATCCTTGTGCTACCCATGGTAGCACAAAAGGTGCAAGCAATAATTAATCACATCATGCTCATGTGACTTAGTCACTGAGAAAAATTCCCAATAAGAATTTTTCAGGCTCAGCCATAAAAAGGCTAACAGTGCTTCTTCAAACCACCATCACTCTCCATCAAAATGTCATCTCTCAGCAGGGAGATGATGGATGCTCAAGATGAGTATCCAATGGAAGTGGGACAGTCTTCCACATCCACAGCACCCATAATGAGTGCTGCATAAATGATCCAAGGTCATCAAGATGAGATGACCTGGAAGATTGGCAGATGGCACAGAGGTGCTGCCATCTATCACCCTCACAGGTGCCAAAAGACATCTTGCACTTAATTGAGGCTCAGAATAGGAGCTGACTATATCTCTCCACCACTTCAGTGGAGAGGGCATTGAGAATCATGTGGCCACAATTGATCCATGACATCAAAGACAATGTCATGAGCACTCATCATAAAGATTACAATAAAGCTATTCAAGGATAACTTGGACCTGTTCATACAGGTCCAAGAACTTGAAGAACTTCTCCAATGAGAGAAGTCAGAGGTAACTCATCTCAAGGACAAGTTAGAATCACTCAAGGAGGCTGCAGCCAAAACACCTCCTACATTTAAAACTAAGTTCACAATGGTGTGCTTGGCCCCAGTAGCATCATCATCACATGCTGTTGTTACATCCTGCAACACCAAGTCTGAACTCCAGACCTCCATCTCCTTCATCTCCATCCCAGTCAACTCCACCTCCATCAACCCTGAACTCCATTATTGTTCTCTTTATAAGTAGTTTCTTCTTATGGGTTACAACAAACCTCCTTCTTTTATATTGTTTGGTTTCAGTTTGGACTTGGGTCTGAACTCTGAACTCCTTTCCATGTTATACTCCATATCTGGCTTATTGTCTTATTGTTTTAGTTTCGGCATTCAATTCTCCACATACTTATAAAGGCTACTCTCCATCTATTACAGTAGTTTGTATATCAACTAAGATTTGCCCATTAACTTCTTGGCTGCTAGCTTCTTGACAAGTATGACAAGTTGAACTCCAGATCCCTGATCCAACTCCATACTCCAAACTCCAAAATATTGGACTGACAATCTGAGGGGGTGCAACACACAAGTTGAAGCCAAGTCCACTCAATCTGACTCAATAGTATTGCTCCCACGCTGTGTCCGGTTGAACTGGAACAGTAAAGTCCCATTTCCCTCTTTACTAGCAGCCAAACTCCAGCCTTTTCCCATTGAACCCTGAGTTGTCCCAGAGCTTAACAGCTGTGGCAGGCAAATCATTGCCTGCCATTAATTCATTGCAACCCATGGCATCATCATCATGGGAAATGATCAACCTCACTAAAGAGGACATTCATCCAAGCAAACCACCTTGGATTGACCCTCAAGGTTCAAGGGTCAAGATTGGGACAATATGGACCCAATCTGGGAGGACTATGACCATGAACATGGTCTCCTTCTGTCTAGCATTCCTAAGGGTGCTAAACAACTGGACAAACTCAACAAGTTTGTGTTACACACTAGGTCTGATTGGGGGTTGGAGCTTGGGTTGGAGTTGGAGTGGGGATCAGGGTGCATTGTGGGGGTCAGAATGGACTTGGCTTCAGCTTATGTGCTGTGCCCTCACTAATACCTGTGTCTGAGATTTTGGAGATGGAGTATGACTTAGACAGTTTGGATTAGACTTAGGAGCTAGGTGTGATTCTGTTGAAAATTTTTTTTGCTTTGCTGGGGGGGTGTGTAGAGTAGATTTTGAATAGAGACAGAGGGAGTTATGGGAACTGTGTGTATGCATAGTCAAATTGAAGATATATCTTGGGAGTATCCTCGTACGAAGTTTGATAAGATTTGGTGTAGTCTTTGTCTAGATATTGATAATTTGAGCAGAAATCAGGAGCAGACGACCTGAATGAGAGTAAATGCTTAATAGAAAATCAACCAGTGAAGCTGAGGCTTTGAAAAGTGGGATTCGAATAGATGTTGCAATATCCTAGTAGAATATGCAAAAGATTGTAGAAAGACGCGTTCGTTCTGGAGTTATTCTAGATACGAATAGTTCAGATACATTTGGAACCTGCAAAATTATGGTGTTAGGGCAAACTCTAAATCACCACAATTCTGTGAATGAACAGCTGAGAAGAATATCAAATCCTACTGCAGCACAACTCCAGAAACAATTTAACATTTGTACTTTGGTTACAATCCTTTGTATTGGTCAATGCAGACTATACGCAGAAAAGTAATACATTTCTTAGCAGCAAGAAATGAATAAGACTTCCAGAGTCTAGAGTTCACGGACACTTAGGGGTCCAGATATTCCAAAAAGAGGGGAATGCACTTAGAGGCTAAAGGAAGTAGGTGGATGAATCCAACCATCCAACCAGTGGCACTCTGAAGCGGGTAACAGCAATGTGTGAAGTAGTCTAGCAACTGCTTCACATGAGTTCAAGCTTCTAATGCTCTGCAAAGGCAGTACACACTAGTAACTTAAACTAGAGCACTAATGGCAGGACTATTGACAGACAATCTCACCCTGTAGATTTGTAGTCATGTGAGGCAGATACTACACTCACGCCCAAAGCAGGAATATCACTACTTTGAGTGCAATCAACAGTTAATGAGATAGAGGATGACACTGTATGTCACTCTAGTCACACTGGTGTGCAGAAGATGGGTAGAATATGTTGAATATGTTACTATTTCAGAGGCAGAATGACCTCCTTATATATTGTATTTACAGGGGCTGAGTAATGGTTCTGGAATATTCTATCTAATAATAGAAGGAAACAGCTAGAATGTTATGGAAAGGGGTAGAATATTCCAAGGCAATCACCTGATCTGATCCCTGAACTAGGCACTGATCAGGCAAAAAGAAGGGTATCCACCCTGTTTTCTGCACTGGTTTGGACAGCCATGGATAGCCACATCTCAGGTGATGATCTCCATGGAAAATAGTGCCCTGAGAGGCTGTGGTTGTCAAGTTACAGAATATTTATTGATCAGAGACATCTGAGCTTGAATTCAGGCTGAATGCCTGGTCCAAAGGTGGAGAGCCAGCTGTGTGAAGGTTTGTGGGCGCCTATGGGTCCACAACTGTAGCACAGTGGAAATAAATGATTCTGGGCTGAGTTCTGCATGGAATATTCCTGAAAAAATATGAAAAAATAGAGAATATTTGAATAAGTCCATTCCAGGTACAAGCACCAAATATATGCTGATCTTTAGGAATGGAAAAGCAAAGTATAGCACATTGGTGCTGCATAAATAGGATTTGATAGGGAAAAGGTGGTTCCCATACACAATCACAGCCTCTCAGGGCACCATTTTCTGTGGAGATCATGATCTGAGATGTGGCTATCCATGGCTGTGCAAACCAGTGCAGAAAACAGGGTGGATACCCTCCTTTCTGCCTGATCAGTGCCTAGTTCAGGGATCAGATCAGGTGATTGCCTTGGAATATTCTACCCCTTTCCATAACATTCTAGCTGTTTCCTTCTATTATTAAATAGAACATTCCAGAACCATTATTCAGCTCCTGATCAGTGTTAGTCCAGTGATCAGAACCTGTGATTGGCTGTTATGACTATATTCATTAACACCCAGACCGTCTGATCCACTCAGATCCCCACACATATGAAATCTATACTCCATTTGGAAACTGTCATGTCTCCATTTATCTGTCCGATTGTCACCGCCAAATCTCACCCATCTGTGTCTGGTTGCAATTGATGTATCAGCATCACCATAGGAACCCAGACATCTGTCCCCATTGGACTCAGACATACTCATGTAAGGCCGTCGGCCTCAGAGACCCATCACCAGAGTAATTATCATTAGATTTCAAATATGTATTTAAGCTGTCTGACTGGGGACTTCATTCCCAGTTTGAATATTGAATCATGCCTAGTTCCTAAGTCCAATCCTAACTATCTAAGTCGTACTCCGTCTCTGAAATCTCGGACACCGGTATTAGTAAGGGCGCAGCACACAAGCTGAAGCCAAGTCCATTCCAACCCCCACGACGTACAGTGAGTGCATAGTCAGAGGCATTGGTCTCTAATAGGATAGTGTTGAAAATTTCGCCTTGCTGGGGGTGTGGAGAGTAGATTTTGAATAGTGACAGAGGGAGTGATGGGAACTGGGTGTATGCATAGTCAAATTGAAGATATATCTTGGGAGTATCCTCGTATGAAGTTTGATGAGATTTGGTGTAGTCCTCGTCTAGATATTGACAATTTGAGCAGGGATCAGAAGCAGATGACTCAAACAAGAGTAAATGCTTAATATAAAATCAACCAGTGGAGCTTAGGCTTCGTAAACTGGGATTCAAACAGATATTGCAATAATCTGGAAGAGTATGCAAAGATTGTAGAAATATGCATTTGTTCTGGAGTTATTCCAGAAACAAATAGTTCAGACACAGTCAACAAAAACAAGTGAGAGCAAATTCTCTAGTCTATTTCATATCTAGCTAGGCATGTTTTATACAAGATATGTGTCCTGAAAACATGTGATAAAACACAGAACTCAACCAAGTATATTGGTTGTGCGATGTGCTGTACAGTGTGGTTGTTTACTAAGGTCTGTCTACTATATGTGGACCCACACATGTACTTGGGTCCACTGGCTTACATAATAACCATACATATGCACCCTATGGGTGCATATATCTTCCAAGAAGATGTAGAGCTCAAAAGCTAAGATGTGTGTTATTAGATAAGCCAAACTACAAACTCAGTAAAAAAGCAAAATTGTAACATGTAAAACACTCACATATCTCCTCATAGAATAATCCAATCCATACCAATCTTTCTAGGGACCTTCAGTGAAAATTACATCCTCCACTGTATTATCATTCTGTTCATGCAAGTTGAACATGATGTGGAGCTTCCCATTTTTTTTTGGGAATGCATAGCATTGATACAGCCTGCTGGGCTGTAGCCAATACCCACCATTTAGCAGTGGTGTATTGCAGAACTTTCTCTGAAAGTTCTGCTTGGTGGTGCTCTGGACACTTAGGCAAGCAATAATGTATTCACTTGTCAGGATCCATGAGATTAATCTTGTGGTTAACTTCCCTAAATGAGGGAAGTTCTAAGGGTATGCTGCCAAATAGGTCAGTGTACTTTTCTTTCCATTGATCCCTTAACTGAGGGATCTGACCAGCCATGTAAGCGGTTGATCCTTCACAAGATGAAGCTATTCGCCTCATGCTCTTATTTGGATCCTCCATTGGGGGGTCCTTTACCGAGTCTAGTCCTTCTTTTAGGAAGGACTGCATTGTGGGTAGCTTGTGTTTAGAGTTACTCCCTTGGCATCGTTTATCCATGCCAATACTCCTTCATATTGAGTTTATACCCCATGACAGGGTACAAAGAGCATCAGTATTATGCTCTTCATTGGTGGGGACTTCTTCAGTTCGCATCATGATTTGGCCTGGGCCATTTAAGTCCAGGCATATTCCTAGCTTTTGTAGGAATGGGGTACTGAGTATTACATTGTAATACTCAACGTTAGTGACATTGAAATATTCTTCAATGTCCTAACTACCAAATTTTATGGTTGTGTGAGTACCATAATTTATGGTACTCCTGCTCCCAACGCATGCTAATTGCAGTGCAATGGGTTGCTCCAGCGCAAAGGTTTTCATACCTGTCGTGCATGTGAAGTCAGGGGATATCATTATCCCCTCACTTTCACTGTCTAATAGACAGTGGGCTAGTGTTCCACCAATTTCCCAATACCCAGAGATTGTTTTGTTGTCTATGTGTGGTCTATCTGGTTGTGCTGTTGACTTCTGTTGGCTCCTATGATTATACATAGATTTGGCCAATCTGTCAACACTGACAGCAGCTATATGCAGCTGTTGTGATTCCCTGCTTCTTGGGAATCTTGTGGAGATCTAGTGTGCAAGAAGCCAGGAGTAATAGAGGCAATAGGTCACTCTGGTTGAGCAGCCAAAGGAGTAGATGGGTCAACCTTGAGTTGTTGTTGTTGTCAAATTGTTGAGGTAGACATGTTGCTCAGCTTGAATGAGGTCAACTTGTCATGAGGTTAATATGATTCAAAATGAGTTTGAATACAAGTTGGTGTTGGATAAGGGTTTTGTAAGTACTTACTTACTATAGAGTAATATGTAGACATTAATATTAGTATATACAGCATTCCCTTAAGGAGTGCTGCTTTTCTTGATAGATATAAGTGCCCATAGGGTGCATATGTATAGTTATTATATAATAGCGGGCCCAAGTATAAATGTGGGTCCACATGTAGTTAGAACACACTTAGATTTTATCACACCACTGTTGCACATAGCACAACCAATATAACTTGGTTGTGTCAGTGTGAGCTAAGTCTAACCTTACACATTTTTGAACTTCCATAGGAAGAATTTGCTGATTATTCCTCTTTATTGAAGTTTTCCAGCCAGTACTAGAAAACCAGCTGTTACTGGTGTATAGATGTATACCAACCCTCCCAGTCACTCATACAAGTGAGCAATTAGTTAGTCTACAGAAGCAGAAGAAAAGGAGCCATCATAATGATGACTCAAAGCAGAGTGAGTTGTGCTGGCAGTGCCTAGGACATCATAAATGATGAATGGCAGCACATAGCCAGCAGTAGAAGCTTCCATGAAGGGGAGCTAGACCCTAGAGAAGTTGTAGGGACTTCTTGTAAGGAAGACTCTAGGAGGAGAGTCATCATGGTTGCAAGACTGCACAGATGATCATACAATAGATCACCTGTCAAACAAGAACCCCTCATTGAGTGGTACTTTGACAAGAAAAGAAAAGAGGAGACAGTTATTGACTGCCTCCAACATTCCTAAAGGAAAGGAACATGACCATGAGACAAGCACAAGTAGAAGTAGCAATACTTCCACTAGGGCATCATGCAGCATGGAGTGGTGTGAAACCCACCAGTCAATCACAAGATTGACCAAGCAACTCATGCACAATCAGCATGAGATGAAGAGTATTAGCAAAGCTAGTGCTCAGGCAGCCCCATAGCAGAAAAAGCTGCCATCAATATGGGGCAGCAAATCACAGATGCTTGTTCAGAAATACATCAAATATGTATATACAACCTATTTTCCTCAAATTTTACAATACACTTAGATTAAAACTTATTTTCATATTTCAACATGATTCTCAAATTTTACACAATATACTAGATTAAAACATATTTTGATATTTTGGCATGATTCTCAAAAATAATTCTTTTTTTCCCCATTACACTTGTTCAGAAATACATCAAATATGTATATACAACCCATTTTCTCAAGTTTTACATAATATACTTATAATAAAACATATTTTGATATTTCATACATGATTCTCAAATTTATATAATTTACTTAGATTTAAAACACATTTTGATATTTTGACATGATTCTCAAAAATAATAATTTTTTTTTTTCATTTACTGCTTCAAGGGAATATTCTACTCCCACTACACTTAATTTCTTTCACTCATTCTTTCTTATACTATACTGGTCAAATAATTTAATATACCTTGAATCCTCACCTGGTATTTGTATATCTAAATATTCTATATTATACCAATATGTTAAGTGCTGGATAGGGGTTCAATGGAGTAACCAGAGTTTGAATGCTAGTGAGGGAAAGGAAGGGACTTCACTGTTCCAGATTGACTGGAGACAGAGTGGGGATAATAACTATTGAGTTGGATCGAGTGGACTTGGCTTCAACTTGTGTGTTGTGCCCTCTCAGATTGTTGGTCCAATATTTCAGAGTTTGGAGTATGGTGTTGGATTAGGAATCCAGAGTTTGACTTGCCAAGAAGCTAGCAACCAAGAAGTTGATGGGGCAAATCTCAGTCGATATACAAACTACTGTAACATGCAGAGAGTAGCCCATATAAGTATGTGAAGAATTGAATGATAAACTAAAAACAATAGAACAATAAGACGGATGTGGAATACAACATGGAGA
Organism: Cantharellus purpuraceus; assembly: GCA_025174535.1. Classification (NCBI taxonomy): domain Eukaryota; kingdom Fungi; phylum Basidiomycota; class Agaricomycetes; order Cantharellales; family Hydnaceae; genus Cantharellus; species Cantharellus purpuraceus. The sequence goes on from JALBUN010000010.1 coordinate 1,425,437, forward strand.
GGAATTCGGAGTTTGGACTCAAGTCTGAACTAATACTAAGCAATATAAAAGATATAAGCTTGTTGTAACTCATAAGAGGAAAACTACTCATATGGAGAACAATAATGGAGTTTGGGGTTGATGGAGGTGGAGTTGATGGAGATGGAGTAGAAGGAGATGGAGGTGGAGCCCAGGGATCAGACTTGGTGTTACAGGATGTAACAGTATCTCCCTTCTAGATTGAGCCCATGAGATCTTAGTCAGCATTGTGGGAAAAATGTTGGTATATGCATTTAAATTGGCACATGAGACTGGGCCAATTCTTAAAATGTGTGTCATTCCCTCCTTGTCTCTTATCACCATCTGCTATGCCCTCTGTGGACAAACTTCACCAGCAACATGCCAAATTGGACAAGTTGATCATGGAGGCTAATGCTGCAGAGAAAAAGAAGGCAGAAGAAGAGAAGAAGATAAAGAGGGAGGAGGCGGCTCACATGAGGGCCGCTGAAGTCACCTGAGTCAGGGTGGAGGCAGCAAAGAAGAGGGCCTTGACAAAGGTGGCCGTGAAAGGCAAGGAGATCATCCATGACCTGGACGAGGAGTCTGAACTGGACCTCATATGCAATACATGCATAAAGTGTGACGACATGTGTGAGTGGGCAATGGTGAGTGAAACAGTGATGGTAGATTGTATAATACTGATTATTATTTTTAGTTGGGGAAATCCTGTTCTTGCCTTATGTGCCAATCAAATTGGCTGAAATGCAAGGTACAAGGTAGTGCTCCTCCACATCATTGATGATTCTACTTGAGCATTGAGTGCTTCAGCTTCCAGCACTCTGTTCTCTTTTATCTCAAGCAGTCATCTTTGGGTGACTGCTGCTGTTCTGATCTTGACAAACTGTTCCATAGAGAGCAGCTCTCCTTCAGGGTCAAGACATACATCTGTGCTCACATGGATGTAGTTGAGGTGACTTTCTGTTGGAGAGTCATCAGTGTAACAAACAGTCTGCTACTTTGTTCTCTATCCCATCTACATGCAGGGTAGTGGAGTTGAAGTGGGATAGGAATTCCCACTACCTAATCTGTCTAGGAGACAGATTTTTCTAGGTCTCAAAGTATTTGAGGCCTTTGTGATTGGTTACTAGGACAAATTTTCATCCTAGTAGTTTGTCTCATTTCATTAGGGCTTTGAGCATGGCTATACTTCTTGGACAAGAATCCAGCAGGCCAACAGGTCTGCCAGTCTTTCTCTTGTCTATAGACAGCTCCAACTCCAGTCTTGGAGCCATCTGTAATAACCCAGATAGTGTGCCAGATACTACACTAAATCATTGGACTTTGTGATATGATCTAGGTCATCTCCACTCTCATATTTGCTACATTTTATCAGTGTCTGCATGCACACCTTGGTCATACTAGCAGCCACCATTGGGTGGAAGGGAGACAAAGAAGACTATATGCTCCCACTGACTCCCACTTCCAGGATATAGATATGATTATACCTCCATTCCCTTCTGATGGCTATCTTGCATATAAGTTCTTGAAGAAGGGATGGATTGAAAAATAGCAGCAAACCAGTCACCAGCTCAGTGCCTGAATTGCTAAGGCTGAAAATATCTGTATTATCTGTGAAGATATGACATGGAACTGGCCTCTGGACCTAAGAGAACATGTCTACAACCTTGTCTGTGAGAATAATGAATATACAGGGACCTTGAGAACAAACACATGCTTATAGATGCATGCAGAGGTTTCTATAATAGAGATCACAAAGTGGACTTGTGTATGCATCATATAGTCATTAGTCCTGATAGTTCTAACATAAAACCACCAGCGGAGATTTCAGCTTATATTCTAGGAGCCAGAGTTGAGTGCAGAAACAAAAGCAGGACCCATGACTACTCCCCAGTTGATTCCACTAGGCATTGCCTCCAGCAAGGCTAGTCATAGCCTGACTTATCCTAAACCTTATGATGTCAAAAAGCCACAGAACAGAACATGCAAGTTATCAAGTGACAACCCTCCATTGCTCAGCTGCTGCAAGAGCAGATCAAGAATTGATTATCCTTCTTTATTCCACCTTCTAATATACACTACAACTCTCCAGAAAGTTCCCCCTGTGACTCAAGCTTCAAAAGGCCCATGCTGGTCACAACTTCAAGCTCTTTCACTGCTTCTATCAAGATTTATGAGGAGGAGAACATGCTGAAGCAAACATTTGAAAGGGGAGATAGTGTTGGGGAATATGCACTTCTCAACTACTTCAAATAAGGGCTATTATTTAGTAGTTCAAAGGTATTTCAAATGTTCTATTGAATGCACTTATATTTCACATTTTTGTGTATTTGAGCCCACAAGTATACACAATGGGTTGGTTGCTGATATGATATGTCATGTGACCTTGAAGAGCACTCATGCACTGTTATAAAAATAAATTCCTATAACTGCTTTGCTGAGGTGAATCCATGAGGAGTAGAAGTCAAATAGCAAGTGGGGGGATGATGTTGACTGGGTGTATGTATAGTCAAATGAGAGATATTCTTGAATAGTATCTTCATATGAGGTTTGATAGAATTTGATGGATTCCTCACCTAGATATGGATTAATTAAGCAGATGGCACAAACAGATGACTTGAATCTGAGTGTATGCTTAATAGAAAAACAGCCAATGGTTGTATGGCTTGATAATTTGAGATTCAGATAGTATTGCAATTCTCTAGTAGAATATGCAAAAGCTTGAAGACAGTGGTGTTTGTTCTGGAGTTATTCCAAATATGAATAGTTTTAGACACACAGATAGAAGCAGTGAGAGATAATTACTCTAGTCCATTCAAGTGCAATACAAGTATGATTTATACATGATAATGAGTCTCATGAATGGATAAGTCATTCATAAATGTTCTAGATCAATGATGGAGTGGATGATGAAATGATGATGTGGGGGGTTGTCTATGATATGAAAAATGATGAAATAAAACATAAGAAAGTGTCCAGGCTGTTCTGGAACTCACAGGGACTTTCTCCTATTCCCTATACCATCCCTGTAACTGTTTCCCCTTACCCCCTTCCCCTCTCAATCCTCCTGAGGCTCCTATATGCTCTTGTGTTCCTATCTCCCTTTCTCCTCTCTTCCCAAAACCCTGGCACTACTCCCTCCAGAGATCAAGCTGAGGAAACTGTGTTGTACCAGGCAATGTCTTTATACTGGATAATGCAAGGAATAGGAGAACCAAGATAGAGGAATAATAGGGGAACAATAGAAGAGAGATAGGAGAGCACACCTTGACATGCTATAGCTTCTCCAAGAGTCAATCAAAGCTAATATACCTTAAGAGTAGCTGATATAAGTGTGCTGCTTATGTGATGATTACTCAATGCTTGAGTAAATACTGCTGTGTGTGTATGATAAAAAGGTATTTGCACTGCTATTACAGCCCTTTTATATACATGGGCTATCTAGCTTATGCAACTAATTAGAGAACATTGACACTTAGAGAAGCCCCTAGAAGGAAAGAGAAGGCTGGAGAACCTTGTGGAAGGTCCAGGAAGGTATCAGAACCTTCTGTGGCTGCTTTTGGCTGAAGTGCACAAACTCTGCTGCTTATGTAATATGCACATCATTTGCCCACACATGTTATGAGTCCATCATGACAATTCAGACTTACCTGTGAGGATATTCACTGTACTAGCTGGCATTGTCTCTTATTGGCTCTCATCTATTGAGTCTCTTGTGGTTGTGGCCTCATCATCAGTGTAGCCCTCACAGAAGATCAAGCTCATAAGATGACCTCACACTTTATAAACACTTTCCTTATTACCTACCCTCTACACCAATATCATGACTGTTATGTGGAAGTAAGTCCACTATTACAATCTGGACTCACTTCAGGAGGAAATAAACTTGGAGTTATTTGGAAAGAGGGGTAGAGAGGATAGGAGCACAGGAGCACAAAGAAGGGTCAGGAGTATCAGAGGGGAGAAGGGGACAAGGGGAAATGATTACAGGGATGGTATAGGGAATAGGAGAAGCCCCTGTGAGTTCTAGAGCTGTCTGGACATTTTTCTTACATTTTATTTCATCATTTTCACATCATGGACAATCCCCCACATCATTCCTCCATCATACATTCTATCATTGGTCTAGAACATTTACAAAGGATTTTTAAATTCATGAGGCCCCTTATCATGTATAAATTATGCTTGTATTGCCCTTGAACAATTTAGAGTAATTATCTCTCACTCATTCTATCTGTGTGTCTAAAACTATTCATATCTGGAATAACTCTAAAACGAACATGTCTTTCTACAAGCTTTTGCATATTATACTAGAATATTGCATAATATATCAGAATCCTGAATTATGAAGCCATACGACCACTGGCTGATTTTATATTGAGCATACACTCAAATTTGAGTTATCTGCTCCTGCTGCCTACTCAAATTGTCAATATCTAGATGAGGACGTCACAGAACCCTTTCAAAACTCATATTAAGATACTCCTGAAGCATATCTTCAATTCAACTATGCATACATCAGGCTCCCATCACTCCCTCAATTGCTATTCAAATTCTACTCCCCCCAGCAAGGCAAATTCCCATTATTTTATAACAATGACCAATCAACTTCCTGAGGCCTATTGGGACACTCTGGGTGAAAGTGGTGCCTTCTTGCAAGCCTTGCTTAACAGCCAAGCACAGCAGCTCCAACAGCTGCAACTCCAGAACCAACACCTTCAGGGCCAGTTTGCCAATGTCCAGAACAACCTAGCTGAGGCTGCCACAGCTGCTGCTGTCACTGCAGCACAACCATCTCCCTTCTAACATCTCCTCCTGCATCATCATCTGCTCATCCCATAAAGGCAGTTGAGAAATTTAGTGGAGACTGTACAGAGACAAAGGGGTTCATTTGTGCTATCAGGCTTGCCATCACAATCCAGCCTGCATTTTTCCCAGACAAGCAGACCAAGATCCTATATGCCCTCTCTTTCATGACTGCAGGTTCTGCTGAAGTATAGGCCCACAACGAGATCCAATTCCTCTCAAACAGTACAGACAAAGTTACATGATCTCAGGATGACAACTGGCACATCAGCAGATGAACGCATGGCACAGTTTGAGACACTGGCAGGAAGAACAGGGTTTAACAATGCAGCACTTGAAGATACCTACACTCTTTAGTCCTGTTGTCTCTGAAGTTGCTGGGAGTTGATTGGTGCCATTTGGACCATTTTCTCTATCCCTAGGACCCCTCTGGATGACTCCAGGACCGTTTTGGACCCCCCTAGGACTATTACATCTTGGATTTAGTGCTCTGCACTTAATTTTACCCTCCTGCACTTCCTGTGTCTGTATTGCCTCTTGTCTACATAGTGTTCCCACCCTCTTTAACCATCTCACAACACCCACCGTGAACCTATCCTATCACCTGTTCACCTGCAATCATCAAAAACTGCATTTGAACTTGTATATACTTATTCAAAATATACTTGTATCTCACCCAACTCATCTAGTCATACCTATCCCTTGCTGCACATATCTATAAACCATGTCTACAACCACCTCCACCAACCACACTCCCTCTCCTAAGTTCCCCATCCTCTCAGATTCAAATTATCATGACTGGGCATTCAACATGACTGCAAGGTTACATTCAAAGGGCTTGTGGATGCTTGTCAATGGCAAGAAGAAGCATCCCACTGAACCTGCAGCCATGGAGAAATGGGAAATGGATCAGGAGGTAGCAGCTGAACTCATTGTGTCAACCTTGGAACAAGGGCAGCAAGTTCATGTTCAGGGATTAGAGGATGATCCGGTGAAAATGTGGGAGGCTCTGCACAAGGTCCATGTTCAGAAGCAGGCAGGCACTTGTTTCAATGCCTATGACGCACTCTTCAATATATGGAAGGTGTTAAGTGCTGAAAACTCAGAGTTTAAAGGAGTAGCTGGTGTTCGGATACTAGTGAGGAAGGGGATGGGACTTTACTGTTCCAGTTCAACCGGAGACAGATGGGGACAAATAACTATTGAGTCGGATCAAGTGGACTTGGCTTCAACTTATGTGTTGTGCCCCCTCGAATTGTCGGTCCAATATTTTGGAGTTCAGAGTACGGAGTTGGATCAAAGATCCAGAGTTCATGTTGGGGTATATGCAGTTCTAAACTACTTCAAATAAGGACTATCATTTAGTAGTTTAAAGGTATTTCAAATGTTCTATTGAATGTACTTATATTTCGCTTTTTTGTGTATTTGAGCCCACAAGTGTACACAAGGGGTCGGTTGCTGATATAATCTGTCATTCAACTCTGACGAGCACTCGCGCGCGAGCGAACGACGCGTGCATTATATAATCATCGGAGTTCGCGCACTTCAGCCAAAAGCAGCCACAGAAGGTTCTGACACCTTCCTGGACCTTCCACAAGGTTCCCCAGCCATCTCTTTCCTTCCAGGGGCTTCCCTAAGCACCAGGAATGTTCTCTGATTAGTTACATAAGCTAGATAGTCCATGTATATAAAAAGGGCTGCAACAGCAGTGCAATAGATAAGATCTTTTTAACACACACACACACAGCAGTGTCTACTCAAGCATTGAGTAATCATCACATAAGCATCACGCTTATATCAGCTACTCTTAGTGTATATTAACTTTGATTGACTCTTGGAGAAGCCAGAAGTTATTATATTACAAGCGCAGCAGGCTCTAATATTAATCAAACTCAGAGAAGAGGTTAATACGGAGTAACTGATTAGTAATTAACACACTACAAGCCCACTCGGAGCAGTAACTTGAAGGGTATTAATTGTTATTCATTGATCAAGAACCTTACACATGTAATTGAGACTCTGAGGTTAGTCAAATTATCACGTATTGGGCTATTGGTTATAATCAAGAATCTTGCATGTTTAATTGAGACTCTGAGGTTAGTCAGGTTAATACATACTAGGCTATTGATTGATCAAGAATACTGCACGTTTAATTGAGACTCTGAGGTTAGTCAGGTTAACACGTACTTTGCTATTGATCGGTTGGTTCAATTGTGGGCATTTCAATAAATCAACAACACAGTCTATTAACTCACCTCTTTGAGACGAGATTAATATCCCTTGACTGTTGATTCTATCATGGATAAGACATGTACAGTGAATATGCTTGTTCAGAAGGAAGTGTTCAAGTGCATATCTATCTTTTTACGTTGAAGGGATTATTGTTAGCTTTGATCCACTCAACCCGCGGTACTAAGGCACTAGGTTACTTCCCCCTTTGAAGTATCTGAACCCTTGAATGCCTGTCAATCTTTGACTTTACATTGCATCAGCAGTAAAGTGTGAACTACACGTGACAAGCATAAATCTCTATTGCTTCACTTCCTGTGGCAACATTGATTGTGATTGTTCACCGGAGTATAATTTCTTAATTGGGTTCTCCGTTAAAATAGTTTCAAGCTTATTGCTAGCCTTGAAAGGTCATACATCCTCGGGCTAAACTTAGATTGTGATTAACACCACAGTTTAGGTTGAAGTTCACGGTTCCAAAACAGTTCAACTTGTCAAGAAGCTAGTAACCAAGAAGCTGATGGGGAATCTTAGTCAATATACGAACTACTGTAACATACAAGAAGTAGCCCATATAAGTATGTAGAGAATTGAATGGTAAAACTAAAAGCAATAAGACAATAAGACTAATATGGAATACAACATGGAAAGGAGTTCGGAGTTTGGACTCATGTCCAAACTAATACTAAACAATTAGAAAGTATAATGGTTGTTATAACCCATAAGAAGAAGACTACTAATGAGGAGAACAATGGTGGGGTCTGGAGTTGACGGAGGTGGAGTTGACGGAGGTGGAGTTGATGGAGGTGGAGTTGATGGAGGTGGAGTTGACAGAGGTGGAGATGGAATCCGGAGATCGGAACTCGGTGTTACAGGATGTAACAGAAGGCTCCTGATGAGACACTCCAGTCACTGATTGGTCATGTCAGCTCTGCCATGCAACTCTGCCAGAATCTTTGTCCATCTGATGGCTCATATACTCTGGCCAGACAGGATGAGGAACTGGTGATCATGACACTCATCCCTTCCTGAGGAGTTTGACAGCTTCATGTCTGCATTACTGCTTCAAAAGGATATTAACAAAGCCAAGGTTATTGAAGCCTTTATCACGGAGGAGAACAACCATCTGCATCATTCTGTTCAATCAGCCATGCTATCCAACAAACCACCTACTTCAACATCCTCTAAATGGTGCAACTTCTGCCAAGCATCCACTCACAACACCAATGTTTGCTTTGCTCTAGCCAATGCCAAGAAGGCAAATCTGGAGCGCAGACAGACAGCTAAGCAGGAGAAGAAGCAGAAGCAGAAGGCAAAACAGGCAGATGACTCTTCCTCCTCTGTTGTTGAAGTTGCAGGATTGGCATTTACCACTGCAAGCATTCGCTCTCCTCATCATGCACACCTTGTCTCTGATACCAGTTCCCTTTGGTGCACTGATTCAGGGGCTTCATTACATATGACTCCACATTGCCATTGGTTTAAGGAACTCAAACCTCATAGAGCTCCCATTGAACTGGTGGACAATAGTGTTGTGTACTCTGAAGGGATTGGCATGGTGATGTTTTGCCCAAATGATCCAAACTTGAACCCTATACTGTTCAGCAATGTACTATACATTCCCAAACTTGCAAACAGCCTTCTCTCCATCCTTTTCTTGACCATGCACCATCAGATTCATGTGGAAATCATAGGAGTGGTTGTGAAATTCTCTTGGGCAAACTGATATGTACTGCAACGGTCAAAGAGAGACTGGCATACCTGGATGGCAACACTCTCTCTCACACTGCACACATTGCTGCGTCCAAGTCACTGGATCTACAACTCTGGCACCGTCATTTTGGGCACCTGGGGATTGATGCTGTCAAACAGCTGATCACGCAGAATATGGTGGAGGGGATGGACATCACATCAGACAATCCATTCCCCAAAATCTGTGAAGCATGCATTCATGGTAAATAACACCATGATTCATTCCCCAAGAAAGCCTCTTTCAGGGCCATGGACATCCTCCAACTCATCCATTCTGATGTTCATGGTCCATTGAAGGTGCCCACCGGACAAGGATTTAGGTACTGGATCACATTCATAGACGACAAATCTTGTTTTGTGAGCCTGTACTTGATCAAGACCAAGGACCAGGCATTAGACACATTCAAGCAGTTCAAAGCACTGGTGGAGAATCAGACTGGCAAACAGATCAAAACCCTGAGAGATGATAAAGGAGGAGAGTACTCATTGCACCAATTCTCTTTCCTGACCACATCCTCTGGGATCTTCAGGCAAAAGACTGCACCAGGAACACCACAGCAGAATGGAGTTGCAGAGCACTACAACAGGACTCTGGAAGAAGGCATTATCTCCATGTTACATGATGCCCAACTAGGTCCTTCTCTCTGGGGAGAAGCAGTGTTAGCATTCACTCTTCTCCACATCTGCTCTCCCACATCTGCACTATCCCATGGCACTCCATATGAAGCCTGGCATGGCCACAAGCCATCTGTTGCACATTTCAGGGTATTTGGTTCCACTGCATTTGTCCATGTCCCCAAATCCAAAAGGCACCACCTTGAACCACACTCTACCAAGTGCATCATGATTGGATATGAACATGGGACTAAGGCATGGTGACTGTGGGATCCAGCTAAAAGGAGGGTATTGATCAGCAGGGATGTCATTTTTGATGAATCTGGCCACTCACACACATCCACCACATACAATCCACCACAGCAACTTGTACAACTTCCTGATGATGTGCCCATTCACCAGACCACTACTTTACCTCCAGCTATTCCTCCAGCTACTCCCTCTTTACCACCATTGCCAGATGCTGCAACAGCATCCCCTCCACCATCCCCATCTCCACCTCTACCACCTGACCCTCCTCCAAGGTGTTCATCATGCATACACATCCCTCCCCAACCATGGTGGCTTGTCCCAAATGCTGCCCAGTACAGGAATCCTCCACCTGAGTCACAGAAGAGAGATGATCCAACTGAGGGGGTGGAACAGGCAGAATCTGCCATACCATCTGTCCAACATCCACTTGAGGAACTTGTCAACCTCAGCAACACTCTTGACCTCCCTGAACCATCCACTTATCAGGAGGCCATGTCTAGAGTTGATGGACCATGGTGGAGAGAGTCCTGCGATGAAGAATATCAGCCACCCATGGACAACAATGTTTGGATGGTGGTGGATCTCCCTGCAAGCAAGAAGGCTGTGGGTTCCAAATGGGTATTCAAACTTAAGAAGAACGCTGATGGATCCATTGAGTGCTTCAGATCTAGAGTGGTTGCAAAAGGATACACACAGAAGGCAGGGATTGACTTCACGGAAACATTTGCCCCTGTTGTGAGATTCAACACACTCAGAGTGCTCCTGGCTCTTGCTGCCCTTGAGGATCTGGAATTGGACCAAGTTGATTTCAAATCTGCCTATTTGAATGGGGATATTGAAGAGGAGGTCTACATGGAACTTCCAGATGGGTACAGGCAAGGAGACAAGGTTAGGAGACTAAACAAGGCCATCTATGGAACCAGGCAAGGAGGAAACAAGTGACATACCAAACTGGACCAAGCCTTCTATGACATGAGATTCACCAGATCCAAGGTGGACAGCTGCCTTTACCTCTACATCCAAGGACCCATCAAAGTCTACATCCCTGTCTATGTTGACGATCAGCTTATAGCATGCATGCAACAGTCACATCCATCTTGACAAAGTAAAGCTTGAGCTGTTGCAACACTTCAAAATGAAGGACAAGGGACCTGCCAGGTACATTGTTGGTCTGGAAATCTACAGGGACAGGAGAAAGAGGACATTGCACATTAATCAGCACAAGTATGCACTGGATGTTTTGAAGCGGTTCAACATGGAGAATTGCAAACCAGTGTCAACTCCTCTTGATCCAGGCTGTCATCTCTCCAAGGATCTCTGTCCACAGTCAAAGGAGGACATTGAGGCCATGAGAGGTGTTCCATACCTTGCCACCATTGGGAGCCTGAATTACCTTGCAATTGGAACCAGACCAGACATTGCACATGCGGTTGGTGAACTTTGCCAATTCAACTCAAATCCTGGTTTGGGTCATTGGAAGGTGGTACAGCATGTGCTCAAATATCTCAAAGGCACTGCTGAACTGGGGATGACGTATGGACCTCCAGACTCTGGCTCCCAGGCAATGCTCCAGGCCTACTGCAATGTCAACTATGCAGGGGGTGAGGATAGGAGATGGTCAACAACTGGATATGCCTTCTTCATTGGTAGAGCAGCAGTCAGTTGGAGCAGCAAATGGCAACCCACAGTGGAAACATCCTCATCTGATGCTGAATACATGTCAGCTAACTTTGCAGGATGTGAAGCCATGTGGTTAAAACAGTTGCTAACTGAACTTGGTTACCACCTTCCTCCAGTCACACTTTATTGTGACAGCCAACCTGCCATTGGGGTATCCAAGAACCCTGAACACCACTCCAGGATGAAGCTCATTGATGTTATGTATCACTGGTTGAGGGAAAAGGTGGAAAGGAGATTGCTGAAACTCCAGTTTGTGCCGACGAATGAGATGGTAGCTGATGTGCTAACCAAGAGTCTGGTGCATGCCAAACATGTGAAGTTCAGAGATGGATTAGGGATTGGTAGGATTGAAGGGACACTTCATTGAGGGAGTGTGTTGGAATGCACTGAAGGTCCCTAAAAAGATTGGTATGGATTGGATTATTCTATGAGGAGATATGAGTGTTTTATGTGTTACAAGTTTGCTTTTTTTGCTGAGTTTGTATTTGGCTGATCTAATAACACACATCTTTGCTTTTGAGCTCTACAGTTAATGGGACAAATCTTAGTCGATATACAAACTACTGTAATAGACAGAGAGTAGCCTATATAAGTATGTGGAGAATTGAATGCTAAAACTAAAACAATAAGACCATAAGACAGATATGGAGTACAACACAGAAAGGGGTTCAGAGTTTGGACCCAAGTCTGAACTGAAACTAAACAATAATAAAGAAGGAGGTTTGTTGTAACCCATAAGAAGAAACTACTTATAGAGAGAACAATAATGGAGTTTGGGGTTGATGGAGGTGGAGTTGACAGAGGTGGGGTTGATGGGGATGGAGATGAAGGAGATGGAGGTCTGGAGTTTGGACTTGGTGTTACAAGATGTAACAATGCCCAGTCATGATAATTTGAATCTGAGAGGATGGGGAACTTAGGAGAGGGAGTGTGGTTGGTGGAGGTGGTTGTAGACATGGTTTATAGATATGTGCAGCAAGGGATAGGTATGACTAGATGAGTTGGGTGAGATACAAGTATATTTTGAATAAGTATATACAAGTTCAAATGCAGTTTTTGATGATTGCAGGTGAACAGGTGATAGGATAGGTTCACGGTGGGTGTTGTGAGATGGTTAAAGAGGGTGGGAACACTATGTAGACAAGAGGCAATACAGACACAGGAAGTGCAGGAGGGTAAAATTAAGTGCAGAGCACTAAATCCAAGATGTAATAGTCCTAGGGGGGTCCAAAACGGTCCTGGAGTCATCCAGAGGGGTCCTAGGGATAGAGAAAATGGTCCAAATGGCACCAATCAACTCCCAGCAACTTCAGAGACAACAGGACTAAAGAGTGTAGGTATCTTCAAGTGCTGCATTGTTAAACCCTGTTCTTCCTGCCAGTGTCTCAAACTGTGCCATGCGTTCATCTGCTGATGTGCCAGTTGTCATCCTGAGATCATGTAACTTTGTCTGTACTGTTTGAGAGGAATTGGATCTCGTTGTGGGCCTATACTTCAGCAGAACCTGCAGTCATGAAAGAGAGGGCATATAGGATCTTGGTCTGCTTGTCTGGGAAAAATGCAGGCTGGATTGTGATGGCAAGCCTGATAGCACAAATGAACCCCTTTGTCTCTGTACAGTCTCCACTAAATTTCTCAACTGCCTTTATGGGATGAGCAGATGATGATGCAGGAGGAGATGTTAGAAGGGAGATGGTTGTGCTGCAGTGACAGCAGCAGCTGTGGCAGCCTCAGCTAGGTTGTTCTGGACATTGGCAAACTGGCCCTGAAGGTGTTGGTTCTGGAGTTGCAGCTGTTGGAGCTGCTGTGCTTGGCTGTTAAGCAAGGCTTGCAAGAAGGCACCACTTTCACCCAGAGTGTCCCAATAGGCCTCAGGAAGTTGATTGGTCATTGTTATAAAATAATGGGAATTTGCCTTGCTGGGGGGAGTAGAATTTGAATAGCAATTGAGGGAGTGATGGGAGCCTGATGTATGCATAGTTGAATTGAAGATATGCTTCAGGAGTATCTTAATATGAGTTTTGAAAGGGTTCTGTGACGTCCTCATCTAGATATTGACAATTTGAGTAGGCAGCAGGAGCAGATAACTCAAATTTGAGTGTATGCTCAATATAAAATCAGCCAGTGGTCGTATGGCTTCATAATTCAGGATTCTGATATATTATGCAATATTCTAGTATAATATGCAAAATCTTGTAGAAAGACATGTTCGTTTTAGAGTTATTCCAGATATGAATAGTTTTAGACACACAGATAGAATGAGTGAGAGATAATTACTCTAAATTGTTCAAGGGCAATACAAGCATAATTTATACATGATAAGGGGCCTCATGAATTTAAAAATCCTTTGTAAATGTTCTAGACCAATGATAGAATGTATGATGGAGGAATGATGTGGGGGATTGTCCATGATGTGAAAATGATGAAATAAAATGTAAGAAAAATGTCCAGACAGCTCTAGAACTCACAGGGGCTTCTCCTATTCCCTATACCATCCCTGTAATCATTTCCCCTTGTCCCCTTCTCCCCTCTGATACTCCTGACCCTTCTTTGTGCTCCTGTGCTCCTATCCTCTCTACCCCTCTTTCCAAATAACTCCAAGTTTATTTCCTCCTGAAGTGAGTCCAGATTGTAATAGTGGACTTACTTCCACATAACAGTCATGATATTGGTGTAGAGGGTAGGTAATAAGGAAAGTGTTTATAAAGTGTGAGGTCATCTTATGAGCTTGATCTTCTGTGAGGGCTACACTGATGATGAGGCCACAACCACAAGAGACTCAATAGATGAGAGCCAATAAGAGACAATGCCAGCTAGTACAGTGAATATCCTCACAGGTAAGTCTGAATTGTCATGATGGACTCATAACATGTGTGGGCAAATGATGTGCATATTACATAAGCAGCAGAGTTTGTGCACTTCAGCCAAAAGCAGCCACAGAAGGTTCTGATACCTTCCTGGACCTTCCACAAGGTTCTCCAGCCTTCTCTTTCCTTCTAGGGGCTTCTCTAAGTGTCAATGTTCTCTAATTAGTTGCATAAGCTAGATAGCCCATGTATATAAAAGGGCTGTAATAGCAGTGCAAATACCTTTTTATCATACACACACAGCAGTATTTACTCAAGCATTGAGTAATCATCACATAAGCAGCACACTTATATCAGCTACTCTTAAGGTATATTAGCTTTGATTGACTCTTGGAGAAGCTATAGCATGTCAAGGTGTGCTCTCCTATCTCTCTTCTATTGTTCCCCTATTATTCCTCTATCTTGGTTCTCCTATTCCTTGCATTATCCAGTATAAAGACATTGCCTGGTACAACACAGTTTCCTCAGCTTGATCTCTGGAGGGAGTAGTGCCAGGGTTTTGGGAAGAGAGGAGAAAGGGAGATAGGAACACAAGAGCATATAGGAGCCTCAGGAGGATTGAGAGGGGAAGGGGGTAAGGGGAAACAGTTACAGGGATGGTATAGGGAATAGGAGAAAGTCCCTGTGAGTTCCAGAACAGCCTGGACACTTTCTTATGTTTTATTTCATCATTTTTCATATCATAGACAACCCCCCACATCATCATTTCATCATCCACTCCATCATTGATCTAGAACATTTATGAATGACTTATCCATTCATGAGACTCATTATCATGTATAAATCATACTTGTATTGCACTTGAATGGACTAGAGTAATTATCTCTCACTGCTTCTATCTGTGTGTCTAAAACTATTCATATTTGGAATAACTCCAGAACAAACACCACTGTCTTCAAGCTTTTGCATATTCTACTAGAGAATTGCAATACTATCTGAATCTCAAATTATCAAGCCATACAACCATTGGCTGTTTTTCTATTAAGCATACACTCAGATTCAAGTCATCTGTTTGTGCCATCTGCTTAATTAATCCATATCTAGGTGAGGAATCCATCAAATTCTATCAAACCTCATATGAAGATACTATTCAAGAATATCTCTCATTTGACTATACATACACCCAGTCAACATCATCCCCCCACTTGCTATTTGACTTCTACTCCTCATGGATTCACCTCAGCAAAGCAGTTATAGGAATTTATTTTTATAACAGTGCATGAGTGCTCTTCAAGGTCACATGACATATCATATCAGCAACCAACCCATTGTGTATACTTGTGGGCTCAAATACACAAAAATGTGAAATATAAGTGCATTCAATAGAACATTTGAAATACCTTTGAACTACTAAATAATAGCCCTTATTTGAAGTAGTTGAGAAGTGCATATTCCCCAACACTATCTCCCCTTTCAAATGTTTGCTTCAGCATGTTCTCCTCCTCATAAATCTTGATAGAAGCAGTGAAAGAGCTTGAAGTTGTGACCAGCATGGGCCTTTTGAAGCTTGAGTCACAGGGGGAACTTTCTGGAGAGTTGTAGTGTATATTAGAAGGTGGAATAAAGAAGGATAATCAATTCTTGATCTGCTCTTGCAGCAGCTGAGCAATGGAGGGTTGTCACTTGATAACTTGCATGTTCTGTTCTGTGGCTTTTTGACATCATAAGGTTTAGGATAAGTCAGGCTATGACTAGCCTTGCTGGAGGCAATGCCTAGTGGAATCAACTGGGGAGTAGTCATGGGTCCTGCTTTTGTTTCTGCACTCAACTCTGGCTCCTAGAATATAAGCTGAAATCTCCGCTGGTGGTTTTATGTTAGAACTATCAGGACTAATGACTATATGATGCATACACAAGTCCACTTTGTGATCTCTATTATAGAAACCTCTGCATGCATCTATAAGCATGTGTTTGTTCTCAAGGTCCCTGTATATTCATTATTCTCACAGACAAGGTTGTAGACATGTTCTCTTAGGTCCAGAGGCCAGTTCCATGTCATATCTTCACAGATAATACAGATATTTTCAGCCTTAGCAATTCAGGCACTGAGCTGGTGACTGGTTTGCTGCTATTTTTCAATCCATCCCTTCTTCAAGAACTTATATGCAAGATAGCCATCAGAAGGGAATGGAGGTATAATCATATCTATATCCTGGAAGTGGGAGTCAGTGGGAGCATATAGTCTTCTTTGTCTCCCTTCCACCCAATGGTGGCTGCTAGTATGACCAAGGTGTGCATGCAGACACTGATAAAATGTAGCAAATATGAGAGTGGAGATGACCTAGATCATATCACAAAGTCCAATGATTTAGTGTAGTATCTGGCACACTATCTGGGTTATTACAGATGGCTCCAAGACTGGAGTTGGAGCTGTCTATAGACAAGAGAAAGACTGGCAGACCTGTTGGCCTGCTGGATTCTTGTCCAAGAAGTATAGCCATGCTCAAAGCCCTAATGAAATGAGACAAACTACTAGGATGAAAATTTGTCCTAGTAACCAATCACAAAGGCCTCAAATACTTTGAGACCTAGAAAAATCTGTCTCCTAGACAGATTAGGTAGTGGGAATTCCTATCCCACTTCAACTCCACTACCCTGCATGTAGATGGGATAGAGAACAAAGTAGCAGACTGTTTGTTACACTGATGACTCTCCAACAGAAAGTCACCTCAACTACATCCATGTGAGCACAGATGTATGTCTTGACCCTGAAGGAGAGCTGCTCTCTATGGAACAGTTTGTCAAGATCAGAACAGCAGCAGTCACCCAAAGATGACTGCTTGAGATAAAAGAGAACAGAGTGCTGGAAGCTGAAGCACTCAATGCTCAAGTAGAATCATCAATGATGTGGAGGAGCACTACCTTGTACCTTGCATTTCAGCCAATTTGATTGGCACATAAGGCAAGAACAGGATTTCCCCAACTAAAAATAATAATCAGTATTATACAATCTACCATCACTGTTTCACTCACCATTGCCCACTCACACATGTCGTCACACTTTATGCATGTATTGCATATGAGGTCCAGTTCAGACTCCTCGTCCAGGTCATGGATGATCTCCTTGCCTTTCACGGCCACCTTTGTCAAGGCCCTCTTCTTTGCTGCCTCCACCCTGACTCAGGTGACTTCAGCGGCCCTCATGTGAGCCGCCTCCTCCCTCTTTATCTTCTTCTCTTCTTCTGCCTTCTTTTTCTCTGCAGCATTAGCCTCCATGATCAACTTGTCCAATTTGGCATGTTGCTGGTGAAGTTTGTCCACAGAGGGCATAGCAGATGGTGATAAGAGACAAGGAGGGAATGACACACATTTTAAGAATTGGCCCAGTCTCATGTGCCAATTTAAATGCATATACCAACATTTTTCCCACAATGCTGACTAAGATCTCATGGGCTCAATCTAGAAGGGAGATACTGTTACATCCTGTAACACCAAGTCTGATCCCTGGGCTCCACCTCCATCTCCTTCTACTCCATCTCCATCAACTCCACCTCCATCAACCCCAAACTCCATTATTGTTCTCCATATGAGTAGTTTTCCTCTTATGAGTTACAACAAGCTTATATCTTTTATATTGCTTAGTATTAGTTCAGACTTGAGTCCAAACTCCAATTCCTCTCCATGTTGTATTCCACATCCGTCTTATTGTTCTATTGTTTTTAGTTTATCATTCAATTCTTCACATACTTATATGGGCTACTCTCTGCATGTTACAGTAGTTTGTATATCGACTGAGATTTGCCCCATCAACTTCTTGGTTGCTAGCTTCTTGGCAAGTCAAACTCTGGATTCCTAATCCAACACCATACTCCAAACTCTGAAATATTGGACCAACAATCTGAGAGGGCACAACACACAAGTTGAAGCCAAGTCCACTCGATCCAACTCAATAGTTATTATCCCCACTCTGTCTCCAGTCAATCTGGAACAGTGAAGTCCCTTCCTTTCCCTCACTAGCATTCAAACTCTGGTTACTCCATTGAACCCCTATCCAGCACTTAACATATTGGTATAATATAGAATATTTAGATATACAAATACCAGGTGAGGATTCAAGGTATATTAAATTATTTGACCAGTATAGTATAAGAAAGAATGAGTGAAAGAAATTAAGTGTAGTGGGAGTAGAATATTCCCTTGAAGCAGTAAATGAAAAAAAAAATTATTATTTTTGAGAATCATGTCAAAATATCAAAATGTGTTTTAAATCTAAGTAAATTATATAAATTTGAGAATCATGTATGAAATATCAAAATATGTTTTATTATAAGTATATTATGTAAAACTTGAGAAAATGGGTTGTATATACATATTTGATGTATTTCTGAACAAGTGTAATGGGGAAAAAAAGAATTATTTTTGAGAATCATGCCAAAATATCAAAATATGTTTTAATCTAGTATATTGTGTAAAATTTGAGAATCATGTTGAAATATGAAAATAAGTTTTAATCTAAGTGTATTGTAAAATTTGAGGAAAATAGGTTGTATATACATATTTGATGTATTTCTGAACAAGCATCTGTGATTTGCTGCCCCATATTGATGGCAGCTTTTTCTGCTATGGGGCTGCCTGAGCACTAGCTTTGCTAATACTCTTCATCTCATGCTGATTGTGCATGAGTTGCTTGGTCAATCTTGTGATTGACTGGTGGGTTTCACACCACTCCATGCTGCATGATGCCCTAGTGGAAGTATTGCTACTTCTACTTGTGCTTGTCTCATGGTCATGTTCCTTTCCTTTAGGAATGTTGGAGGCAGTCAATAACTGTCTCCTCTTTTCTTTTCTTGTCAAAGTACCACTCAATGAGGGGTTCTTGTTTGACAGGTGATCTATTGTATGATCATCTGTGCAGTCTTGCAACCATGATGACTCTCCTCCTAGAGTCTTCCTTACAAGAAGTCCCTACAACTTCTCTAGGGTCTAGCTCCCCTTCATGGAAGCTTCTACTGCTGGCTATGTGCTGCCATTCATCATTTATGATGTCCTAGGCACTGCCAGCACAACTCACTCTGCTTTGAGTCATCATTATGATGGCTCCTTTTCTTCTGCTTCTGTAGACTAACTAATTGCTCACTTGTATGAGTGACTGGGAGGGTTGGTATACATCTATACACCAGTAACAGCTGGTTTTCTAGTACTGGCTGGAAAACTTCAATAAAGAGGAATAATCAGCAAATTCTTCCTATGGAAGTTCAAAAATGTGTAAGGTTAGACTTAGCTCACACTGACACAACCAAGTTATATTGGTTGTGCTATGTGCAACAGTGGTGTGATAAAATCTAAGTGTGTTCTAACTACATGTGGACCCACATTTATACTTGGGCCCGCTATTATATAATAACTATACATATGCACCCTATGGGCACTTATATCTATCAAGAAAAGCAGCACTCCTTAAGGGAATGCTGTATATACTAATATTAATGTCTACATATTACTCTATAGTAAGTAAGTACTTACAAAACCCTTATCCAACACCAACTTGTATTCAAACTCATTTTGAATCATATTAACCTCATGACAAGTTGACCTCATTCAAGCTGAGCAACATGTCTACCTCAACAATTTGACAACAACAACAACTCAAGGTTGACCCATCTACTCCTTTGGCTGCTCAACCAGAGTGACCTATTGCCTCTATTACTCCTGGCTTCTTGCACACTAGATCTCCACAAGATTCCCAAGAAGCAGGGAATCACAACAGCTGCATATAGCTGCTGTCAGTGTTGACAGATTGGCCAAATCTATGTATAATCATAGGAGCCAACAGAAGTCAACAGCACAACCAGATAGACCACACATAGACAACAAAACAATCTCTGGGTATTGGGAAATTGGTGGAACACTAGCCCACTGTCTATTAGACAGTGAAAGTGAGGGGATAATGATATCCCCTGACTTCACATGCACGACAGGTATGAAAACCTTTGCGCTGGAGCAACCCATTGCACTGCAATTAGCATGCGTTGGGAGCAGGAGTACCATAAATTATGGTACTCACACAACCATAAAATTTGGTAGTTAGGACATTGAAGAATATTTCAATGTCACTAACGTTGAGTATTACAATGTAATACTCAGTACCCCATTCCTACAAAAGCTAGGAATATGCCTGGACTTAAATGGCCCAGGCCAAATCATGATGCGAACTGAAGAAGTCCCCACCAATGAAGAGCATAATACTGATGCTCTTTGTACCCTGTCATGGGGTATAAACTCAATATGAAGGAGTATTGGCATGGATAAACGATGCCAAGGGAGTAACTCTAAACACAAGCTACCCACAATGCAGTCCTTCCTAAAAGAAGGACTAGACTCGGTAAAGGACCCCCCAATGGAGGATCCAAATAAGAGCATGAGGCGAATAGCTTCATCTTGTGAAGGATCAACCGCTTACATGGCTGGTCAGATCCCTCAGTTAAGGGATCAATGGAAAGAAAAGTACACTGACCTATTTGGCAGCATACCCTTAGAACTTCCCTCATTTAGGGAAGTTAACCACAAGATTAATCTCATGGATCCTGACAAGTGAATACATTATTGCTTGCCTAAGTGTCCAGAGCACCACCAAGCAGAACTTTCAGAGAAAGTTCTGCAATACACCACTGCTAAATGGTGGGTATTGGCTACAGCCCAGCAGGCTGTATCAATGCTATGCATTCCCAAGAAAAATGGGAAGCTCCACACCATGTTCAACTTGCACAAACAGAATGATAATACGGTGAAGGACTAACACCCTTCCCTGATCAGGACAACATGATGTTGCCCGCTGTACATATCAATTTAAACTCGATATGTCTGAGGCATATGAACAGATACACATCAGACCAATGGATATACCCATGATGGTGTTTGCAACCATCTTGAGGACATTCATCAGTCAAGTCATGCAGCAAGGGGACTGCAATGCCCCCTCAACATTTCAGTGGCTCATGACAGCCATCTTCCAAGAATATATTGTTATTCGTCCATGTATATCTGGATGACATATTTGTGTACTCTCATACTATACAAGAGCACAAACACCACCTAGAGATGGTATTCACTGAGCTCAGGAAACCACATATGTTTTTGATCAAGGATAAGATCAATCTATACTCAACAAGTATGGATTGCCTTGGTCACCTAATAGATGACCAAGGCATGCATGCAGATGCTGACAAAATGCAGCAAATACGAGAGTAGAGATGACCTAGGTCATACCACAAAGTCCAATGTTTTCTTGGACTAGTGCAGTATCTGGCGCACTATATGCCAGACATAACTGCATACACAACCCCTTTATTGGGTTGTGCTCATAATAATTGTCCATTCTTATGGACACCGCCGCTAGAGAAATGCTTCAAAAGCATCAAGCTCCTAGTATGTAGGGCTCCAATATTGATGTCAATAACCCTGATACTATTTGGGTTATTACTGACGGCTCCAAGACTGGAGTAGGAGCCATCTATGGACAAGGAAAAGATTGGCAGACCTGTTGGCCTGCTGGATTCCTATCCAAGAAATTTAGTGCTGCACAACAGCACTATAAGACTCATGAGCACAAGACTATAGCTGTGCTCGAAGCCCTAATGAGATGGGAAGATAAGCTACTAGGACAAAAGTTTATCCTAGTAACTGACCACAAGGGTCTTGAATACTTTGAGACCCAAAAGAACCTGTCTCCTAGACAGATTAGGTGGTGGGAGTTCTTATCCCCTTTCAACTTTACTACCCTGAATATAGACAGGGTAGAGAACAAAGTAGCGGATTGTCTATCGTGCTACTATGCTGATGACTCCCTAACAGAGAGTCATCCCAACTACATCTACATAAACACAGATGAACATCTCAACCCTGAAGGAGAACTGCTCCCCATGGAATAGTTTGTCAAGATCAGGACAGCAGCAGTCACCCAAAGGCGACTGCTTGAGAAAAAAGAAAACAGAGTGCTAGAAGCTGAAGCACTCAATATTCAAACAGAATCATTGAATGATGATTCTAATTCCTCTAAAGAAATAGAGGACATTGGAGTGATGTCATCAGATGATGATGGAACACCATTGCGATCCCATGTTGAGCATGGGATCAACCTCATGCAGATTGTACAAGGTACATTAGAAAGGATACTGTCCTTTCTAAGGTGCTGGAAGCACCTAAAGAGCATGCACAATTTGGTGTGTGTGATGGTCTAATATGGACTAAAAATACATACAAATGCGATGTCATCTGTATACCCTGCTCAGCATTCCTGAAGGGGAGGAGGCTGGTTGAGATAATAATCAACCATGCGCACCAAGTAGTTGGCCATTTTGGTCAACTAAAGACCACGAATTACATTTGATGGTCATACTGGTGGGCATGACCACCAATGTTGAATCATTCTGCACTTTGTGCATGAAGTGCCAAATGAATAAAGACAGTACAAAGAAATCCACAGGGCTTCTTCATAGCTTGCCAGTACCAGATCGGCCCTGGCAATCGATAGGTATGGACTTTATGGGTCCATTATTAAAATCAAATGACTATGACTACCTACTGGTAGTCATAGATTGCTTCACGTTGCAGGTACATATAATACCTACGAACATGCATGTAACAGCAAAAGGAGTAGCATGGCTATTCCTTAAAGAAGTTGTATGCCTTCATGGTGTACCAGACTCAATTGTGTCTGATTGAGATTCAAAATTCATGTCTATCTTTTGGTGTGAACTACAGTGGATAATGGGAGTGAAACTCCTCATGTCCACAGCATTCCATCCACAAATGGACAGAGTGATGGAATGAGTGAATCATTCCATTGGCCAAATACTTTGTACCATTGTATGAAGTGAACAGAAAGATTGGGCACACAAGTGTCCAATGGTGGAGTTTGTGCTAAACTCCAACATAAGCTCAACAATGGGATTTACTCCGTTTGAGCTTAATCACAGGTATATATATGCCTAGAATAGGATGCCCATGAACAATGACACCAAGTTCTGTTATTAGTGAGTCCATTAACTCACTTTGGACCTACTTCATGAGCAATTGAGCCGGAATCATGGGAGAAGAGGGATAAAGGGGATAGGGGGACAGGAGCACAAAGGAGGCTCAGGGGGATCAGAGGGGAGAAGGGGACAAGTGGAGATGATTATAGGGATGGTATGGGGAATAGGAGAAGGCCCCTGTGAGTTCTAGAACTGCCTGGACATTTTCTTACATTGTTATGCACTAGGTCTGATTGGGGGTTGGAGATTGGGTCAGAGATTGGGTCAGAGTTGGAGCGGGAATCAGGGTGCGTCATGGAGGTCAGAACAGACTTGGCTTCAGCTTATATGCTGCACCCTCACTTACACCAGTGTCCAAGATTTCGGAGATGGAGTACAACTTAGATAGTTAGGATTGGACTTAGGAACTAGGTGTGATTCAATATTCAAACTGGGGAATGAAGTCCCTAGTCAGGCAACTTAAATACATATTTGAAATCTAATGATAATTACTCTGGTGATGGGTCTCCAAGGCCAACGGCCTTACATGAATATGTCTGAGTCTGATGGGGATGGATGTCTGGGTTCCTATGGTGATGGTGATGCATCAATTGGAACTGAAGATGGATGGGTGAGATTGGCAGTGACAATTGGACAGATGGATGGGTGAGATTGGCAGTGACAATTGGACAGATGGATGGGTGAGATTGGCGGTGACAATTGGACAGATGGATGGGTGAGATTGGCGGTGACAATTGGACAGATGGATGGGTGAGATTGGCGGTGACAATTGGACAGATAAATGGAGACATGATGGTTTCCAAATGGAGTAAAGATTTCATGTGCGTGGGAATCTGAGTGGATTGGATGGGGATCTGGGCATTAATGAATATAGTCATAACAGTATCTCTCTATTTAAGGTTGAGCCCCTGAGGCCTCATGTCTGTGAATTGAATAGGTGAGACAGTAGGGTGCAGTCGGAGTTATACTGGAGGTCTGGAGACATAAAAGGAGGGGCATGTTTGAGGTCTTATCCTCAACGATGTCAAACCCTTTGGCAAACATGAGTGTGGCCAAGCTTGAGCAATTGCTCCTGGCCTGATGGAAGGAAGAAGAAGAGGAGTGGAGATAGAAGGAGGAGGAGGAGGAGGAGCATGTATGGAAGGAGGAGGAGGAGGAGGAGCATGTATGGAAGGAGGAGGAGGAGGAGTGGAAATGGAAGGAGGAGGTGGAGGCAGAATGGAGACGGAAGGAGGAAGAAGCAAAGGCTGAACAGAGACGGAAGGAGGAAGAAGCAAAGGCTGAGCAAGCATGCAGGGTTAAGGAGCTTGTGGCCACAATGGAGGCCGTGAGGCTGAAGGAAGTGGAAGAGCAGGCACATGAGCTAGAAGCTGCCATGGAGGTAGAGGAAGAGGTGACTGGGGCAGGGGTGACTAGTCACCTGGGGAGTCCAAGTGTGCCAATACAGGCGGAATCCCCTGAGGTTGCCATTGTCTTGATTACATGGATGGAGTTGACCCGTCCAACAACTGTCCCTCCAGTAGGCTCGCCGTTGCATCTGCAGCCATGGCCATTACTTGTGGTGGGAGTGGCTGAAGAAGATGATGTGGCGCAGGTGGAGAGAGCGGAAGTGGAGGCAGATCCTGATGCCAACATGGAGCTAGCTCAATGCAAATGCAGAGCCCAAGGCAGGTGTGAATGTCAGGACAGATATGGAGCCGGATCTGACCTCAAATTGCTACGAGGAGATGGCTTGGGTAGCTGCAGTTGAAGCTCGCAAGAGGGTGGAGCTATATGCTGCTACCACCAAGAAAAATCTTGAGGTCACGGTCTTTTCATTGAAGGCACACCCGAGTGCTGATACAGAGAAGTGGGAGGCGGATTGATGGGTCATACATATGGTGCAAGGTGGAGAGTCGCATATTGGTGACTCATAAGAAGGAGTTGTGTGTCACTAGGTCAGCAATCCAGCTTCGCAAGCATGAGATGGAGAAGGCGGTGGCAGAACAGGAGGACAAGGAGGAGGAGAGGGAGCACTTGGAGGCCATGTCAAGAAGGAGTGGACCACCCAAGGCTCTGGCTCCGATGGAGCCATTTGGTGGGCCCAGCATAATTTGCAACTTGTGTCATGACGTGGGTGTGGAGTGTGTATGGCCCACTGGTCCAACTCGCCACCTTTGGTCCTGCGATTGTTGTCAGGGTTGGAAAGGAGGGTGTAGGATCGATGGCAAGTTCAATCCCTGAAGTTGGAGTGTCAAGCCCTGACTAGTGCCACTGTACAAGGAGGGGCGGAGAAAGAACCAGAAGGTTGTCTGACCAAAAAGTGGTGGACAGAGATGGGTGCTGTGGCAGCTGGGGGTAGCAGTGTCAGATTGGAAGAAGCAACAACCAGGGCAGGTACAGGGCATGTCTCTGCACCCAACAGTACCATGGGCCAGCTTATCTGG
Organism: Cantharellus purpuraceus; assembly: GCA_025174535.1. Lineage (NCBI taxonomy): Eukaryota > Fungi > Basidiomycota > Agaricomycetes > Cantharellales > Hydnaceae > Cantharellus > Cantharellus purpuraceus. The sequence continues at coordinate 1,451,033 of JALBUN010000010.1, forward strand.
CTGGTTAACCTGCAGTTGGAGCACCTCCAGCGGACAGAGGGGTTGTTAGTGGAGTTAGTGGAGACGATGAAATGGAAGGAGGTTCTGGAGGGTCGGTGGACTGCTGAGTTGTGTCAGCTGCGGAAGTTCATGGCCCCCTTGGACAAGGATTTGGACCTGGGGGATGAGAAAGATTGGGTGTTGGATGTGGAAGTGATGATGAATCGGAGACGAAGCCTGAGGTAGACAAGGGGAAGGGAAAAAGGAAATGCAATGTATAGCTTATAAAATGAAAATGATTTTGATTGTAATATTTTGGAGCAGAGAAGAAATGGGATGGAGTGAGATTCTTTTGGAGGTTGGGTAGACTTGTAATTCCTTTTGTGACTTGTAATAAAATGATGATGCAAAATAATAGAATTAGTGTCAGTAATGGAACTTAAAGATTCATAAAGGTGCATGAGCTAGAAGCCGCCATGGAGGTAGAGGAGGTGACCAGGGCAGGGCAATTAGTCACCTGGGGAGTCTGAGTGTGCCAATACAGGCAGTAACCCCCAAGGTCACCATTGTCTCGATTACATGGACGGAGTCGACCTGTCTGACAACTGTCCCTCCAGTAGGCTCACCATTGCATCTGCAGCCACGGCTGTTATTTGTGGTGGGTGCGGCTGAAGAAGATGACACGGCGGAGGTGGAGAGGGCAGAGGTGGAGGTGGATCCCAATGCCAATATGGAGCTTGATGCAAATGCAGAGCCTGAGGTGGGTGTGGATGTCGGGACAGATATGGAGCTGGATCTGACCTTGAATTGTTACGAGGAGATGGCTTGGGTAGCTGCAGTTGAAGCTCACAAAAGGGTGGAGCTATATGCTGCTACCACCAAGAAGAACCTCAAGGTTGTGGTCTTTTCATTGAAGGTGCACCTGAGTGCTGATATGGAGAAGCGGGAGGCGGACCGGAGGGTCATATGGTGCAAAGTGGAGAATTGTGTATTGGTGACTCATAAGAAGGAGCTGCATGTTGCTAGGTCAGTGATCCAGCTTTGCAAGCACAAGATGGAGAAGGCGGTGGCTGAACAGCAGGACAAGGAGGAGGAGAGGGAGCACTTGGAGGCCGCATCGAGAAGGAGCAGACCACCCAAGGCTCTGGCTCCGACGGAGCCATTCAGCAGGCCCGGTGTAATTTGCGACTTGTGTCGTGATGCAGGCATGGAGTGTGTGTGGCCTACTGGCCCAACTTGCTGCCTTCGGTCCTGCAATTGTTGGGTTGGAAAGGAGGGTGTAGGATTGATGGCAAGTTTGATCCCTGAAGTTGGAGCATCAAGCCCTGACTAGTGGTACAAGGAGGGGCAGAGAAAGAATCAGAAGGTCATCCAACCAAAAAGCGGCGGACAGAGACAGGCACTGTGGCAGCTGGGGGTAGCGGTGTTGGATTGGAAGGAGCAATGATCGGTGCAGGTACGGGGCACGTCTCTGAGTTGGAGTAGATGAGGAAGGTAAGGGAGTCAGAGTGGGAAAGAGTGGATGCGTTCAGACAGACCTCGTTTGTCATATGGGGAGTACCAACACAGCCCTCAGCCCATACAGAGGCTATAGGACTGCTTACTATTTTTTTTGGTCCATCGCTTTAGCATCGGACTTGTCCGTCGTGGCATTGGTGGCACAGCCCTTTGCCTTTGCTGCAGATGAGGTTGCCTTGTTGCAATCCTTGGCTTGGTGGTCAGGCTTTCCACAGAACAGACAGAGGTTGTTGTCCATGCAGCGCTGGCATTCCTGCTGGGTAAGTTTTCCATCTTTCCCCAGCTTGGTGGCGAGCTCCAGAGCTATTGCCAGTTCTGGAGTTGTTCTGACTGGAACCGGAAGTGGCAGCATTACCAGTGTTAGACTTCTGGCCTGAGTTGGTGGTGGTCTTCTTATCAGACCCCTTGTTGGACTTTGGGGTCTTGTCCAATGATTTGTCTGATTTGTTGTTGGCCGAATTTTCACGGGAGACCTCAGATTGATGTTCCCAATAACAGGCGTCAATGGATTGGGCAAGCTTGTGAAGGTTTACCAAAGTATCTGGCTTACCAACGCATGATATCTCATCCTTGATGCAGGATGGGAGTCCAGCGTAAAATTGATGTTGGAGTGCAGCATCGCCCCATTGGACTTTTGGGGCTAGCTGCTGGAAACTCACAATGTATTTTGTGATTTTGTGATTTTCCTTCATCTGAAGTCAATTGAGTTCATTCTCAGCATCAGCCTCAGAGTTGTAAGTACCAAAATTGGTCCAAAGTTCAGAGATGAAGTCGGAGTAGTCTTCTGACCATATCAGATCATTGGAGTTGTCCATGAGTGCTGGCTTGAAGTAGTCCAGTGCAGTGCCCTTGAGATAGGACATGGCAAATGTGAACACATCAGGGCAATCGTGGAAGTTCAACCAGCATTGCACCAAGAATGGCTGGAGCTTGCACAGATTGGAGCCATCGAATGGGTTGGGTTCCCAGACCTTGGTCTGGGACTTAGGAACTTGTGGTGTACGGATGCTGCTGGTGAGCAGGGAGATGACTTGCGCTAGGTTTGGGGAGGGCGAAGTGTTGTCCTCTTCATTGACGGCCTCTATACGGTCCGTCGGTTCTTCGATGACCTCGGGGATGGTGTTGATGCTGGGAGCAGGCACCTTGACAGTTTGTACCTGTTTGGAATTGGCGGTGGATTGTGGCATTGGTAGGAGTGAGTATGACAGTTTGAATATACTGTTACGCACTAGGTCTGAATCGGGGGTTGGAGATTGGGTTGGAGGTCAGGTTGGAGGTTGGGTTGGAGTTGGAGAGGGAGTTGAAGTATGTCATGGGGGTCAGAACGGACTTGGCTTCGGCTTATGTGCTGTGCCCTCACTAATACCGGTGTCCAAGATTTTGGAGATGGAGTACAACTTAGAGAGTTAGGATTGGACTTAGGAACTAGGTGTGATTTGATATTTGAACTGGGGAATGAAGTCCCCAGTCGGGCAGCTTAAATACATATTTGAAATCTAATAATTACTCCGGTGATGGATCTCTGAGGCTGACAGCCTTACATGAGTATGTCCGAGTCCGACAGGGATGGATGTCTGGGTTCCTATGGTGATGCTGATGCATCAATCAGAACCAGAGACGGATGGGCAAGATTTGGCTGTGACAATTGGACAGGTAAATGGAGACATGACGGTTATAGATTTCATATGCATGGGGATCAGATGGGGATCTGGGTGTTAATGAATATAGTCATAACACACTTGCCTTAAAGGTGAGGCCCAGGAATGGTTCTACAGAAATGTAGAACACTACAACAGGGCAATCCAAGGGTTGCAGCATAGATTTCTACATACACTGATGCATCATCATGCATCAAATAAGTTTGATTCTGTAATGTAGAGTCAAAGGACCATTCGTGAATTAATGAACAATCTAGAAATGTATATGGGCTGCATGATAATGCCACCAGACATGTACACATTCAGGAAGAGGTTTGTGACCACAATGCATGAACAATGCTGAATTTAGTAGCATCATGCAGTTATATGAGACCGCTCAAATGATACAACATGATGCCATCATGGTATGTGACATCCAGATAACACAACTAATGCATCCCCCATGACTCATAGACCAGTAGTCAATAGAACTACTGGTATGACAAATGCAGGAAGCTGACCCACACACCCCATGGATGTGTGTACATGGCTCCCAATATGCACTCATGACAAGTGAGTGCACCAAGGCCAGAACCCCATAGTGGCAGCTCCAGATTCAATACCAACAATTACCCCTTAAGGGTAATTATCAATTGAAACCACCAATGCATGTGAGTGGTGTCGGTTTGCTTATGGAATAGATCCTATAAGCCTGTGCACAATGGTCCTAGCAAACAGACAGTGTGTAACACAGTTGTTCAGCATGCCAAAGAACAGTCAGGCCAAAGGGGTAGTACTCAGTAATGGGTAAGTGTAATAATACACTGTGTCTGGTGAGGGTGATTAAGAGGGGCACTGTCAAAATAAGGTATAGTGCTCTGTGGTTGGAAGATGAGGGTGAGCAGGAGGGATGGCTAAGATGGTAGATCATGCTCTGGGACTTTCTGGCAAGATGGTTGATTGTGCTCTGTGACTGGAGGACAATGGGGAGCCCAGTTGGGAGGTATGAAAAGGCTGGTTTCAGGAGATGTGACCTCTTGGTGGGGGGGGGAAATCTGATCATTGAACCAAGGTGCTTTACCTCAGTGTAGAGCTGATGCAGAGTGTAGAGCATAGACTTAGAGCATGACTTTGACTTTAGTGTGTTGGCTAAAAACTTGTTGATTGATCCAAAAGGCAAAAACTAGCACCTTTTATATACAAATCCCCAGGGCACAACGACACAATAGGAGGAGCAAATGATGCAATATGATGCAAGAAATGCTGATCAAGCCAGCTGACAAAGTGTGAAGTTGAACTACTAATGGGGAAATCATGGAGAAATGAAGCAGCACATAGGGGTAATCTTTGTAATAATAGGAGATGATGAGTAATAAAAGAACCAAAAATAGAACAAGGATGAGTAAGTTGTGTATGAATGAATTAAAAGATGAAACAGAGGTGAGTCATATAAAAGAGCAATAGAAATGTCCACTAATACCATCTTCCCTATGGCTCTGAAGGTAAGTTGACCCTGAGTCACATGAGGACTTCAGTCAGCAACCACAACAAATACTCCTTATTGTCTTGGTGATCCATCTCCATATGGTATCCTGTTCCAAGGGTGTTTGGTCCCTTTGCCTGACACGATGTAACCTGAGTCAGATTGAAGTGGGAGGATAAGTTGGTGATGGTGACTGAAACTCTACCTCATGTTCGACTCTTTTGTCTGTGTTATGATATAGAGGTGAAATGCTGAGGAATGTATATGGTTCAATGGAATCATGAAAGAAAGCTCAGCATATTTTTGATAGTCCTCTGTGTCCAGAGACCAGTGTGATGTATTATTAGAAGAGATGTTGTAGAGAGGAATAGAATTGGAAGCCATGTGAATGATGATGAAAGGATTGGTGTGAATAGAAGGCTGATAATAATCAATGGTGAGGAAACATGAGTGATGATCAATGGCTAGAAATAGAGACTGAGGTGGAAAGGGAGTTGTGGTGCTATTTAAAAGCTTGATACAAAAGATGCTGGTGAAGTTTGTGTAGAGCTCAAAAGCGAAGTTGTATGTTATTAGATAAGCCAAAAATACAAACTCAGCAAAAAAGCGAAATTGTAACACATAAAACACTCATATCTTCTCACAGAATAATCCATATCATACCAAACTTTCCAGGGACCTTCAGTGCATTCCAACACACCCCCTCAATCAAGCGTCCCTTCAATGCTCCAAATACCCAATCCATCTCTGAACTTCACATGCTTAGCACGCACCAGACTCTTGGTTAGCACATCAGCTACCATCTCATGTGTTGGCACAAACTGAAGTTTCACCAATCTCCTTTCCACCTTTTCCCTCAACCAGTGATACATGACATCAATGTGCTTCATCCTGGAGTGATGTTCAGGGTTCTTGGATACGGCAATGGCAGGTTGGCTGTCGCAATAAAGCGTAACTGGAGGAAGATGGTAGCCAAGTTCAGTTAGCAACTGTTTCAACCACATGGCTTCACGTCCCGCAAAGTTTGCTGACATGTATTCAGCATCAGATGAGGATGTTGCCACTGTTGGTTGTTGTTTGCTGCTCCAACTGACTGCTGCTCCACCAATGAAGAAGGCGTATCCAGTCGTTGACCATCTCCTATCCTCATCCCCTGCATAGTTGGCATCACAGTAGGCCTGGAGCATCGCTTGGGAGCCAGGGTCTGGAGGTCCATACGTCAATCCCAGTTCGGTAGTCCCCTTGAGATATTTGAGCATGTGCTCCACCGCCTTCCAATGACCTAAACCAGGATTTGAGTTGAATTGGCAAAGTTCACCAACTGCATGTGCAATGTCCGGTCTGGTTCCAATCGCAAGGTAATTCAGGCTCCCAACAGCGGCAAGGTACGGAACACCTCTCATGGCCTCAATGTCCTCCTTTGACTGTGGACAGAGATCCTTGGAGAGATGACAGCCTGGATCAAGAGGGGTAGACACTGGCTTGCAATTCTCCATGTTGAACCACTTCAAAACATCCAGTGCATACTTGTGCTGGTTAAGGTGCAACGTCCTCTTTCTCCTGTCCCTGTGGATTTCCAGACCAACAATGTACCTGGCAGGTCCCATGTCCTTCATTTTGAAGTGTTGCAACAGCTCAAGCTTTACTTTGTCAAGATGGGTGCAACTGTTGCATGCCATGAGCTGATCATCAACGTAGACGGGGATGTAGACTTTGATGGGTCCTTGGATGTAGAGGTAAAGGCAGCTGTCCACTTTGGATCTGGTGAATCCCATGTGATGGAAAGCGTCATCCAGTTTGGCATGCCACCTGTTTCCTCCTTGCCTGGTTCCGTAGATGGCCTTGTTCAGTCTCCCGACCTTGTCTCCCTGCTTGTACCCTTCTGGAAGTTCCATGTAGACCTCTTCTTCAATATCACCATTCAAATAGGCAGATTTGAAGTTGACTTGGTCCAATTCCAGATCCTCAAGGGTGGTGATAGCCAGGAGCACTCTGAGCGTGTTGAATCTCACAACAGAGGCAAATGTTTCCGTGAAGTCAATCCCTGCCTTCTGCGTGTATCCTTTTGCAACCACTCTAGATCTGAAGCGCTCAATGGATCCATCAGGGTGCTTCTTAAGTCTGAATACCCATTTGGATCCCACGGCCTTCTTCCCTGCAGGGAGGTCCACCACCGTCCAAACATTGTTGTCCATGAGCGACTGATATTCATCATTGCAGGACTCTCCACCATGGTCCATCAACTCTAGACATGGCTTCCTGATAACTGGATGGTTCAGGGAGGTCAGGAGCATTGCTGAGGTTGACAAGTTCCTGAAGTGGATGTTGGACAGATGGTATGGCAGATTCAGCCTGTTCCACCCCCTCAGTTGGATCATCTCTTCCCTCTGACTCGAGTGGAGGATTCCTGTACTGGGCAGCATTTGGGACAAGCCACCATGGTTGGGGAGGGATGCGGATGCGTGTTGAACATCTCAGAGGTGGGTCAGGTGGTAGAGGTGGAGATGGGGATGGTGGAGGGGATGTAGGGGATGGTGTTGCAACGTCTGGCAATGGTAGTAAAGGGGGGGTAGCTGGAGGAATAACTGGAGGGGAAGTAGAGGTCTGGTGAATGGCCACATCATCAGGAAGTTGCACAAGTTGCTGTGGTGGATTGTGCGTGGTGGATGTATGTGAGTGACCAGATTCATCAAAAATGACATCCCTGCTTATCAATACCCTCCTTCCAACTGGGTCCCACAGTCGCCATGCCTTAGTCCCAGTTTCATATCCAATCATGACGCACTTGGTAGAGTGTGATTCAAGGTGGCATCTTTTAGATTTGGGGACATGGACAAACGCAGTGGAGCCAAATACCCTGAAATGTGCAACAGATGGCTTGTGACCGTGCCAGGCTTCATATGGAGTCCCATGGGAAAGCGCAGAAGTGGGAGAGCAGTTGTGGAGAAGAGTGAATGCTAAGGCTGCTTCTCCCCAGAAAGAAGGACCTAGTTTGGTATCATGTAGCATGGATATAACACCTTCTTCCAGAGTCCTGTTGTAGTGCTCTGCAACTCCATTCTGCTGTGGTGTGCCCGGTGCAGTCTTTTGCCTGAAGATCCCAGAGGATGTGGTCAGGAAAGAGAATTGGTGCAATGAGTACTCTCCTCCTTTGTCATCTCTCAGGGTTTTGATCCGTTTGCCAGTCTGGTTCTCCACCAGTGCTTTGAACTGCTTGAACGCGTCTAACGCCTGGTCCTTGGTCTTGATGCTCACAAAACGAGATTTGTCGTCAATGAATGTGATCCAGTACCTAAATCCCCACGCAGTGGGCACCTTCAATGGACCATGAACGTCAGAATGAATGAGTTCAAGAATGTCGGAGGCCCTGAAGGAGGCTTTCTTGGGGAATGAATCACGGTGTTGTTTGCCATGAATGCATGCTTTGCAGATTTTGGGGAATGGATTGTCTGATGTGATGTCCATCCCCTCCACCATATTTTGCATGACTAGCTGTTTGACAGCATCAATCCCCAGATACCCAAAGCGACGGTGCCATAGTTGTAGATCCAGTGACTTGGACGCAGCAATGTGTGCAGTGTGTGAGAGCGTGTTGCCATCCAGGTATGCCAGTCTCCCCTTGACTGTCGCAGTACATATCAGTTTACCCAACTTGTAGAATTTGACAACTGCTCCTATGATTTCCACACGAATCTGATGGTGCATGGTCAAGAAGAGGAGTGAGAGGAGGTTGTTTGCAAGTTTGGGAACATAGAGTACATTGCTGAACAGTATAGGTTTAAAGTTTGGATCATTTGGGCAAAACATCACCGTGCCAATCCCTTCAGAGTACACAACACTATTGTCCGCCAATTCAATGGGAGCCCTATGAGGTTTGAGCTCCTTAAACCAATGGCGATTTGGAGTCATATGTAATGAGGCTCCTGAATCAGTGCACCAAAGGGAATTGGTATCAGAGACAAGTGCGTGATGAGGGAGAGAGGAAATGCTTGCAGTGGTGAATGCCGATCCTGTGACTTCAACAACAGAGGAGGTAGATCCATCCACCTGCTTAGCCTTCTGCTTCTGCTTCTTCTCCTGCTTAGCTGTCTGTCTGCGCTCCAGATTTGCCTTCTTGGCATTGGCTAGAGAAAAGCAGACATCCGTGTTATGGGTGGATGCTTCACAGAAGTTGCACCATTTAGGAGGTGTTGAAGCGGGTGGTTTGTTGGATAGCATGGCTGATTGAACAGAACGGTGCAGACGGTTGTTCTCTCCATGATAAAGGCTTCAATAACTTTGGCCTTGTTGACGTTCTTTTGAAGCAGTAACGCGGATGTGAAGCTGTCAAACTCCTCAGGAAGGGCTCTAATGAGTGTCATGATCACCAGCTCCTCGTCCTGTCTGGCTAGGGTATATGAGCCATCAGATGGACAAAGATTCTGGCAGAGTTGCATGGCAGAGCTGACACGACCAATCAGTGACTGAAGCGTCTCATCAGGAGCCTTCCGTATATTGAAGAGTGCATCATAGGCATTGAAGCGAGTGCCTGCCTGCTTCTGAACATGAACCTTGTGCAGAGCCTCCCACATTTTCACCGGATTGTCCTCTAATCCCTGAACATGAACTTGCTGCCCTTGTTCCAAGGTTGACGCAATGAGTCCAGCTGCTACCTCCTGATCTAGTTCCCATTTCTCCACGTCTGCAGGTTCAGTGGGGCGCTTCTTCTTGCCATTGACAAGCATCCACAAGCCCTTTGAATGCAACCTTGCAGTCGTGTTGAATGCCCAGTCATGATAATTTGAGTCTGAGAGCATGGGGAACTTAGGTGATGGAGTATCGTCGTTGGAGGTGGTTGTAGACATGGTATATAGGTATGTGCAGCGAGGGATAGGTATGAGGTAGACGAATTGGGTGAGATACAAGTAAAGTTTGGCTAAGCGTATTCAAGTCCAAATGCACTTTTTGAGAATTGCAAGTGAACGTGTGATAGGATAGGTTCGCAGTGTTGTAAGGTGGTTATAGCGGGTGCAAACACTGTGTGGGCAAGATGTGGGAGGTAGTACGCACACAGGAAGTGCAGGGGAGTAAGAATAAGTGCAGAGCACCAAATCTGAGAGGTAATAGTCCTAGGGTGTCCAAAAATGGTCCTGAGTTGTCCAGAGAGGTCCTGAGGATAGAGAAAATGGTCCAAATGGCACCAATCAACTCCCAGCAACTTCAGGGACAACAGGACTCGGAATGAGATGGCATGACCTCGCCGCAAATCAGGTGAACTGTTATGAGTCTGCAGACCACAGACTCCAGCACCCAAGGTTAACAAGAGGCCTCAGTCAACCGGTGAACTAAGGCCAGGGTTGTGGCTTTGTAACACTAGGCAATGAGGAGGGATCCTTTCTCACCACTGGAACCTGAAACCCTTTGGAGGCTGAAGGGATGACTGCTGGGAGAAACTGAGGGGGAAAGGGAGGATGTGGTGGGCCAAAAAGTGAAGTGTGATTGAGGTTGAAGTTGTTGTTTAATGTTAAGAAAAGATATGGAGGGGTGTTGTGGGTGAATATAAAATGAAGGTGAGGGATGGTGGCGAAGTAGATTTTGAATAGGGGAGCAATTACTGCAAGGATGCAGATATATGCGGGGTCGATGGAAATATATTGTTTAGTAGAGTAATGTTACCAAATATCAGAATATTTGGTTAAGAACTGGGACTTCTGCAAAATATTTGAGCAGAAATGGGAATAGCAACACTTCAAAAAAGTGTTTGCTTAATAGAAATGGATGTAATGATCCAAATCGTTCGTAATTTGAGATAGCAATAGTTGATGCAATATCCTAATAGGATATGCAAAAGATTTCCAATCGAATGGGTCGTTTAGGAGTTATTCCAGGAACGACAGAAAGTTGACACAAGCTGTTTGTTTGCAGCTTGGAAGGGATTAAGAATAGTGAATCTCCTTATTGATACTCGTACACAGTTGTAGTTAATATACAATTTGACAATCACATGATAAAAAAGCCTTTTAGTAAGATTGAAACATATGATAAAAGAAATGATGTGGATACTGATAATATGTGATGTCATGGGGAAAAACTTTTTATAGAGAAAGAAGTTTTTACCCATTTGACTTGAGGTTTATGACAAATGAAAATCATCATAATACCTCCCTTTTTGAGTAGTAGCCACCCCCGTAGAACAAAAGGATGGCTCACAAAATAAAATCGAAAATCACCTCCTCCTCATCCCTTAATCCAAAAATTCCCAAACTTTTCACAACTTTTCCTTATCATAAAACTCCCCCTTCTTGCTCCAATAGATTGTAATTCTTGACATTTAATGGGGGATGAGTGGGTTGGAAAAGGTGGATGGAAATGAGAGGATTTTGATGATATAAGTATGTTGGAACAACTGTTTAGAGCTGGAGGCCGGGGCCCATAACCTGTAGAGCTCAAAAGGGAAGTTGTATGTTATTAGATAAGCCAAAATACAAACTCAGCAAAAAAGCGAAATTGTAACACATAAAACACTCATATCTTCTCACAGAATAATCCATATCATACCAAACTTTCCAGGGACCTTCAGTGCATTCCAACAATTATATCTGACAGAGATCCCAGATGGACCAGCACCTTCTGGAAAGAGATATGCAAGCAAATCAATACTAGAAGAGCTTTAACTACAGCCTATCTGAGGTATTGAACCAGACGCTTGAAACCGCACTACGTTCTTATGTAAGCCCGACGCACGACAACTGGGCAGCTCTCCTCTCACCATTTGCTCTATCCTACAACAACCTCCCTCACTCCGCGACTGGATTCGCGCCAGCATTTCTATTGTATGGCTACCATCCATGCACTCCATCATCCTACATTCATTCATCCTCTCACAGTGTCCACCGGCCTTCCAGCCCGCCAGCTCTGCAACCGGATGGATCGGTTGATCGCATTGATTTAATGAAGTCCCCTGCCAATGAAGTTGAAAGTACGAAAGCTACAGACTTCCTAGGTGAATTAGCTACTTACCGATCTCAGGCTAGAGAAGCCCTGCAATTTGCGCAGGTTGCTCAGCAAAAGAATTTCAACACCGGTCGTCTAGCTCAAGAATTTGACGTCGGCGATCGCGTTCTCATCAATCCCCATTCCCTCAGTCTATTGCATGCTCAGAAAGGCCTAGGTAAGAAGCTCCAAATGAAATACGACGGCCCCTTTGATATCATACAAAAATGAGGGCCAGCTACCTATCGCCTTCGCATGCCCGCGTCATACGGGCTCCATCCTGTCCTTAACATCGCTCACCTCGAGCTCTACTCCTCCTCACCCCCTTCCTTCGGTTCATGACCTCTCAGATCTCTCGAACGCGCTGATTTCACGCTACTCCCGGAATTCGAGGTTGAGTCCATCATCGGTGAATGATGGCGAAAGGCCCATAATGGCCGGCGTGTCCAGGAGCTCCTCACGCGTTTCATCGGATATGACTCATCATATGACGAGTGGCTCCTGTGAAAGAACCTTCGCAACGCTCCCGACCTCCTTCACGATTGGGATCAATGCGATCGGGGTATCTCTCGCCACTAGGGCTTCCTCTATCTATGACTCTCTTATCTCAGCCTTCTACCCTATTCCTTCACCTTCCTAGCTATTCCAGATCCTTTCCCTACTGTTCTATAAACCCAATATCATGATGTCTTCATTCTACTCAATCCCAACTGCATCTAACTTTTGATAAAACCTCAGCAAGTCTTTAGTCTTTCCACCTATCTACTTCTTTCCACTATGGCTAACTACCCTGATGTGTCTGTCATTGACTTTGTGATTCATAAAGAAAACGATACATATATACAAGGTGGAGTTCCTGTACCTAACTACGGACTCCAATTCACTTCCAACTTCGACTTCTACCAACCCAATCGTTTCGACTTCATCTATCTTGAAGCACCAGCAAGTGAGTATGCCATACTACGCAATGACCTTGCCAGCAGCTTCTGGGAGACATTGAAGATGAAAACTCGATACATTCTCGCAGCCGCTCATGGATGGGGCAGCGAGTCAGCCCTTGAACCTCTCCCTTCTGAGATTCCTCTTGGAAAGCTCCAGGAGATAGATATGATTCCCCCTCCTTTTCCAGCTCGTAACCAACTCTCATTCAACTTCTTCCTCCTCCCAGAGAAACCCTCTGTCATACGTGAATGGATCCGTGCTTGGCAGAATCAGTCTCGCCAGCTCTCTGCATGGATCTGCAAATCCAAAATCAATAGTGCACGCATCCCAGGCTGCTCCTGGAGGTGGCCAACTTCACCACTCTACTCCCATCCTTTGGATGACGTGTCAGAATTTGATGATGGAATCTCCCAAGCCACTGAGGTGAACTCCACTATATCCGAGTCCTCTCTCCCCTTTCTCCCAGTCGTTCATGCTTTCAGAGCCCATGCTGAACCTGATGGTCTCAAAAGACCCCATGGGTCGTCCCCTTTTGAGGCCAATCGTGATGGTGACGATGCCAACAAGAAACAACTTGTGTTGTGGCAACCTTCAGTGACCCAACTTCGAGAGATGTACCTTTCCCTTTCACGTGGATATGTTAGCTCATACTCTGCTCCCACGTCTTCTATCACCACTCCTCCCAACTCACCAGCTCCTCCTCCCTATCACAAAAACTCAACTCACTCCTATGATCCTTGAGTTCCTAAACCTATATTGACTCGTCGGACTCGACTCACAACTCGTGTGTTCAAAAATCCTTATGCCACGGGTAACTCTGGAGGATATGAGAGGACAGAAGGGATGTGCGTGACTAGGTCAGGGAAAGAATATTTGAAGGGGGGATGAATGTATGGGAACCACCTTTTCCCTATCAAATTCCATTTATGCAGCACCAATGTGCTATTCTTTGCTTTTCCATTTCTAAATATCAGCATATATTTGATGCTTGTACCTGGAATGGACTTATTTAAATATTCTCTATTTTTCCATATTTTTTCGGGAATATTCCATGCAGAACTCGGCTCAGAATCATTTATTTCTGCTGTGCTACAGTTGTGGACCCATAGGCGCCCACAAACCTTCGCGCAGCCGGCTCTCCCCTTTTGGACCAGGCATTTGGCCTGAATTCAAGCTCAGATGTCTCTGATCAATAAATATTCTGTAACCTAACAACCACAGCCTCTCAGGGCACTATTTTCCGTGGAGATCATCACATGACATGTGGCTATCCATGGCTGTCCAAACCAGTGCAGAAAACAGGGTGGACACCCTTCTTTTTGCCTGATCAGTGCCTAGTTCAGGGATCAGATCAGCTGATGGGTGATCAAATCAGGTGATTGCCTTGGAATATTCTACCCCTTTCCATAACATTCTAGCTGTTTCCCTCTATTATTAGATAGAACTTTCCAGAACCATTATTCAGCTCCTGATCAGTGTTAGTGCTGTGATCAGATCCTGTGATTGGCTTGGAATATTCTACCCCTTTCTTCCACCTTCCACAACCTTCCAGTAGTTTCCATCTATTAATAGGTAGAATATTCCAGAAGCATTAGTCAGCCCCTGTAAATACAATATATAAGGAGGCCATTCTGCCTCTGAAAGAATAACATATCATCATATTCTACCCATCTTCTGCACACCAGTGTGACTAGAGTGACATACAGTGTCATCCTCTATCTCAGTAACTGTTGATTACCAGTTCAAGGATCTTTTACAGTTGTGTAACTGTACTTGATTGCACTCGAAGTAGTGATATTCCTGCTTTGGGCATGAGTGTAGTATCTGCCTCACATGACTACAAATCTACAGGGTGAGATTGTCTGTCGATAGTCCTGCCATTAGTGCTCTTGTTTAAGTTACTAGTGTGTACTGCCTTTGCAGAGCATTAGAAGCTTGAACTCATGTGAAGCAGTTGCTAGACTACTTCACACATTGCTGTTACCCGCTTCTGAGTGCCACTGGTTGGACGGTTGGATTCATCCACCTACTTCCTTTAGCCTCTAAGTGCATTCCCCTCTTTTTGGAATATCTGGACCCCTAAGCGTCCGTGAACTCTAGACTCTGGAAGTCTTATTCATTTCTTGCTGCTAAGAAACATATTACCTTTCTGCGTATAGTCTGTATTGACCAATACAAAGGATTGTAACCAAAGTACAAACGTTAAATCGTTTCTGGAGTTGTGCTGCAGCAGGGTTTGATATTCTTCTCAGCTGTTCATTCATGGAATTGTGGTGATTTAGAGTTTGCCCTAACACCATAATTTTGCGGGTTCCAAAACAATCTCCTTCAGGATGGTATCCAGAGGTGAAATGAAGCTTCATGTCAAGAGCCTTTCCTAATGTGTGGAAGAAGGAGGACATGAACTCTGAGCCCCAATTGGATGTGACATGTGATGGGACTCCATTTAGGGTAGATGTCCCAACGTCTAGTTAATGCGTCGGGCTTTGCTCCAAGTTGACCAGGACAGAAACAGATAATGAGGTTGAACTGAGACAGGTATTTGGACCATCGGACTTGTCTCCAGGTGAGTAGTTTTGTTGTGGAGAAGTATTCCAAGTTCTTGTGGTCCGTTATGACATCCACTGGATTGGAGGGGCCTTTGAGGTAGTGTCTCCATATCCAGAAGGCTTCATATATGGCAAGGAGCTCTTTGTCATGGTTGTCATAGTTCAGTTCGGGGGGCATAAATGTATGCGAGTGAAAAGCGATCAGGTGGACTTGTCCATCATCTGGGGAGATGATGGACAGGATCACGGCAAGTGCATAGTTGGAGGCATCAGTCTCTAGTAGGATAGGAATGTCTAGAACCCAATGAGTCAGTATCAGAGCGGAAGTAAAGGCCTTCTTCAAGGTCTCAAAGCTCTGTCTACATTCATCAGTGAAATTCCATTGGATACCCTTCCTAGTAAGTTGGGTGAGTGGAACGGTAATATTGGAGTAGTTGTAAATGAAGCGGCGGTAGAAGTTGGTGAACCCCAGGAAGGACTGTACGTCTTCGACTTTTTGTGGTTCCAGCCATTCCTGTATGGCTTTGATTTTGTCATCAGACATTGTCAGTCCTGCAGGGGAGAGGATATAGCCTAGATATTTGACTGAGTCGGAGGGGAATTTGCATTTGTCAGCACAGGTGAAGAGGCCATGTTTTTGGAGACGTTGGAGTATGTCTTGGATGTGTGTCTGATGTTCATCTTCATTATCTGAATATACCAAAATGATATCTAAGTAAATGAGGATGGTAACATTGAGGAGGTCAGTGAAGGTATTGTTCATGAACCTCTGGAAGGTGGCCAGAGCATTGGTTAGTCCAAAGGGCATGACACACCATTCAAAAGATCCATATCGAGTGTGGAAAGTTGTTTTCCACTCGTCACCTTCTTGGATGCAGACTAGATAGTAGGCATGTCAGAGATCTATTTTGGAATAGATCTTAGCCTTTCGAGGGCTCTCAAGTAGGTCCACAGTGCAGGGTATTGGGTATCAGTCTTTCTTAGTGATCTTGTTAAGTCCATGGAAGTCAACACATGGACAGAGTGGTCCATCCTTTTTGCAGACAAATAGGACCGGAGCTCCATGGGGGGATAAGGATGGGTGGATCAAGCCCATGGCCAAGTTCTCATCTATGAATGTCCAGAGAGCCAGTAGCTCTTTTTGGGATAGCAAGTAGATAGGGCCAAGCGGAGGGGTGGAGTTGTCATCCAACTCAATCTTGAGATCATATGGTTGGTGTTCCGCTAGGGAGTCGGCTTTAGACTTGCTGAACACGTTGGTGAACTCATGATACTCCTTAGGAACCATAGATAGGTCCGGTGGAGTTGATCAGGTGGAACAGGTGGTGAGGAGCATTAGATCAGAGAGGTGAACCTGGAACATATGTGAGCCCTCCAGTTTGCTTAGTCTGGCAAAGACCATAGCGTCCACCATTGATATAGACAGAGGGGTAGACAGAGTATCTATCAGAGTGGAGTCAGCGGAGGCAGAAGATAATTTTGCACCTATAGTTGCTGGTGATGTTGGGAATGACACAGCCTGCACTGGAGAATGGAATGTGATATGGCCCAATGCCCAGTCAATCAATGGATTGTAGTGGGTGAGCCAATTATGTCTGAGAACCACAGAACAGCTGGAGTCAAGTGGAGTAACATAGAATGTAAGGTTCTGGATTTCTCTGACAGAAAAACAGATAGACAGATCTATAGCTCATGAAATAACAGCATTAGTAGTGCCATCAAGTAATCGGAGCAATATCAGAGTTATGGTGTATGCATGGAGTTTATGTAAATTGGAAAAAGAGGAATCAAGGAAACAGTGAGTAGAACTGGAGTCAATTAATGCTTGGATAGCAGTATCAGGAATGGAGTTGGAGTAGATGAGGAGGGTGAGGGAGTCAGAGTGGGAAAGAGTGGATGCATTCAGGTGGACCTCATTTGTCATACGGGGAGTACCAACACAGCCCTCAGCCCGTATGGAGGCTAGAGGACTGCTTACTATTTTTTTTGGTCTGTTGCCTTGGCATCAGACTTGTCCATCATGGCATTGGCAGCATGGCCCTTTGCTTTTGCTGTGGATGAGGTTGCCTTGTTGCAATCCTTGGCTTGGTGGTCAGGCTTTCCACAGAACAGACAGAGGTTGTTGTCCATGTGGCGCTGGTGTTCCTGCTGGGTAAGTTTGCCATCCTTCCCCAGCTTGGTGGAGAGGTCCAGAGTGCTCTTGCGAGCTCTGGAGTTATTGCCGGTGCCAGAGTTGTTCTTGTTATTTGGAAGACCGGACTTCTAGGGGAGAGGGGAACAGAGGGGGAACAGAGGGGATAGGAGGAACAGGAGCACATAGGAGGCTCAGGAGGTTGAGGGGGAGGTAGGAAAGCGAGGGGAAATGGTTAGGAGGGAAGAGGAGAAGCCCCTGTAAGCTCCACACACATCAGATCATTCTCCTATATTTCTTTTATATTTTATTTCATCATTTTCCCTATTGGCTCCACCCCCCATTTCGTTTTTATCACAAGTTTCTTTCCCATGTTTCAAATGACACAGAACTTTGATCACGAGTTATTAGCATGCATATCCTGTATAAAACATGCCTAGCTAGATATGCAATGGACTAGAGAATTTACTCTCACTTGTTTTTGTTGACTGTGTCTGAACTATTTGTTTCTGGAATAACTCCAGAATGAACGCGTATTTCTACAATATTTTGCATAGTCTTCCAGAGTATTGCAACATATATTCGAATCCCAGTTTGCGAAGCCTAAGCTCCACTGGTTGATTTTCTATTAAGCATTTACTCTCGTTCGAATCATCTGCTCCTGATCCCTGCTCAAATTGTCAATATCTAGACGAAGATCACACCAAATCCCATCAAACTTCGTAGGAAGATACTACTCAAGTATATCTTCAATTCGATTATGCATACATCCAGTTCCAATCACTCCCTCTGTCTCTATTCGAAATCTACTCTCCACACACCCCCAGCAAGGCGAAATTTTTTCAACAGTTCTGACCAGAACCGGAAGCAGTGGCGTTACCAGTGTTTGACTTCTGGCCTGAGTTGGTGGTGGTCTTCTTATTGGACCCCTTGTTGGACTTTGGGGTCTTGTCCAATGATTTGTCTGATTTGTTGTTAGCTGAATTTTCATGGGAGACCTCAGATTGACATTCCCAATAACGGGCATCAATGGATTGGGCAAGCTTGTGAAGGTTAACCAGAGTATCCAGTTTACTGACACGTGATATCTCGTCCTTGATGTGGGATGGGAGACCAACATAGAATTGGTGTCGGAGTGTGGTGTTGCCCCATTGGACTTTTGGGGCTAGCTGCTGGAAACTCACAATGTATTTTGCGATTTTGTGATTTTCCTTCATCTGAAGTTGATCGAGTTCATTCTCAGCATTGGCCTCGGGGTTGTAAGGACCAAAATTGGTCTGAAGTTCAGAGATGAAGTCAGAGTAGTCTTCTGACCATATTGGGTCATTGGAGTCATCCATGAGTGCTGGCTTGAAGTAGTCCAGTGCAGTGCCCTTGAGATAGGACATGGTGAAGGTGACCTTCACCCAATTGAATGTGAATGTGTTGGGGTGGTTGTGGAAATTCAACCAGCATTGCACCAAGAATGGTTGGAGCTTGCGCAGGTTGGAGCTGTTGAATGGGTCAGGTTCCTGGACCTTGGTCTCAGTCTTAGGAGCTTGTGGGGTGTGGATGCTGCTGGCAAGCAGGGAGATGGCTTGTGCCAGATTTGGGGAGGGTGGAGTATTGTCCTCTTCATTGACAGCCTCTGTGTGGTCTGTGGGTTCTTCGATGACCTCGGGGATGGTGTTGATGCTGGGAGCAGGCACCTTGATGGTTCATGCGTGTTTGGAATTGGCGGTGGATTGTGGCATTGGTAGGAGTGAGTACGGCAGTTTGAATATACTGTTATGCACTAGGTCTGATTGGGGGTTGGAGATTGGGTTGGAGATTGGGTTGGAGATTGGGTTGGAGATTGGGTTGGAGTCAGAGCAGGAATCGGGGTGCGTTGTGGAGGTCAGAACAGACTTGGCTTCAGCTTATGTGTGCACCCTTACTTATACTGGTGTCCGAGTGGCCCTGGCAATCAATAGGAATAGACTTTATGGGCCCATTACCAAAATTGAATGACCATGACTACCTACTGGTAGTCATAAATTGCTTCACATCGCAGGTACACCTAATACCAATGAATACATGGGTAACAGTGAAAGGAGTAGCATGGCTATTCCTTAGAGAAGTTGTATGCTTTCATGGTGTACCAGACTCAAAGTTCACATGATCTTTTGGCATGAACTACAATGGATCATGGGAGTGAAGCTCCTCATGTCCACAGTGTTCCATCCACAAACAGATGGAGTGACAGAACAAGCAAATCATTGTTAGTTTGCTTATGGAATAGATCCTGCACACAATGAATGGTCCTAGCAAATAGGTGGTGTGTAACACAGTTGTTCAGCATGCCAAAGAATTGTCAGGCTGAGGGATAGTACTGGGTAATTGGTAAGTGTAATAGTACACTGTATCTGGTAAAGGTGATTGAAAAGGGCACTGTTGAGATGATTTATGGTGCTCTGTGGTTGGAAGATGAGGGTGAGTGAAAGGGGATGGAGTCAATGGTAGATCGTGCTCTGTGATTGTAAGATGATGGGGAACACAGTTGGGAGGTACACAAAAGCTGGTTTCAGGAGATGCAACCTCTTGGTAGGGGGAGTGAAATCTGATCATAGAACCAAGGTGTTTTACCTCAGTGTAGAGCTGATGGATTGTGATATAGAATGTAGAGCATAGACTTAGAGCGTGGACTTTGACTTTAGAGTGTTGACTGAAAACTTGTTGATTATTCCCAAAGGCAAAAACTATGCCACCCTTTTTATACAAATCCCCAGGGGACAATGACACAATATGAGAAGCAAATGATGCAATATGATACAAGAATTGCTGATCAAGCCAGCTGACAAAGCATGTGAAGTTGAACTACTAATGGGGAAATCATGGAGAAATGAAGCAACAGATAGGGGTAATCTTTGTAAGAATAGGAGATGATGAGTAATAAAAGAACCAAAAATAGAACAAGGATGAGTAAATCATGTATGAATGAATTAAAAGATGAAACAGGGGTGAGTCATATAAAAGAGAACAATAGAAATGTCCACCAATACCATCTTCCCTACAGCTCTGAAGGTAAGTCATCCCTGAGTTGTTGTTCTAGCTGCTGGACCTCTAGCTGCTGGACTTCTGGGGAGAAAGGAGAAAAAGAGGAGACAGGGGGACAGGAGCATCTAGGAGGCTCAGGAGGTCTGAAGGGGTGAAGGGGGCAAAGGAGAACAGTTAAAGGGATGTTATAGGGAACAGGGGAAGCCCCTGTGAGTTTCAGGCCATTCCAGACATTCCATTATTTTTTATTTTCATCATCTCCTCATCATGGACTATCCCCTCCATCATCACTTCATCACATATTCTATTATTGGGCTAGAACATTTATGAAGGACTTTTACATTTATGAGGCCCCTTATCATGTATAAATTATGCTTGTATTGCCCTTGAACAATTTAGAGTAATTATCTCTCATCATTCTTGTCTGTGTGCTTAAACTATTTGTATCTGGAATAACTCCAGAACGAACATGTATTTCTACTAGCTTTTGCATATTCTATTAGAATATTGCATACTATATCTGAATCCTGAATTATGAAGCCATAATGTCACTGGATATTTTCCTATTGAGCATTTACTCATATTCAAGTCATCTGCTCCTGCTGCTTGCTTAAATTATCAATATCTAGATGAAGACTCAACTGAATTGCTTCAAATTTTGTAGGAAGATACTATACAACTGTATCTTCCATTCAACTATGCATACACCCAGGTCCCATCACTCCCTCAGTCACTATTTGATATCTACTCTTCACTCCCTCACAGCAAGGCAATTTTACACTATTCTCAACATGAGTCACATGAGGACTTCAGTCAGCAACCACAACAAATACTCCTTATTGTCTTGGTGATCCATCTCCATATGGTATCCCATTCCAAGGGTATTTGGTCCCTTTGCCTGACATGATGTAACCTCATGTTCGACTCTTTTATCCATGTTATGATATAGAGGTGAAATGCCAAAGAATGTATATGGTTCAATGGAATCATGAAAGAATATGGGATTGCCAATGGCATAGGAGAGACATGGTGGGGATCTTGGACATTGAAAGAGTTTTGAAAGTATTTTGGCATGTGGAGGTGGCTTTACATGCCTGTGGAGCTCAGCATATTTTTGATAGTCCTCCATGTCCAGAGACAAGTGTGATGTATTATTAGAAGAGATGTTGGAGAGAGGAATAGAGTTGGAAGCCATGTGAATGATGATGAAAGGATCGGTGTGAATAGAAGGCTGATAATGATTGATGGCGATGAAACATGAGTGACAATCAATGGCTAGAAATAGGAAATGAGGCAGAGAGGGAGTTGTGGTGCTATTTAAAGGTTTGATACAAAAGATGCTGGTGGAGTTTGACTGTCAAAGTGACTTGATATACATCCTCACTGTGTCCTGGCTCGTCATCATTCCATTGGTCAAATACTTCATACAGTCATACAAAGCAATCAGAAAGACTGGGCACATAAGTGTTGAGAATAGTGTAAAATTGCCTTGCTGTGAGGGAGTGAAGAGTAGATATCAAATAGTGACTGAGGGAGTGATGGGACCTGGGTGTATGCATAGTTGAATGGAAGATACAGTTGTATAGTATCTTCCTACAAAATTTGAAGCAATTCAGTTGAGTCTTCATCTAGATATTGATAATTTAAGCAAGCAGCAGGAGCAGATGACTTGAATATGAGTAAATGCTCAATAGGAAAATATCCAGTGACATTATGGCTTCATAATTCAGGATTCAGATATAGTATGCAATATTCTAATAGAATATGCAAAAGCTAGTAGAAATACATGTTCGTTCTGGAGTTATTCCAGATACAAATAGTTTAAGCACACAGACAAGAATGATGAGAGATAATTACTCTAAATTGTTCAAGGGCAATACAAGCATAATTTATACATGATAAGGGGCCTCATAAATGTAAAAGTCCTTCATAAATGTTCTAGCCCAATAATAGAATATGTGATGAAGTGATGATGGAGGGGATAGTCCATGATGAGGAGATGATGAAAATAAAAAATAATGGAATGTCTGGAATGGCCTGAAACTCACAGGGGCTTCCCCTGTTCCCTATAACATCCCTTTAACTGTTCTCCTTTGCCCCCTTCACCCCTTCAGACCTCCTGAGCCTCCTAGATGCTCCTGTCCCCCTGTCTCCTCTTTTTCTCCTTTCTCCCCAGAAGTCCGGCAGCTAGAGGTTCAGCAGCTAGAACAACAATAAGTGTCCAATGGTGGAGTTTGCACTAAACTCCAATATAAGCTCAACAATGGGATTTACACCATTTGAGCTCAACTATGGATATATGCCTAGGATAGGCATACCTATGAATAATGACACCAAATTCAAGGGTGTCAAACAATTCACACAGCAGGCTCAAATGTGTTAGGAGAAGATGAGGGATAGATTGCAGATGTATGTGGGTTTGTGAAATGAAAGTGAGGGATGGTGGCGAAGTAGATTTTGAATAGAGAAGCAAACACTGCAAGGATGCAGATATATGCAGGGTTGATGGAGAGATGTTGTTTAGTAGAGTGATGTTACCAAATATCAGAATATTCGGTTAAGAACTGGGACTTCTGCAAAATATTTGAGCAGAAATGGGAATAGCAACACTTCGAAAAAGTGTTTGCTTAATAGAAATGGATGTAATGATCCAAATCGTTCGTAATTTGAGATAGCAATATATGATGCAATATCCTAATGGGATATGCAAAAGATTTCAAATTGAATAGGTTGTTTAGGAGTTATTCCAGGAACGACAGAAAATTTGACACAAGCTGTTTGTTTGCAGCTTGGAAGGGATTAAGAACAGTGAATCCGATGATAGACCCTCATACACAGTTGTAGCTAATATACAATTTGGCAATCACATGATAAGAATGCCTTTTAGTAAGATTGAAACATATGATAAAAGAAATGATGCAGATACTGATAATAAGTGATGTCATAGGGAAAAACCTTTTATAGAGAAAGGAGTTTTTACCCGTTTTATTTGAGGTTTATGATGAATGAAAATCATCATAATACCTCCCTTTTTGAGTAGTAGCCACCCCCGTAGAACGAAAGGATGGCTCACAAAATAAAATTGAAAATCACCTCCTCATCTCTTAATCAAAAAATCCCCAACCTTTTCACAACTTTTCCTTATCATAAAACTCCCCCTTCTTACTCCAATAGGTTGTAATAGTACTTGAATAAATTCTTGACAAAATGAACCTGCTAGCGGCACACAATGCAATCATAGAAAAGTTGCATCAGCCAGACATTCATGCTAATAAGAAATGTCATGAAGGCCCAACCTTCAGAGAGGTGACAAGGTCTACCTCTCAATGAAAAACTTGACTCTACCCAAGGGTAGAGCCAGCAAGCTAGTGCCCAAATTTATTGGGCCCTATAAAATACTCAAAGCCTATAATAAGGCTTCAATGGCAACACTGGAATTGCCACTGGAGCTGACTAGTAGGCACATTACACCTACATTCCATGTCAGTCTCATTTGACTGTATGATGATGAGACCAGATTCCCAAAATGGGAAGCAAAGTCATTTTATGACTCCAGGAACAACAATGAGCAGAAATGGCTCATTGATGGATAAGCGATAGAGAACTTGAACTTCAAGTTCTATGGACACTGGGAGACATCACTTGGGAACCTTACACCTCATGTAAGGATCTGGAAGCTCCAGATGATTATTTAGAGCTTTGAGAGGTGACTCAAGCACAAGAACTACCTCATAGATAGTAGTTCTCAGAGAGGAGGAGCCCCAAAGATCTGATGGGGCTCAAGGGGGAAGAAATGAAGCTATCATCAATGATGGTATCTCAATGAGGAGAGGAGGAACTACCTCAAATAACAGTAGTTCCTAGAGGGAATAGAGCTGCCATGATAATAGGCAGCTTGATAGCAGTGAAAAACTGCTCCCATAGGGAGCAATTTATCTTCATGCTACTCATGGTAGCATGAAAGGCATAAGCAATAGTTAATCACATCACACCCATGTGACATAGTCACTAAGAAAAAATTCTCAATAAGAATTTTTGAGCTCAGCCATAAAAGGCTAGCAGTGTTTCTTCAAACCACCATCACCCCATCAAAATGACATCTCCCAGAAGAGAGATGATGGATGCTCAAGATGAGCATCCAATGGAAGTTGAATAATCTTCCACATCTGCAGCACCCAATGAGTGTTGCAGAAATGATCCAAGGTCATCAAGACAAGATGACCTCAAAGATCAGCAGATGGCATGGAGGTGCTGCCATCCATCACCCTCACAGGTGCAAAAGGTGCAACGACTATGTCTCACACTTAATTGAGGCTCAGAAAGGAAGCCAATTATACCTCTCCACTGCTTCAGTGGAGAGAGCCTTGAGAACCACATGGCTGCAGTTGATTTGTGACATCAAAGATGGTGTCACTAGTGCTCATCATAAGGATTACGATAAGCTGTTTAAGGACAACTCAAACCTGTCCATACAGGTTTGAGAACTTGAAGGATTTCTCAAACAGGAGAAATCCAAGGTAACTCATCTTAAGGATGAGTTAAAATTACTCAAGGAGGCTGCTGCTAAAGTGACTCCTACATTCAAGACCAAGCTCATGACAGTGCACTTGGCTCCACTAGCATTATCATCACATGCTATGGCAGGCAAATCATTGCCTGCCATTAAATCATCTCAACCCATGGCATATCATCATGGGAAATGATCAACCTCACTAAAGAGGACAATCATCCAAGTGAACTGCCTTGTATTGACCCTCAAGAGCTTGAGGGTCAAGAATGGGATGATATGGACCTGATATGGGAGGATTACAAGCATGATCATGGTCTCCTCCTGACTAGCCCCCCAAGGATGCTAAGAAACTGGGCAAACTCAAAGAGTTTGTTCTATCAGAAATCAAAGCTGAGATTGGTCAGCTTCATAAGGAGTACATGGGTGGTGATGCCAGCCATACTTTAAAAGATCTAGCATTAAAAATGCTGGAGGAAGCCCAGTGTGCAAACTATCACAAATGCTGGGATGACTTCAGGCATGCTCTTAAGCATGCTAAGGCAGGGAAGTCATTCCCCAAGTGGGCCCTATGGTTTATGACCATGGCTGACCTGCCCAGAATGGTCACTGGTCACCTGCGTTAAGGGCTGATACTAAGAGTGCAATGGAGTAACTAGAGTTTGGATGCTAGTGAGGAAAGGGAGGGGACTTCACTGTGCCAGTTCAACCAGAGACAGAGTGGGGCAATAACTATTGAGTCAGATCAAGTGGACTTGGCTTCAACTTGTGTGTTGCACCCCCTTGGATCATTGGTCCAATATTTTGGAGTTTGGAGTATGGAGTTGGATCAAGAATCCCAAGTTTGACTTGTCAAGAAGATACTTTGTCAAGAAGCTAGCAACCAAGAAGTTGATGGGGCAAAACTTAGTTGATATATGAACTACCATAACATACAGAGAGTAGCACATATAAGTATGTAAAGAATTGAATGATAAACTAAAAGTGATAGGACAATAAGACAGATGTGGAATACAACACAGAAAGGAGTTTGGAGTTCAGACTCAAGTCCAAACTAATACTAAGCAATATAAGAGATAAAGGTTTGTTGTAACCCATAAGAGAAAAGCTACTTATATGGAGAACAATAACGGAGTTTGGAGTTGATGGAGGTGGAGTTGATGGAGGTGGAGTTGATGGAGGTGGAGTTGATGGAGGTGGAGTTGATGGAGGTGGAGTTGATGGAGGTGGAGTTGATGGAGGTGGAGTTGATGGAGGTGGAGTTGATGGAGGTGGAGTTGATGGAGGTGGAGTTGATGGAGGTGGAGTTGATGGAGGTGGAGTAGAAGGAGATGGAGATGAAGTCTGGAGATCAGACTTGGTGTTACAGGATGTAACAGCCTGCCTTGACCCCTGGGTAAGTCTGTCCCTATCAGGGTGGACTGGTTTGATGTATGTGATACAGACTCACACTTTACTGCTGATGCAATGTAAAAGTCAAGATTGACAGGTGTTCAAGGGTTAAGATACTTCAAACGGGGAAGTAACCTAGTGCCTTAGGACTACAGGTTGAGTGGATTAAAGCCAACAATAATCCCTTCAACATAAAAAGATAGATATGCACTTAAACACTTCCTTCTGAACAAGCGTATTCACTGTATGTGTCTTATCCATAATAGAATCAACAGTCAAGGGATATTAATCTCATCTCAAAGAGGTGGGTTAATAGACTGTGGTGTTGATCTATTGAAATGCCCACAATTGAATCAACTGATCCATAGCAAAGTACAGATTAGCCTGACTAACCTCAGAGTCTCAATTAAATGTGCAGTATTCTTGACCAACCAATAGCCTAGTATGTATTAACCTGACTAACCTCAGAGTCTCAATTAAACATGCAAGGTTCTTGATTATAGCCAATTGCCCAATATGTGATAATTTGACTAACCTCAGAGTCTCAATTACACATGTAAGGTTCTTGATCAATGAATAACAATTAATAGACTTCAAGTTACTGCTCCAAGTGGGCTTGTAGTGTGTTAATTGCTAATCAGTTACTCCATATTAACCTCTTCTCTGAGTTTGATTAATATTAGAGCCTGCTGTGCTTGTAATATAATAGCTTCTGGCTTCTCCAAGAGTCAATCAAAGCTAATATACCTGAAGAGTAGCTGATATAAGCATGCTGCTTATGTGATAATTAGACACTGCTGTGTGTGTGTGGTAAAAAGATATACTTTATTGCACTGCTGTTGCAGCCCTTTTTATATACATGGGCTATCTAGCTTATGTAACTAATTAGAGAATATTCCTGATGCTTAGGGAAGCCCTGGAAGGAAAGAGAAGGCCAGAGAACCTTGTGGAAGGTCCAGGAAGGTGTCAGAACCTTCTGTGGCCACTTTTGGCTGAAGTGCATGAACTCTGCTGCTTATGTAATATGTGCATTGTTCGCTCGCACGCAAGTGCTCTTTGAGGTCACATGATATATTGCTCATGAGTCTTATAGTGCTGTTGTGCAGCACTAAATTTCTTGGATAGGAATCCAGCAGGCCAACAGGTCTGCCAATCTTTTCCTTGTCCATGCACAGCTCTGATTCCAGTCTTGGAGCCATCAGTAATAACCCAAATAGTATTGGGGTTATTGACATTGATGGGCTTCAATATTGGAGCCCTACACGCTTAATGCTTTTGAAGCATTTCTCTAGCAGTGGCATCCATAAGAATGGATGATTATTATGAGCACAACTCAATAATGGGGTTGTGTATGCAGTTATATCTGGCATATAGTGTGCCAGATACTGCACTAGTCCAAGAAAACATTGGACTTTGTGGTATGACCTAGGTCATCTCCACTCTCATATTTGCGTCATTTTGTCAGCATCTGCATGCATGCCTTGGTCATCTAATTAGGTGACTCATTGAGTATAGATTGATCTTATCCTTGCTCAGGAACATATGTGCTTTCCTGAGCTCAGTGAACACCATCTCTAGGTGGTGTTTGTGCTCTCATATAGTATAAGAGTGCACAAATATGTTGTCCAGATATACATGGACAAATCTTCTGATATATTCTCAGAAGATGGTGGTCATGAGCTGCTGAAATGTCAAGGGGGCATTACAGTCCCCTGTTATGACTATATTCATTAATGCCCAGATCCCCATCTGATCCACTCAGATCCCCACACACATGAAATCTATACTCCATTTGGAAACCATTACATCTCCATTTAGTCTGTCTGATTGTCACTATTGATCTCGCTCATCTGCCTCTGGTTCCAATTGTTGCATCAGCATCACCATAGGAACCCAGACATCTGTCCCATTAGACTTGAACATATTCCTGTAAGGCCATTGACCTTGGAGACCCATCACCAGAGTAATTATTATTAGATTTCAAATATGTATTTAAGTTGCCCAACTGGGGACTTCATTCCCCAGTTCGAATATTGAATCACATCTAGCTCCTAAGTCCAATCTGAACTGTCTAAGTTGTACTCCGTCTCCAAAATCTCAGACATAGGTATTAGTGAGGGTGTAGCATATAAGCTGAAGCCAAGTCTGTTCCAACCCCCATGATGCACCCTGACCCCTGCTCCAACTCCAACCATCAACTTCAACCCAAGCTTCAACCCAAGCTCCAACCCCCAATCAGACCTAGTGCATAACAGTATATTCAAACTGCCATACTCACTCCTACCAATGCCACGATCCACTGCCAATTCCAAACGTGCATGAACCATCAAGGTGCCCACTCCCAGCATCGACACCATCCCTGAGGTCATCGGAGAACCAATGGGCCACATAGAGACTGTCAACGAAGAGGACAATACTCCACCCTCCCTGAATCTGGCACAAGCCATCTCCCTGCTCGCCAGCAGCATCTGTACCCCACAAGCTCCTAAGTCCTGGACCAAGGTCTGGGAACCTGACCCATTTGACAGCTCCAATCCACACAACCAACCTCCAACCATTTTTGATGCAATGCCAGTTGAATTTCCACAACTGCTGTTATGACTATATTCATTAACACCCAGATCCCCATCCAATCCACTCAGATCCCCATGCATATGAAATCTATACTCCATTTGGAAACCCTCACATCTCCATTTACCTGTCTGATTGTCACTGCCGAATCTCACCCATTCGTCTCCGGTTCTGATTGATGCATCAGCATCACCATAGAAACCCAGACATCCATCCCCGTCAGACTCAGACATACTCATGTAAGGCCATCGGCCTCAGAGACCCATCACCAGAGTAATTATTATTAGATTTCAGATGTGTATTTAAGCTGTTCGACTGGGGACTTCATCCCCAGTTTGAATATCGAATCACACCTAGTTCCTAAGTCCGATCCTAACTCTCTAAGTCATACTCTGTCTCCAAAATCTCGGACATTGGTATTAGTGAGGGTGCAGCATATAAGCTGAAGCCAAGTCCATTCCAACCCCTACAATGTACCCTGACTCCCTCTCCAACTCCAACCCAACCTCCAACCCAATCTCTGACCCCCCAATCGGACCTAGTGTGTAACAACTGCCCCAACCTGTTCACATCTGATCACACGAAGGTCACCTTCACCATGTCCTATCTCAAGGGCACCACACTGGGCTACTTTGAGCCAGCGCTCATGGATGACTCTGATGACCCAATATGGTCAGAGGACTACTCCAACTTCATCTCTGAACTCCAGACCAATTTCAGTCCTTACAACCCTGAGGCCAATGCTGAGAATGAACTCAATTGACTTTGGATGAAGGAAAATCACAAGATTGCAAAATACATTGTGAGTTTCCAGCAGCTAGCTCCAAAGGTCCAATGGGGTGATGCCACACTCTGATGCCAATTTTACATTGGCCTCCCATCCCACATCAAGGATGAGATATCATCTGTCAGTAAGCTGGATACTCTGGTTAACCTTCACAAGCTTGCCCAATCCATCGACGCCCATTATTGGGAACATCAATCTGAGGTCTCCCGCAAAAATTCAGCTAACAACAAATCAGACAAATCATTGGACAAGACCCCAACAAGGGGTCCAATAAGAAGACCACTACCAACTCCAGCCAGAAGTCAAACACTGGTAATGCTGCCACTTCCAGTTCCAGTCAGAACAACTCCAGCACTGGCAACAACTCCAGAGCTTGCAAGAGCACTCTGGACCTCTCCACCAAGCTGGGGAAGGATGGCAAACTTACCCAGCAGGAATGCCAGTGCCGCATGGACAACAACCTCTGTCTGTTCTGTGGAAAGCCTGGTCACCAAGCCAAGGATTGCAACAAGGCAACCTCATCCACAGCAAAAGCAAAGGGCCATGCTGCCAATGCTATGATGGACAAGTCCGATGCCAAGGCAACAGACCCAAAAAAATAGTAAGCAGTCCTCTAGCCCCCATACAGGCTGAGGGCTGCATTGGTACTTCCTGTACAACAAACGAGGTCTGCCTGAACACATCCACTCTTTCTCACTCCAATTCTCTTACCCTCCTCATCTACTCCAACTCCATTCCTGATACCGCCATCCAAGCATTAATTGACTCCAGTTCTGCTCACTGTTTCCTTGATTCTGTTTTTTTCTGATTTACATAAACTCTATACATACACCATAACTCTGATATCGCTCTGATTATTTGATGGCACTACTAATGCTGTTATTTCACAAGCTATAGATCTGTCTATCTGTTTTTCTATCAGAGAAATCCAGAACCTTACATTCTATGTTACTTCACTTGACTCCAGCTGTTCTGTGGTTCTCAGACATAATTGGCTCACCCACTACAATCCGTTGATTGACGCATTGGGCCATATCACATTCCATTCTCCAGTGCAGGCTGTGTCATCCCTGACATCACCAGCAACTATAGGTGTGAAATTATCTTCCACCTCTGCTGACTCCACTCTGATAGATACTCCACCTACCCCTCCGTCTATATCGATGGTGGACGCTATGGTCTTCACCAGACTAAGCAAACTGGATGGCTCACAAACATTCCAGGTTCACCTCTCTGATCCAATGCTCCTTGCCACCCATTCTGCTCGATTGACTCCACCAGACCTATCTATGGTTCCTAAGGAGTATCATGAGTTCGCTGATGTGTTCAGCAAGTCTAAAGCTGACTCCTAGTGGAACACTGACCATATGATCTCAAGATTGAGTTGGATGACAACTCCACCCCTCTGCTTGGCCCCATCTACTTGCTATCCCAAAAAGAGCTACTGGCTCTCCAAACATTCATAGATGAGAACTTGGCCACAGGCTGCATCTGCCTGTCCCTATCCCCCCATGGAGCTCTGGTCCTATTTGTCTGAAAAAAGGATGGATCACTCCATTTATGTGTTGACTTCCATGGACTCAACAAGATCACCAAGAAAGACCGATACCCAATACCCCACACTGTGGACCTGCTTGAGAGCCCATGAAAAGCTAAGATCTATTTCAAAATAGATCTCTGACATGCCTATCATCTAGTCCATATCCGAGAAGGTGATGAGTGGAAAACAACTTTCCACACTTGATATGGATCTTTCAAATGGTGTGTCATGCCCTTTGGACTAACCAATGCTCTGGCCACCTTCCAGCGGTTCATGAACAATACCTTCACTGACCTCCTCAATGTTACCATCCTCATTTACTTAGATGACATTTTGGTATATTCAGATAATGAAGATGAACATTGGACACACATCCGAGAGGTACTCCAACATCTCTGCCAACATGGCCTCTTCACCTGTGCTGACAAATGCAAATTCCACTCTGACTCAGTCAAGTATCTAGGTTATATCCTCTCCCCTGCAGGACTGACAATGTCCAATGACAAAATCAAAGCCATACAGGAATGGCCAGAACCATGGAAAGTCAAAGATGTACAGTCCTTCCTAGGGTTCACCAACTTCTACTGCCACTTCATCTACAACTACGCTGATCTTACCATTCTGCTCACCTGGCTTACTAGGAAGGGTATCCAATGGAATTTCACTGATGAATGTGGACAGAGCTTTGAGACCTTGAAGAAGGCCTTTACCTCTGCTCTAATACTGACTCATTGGGTTCCAGATGTTCCTATCTGTTGATTATGGGAGAAAGGGGTTAGGAGAGAGGGGGAACAGGAGTACATAAGAGGCTCAGGAGGTTGAGGAGGAGGTAGGAAAGCGAGGGGAAATGGTTAGGAGGGAAGAGGAGAAGCCCCTGTAAGCTCCACACCCATCAGATTATTCTCCTATATTTCTTTTATATTTTATTTTGTCATTTTTCCCCTATTGGCTCCACCCCCATTTCGTTTTTATCACAAGTTTTTTTCCCATGATTCAAATGATTCATGCAGATCCAAAAAAAAAAAGGGCAAGTCTACAGATGGCAAGAAGAATGAGTCATCTAACGCAGCTGCCAGCAATGATGACCATGCATTCACCACCACATTTGCTGGACCCAAGCTATCATGCATGAGCACAGGACTCTCTGAACAAGGAGTTGACGCCCACGACTCAGGTGCATCTAGGCACATGACACCTGACCAACACCAGTTCATACAGTTTGTCAAAATCAAGCCACAACCCATCAAAGCGGCCAACAAAACAATATTTCATACTACAGGGGTGGGGTCAATATGGGTTTCAGTCCCAAATGGAAACACATCTACACAGGTCACCCTGAAGGATGCATTATACTGCCCCAATCTGGCATTCACCTTGGTGTCACTCGCTTGCTGCGACATCGCCGGCTACTCAGCAATGCTAAAGGACCAAAAATGCAGTATCTGAGATGCACATGGAGTGATCATAGGAAGGATCTCACTCATCAATGGACTATACAGGGTTGATCACCAATACCACTTACTGAACACTGCAAATGTGGTTAGCAAACCAATATCACTAGATGAGCTTCATCGTTGCATGGGACACATCACCACGCACTGCAAAGAACTTAGTCCAAGACAGGGTTATCACCAGGATAGATCTTGATATGTCAAGCGAACCCACCTTCTGTGAAGCTTGTGCAAAGGCCAAGCCAACATGGAAGCCTGTACCCAAGGAGCGAGTCAGCAACTGTGCCAGCAAACTTGGTGAAAAGATACACTCAGACATCTGGGGTCCAGCAAACCCAAGGAGCCAAAACCATCATGAATACTTCATCAGCTTTACCGATGATCATACATGATGGACGCACCTGAACACCATAGCCAAGAAGAGTGAAATGTTGGCACGCTACCATGAATATGAAGCCTGGCTGGAAACGCAATGTGGTGTCAAGATCAAGTGCCTCCAAAGCGACTGTGGAGGAGAATACTTATCTGACAAATTCACAGCACACCTGAAGACCAAGAGGCACAGTAAGGAGTCTCACCGTACATGATACGCCAGAGGAAAATGGTGTAGCAGAAAGACTCAACCAAACACTTCTTGAACATGCACATGCCATGCTAATCACTGCAAACCTGCCAAAGATGCTGTGGCCAGAGACAATTCACCATGGTGTGTGGCTAAAAAGCCATACCTCCACATGTTCGCTAGATGGCAAAACACCCTTTGAAATGAAGTACAGATGTAAGCCTGACCTCACTGGACTACCTGAATGGGGTACACGTGTCCATGTGCTTCGACCAGACCGAGGGAAGCTTGAGGAAAAGAGTGAAGAGGAGTGCTGGATGGGATACAGTGGTGAAAGTAAAGGGCATAGGATATACCTGCCAGGGTCACACTGCATCAGCATTGAACACAACATAACACTCAATGGGGTTCTGATCCACATACCCAGCGGCCCTGAGGAGCTCAGTGACCAGCCTGCCGGAAGGCCCATATCATGATCGTCACCCCAGGATGCCAACAAAAGACGCACCCCTGCAGTGACTCCTGCACCACCAACTGATCAATGACTCACAGCAGATGGTGGGCAAGAAATGCTCACCAATCCCCTTAGGGACTTCAAGATCCCTGAAACTGAGATGCAAGGTTGTGGACAGTGAGTGCATAAACTGAGCGCTTATGCTCAAGACATATGCCACAGGATGACCAATGGACTCTGCACTCCCACAAGGCCTACAGGCACCAAGGGAGAAAGCCCCTGTGACCACTGCAACAGATGTTGGAAATGCCAAGGTTGTCACAATGACTGAGGAGGAGCACAACTCACCCATTGAGGTTGCAATGGCTGTGGCAACAGCGCAAACCATCATGAATGACCCATGGGATGTAGATGATGCCCAATCTCAAGATGACTGGCTCAAGTGGGACAAATCAATACGGAAGGAACTAAAACAACATGAGAGGATGGGCACCTGGAAGCTATTCGACCCTCCAAAGGATGCAAATATCATTGGAAGCAGGATTGTCTTGCGGTACAAATGGCATGCAGAAGGCAACATAGCCAGCTGGAAGAGCAGGTTCATTGCACAAGGTTTCTCACAGGCTGCAGGCATCAATTATCACGAGACCTTTTCCTCAACTGCAAAACTCACCGCAATACACATTAGACGCTTATTCAGAAATACAACAAATACATATGTACAACCTATTTTCCTCAAATTTTATACAATACACTTCAATTCAAACTTATTTTCATATTTCAACATGATTCTCAAATTTTACACAATATACTAGATTAAAACATATTGTGATATTTTGGCATAATTCTCAAAAATAATTCTTTTTTCCCCATTTAGTGGTGGCAACTCTCTTGAAGGAACATCCAAATATCATTGATTCTTTCTTATACAATACTTGTAACATAATTTGAACTATCTTTAGTCCCCACCTGGTATTTGTATATCTAAATACCCTATATAATACCAATTATATTAATACATACATTCCTATTATATCCATGTAAATGATTATGTTCATCTCAACCAAATATCTTATCTTTTAAAGTTTATTAAAATATAGAATATATGTTTATATTTATGAAAATTTCACACATCCGAAATCTTTTAAGATATCCAAATTGTAACTCCCTGGCTTTATGTATCATTGAAATCCTGATGTATATCTCCTATACATCAGAATATTGTATACTGACATGATTACGAACAAGCGTCTAGGGAGGTCATTTTAAAAACAAAAATCATCACCTTATATCATCAACAAGCTTCTTTCTCCATAGATTTAGACATGCCATTATGAATTCTTATCTTCATTGGTATGTCTGGACACTGTCCAACACAGCAAAGCCAATAGTATACCAATACTAGTTATGTAGATCATGTGCACTGTACGGCCAAGATATAGTTTCTGCCTATTTATATCTGGGCCTGGCTGTCTAACAAACGCCTGATTCACATGTGTGGTTATAATGTGTGCATATCCAGAGGTTGGATCAGAACCACTTACAAATCTGTTGGTTTTATTCAGAAAACCTACAAATTCTGCTACAAAAATAGGATCACTTTCATTATAGCCTATTTTATCAGGTTGTAGACCAAGAAATACATATTTGATATGAGGATACTTTGAAAGCTGGAACACTTCACCTTCAGCATATGAACGGTCCAGATACTGCCCAAAGGGGTACCAGTCACACGTTGTACAATTAGCTAGCCGGTGTGGATTGCTGTGAAAAGGCTTTTGGTAAAACTGTTGATTGAGACGCTGTTTCAGTAATGGATCAGTCTCCATAGATACCTATAAGTATAAAACATACAAATATTCAATTTTATTCTGGGAAAAAAAATTTACAGTTGAATGTAGCATAGGTATACAATAATACTATTACTATTGTCTTTCCAATACTCTTTAATACATTCTGTAGATTTAAAGCTTGATGTTGCTTCCCAAGTTTTCTCTGCATAACATTTCCATTTAACTAAATATTCTACGTACTTTCCTTTTTCTTTGCCTTATTATTTGTTCTACTTCATTTTCAGTCTCATAATGCATCTCCACATCATACTCACATCTTTCTAATAGTCGTTGTTGAGATTGAGTCATCTTGTCAACATCTTCTGCTCTTTCCAGTAATGATCTGGGTGGCTCAATATCTGGGTCCTCTTCCTCAGGGTAATCAAAATATTGTTCACACCATTTTTCATGATAAGGAGATGGTTTGATCTTACGTAGTTCTACAAATTTCTTAATATTCCATAATAGACATGCTACCTTTAATTCCAGATTAAAGACAGCAGGATTTGTAGTTCTAATAGATCTCTTATTATCAAATTTTTCAAACAATATTGCAAACCCTCCAAAGAATGCTTCTACTGTTGAACGAAAGGCACCAAACTTCTTATTAAAAATCTTTTCTTCAGGTTTAAGTTCAACATTTTTTGGCTTCCGAAAAGGATAAAAGAAGTTCTTAGGCTTTAATATACTTGCCTTTACTACTTCTGGAATAGCAGATGGATAAGCTCCATCAAAGCCTATCTGATCAATCTTATCTATTTTATTCCATACAGCCATCTCTACAAACATTTTTGCATCAGGATTTAGTTTACATGCCAATGAAGGTGAGGTGAATAGAACCATTTGATTAATGTCAATGCATACTTGAGTACGAAATCCTGCCTTTTTAAATTTATGTGAGTACCCCTCTTCAGATGCCGATCCAATCAAAATTCCTCTTGTATCATGACCATCAAGAAGTAATGTCACTGATTCCATTTTTGGAGGATTCTTTATAAGAGCTGATAATATCCTTATTATTATATTTGAGAACATTGTACGCAGTGAATCAGTAACTTGTTTATCTAGATCAAAGTTAAGATGATGCAGACGACCATAAAATTCCTTATGAACATCATAAAAGCTACTTGATGGCATGAAATTTCCTATTTCTTCATAAGTAGGACCTTTGAGTAGATGATATAGTACTAACAAGCCTTTTTCTATCTCTCTATAAGGTGTAGAATGTTCTTCAACTGAAAACAATACCACAAGAAAGAAAAATACTGGTATTGGTCCAAGCTTGTTATATACTACTTTTTTACATCATCCATGTCATTCATATCTTTTAGTTTTGTTCTATGATATTTTTGTGTTCTAAGACAGGCCACTTTGTGTATAGAAAATTCCAATGATTGTCCATCAACTTATTATATGCTCTGTCCCTTTGATCATTCCACATTTTAAGTTGCTGAAGCTCTTTTTCTTCTTTCTCTTTTTGCTCTTTCTCTTTTTGCTCCTTTGTGCGTTTTTGCTGGTCTGAGGGCATTTTGACTAAGATACTCTTATATTACAGTAAAACAAAAATATGTTCATTTTTTTGATAATTGAATTTTAAATTAAATAATATTTATTCTATGAAGCTATGTTGTCTGTCTCTAAGCAAGTTGTTAGTAAAATATCTACTGTCTTTGTTAAAAAAGAACCAGAGGATGATGAAAATCCTTTGTATATAGACTCTGACACCATCTACATAAAATTCAGATTAAGAAATCCCCCAAAGGACTTCTTTCCAGCTGGATTGGTTTCTCAGGAAAGAGATAAAACACCAGAAGCACTGTACAATAAGATGATTGAAAAGGGCAATGAAATAAGTAATTCAACCTGGATTCAACAAAATCATTGTATGTCAAGTCTGCAAACCATGCAACAGGATAATCTGCCTAGTTGTAATATTTCTATTGCTAGAGAAACTGGCAAGAAGTGTGATATTTCTATTGCTGGGGAAACTTGTAAGAACTGTGATGTGTATAACAATTTGGTTACGTCAATGGTTGTTGCATTGAAACAACAGCAGAGAGTTTTCAAGAAAAGTAAAATCACAATCTATGGTATGATCATAACTAAGGATGGTAGGTTAAAATTATATGAAACCACCAATAACAATCAGGGTGTTTCAATTGTTGTATATCCTTCCTCTGGATACAGCATAGAAGCTCAGTTTGAAGAGTGTTCTAATGCTATTGACATTATATTCCAAAGTATAAGAAATCAGATGTTCAAAGAATCCTCATAAGGAGTTGATTTAAAAGTCCTAGTTTCTACACTCACAACATTTTTCATCTATTTTCACTTGGATAATTTCAAGATTTGAACTTTTGTTCACACAACAATAAGTACCATTAGTATCATGATGAGTATTTTTGAATGTTCAGAGCTCTTAGGACAT
Organism: Cantharellus purpuraceus; assembly: GCA_025174535.1. Classification (NCBI taxonomy): domain Eukaryota; kingdom Fungi; phylum Basidiomycota; class Agaricomycetes; order Cantharellales; family Hydnaceae; genus Cantharellus; species Cantharellus purpuraceus. The sequence goes on from JALBUN010000010.1 coordinate 1,488,783, forward strand.
TTAATATCCTTACAATCTGTAACTACAGATGTAGTAGTTATATGATTGCACTTCCAAGTAATTTGAATTTTTTCACTATCACCACACATGCCTTCATTTGAGTGAATAAAAATATTGCATATTCACTTATCTGATTTATCTTATACTTGTTGTAGTGCACGTAGTGGTAGCTGAATCTCATTGTCATCATAAGTAACAGTTATTAGCAAAGTGTCATCTGACAAAGTGCCAGTTACTAATGTAACAATACCTGTCACTGTCATTTGTGTTCTTGCATTGATAAATGATACCTTATCACCAATCTCAGGTATATTCAACATGGTGTCTCTGGTTATTATATATTAATTTTAAAAACTCATTATTTCTCATCTAATTTCCTATCAAGTATATCTACAAACTTCTTAAATGCTTCAAAACACTGTAGAACATTCTTTCTACTATTAATATGTTTCATACCTGTTACTGTTACAGGGAAACAACACCATACATTTGTTATCACTTCTGAAAACAACCCTTCTGTGATAGCATGATCAAGCTCTCTTGTAACAGTTACTAGGTAAAACTGGGGGACTTTTCTCGATGTTTGAATGCAAGGTATTGTCATTTCCTCTAAAGCACTTTTTCCCTTATTCTTCCTAATCTTGTTATTCAATTGAAAAACTGCTATAGCTCTTGCTATAATCTGCGGTTCTGGATTTATCTGATTTGTGTTCTCATGTTTAAAAAACAGTATCTCATTATCATTTTTTATAACACACATCTCTATAACATTTCTTGTTATATTTCCCCTCACATTCATAGGGATTTTATTATGAGTGATGATTAATCTTTCATCCTTGTCATATTTCATAAGAAAGAGCACTTCTCTGGTAAAATCATTAACCAATGTAGATCCTTCCCTGACTCTAGTAGATCTATCTAAGTATGTAAAAAATTTTCTTGAAGACTCCTTTAAACATTTCACATCATCTTTTTGTAATCAAAACTGAGGATCTCATCATCAATATCTAAAGTAATATCTCTAAAATCTGTCTCAAAAAACTGTTTAGTCCATTGTGTGTCAACCATTATACCATAATCCCAAAGATCACGAGAACTCCAATCATTGCACTTCTTATCTTTACCCATGATGTCAATAAAGAAGGATATATAAAATTTATTTCATTTTTTACTAGATATGTGCATAGTTCTGAAGAGCAGAATGGTGAATCAAATCAGAATGTTGTAGTAAACATCCATATTTTTATCTAATATTTATAAATTGAATTATATATATTTTCTAAAGTTGTCAATAGCCAGATGCATGCACTCGTTCTGAATACTACAACAAAGTCCCATACAGAATTCCCTGTCCTTTCATCTATCATTCTTCTACCAGTTCCTTGTTTCCTATCTTGCCAGTCTTTCATTCCAAATTCTTTGCTGCATAGCTAAATAGGTGTACCAGCCGATTGGATATTATCATATCATGGTAATGACGTCGGATGGAAGGTCACCTTGTCAGGAGCAGTTTGATCACATTATCAAAGGACAGCCTTTTGGCTGTGAGGGTTGATAATGATGCACTTACTGAGCAGACAGTAGGTGAGACTTTGCAGCGGCATGGTGTACCAGATAATTGAATCGTTGTCCTTGAGCAGCCCGATGATGTTACTCAGTGTCGGTTCGCTTAAGGAATAGATCCTAGCAAACAGACGGTGTGTAACGCAGTTGTTCAGCACTCCAAAGATCAATCAGGGTGAGGGGTAAGTAACAGGGAAGTGGGATAGTGCTCTGTGGTTGGATGGGGATGGGAGCTAAAGGTCGGTCCCAATGGCTGATCGTGCTCTGTGACTGGATGACAATGTGGAGCCCAGTTGGAAGGTACGCGAAAGCTGGTTTCAGGAGAAGCAACCTCTCGGTGGCGGAGGGAAATCTGATCGTTGAACCAAGGTGTTTTACCCCAGTGTAGAGATGATGGATTGTGATGTAGAGTGTAGACTTAGAGCTTGGACTTTGACTTTAGAGCGTTGGCTGAAAACTTGTTTTTTGATTCCAAAGGCGAAAACTAGCGCCCTTTTATATACAAATTCCCAGGGCACAACGACACAATATGAGGAGCAAATGATGCAAGAAATGCTGATCAAGCCAGCTGATGAAGCGTGTGAAGTTGAGCTACTAAAGGGGAAATCATGGAGAAATGAAACGACAGATAGGGACATCATTAGACTGCTCATGGACAGCCATTCACTCCAAGGTGACCTTGTCAGAAGCATGGAATGCCTTGTATCCTACGTCTTCGGAGGCTTACATTACTGGGTTCTCCCTCTACATCTTTTTCTTGAACTAGGAATTTGAGATTGATCAGACTCTGAATCAGATTGATCAGACTCTGAATCAGATTGATCAGAGTCTGAATCAGATCGTTCCTTAGACCTTTTTTCTTGATGCCTTGAACTAGGAGTTTGAGATCGTTCGTTAGACCTTTTTTCTTGATGCCTTGAACCTTGAGTCATTCCTTGCTTCCATGTTTGAAAATTAATCCTATTACCATCTACATCATATGATGACATTTCATTCTTCCTAGTATATATTGTAGATAGTTTTCTAGGCTCACCATTTATGAATAATTCCATTCTATTTAGTCTACAAGACTGATCTGAGTCTATAAGTATATAGTCTACACCTCTTTTCACTATCTTAAATGTCACCTTTCTGGTACCATTTTCCTGTAACCTTGTTACCTCCTGTTCTTGTTTTCCAGCCCAGTGATTCATATCAAATTTCCAGTCAACAATCTCAGATATTATTGCTTTATATTTATCACCCTGTTTCTGAAGTTTATTAATGTCTGTTCCAAGTTCCACTACAGTATCATCTGTTTCTACAATCCACTCATGCACTTCAGATTTCCATTCCACAATGTCTGATATTGTTGCAATACATCTATTAACCTGTTTCTGAAGTTTATGAATATCTGTTCTATGGTCCAATATACGATTCTCTGCATTATGTGTATTGACCTGTTGATGAATATCTGTTCCATGGTCTGATATTGTGGCAACACACCTATTAACCTGTCTCTGAAGTTTATGAATAACTGTTCCAAATCCTGATACAACATCATTCATTTCACTCACCCGTTTATCTAAATTCTCTTTCCTGTATGTCAAAGTAGTTATAATTGTATTTTTTTCCTCAACCTGTTTCTTAAGCACCTGAATTTCCTGACTCTGGGAATTAACCTGTTGTTCAAGCATAGTGATCTGCCTATCCTTTTCACTCATCCAAGACTTGACATTTATAAGATCAGATATTAATTCATCTTTTACTTCCATTTGACTTGCCATAGCTTTTATCAGTGCATCATTGTCACTTATCCAGCCTTTGATTGCTTTTATATCTTCAAAGATTTGTGGCATTTTCAAATCCCTCTCTGCTTATAAAACAGAAATGAAAAAACATAATAATCATTTTTTCTGAACATTTGATATTTTGTATAGGCAGTAGATATATACATCTTGCTTTCTTAATAAAATGATTATTATGTTTTTATGTTATAAGCATTATGAAGATGCTCTCTTTTATGCTTCAATGCAAGATAGAGTTTGATAGAAGAGTTAATGATTGGTATATATCTCGGATAGGATCCCTCCATGATTTGTTTCTGAGGTAAGTTCCTTTATAAATATCAAGGTTCCAATCACTGACTTTATACAGATGTACTGATGGCACACTTCTGGAACAGAAATTAACAGAGTTATATACTAGTATGGAGCAGGATCATTATTTTCCACCACTTTGGATGGAAAATCTGATGGTATTGCACCCTAAAGTACGAGGGATAGTCATACAGTCTTATGTTAGAACAAGATTATCTACCACTATGCCCTAACTAAGTTACTTTGTTTTAAAAATAGCTTCACTGCATTAAAGGTGTTTGTTTCCAAGACTTTCCTAAGACGCTTATTCAGAAATACAACAAATACATATGTACAACCTATTTTCCTCAAATTTTATACAATACACTTCAATTCAAACTTATTTTCATATTTCAACATGATTCTCAAATTTTACACAATATACTAGATTAAAACATATTGTGATATTTTGGCATAATTCTCAAAAATAATTCTTTTTCCCCATTTAGTGGTGGCAACTCTCTTGAAGGAACATCCAAATATCATTGATTCTTTCTTATACAATACTTGTAACATAATTTGAACTATCTTTAGTCCCCACCTGGTATTTGTATATCTAAATACCCTATATAATACCAATTATATTAATACATACATTCCTATTATATCCATGTAAATGATTATGTTCATCTCAACCAAATATCTTATCTTTTAAAGTTTATTAAAATATAGAATATATGTTTATATTTATGAAAATTTCACACATCCGAAATCTTTTAAGATATCCAAATTGTAACTCCCTGGCTTTATGTATCATTGAAATCCTGATGTATATCTCCTATACATCAGAATATTGTATACTGACATGATTCCGAACAAGCGTCTTATATGTGCCATAGCTTCTAGAAACAAACAATTGGGAGATTGAGCAAACCGATATAGACAGCACCTATCTCAATGCACCATTGAAGGAGACAATCTACATGTGGCAGCCAAAGGGCTATGAAGTTCCCAGTAGGGAACACCAGGTCTGTCTCCTGCAATGTGCAATCTATGGGCTGAAGCAAGCTGGAAGGGAGTGGTATGAGTTGTTATCAAGAGTCTTATATGATCTAGGATACTCATGCTGCAAGGTTGAGCATGCAGTCTTCTACAGACACACCTTCTCAGACAGTATCATCATTGTGGCCGATGTAGATGACCTAATGATGACCGGCAGCAGCAAATCAGTGGTCCACAAGTTCAAGGACCAGCTACATATCAGATTCAAGATAAAAGACCTGGGTGAGTTATGTTGGCTGCTCAGAATCGAGATTGAATGAGAACGCACTACACATACCATTTCATTCTTGCAGAAAGCCTATATCACGAAGATATTAGAGCGATTTGGGATGGAAAATGCAAATTCACTTGTGGTGCCACTCAACCCACAGGACAAACTGAGCATTAGTCAATGCCTGTCCACACCACGTGAACACGAAGCCATACCAGGAAGCAATTGGCTCACTAATGTGTGCAGCCCTCGGCACCTGCCCAGACATTGTGTTCGCAGTAATCTTCTTATTGCAGTTCATGCAGAACCTGGGAAAGCCGCACTGGGAGGCAGTGAAAAGGGTATTCAGATACCTAAAGGGAACCGTTAGCCAGAAGCTAGTGATTGGAGAATGAGGGAACTTTACCTGGGCACAACCTATGCTACAGAACCGCAATGGGCTGGAAGGATTCACCAATGTGGATGGCAGCACACAGGAACACCGGCATGCAATCTCCAGCTACATATTCACCATAGACGGTGGTGCCATATCCTGGAGCTCAAAAAAACAGTCAATTGTCATGCTATCCACCACCAAAGCAGAGTACATCATGGCCACTCACGCAACGAAAGAAGCCATGTGGATTCAAATGTTCATATCTGAGATCATGTGACCACTTTCCAAACCAGTCACACTGTACTGTGACAACCAGTCAGCTATTGTAGTGTCGAAGCAACAAATTCCACTCATGAATGAAACATATTGATATCCAGTACCACTTTATCTGTGACGTGGTACAAAGAGGACTCACATCTGTCCACTACTGCCCAACTAGCGACATGGCTGCTGACATGCTCATGAAACCACTCACCTTGCCGGCACTCACACACCTTACTGAGTTGGTGGGACTACATCGAGCTTAAGGGGGAGTGTTGGAACCATAAATGCTCATGTAAGCCCAAGCATAGGTCCATGTGCAGGGTGCCTGTTTCAGGGTATAAAAGCTGGTTGAATGTCAAAGAGTCACCTCAGTGAAGTCTGTTCACTGAGGTGGTATGTCCATTATATCACCCAGGGTAATCCTATACTAACATAGTATCAGTACACTTGTTAGGTAGTTATCATGATATATAACTTAGTGAAGTCCATTCACTGAGGTGTACACTTGTTAGAACCAATCTGCTGCACATTTAATTACTACAGTCCAGCCTACCGATTTGGAGCAGGCTAAGATTGCTGATGTTGTGTAATGGTTGTGCTCAGATCATGTGCCTGTAGTTAGTTCCCAGAAGCCATGTGCAATTAGTCAATGTGTCAGTTGATGTTTTGAGAAGCTTTGGCCTGTACTTGTAAACCAGGACCATGAGTCCTGGTCTCCTTGCTCAATCAACACCAGTAATTGACCTTATAGTCCATTCATTCTATTAGTTCCCTTACACTTGATCAGTTTGATTGAGCCACCCCATCTACTATGCCCATGCCCTCTATTCCCATCCAACCCATGTCCATCCCACAGACTCCTGGACAAACAACCTGGAGACTGCCAGTAGTGACATCAGCCTTCCTACTGAATCACCTGATGAGTGGCTGAACTTCATCCTCAGCTCATTTGCCTAATTCTCCACCATTTCCAGTGGTCTCATGACCAGCCAGCAACAGTTATATGATGTGATCAACACCCTAACCTCAAGTACCTGTCACATCAATGACTGGTGTTGTAAGTACCCAGGGTACTTACTTACTATAGTATGTAGTTATATAGTCATAATTAATGTATGCAGCATTCCATTAAGGAAATGCTGTCTTCTTGGTAGATATATGCACCCATAGGGTGCATATGTATAGTTATTATGTAAGCCAGTGGACCCAAGTACATGTGTGGGTCCACATGTAGTAGATAGAACTTAGTTAACTACCACACTGTACAACACATTGCCCAACCAATATACTTGGTTGAGTCTGTGCAACAGTGTGAACTAAGACACACATTTACACTTTTTTGAACTTCCAAAGGAAGAATCAACTGATTCTTCCTCATTATTGAAGTTTTCTAGTCAATACTAGAAAACCAGCTGTTGCTGGTGTACAGACATATACCAACCCCCCCAGTCACTCATATAAGTGAGCAACTAGTAGACTAACTTAGTTAGTCTACAAAGATAGAAGAAAGAAAGGAGTCATCATAATGATGATTCACAGTAGAGTGAGTTGTGCTAGCAGCACCCAGGACATCATAAATGATGAATGGCGGCGCATAGCCAGCAGCAGAAGCTCCCAGGAAGGGGAGCTAGACCCTAGAGAAGTCACAGGGACTTCTCATAAGGAAGACCCTAGAAGAGAGTCACCACAATCGCAAGACTGCACAGACAATCACACAATAGATTGTCTGTCAAACAAGAACCCTTCATCAAGTGGTTCTTTGATTAGAGAAGAAAGGAGGAGACAGTCATCAACTGTCTCCAATGTTCCTAAAGGAAAGGAATGTGCTCAATATATGAGCACAAGTAGAAGTAGCAATACTTCTACTAGGGAATTGCACAGCACAGAGTGGCATGAAACCCACAGGTCAATTGCAAGATTGACCAAACAACTCATGTGCAATCAGCATGAGATGAAGAGCATTAGCAAAGCTAGTGCTCAGGCAGCTAAGATGGCTGCTGAAGCAGGGCATGCTGCCACTACTATGGTGCAGCAAATTGCAGAGCTAGGAACAATGTTAAAATTACTCCAAGAGAATTCTGAGCATTGCAAGTCATGTCGCTGAAGATCAGATTCTCGACAAGAATCTGAATCCAGAGAGTCTGGATCTCCCCAGGGTGAGAGGATCCAACTGAATGATTGGTTAGGCAGAGGAAATGAAATTTCCCCAATGGAGGGAATTAGAGACCCAGTAATCCCTGTGAGGCAAGAATTACTGATCCAGATTGAAGAGGAAACTCCTCAATCTATGACAAAGGAGCTTGATCAAGAGATCAAGCTATGGAAACAATGAGAAGTTGAGGCTTCTCGTAAACACAGGTTAGCCCTCAAACGGAAGACTAAACATGCAGAGCAGGAGCTTGGCCAGCTGTTTAGAGAGCAGTGGCCCCAGCAAGAGCTCAATGTGGCTGTCGATTTAGATGCTTGTTCAGAATCATGTCATCATACAATATTCTGATGTATATGAGATATACATCAGAACTTCAATGATACATAAAGCCAGGGAGTTACAATTTGGATATCTTAAAAGATTTTGGATGTGTGAAATTTTCATAAATATACACATATATTCTATATTTTAATAAACTTTAAAAGATAAGACATTCAGTTGAGATGAACATAACTTTTTATATGAATATAACAGTAATGTATGTATTAATATAATTGGTATTATATAGGTTATTTAGTTATACAAATACCAGGTGGGGATTAAAGATGGTTCAAATTGTGTTACAAGTATTGTTTAAGAAAGCATCAATGATATTTGGATGTTCCCTCAACAGAGTTGCCACCACTAAATGGGGAAAAAAAGAATTATTTTTGAGAATTATGCCAAAATATCAAAATATGTTTTTAATCTAAGTGTGTTGTGTAAAATTTGAGGAAAATAGGTTGTATATACATATTTGTTGTATTTCTGAACAAGTGTCTTAAACTGACAGTCATGACATGTGCTGAACAGTTATCAGTGTGTACAAGTGGCGGGCCTTTGAGGAGACACCTGCCATGAGTGTTATGACTATATTCATTAACGCCCAGATCCCCATCTGATCCCCTCAGATCCCCGCGCATATGAAATCTATACTCCATTTGGAAACCACTACGTCTCCATTTTCCTGTCCAATTGTCACCGCTGATTCTGCCCATCCATCTCCGGTTCCGATTGATGCATCAGCATCACCATGGGAACCCAGACATCCGTCCCCATCGGACTCGGACATACTCATGTAAGGCCGTTGGCCTTGGAGACCCATCACTGGAGTAATTATTATTAGATTTCAAATATGTATTTAAGTTGCCGACTGGGGACTCCATTCCCCAGTTTGAATATTGAATCACGCCTAGCTCCTAAGTCCGATCCTAACTCTGTAAGTTGTACTCCATCTCCGAAATCTCAGACACCAGTATTAGTGAGGGCGCAGCACATAAGCTGAAGCCAAGTCCGTTCCGACCCCCATGACGTACTCCGACTCCGACCCAACCTCTGACCCAATCTCCGACCCCCAATCGGACCCAGTGCGTAACAATGAGCAATGAGATACCCAATGGGTACCTCAAGATGTTCCCCATAACAGGGAACAATCAACACCATTGACCCTAGAAGGTCAAGGCATACCGGATCAATTGGACACAATTGATCCAATTGACGGCATTACTCACATGGTGCAAGTAGCCATAGTTGATAATAGAAATACAGACCCAGAGAAGTCTGTACTCGCCAAGGTGGGCATTAAGGTATCACCTCCTGAGCAATATGCAGGAGGCACAGATCTCAAAGAGTTCAAGATCTTTGTATCAGGTATGCTACGATGGCTGAAGATGAATAATCTCCTAGGGTGTTATGCACTAGGTCTGATTGGGGGTTGGAGATTGGGTTGGAGATTGGGTTGGAGATTGGGTTGGAGGTTGGATTGGAGGTTGGGTTGGAGGTTGGGTTGGAGGTTGGGTTGGAGTTGGAGTGGGAATTGGGGTGCATCATGGGGGTCAGAACGGACTTGGCTTCAGCTTATGTGCTGCGCCCTCACTAATACCAGTGTCTGAGATTTTGGAGACAGAGTACGACTTAGATATGTCAAGAATTTATTCAAGTAATACTACGATCTATTGGAGTAAGAAGGGAGAGTTTTATGATAAGGAAAAGTTGTGAAAAGTTTGGGGATTTTTTGATTAAGGGATGAGGAGGTGATTTTTGATTTTATTTTGTGAGCCATCCTTTCGTTCTACGAGGATGGCTACTGCTCAAAAATGGAGGTATTATGATGATTTTCATTCGTCATAAACCTCAAGTCAAACGGGTAAAAACTCCTTTCTCTATAAAAAGTTTTTCCCCATGACATCACATATTATCAGTATCCACATCATTTCTTTTATCATATGTTTCAATCTTACTAAAAGGCTTTTTTATCATGTGATTGCCAAATTGTATATTAGCTACAACTGTGTACGAGTATCTATGATCAGATTTACTATTCTTAATCCCTTCCAAGCTGCAAACAAACAGCTTGTGTCAACTTTCTGTTGTTCCTGGAATAACTCCTAAATGACCTATTCAATTTGAAATCTTTTGCATATCCCATTAGGATATTGCATCATATATTGCTATCTCAAATTACGAACGATTTGGATCATTACATCCATTTCTATTAAGCAAACACTTTTTCGAAGTGTTGCTATTCCCATTTCTGCTCAAATATTTTGCAGAAGTCCCAATTCTTAACCGAATATTTTGATATTTGGTAACATCACTCTACTAAACAACACCTCTCTATCGACACGCATATATCTGCATCCTTGCAGTAACTGCTCCTCTATTCAAAATTTATTGCGCCACCATCTCTCACCTTCATTCCACATTCATACACAACACCCCTCCACATCTTTTTCTAACAAGATAGTTAGGATTGGACTTAGGAACTAGGTGTGATTCAATATTTGAACTGGGGAATGAAGTCCCCAGTTGGGCAACTTAAATACATATTTGAAATCTAATAATAATTACTCTGGCGATGGGTCTCCGAGGCCGATGGCCTTACATGAGTATGTCCGAGTCCAATGGGGATGGATGTCCAGGTTCCTATGGTGATGCTGATGCATCAATCATGTTGATTATGGGAGAAAGGGGTTAGGAGAGAGGGGAACATAGGAGGCTCAGGAGGTTGAGGGGGAGGTAGGAAAGCGAGGGGAAATGGTTAGGAGGGAAGAGGAGAAGCCCCTGTAAGCTCCACACCCATCAGATTATTCTCCTATATTTCTTTTATATTTTATTTCGTCATTTTTTCCCCTATTGGCTCCACCCCAATTTCATTTTTATCACAAGTTTCTTTCCCATGATTCAAATGATTCAGGACTTTTATCACATGTTTTTAGGACACATATCTTGTATAAAACATGCCTAGGTAGATATGAAATGGACCAGAGAATTTCCTCTCACTTGTTTCTGTTGTCTGTGTCTGAACTATTAGTTTCTGGAATAACTCCAGAACAAACTCGAATTTCGTCAAACCTTTGCATAATCTTCAAGAGTATTGCAACATCTATTCGAATCCCAGGTTGTGAAGCCTAAGCTCCACTGGTTGATTTTATGTTAAGCATTTACTCTCATTCGAGTCATCTGCTCCTGATCCCTGCTCAAATTGTCAATATCTAGATGAGGACTACACTAAATCTCATCAAACTTCGCATGAGGATACTCCCAAGATATATCTTCAATTCAACTATGCATACAACCAGTTCCCATCACTCCCTCTGTCACTATTTGAAATCTACTCTCCACACCCCCCCAGCAAGGCGAAATTTTCAACAAATCAGAACCGGAGACAGATGGGCGAGATCGGCGCTGACAATCAGACAGATAATTGGAGACATGATGGTTTCCAAATGGAGTATAGATTTCATGTGCATGGGAATCTGAGTGGATTGAACAGGGATCTGGGCGTTAATGAATATAGTCATAACAGTATCTCTCCATTTAAGGCTGAGCCCCTGAGGCCTCATGTCCATGGATTGAATAGGTGAGACGGTTGGGTGCAGTCAGAGTTATACTGGGGGTCTGGAGACATATAAAAGGAGGGGCATGATTGAGGTCTTATCCTCAATGATGTCAAATCCTTTGGCAAACATGAGTGTGGCTGAGCTCAAGCAGTTGCTCCTGGCCTGACGGAAGGAAGAAGAAGAGGCAGAATGGAGATGGAAGGAGGAGGCGGAACAAAGATGGAAGGAGGAGGAGGAGGAGCGGAGATGGAAGGAGGAGCAGGGGGAGCAGAGATGGAAGGAGGAGGAGTGGAGACAGAAGGAGGAGGTGGAGGTGGAACGGAGAAGGAAGAAGCAAAGGCTGAGTGAGCACACAGGGTCAAGGAGCTTGCAGCTGCAATGGAGGCCATGAGGCTGAAGGAAGTGGAAGTTCTTTTGCAGGAGCCACTTGTCATATGATGAGTTGTATCTGATGAAATGTGTAAGGAGCTCCTGGACATGTCAGCCATTACAGGCCTTATGCCATTGTTCACCAATGATGGACTTGACCTCTTGAATTCCGGGAGTTGCGTGAAATCAGTGTGTTCAAGAGATCTGAGAGGTTGTGAACTGAAGGAAGGGGGTGAAGAGGAGTAGAGCTCAAGGTGAGTGATGTTAAGGACAGGGTGGAGCCCATATGATGCAGGCATGTGAAGGCAATAGGTAGCCAGCCTTAATTTTTGTATGATATCAAATGGGCCATCATATTTCATTTGGAGCTTCTTACCTAGGCCTTTTTGAGCATGTAATAGACTGAGGGAACAGGGATTAATGAGAACACAATCGCCAATGTCAAATTCTTGAGCCAGATGACCAGTGTTGAAATTCTTGTGCTGAGTGACCTGTGCAAATTGCAGGGCTTCTCTAGCCTGAGATCAATAAGTAGCTAATTCACCTAAGAAATCTGTAGCTTTTGTACTTTCAACTTCATTGGCAGGGGACTTCATCAAATCAATGCGATCAACTGATCCAACTGGTTGCAGAGCTGGCAGGCTGGAAGGCTGATGGATGCCATGAGAGGATGAATGAATGTAGGAGGATGGAGTGCGTGGATGGTAGCCATACAGTAGAAATGCCAGTGCAAATCCAGTCATGGAGTGTGGGAGGTTGTTGTAGGATAGAGCAAATGGTGAGAGGAGAGCCACCCAGTTGTCATGCATCGGGCTTATGTAAGAATGTAGTGCAGTTTCAAGCATCTGGTTCAACACCTCAGTTTGACCATCTGCTTGAGGGTGATAGGCTGTAGTTAAAGCTCTTCTAGTATTGATTTGCTTGCATATCTCTTTCCAGAAGGTGCTGGTCCATCTGGGATCTGTCAGATAATTTGTTTGGGAATTCCATATTTGGATAGCACATGTTCAAACAGTATCTGAGCAGTTCCCTCCTCATTAATAGTGCTTTGAGTAAGGATAAAGATGCCAAACTTTGTAAGTTTATCCACTATCACCAGGATGGAATCGCACCCATTGCTCTCAGGTAATCTGTAATGAAATCCATGGTGATAACTTCAAAAGGATTTTCTGGAATAGATATGGGCTGCAACAGTCCAATAGGTGCATGTCACCTTGGTTTGGCTTTCTGGCAAATGTCACAGCTTACAACAAACTTCTTGACATCTCTACTCATTCTAGGCCAATAGAAGGTAGAAGCCAGCTTGTTGTATGTTTTATGATAACCCACATGAGCTCCTTCAGTGATTTCATCATGAATTTCACTTAGAAGATTAGATTGCTCAGCCTTGGGTACACATAGCCTGTAGTTGCCATTCCAATCTTCAATTGTATCTCGGAATAACCCATGCCTACATGTTAGCAATTTTTCATCGCAACTAGTTACTATACATCAAGGACAACTTCTGGGTCATGCTAGAAATCCTTCCAATTGGCTGGATCGGACTTCTAATTTGAACCAGACTCAATTAGAGACTTCTCTCTCTCACACCAGACTCATAAAAGCTCTTGCTCAACAGAACTTTGAGTCTGGTGCAATACCTACTGTTGCCTCTCTTGAATCAGATGGAGAGGTGGTACAAGGACCTAAGGCTCAGGAAATTTCCCCTGAGGATGTTCCTGAAAACCAACTGTTGGATGAAATTGACTTCTTGCCAGAGCTCAATGACACCAATAGGAAGGCTCTCCAAGATACAGTTCTGGCACATAAAGATGCATTTGGTCTTGATGGCAGACTTGGCAATTATGATGCAAAAGTTGAAATCAATCTCAGGCCTGAGGCCAAAGAAATTTCACTACCTCCTTATAATGCCTCACCTGCCAAAAGGGAAGTCATTGACAAGCAAATGGATGCTTGGCTCAGTCTTGGAGTCATTGAACCATCCAAAAGTCCTTGGGGTTTTCCAGCACTTATAGCCTATTGTAATGGGAAACCAAGAATGTGTATAGACTATAGGAAACTCAATGAGATTGCTGTCCCGGATGAATTTCCCTTGCCAAGACAAGATTCCATTTTGCAGGCACTCACTGGATCTTGTTGGTCATCCACCTTGGATGCATTAGCAGGTTTCACACAGCTGCAAATGTCAGACAGTGCCAAAGAAAAAACTGCATTCAGAACTCATAGAGGACTGTATCAGTTCAAATGGATGCCCTTTGGGTATCAGAATGGACCTGCAGTCTTTCAAAGAGTAATGCAAGGTGTCCTAGCACCTTTTCTATGGGTGTTTGCCCTGGTCTATATTGATGATATTGTCATATATTCCAAGACATTCAAAGAACACTTGAAGCATATTGTCAGGGTTCAAATAAGTCATATTCTATTTTTAGTATTTTCTCTTGACACCCCTATCAGCGCAGCCTGTCAGGGTGCGTCTCCCCTATTTCATTGCCCCTATCACTTCCCCTATCTTTCCTCCCCTATCTTGGTTCTCCTATCCGTCTCCATCATTTAGTATAAAGACTCGCCTTGGTGCAGTGTGATCCCCTCAGCTTGATCTCTGAGGATATCCGCTGTACCAGGTAAGTCCCATGTATTTATCAGAAACAGCTGTATAGACTGAGGATATCCGCTGTACCAGCTGGCATTATTTCTTATCGGCTCTCACTTATTGAGTATCTTGTTGTTGTGGCCTCGTCATCAGCGTCGCCCTCACACATATGGACAAAGTGTTTGGAGCTATAGAAAAGTCTGGAATCACCTTATCCCCTGCTAAGTGCCATTTGGCCTACCAGTCCTTGCTACTGTTAGGACAAAAGGTATCACAGTTGGGTCTATCAACTCACAAAGAGAAGATAGATGCTATACTGGAATTGGCAGAGCCAAAGAATGTGCATGACCTACAAATCTTCCTTGGAATGGTGGTATACTTCTCCTCATATATACCATTCTATGCTTGGATTGTAGCTCCCTTGTTTGAACTGCTCAAAAAGAATTCAACTTGGGAATGGGGCAATACTCAACAAGAAGCCTTTGATTTGGCTAAAAATGCCCTTGTCAGTGCACCAGTCAGGGTGTATGCCATTCCTGGTCTTGGATATAGAGTCTACTCTGATGCATGTGACGTCAGAATTGCTGCTATACTTCAGCAGATTCAACCTCTCAAAATCAGAGATCTCAAAGGTACCAAAGGGTATGAGAAACTCAAATCAGCTTATGACAAAGGATTACCTGTACCACAGTTGGTGATTCCTGTGTTAAAAGATGAAACTCTCCCTAAGCCAGGTACTTGGGATAAAGACTTTGAAAACACTATGGTTTCAGTAGAACGAGTCATTGCTTACTGGTCTTGCACTTTGAAACCAGCTGAAAGGAATTACTCTCCTACGGAAAGAGAGGTGCTTGCATTACGAGATGGTCTTATCAAATTTCAACCCTACATTGAAGGGGAGAAAGTAGTAGCCATTACAGACCATGCAGCCCTCATCTGGAGTCGGACCTACCAAAATGTTGATTGGCAGTTATTAACTTGGGGAACAGTATTTGCTGCATACCCTGAATTAAAAATTGTACACCGAGTGGGATGGGTTCACTCCAATGTAGATCCTATTTCCAGACTCAGAAGGAATGTTCCGTATCAAGATGGGCCTTCTTCTGATGACTCCATTCCTACTATCCTGGACTCAGAACAGGATCTACTTGTGGATTTTTATTCTGATATCTCTCCTCACTTTGAAGCCAGAACTTTAATGTTAATGGCTGCATATGAAGAAGAGAACCAGAGAATTCCACTGAATGTGCATGCTTCTTCCATCCAAGCCAATACCAGCCTGGAAGAAGATTTCACCATTCCATACATGACAGCCAAAAGCTATAATCTAGTCTCTAGCCTTGCTCAGGAAGAGATTCAGAAAATAGTTGATGCGTATGCCAAAGATCCTTACTTCAAGAGGGTCAGATCTGAATTATGACAGGAGTCTAATCGGATCAGTCTGAAGCATCCACTCCTTTTTGAAAATGAGGATGGATTGCTTTATCAGAAATCTTCAGGCCCATGATTGGAGTGAAGCACTTTTGTCAGGGTTCAAATGAGTCATATTCTATTTTTAGTATTTTCTCTTGATGCCCCTATCAGCACAGCCTGTCAGGGTGCGTCTCCCCTATTTCATTGCCCCTATCACTTCCCCTATCTTGGTTCTCCTATCCGTCTCCATCATTTAGTATAAAGACTCACCTTGGTGCAGTGTGATCCCCTCAGCTTGATCTCTGAGGATATCCGCTGTACCAGGTAAGTCCCATGTATTTATCAGAAACAGCTGTATAGACTGAGGATATCCGCTGTACCAGCTGGCATTATCTCTTATCGGCTCTCATCTATTGAGTATTTTGTCTTATAAGCAAGATTGAGTACTGATCAGCAAAATCATTCCCAAGAATGACAGGGGTAGTCATGCCTTTGACCACATAAGCTTCAACTTCAATATGAACTGGTCCAGAGTCAGAGTCAAAGTAAATGCACACCGTAATGTATCCAGAAATTTTGGATGTGCCAGTAACTTGTATCAAGTTAATTTTCTGACCTGTTTTGATCTTAGGAGGATTCTCCATAAGGCAGAGAGCTTTCTGAGAGATAAGGGTTATGTCTGAACCAGAATCAGCTACAAGGGTAGTTTGATTCTTTCCATATTCTCCCAGCCAAACATTTGTAGTGGTTGCAGAAGATCCAAGGAAGGCACAGCCTGCTGGTCTGGACATGAAATGCTTGAGTTTAATCAAGGAGTTTGGAGCCCAACTAGTAAGCTTAGAATTCCTTAGGAATGCAGCTATGTGTTTGGAATCTTTCATTAACCTTCTCCTCTCTTGATGAGATTTAGGAGTGAATGTCTCAGAAAAAGAGTTTTCCAGAGACAAAGGCTCAGAAGATTTTTCTCTATTAGGTATGGATCCCCCCAGTTGGGACATACTTTCCAGCAAGCTCATGGCTGGTTTAGCAAGTTGACAATGTGCTTCTGTATCCTGAGCAGATTCCTGTTGATCTGATGAAGGTTCTTCAGGGATATTCTCAGTCACAACATTATTAACATGAGCATTGTCTGAACTTAAATCCACTTCTGATTCATGAAGTGATTCAAGGTACATATCCTCATAGGCAAGGTCTGCATTAGCTTCTTCATTAGTGTTACGCACTAGGTCCAATTGGGGGTCGGAGATTGGGTTGGAGGTTTTGTCAGAGTCAGAGTATGTTGTGGGGGTTGGAACAGACTTGGCTTCAGCTTATGTGCTGCGCCTTCACTAATACCAGTGTCTGAGATTTTGGAGATGGAGTACAACTTAGAGAGTTAGGATCGGACTTAGGAACTAGGTGTGATTTGATATTCAAACTGGGGAATGAAGTCCCCAGTCGGGCAACTTAAATACATATTTGAAATCTAATAATAATTACTCCGGTGATGGGTTTCTGAGGCCGATGGCCTTACATGAGTATGTCTGAGTCTGACAGGGACGGATGTCCAGGTTCCTATGGTGATGCTGATGCATCAATCGGAACTGGAGATGGATGGGTGGAATTGGCGGTGACAATTGGACAGGTAGATGGAGATGTGGCGGTTTCCAAATGGAGTATAGATTTCATATGCGCAGGGATCTGAGTGGATTGGACGGGGATCTGGGCATTAATGAATATGGTCATAACAGTATCTCTCCATTTAAAGCCGAGCCCCTGAGGCCTCATGTCCGTGGATTGAATAGGTGAGATGGTTGGGCGCAGTCGGAGTTATACAGGGGTCTGGAGACATATAAAAGGAGGGGCATGATTGAGGTCTTATCCTCAACAATGTTAAACCCTTTGGCAAGCATGAGTGTGGCTGAGCTTGAGCAGTTGCTCTTGGCCCAATGGAAGGAAGAGGAAGAGGAGCGGAGACGGAAAGAGGAGGAGGAGGCGGAATGGAGACAGAAGGAGGAGGAGGAGGCGGAAGGAGGAGGAGGAGCGGAGATGGAAAGAGGCAGTGGAGATGGAACGGAGAAGGAAAGAGGAGGAAGCGAAGGCCGAGAGAGCCCACAGGGTCAAGGAACTTGCAGCCACGATGGAGGCCACGAGACTGAAGGAAGTGGAGGAGCAGGCGCATGAGCTAGAAGCCGCCATGGAGGTAGAGGAGGAGGTGACCGGGGCAGGGGTGACCAGCCCAGGAAGTCTGAGTGTGCCTATATAGACAGGGACCCCCAAGGTCGCCATCATCTCCATTACACAGATGGAGACAACTCGTCCAACAACTGTCACTGCGGTGGACTTGCCATTACACCCGTGGGCACAGCCATTATTTGGGTTGGGTGCAGCTGAGGAAGATGAAGCGGCGGAGGCAGAGAGGGCAGAGGTGGAGGTGGATCCCGATGCCAATATGGAGCTCGATGCAAATGTGGAGCCCGAGGTGGGTGTGGATGTCAGGACAGCTGTGGAGCTGGATCCAACTTCAAATTGTTACAAGGCTTGGGTAGCCGCGGTTGAGGCTCACAAAAGAGCGGAGCTCTATGCTGCTACCACTAAGAAGAATCTTGATGTCGCGGTCTTTTCATTTGAAGGTGTACCCAAGTGCTGATATGGAGAAGCGGGAGGCAGATCGGAGGGTCATATGGTGCAAGGCGGAGAGTCGTGTGTTGGTGACCTGTAAGAAGGAGCTGCGTGTCGCTAGGTCAGTGATCCAGCTTCGCAAGCATGAGATGGAGAAGGCAGCGGCAGAACAGCAGGACAAGGAGGTGGAGAGGGAACACTTGGAGGCCGCAGCAAGAAGGGGCAGACCACCCAAGGTTCTGGCTCCAGTGGAGCCATTTGGCAGGCCCGGCATAACTTGCGACTTGTGTCGTGATGCAGGTGTGGAGTGTGTGTGGCCTACCAGCCCAACTCGCTGCCTTTGCTCCTGCGATCATTGTCGGGGTTGGAAAGGAGGGTGTAGGATCGATGGAAAGTTCAATCCCCAGAGTCGGAGTGTCAAGCCCTGACTAGTGGTACAAGGAGGGGCGGAGAAAGAATCAGAAGGTCGTCTGACCAAAAAGCAGCGGACGGAGACAGGTGCTGTGGCAGCCAGGGGTAGCGGTGTTGGATCAGAAGGGGCAACGACTGGTGCAGGTACGGGGTGCGTCTCTGCACCCAATAGTACCATGGGCCAGCTTATCCGGCTGGTTAACCTGCAGTTGGAGCACCTCTGGTGGACGGAGGGGTTGCTAGTGGACTTGGTGAAGACGATGAAATGGAAGGAGGTTCTGGAGGGTCGGCGGACGGCCAAGTTATGTTGGTTGCGGAAGTTCATGGCCCCTTTGGATGAGGATTTGGACAGAAGCGATCAAAGGCCCAGCTATTTCAGGATCCTTAGAGCCTGTATCCAGGAGGCGTAACAAGGCGTGTCTCACCAAATGCGCCAATCCCGTTCCTATTATCTTGATAAGATGATAATGAAAAACACTATATACCAGTGTCTTACCATGCCTGACTAAATGTCAATCGCATAGCACCATACTTCGGATCTCCCAAGACTTTATTTGCAAGTCAGCGATTGCCTATCTTCTCCCTCGGAGGCCATCTTACCTGTGATGTACGTATTGGCGGCGACTTCAAGGGTGGATAGACCCATGGAGATGAAGAACGTGCAGATCTTCGGGATAGGTCAGTCTTCAAGACTCATACATGACTTTGAGTATGGAGTATGCTTACAACAAATCCTGCATAACTCTTCTTCACAGCCACTAACCATTATGCTCAATGACATGCAGGACAGGAGACATTCTCACAATATGCTCACCGGGCCAGTAAAATACTGAAGTTGACATATCCAACTTATTGTCTGATCATGATCAAACAGGTATAACTGAACGCACTGGCACCCAGCTACACAGCGTGCTCGTGAGTCTGACACTGGGCCACATTCCAGGATCTCACTCATGGAATAATTGTCTCCTTGGATGATGATCGGGGGAGGTGGGGGTTGTGTGCGACCAGAGATCTCATTCGTAGTAGCAGGTTCGAGCATTGATATATCGAAGACCGGATGAACTGCTCAGAAGTGGTCAGGGAGGTGGAGGGTGAAGGACCTGCTGCCTGTGTGAGCAATGACCTCATAAGGACCTAAGTATTTCTCAGAGAGTTTCTTCGATGGATGGGTGGTCTGGAAATGTTCAGCCTTAATGAATACTTTGTCTCCAAGTTGCAGGTCTGGAGCCGGAATGCGGCATCGGTCTGTGGAGACTTGATATTGTTTCTGGGCATCGGAGATGGTTCCTTGGAGATGTTGGTGTAGTTGATTGAGGTTGGTTATGAATTGGCGGGCTTTGGTGGAGGTGAGTTCCTTCTTGGGGTGGATGGAGATGTTCAGATGGTAGCCTTTATTAGCAAAGAACGGAGAGACACTGGTAGTTGCATTTGGAGTGTTGTTGTAGGCAAACTCTGCGATCGGAAGTAGATCAGCCCAGTTGTCTTGTTGATAGTTACAATAGACTTGGAGATATTGTTTCAGGGACTGATTCATTCGTTCTGTTTGTCCATCTCCTTCAGGATGGTATCCAGAGGTGAAATGAAGCTTCATGTCAAGAGCCTTTCCTAATGTGCGGAAGAAGGAGGACACAAACTCCGAGCCCTGATCGGACATGACATGTGATAGGACTCCGTGTTTAGAGAATATGTGGAGAACGAACAATTTAGCTAGTGAGGCAGAGGTGATGGTGTCATGTGTTGGAATGAATAGTGACTGTTTAGTGAACCTGTTGACAATCATGAGTATGGTGTCGTATCCGAGTGATGGGGGGGAGCTTCTCTATGAAATCCATGGAGATAAAGTTCCATGGTTGCTCCAGGACTGGAAGTTGCTTAAGCGTTCTGTAGGGTTTGTGCCTTTGCGATCTTGAGCACATACACATGGTGCAGGAGTTACAGTAGTGTTGAATGTATTCTCACATTTTTGGCCATACGTAGTCTCATCGGATTAATCCTTGTGTGCAATTTTGCCCGAAATGGCTGGAGATCGGGTGATCATGATAATACTGCAAAACTCAGAGTTGGAGACTGTTGGCATCAGGGACGTATATCTGGTTGTTGTGTTGGAGGTGTCCTTCAGGGTCAAGTGACCATTTTGGATCGGAAGGGTTGTCCAAGTGTTTAACTGCAACAGGATCAGATCGGAGTGATGAGCGGATGTTGGAGCGGAGTTGGTTGATGTCCATAATGGTGACAGCTCAGAGGGTGGGAGTCATGAGGGTGGATGCTTGTAGGGACAATGCCAGCTGCTCATTAGTAAACACAGGATGAAAGTTGTGTGGGTTACAGTGGCATAGTCGCTATTCCCCTCTTTAGGGTAGATGTCCCATCGTCTAGTTAACGCATCGGGCTTTGCTCCAAGTCGACCTGGATGGAAACGGATAATGAGATTGAACTGAGATAGGTATTCGGACCATCGGACCTGTCTCCGGGTGAGCAGTTTCATTGTGGAGAAGTATTCCAAGTTTTTGTGGTCAGTTATGATGTCCACCAGATCGGAGGGGCCTTTGAGGTAGTGTCTCCATATCCGGAAGGCTTTCATATATGGCAAGGAGCTCTTTGTCATGGACATCATAGTTCAGTTTGGGGGGCATAAATGTATGTGAGTGAAAAGCGATCAGATGGACGTGTCCATTGTCCGGAGAGATGATGGACAGGATCATGGCAAGTGCATAGTCATAGTCAGAGGCATTGGTCTCTAATAGGATAGGAACGTCTGGAACCCAATGAGTCAGTATCAGAGCAGAAGTAAAGGCCTTTTTCAAGGTCTCAAAGCTCTGTCTACATTCGTCAGTGAAATTCCATTGGATACCCTTCCTAGTGAGTTGGGTGAGCAGAACGGTGATATCAGAGTAGCCGTGAATGAAGCGGCAGTAGAAGTTGGCAAACCCTAGGAAGGACTGTACATCTTTGACTTTCTGGGGTTCCGGCCATTCCTGTATAGCTTTGATTTTGTCATCAGACATTGTCAATCCTGCCAGGGAGAGGATATAGCCTAGGTATTTGACTGAGTCGGAGTGGAATTTGCATTTGTCAGCACAGGTGAAGAGGCCATGTTTTCAGAGACATCAGAGTACCTCTCAGACATGTGTCCAATGTTCTTCTTTGTTGTCCAAATATACCAGAATGTCATCTAAGTAAACGAGGACAGTCACATTGAGGAGGTTGGCGAAGGTATCATTCATGAACCTCAGGAAGGCGGCCGGAGCATTGGTTAGTCCAAAGGGCATGACACACCACTCAAAAGATCCATATTGTGTGCGGAAAGTTGTTTTCTATTCATCGCCTTCTCAGATGTGGACTAGATGGTAGGCATGTCAGAGATCTATTTTGGAATAGATCTTAGCCTTTCAAGGACTCTCGAGTAGGTCTGCAGTGCGGGGTATCGGGTATCAGTCTTTCTTGGTGATCTTGTTGAGTCCACAGAAGTCGACACATAGACGGAGTGATCCGTCCTTTTTGCAGACAAATAGGACCAGAGCTCCATGGGGCAATAGGGATGGGTGGATGAAGCCTGTGGCCAAGTTCTTGTCTATGAATGTTCAGAGAGCCAGTAGCTCTTTTTGGGATAGTGAGTAGATAGGGCCAAGTGGAGGGGTGGAGTTGTCATCCAGTTCAATCTTGAGATCGTATAGTTGGTGTTCCGCTAGGGAGTCGGCTTTAGACTTGCTGAATACGTCAGCGAACTCATGATACTCCTTAGGAACCATAGATAGGTCCGGTGGAGTTGATTGGGTGGAACGAGTGGCGAGGAATATTGGATCAGAGAGGTGAACCTGGAATGTGTGAGAACCATCCAGTTTGCTTAGTCTGGCAAAGACCATAGCGTCCACCATTGATATAAATGGCAGGGTAGACGGAGTATCTATCAGAGTGGAGTCAGCGGAGGTGGAAGATAGTTTCGCACCTAAAGTTGCTGGTGATGTCGGGAATGACACAGCCTGTACTGGAGAACGTAATGTGATATGGCCCAATGCCCAGTCAATCAATGGATTGTAGCGGGTGAGCCAGTTATGTCCGAGAACCACAGAACAGCTGGAGTCAAGCAGAGTAACATAGAATGTAAGGTTCTGGATTTCTCTGACAGAAAAACAGATAGACAGATCTATAACTTGTGAAATAACAGCATTAGTAGTGCCATCAAATAATCAGAGTGATATCGGAGTTATGGTGTATGTATGGAGTTTATGTAAATTGGAAAAAGAGGAATCAAGGAAACAATGAGTAGAACCAGAGTCAATTAATGCTTGAATAGCAGTATCGGGAATGGAGTTGGAGTAGATAAGGAGGGTAAGGGAGTTGGAGTGGGAAAGAGTGGATGTGTTCAGGCGGACCTTGTTTGTCATACGGGGAGTACCAATGCAGCCCTCAGCCTGTACGGAGGCTATAGGACTGCTTACTATTTTTGGGTCCATCACTTTTGCGTTGGACTTGTCCGTTGTGGCATTGGTGGCATGGCCCTTTGCCTTTGCTGCAGATGAGGTTGCCTTGTTGCAATCCTTGGCTTGGTGGCCAGGCTTTCCGCAGAACAGACAGAGGTTGTTGTCCATGCAGTGCTGGCGTTCCTGCTGGGTAAGTTTTCCATCCTTCCCCAGCTTGGTGGAGAGGTCCAGAGTACTCTTGCGAGCTCTGGAGTTATTGCTGGTGCCAGAATTGTTCTGACCAGAACCGGAAGCAGCAGCATTACCAGTGTTTGACTTCTGGCCTGAGTTGGCAGTGGTCCTCTTATCGGACCCCTTGTTGGACTTTGGGGTCTTGTCTGATGATTTGTCCGATTTGTTGTTGGCTGAATTTTCGTGGGAGACCTCGGATTGACGTCCCCAATAACAGGCATTGATGGATTGGGCGAGTTTGCGAAGGGTAACCAAAGTATCCGGCTTACCGACACGTGATATCTCGTCCTTAATGTGGGATGGGAGTCCAACATAAAATTGGCATCGGAGTGCAGTGTCGCCCCATTGGACTTTTGGGGCTAGCTGTTGGAAACTCACAATGTATTTTGCAATTTTGTGATTTTCCTTCATCCAAAGTCGATTGAGTTCATTCTCGGCATTGGCCTCAGGGTTGTAAGGACCAAAATTGGTCCGAAGTTTGGAGATGAAGTCAGAGTAGTCTTCTGACCATATCGGGTCATCAGAGTTGTCCATGAGCGCTGGCTCAAAGTAGTCCAGTGCAGTGCCCTTGAGATAGGACATGGTGAAGGTGACCTTCGCCTGATTGGATGTGAACACATTGGGGCAGTTGCAGAAATTCAACCGGCATTGCACCAAGAACAGCTGGAGCTTTTGTGGATTGGAGCCATCGAATGGGTCAGGTTCTCAGACCTTGGTCCAGGACTTAGGAGCTTGTGGGTTATGGATGCTGCTGGTGAGCAGAGAGATGGCTTGCACCAGATTTGGAGAGGGCGGGGTGTCATCTTCTTCATTGACGGCCTCTATGTGGTCCGTTGG
Organism: Cantharellus purpuraceus; assembly: GCA_025174535.1. Lineage (NCBI taxonomy): Eukaryota > Fungi > Basidiomycota > Agaricomycetes > Cantharellales > Hydnaceae > Cantharellus > Cantharellus purpuraceus. The sequence continues at coordinate 1,513,222 of JALBUN010000010.1, forward strand.
TTCTTCGATGACCTTGGGGATGGTGTCAATGCTGGGAGCGGGCACCTCAACGGTTCATGTGCGTTCAGAATTGGTGGTGGATCATGGCATTGGTAGGAGTGAGTATGGCAGTTCGAATATACTGTTATGCACTTGGTCCGATTGGGGGTCAGAGATTGGGTTGGAGGTTTCGTCAGAGTCAGAGTACATTGTGGGGGTCAGAACGGACTTGGCTTCAGCTTATGTGCTGTGCCCTCACTAATACCAGTGTCTGAGATTTCAGAGACGGAGTACAACTTAGAGAGTTAGGATCAGACTTAGGAACTAGGTGTGATTTGATATTCAAACTGGGGAATGAAGTCCCCAGTTGGGCAACTTAAATACATATTTGAAATCTAATAATAATTACTCCGGTGATGGGTTTCTGAGGCTGACGGCCTTACATGTCTGAGTCCGATGGGGACGGATGTCCAGGTTCCTATAGTGATGCTGATGCATCAATTGGAACTGGAGATGGATGGGTGGAATCAGTGGTGACAATCGGACAGGTAGATGGAGACGTGGCAGTTTTCAAATGGAGTATAGATTTCATACGCGCAGGGATCTGAGTGGATCAGACGGGGATCTGGGTGTTAATGAATATGGTCATAACAATTAGAAACTGTGTAATGTGTATGGGCAGAGCAAGATGCTGAACTGGCATGTTTGCACTCATTATCCCAATGCTTGTTACTGCCACAATGCCTGCAAGGTCTAGCTCCTTTGGATTCAGGTGTGGAATTTTTAGACACATTAGAATCATCCCAAGGGAATTTTGGAGGATTCAATTTGGATGACCATCCAACCAGATGAGCTGTAGCATCTCTAAAAGATCTGTTTGAGTCAAACCTAGGTTTGGGTTGATGCAAAGAATTTTCCAAATTTCTAATATGTCTTTCCAGGTTGTCTCCTGAAGAGAAAGGAGCATGCGACAATGATTCCTCGTGATACTTGATAGCAGTTTGGAATTCCACTGCAGATGCACACCAATGAGCGTCAATGACTGTATGCCAATATGGTGGTGCACCATTCATGATTGAAGCTCTGAGTCTGACAGCTTGCTGACCAGTCTCAATAGCTCTGACTTTCTAACATAATACTCACTAGGAGTCTCATTAGCAAAGCCAGACTCTCTGAAAGTAGCATGAGTTGCTCTAGCTTTCTGCCTATCCAACCAGGCTCTGTTCATATAGCATGAACCAATGACTTCTCTGATGGACTTCCAGTCCTCAGTTGCTTCTTGGCGATATGACAATGGCAAAGAGAAAAACCATCTCTCCGCTCCTTTATGCAACCGCAAAGGGATAATTTGTCCCAATTGCTTGAAGACCATAGGAGATTTCTGAGCCAAATGATTTACTTTCAATATCCATTGAGCCAAACTGTCAGGGTTTTCATCCCACTCAAGGACTAAGTCCTGACACAACTTGTTATCAAAGTAAGCTTCCAGCTTGCTCTGAGTCACTGGAGCATCTAATCCGAGATTAAGATTTCTCTGAGTAGCGACTATGCCACTGTAAACCCACACAACTTTCATCCTGTGTTCACTAATGAGCAGCTGGCATCATCCCTATGGGCATCCACCCTCATGACTCCCACCCTCTGAGCTGTCACCATTATGGATATCGACCAACTCTGTTATCCAATCCTGTTGCAGTTAAACACTTGGACAACCCTTCCAATCCAAAATGGTCACTTGATCCCAAAAGACACCTCTGACACAACAACCAGATATACATCCCTGACACCAATGGACTCCAACTCTGAGTTTTGCAATATTATCATGATCACCTGATCTCCAGCCGCTTTGGGCAAAATCGCACACAAGGGTTAATCTGACAGGACTACATATGGCCAAAAATGTGAGAGTACATTCAACACTACTGTAACTCTTGTATCATGTGTATGCACTCAAAATCAAAGGCACAAACCCTATAGAACTCTTAAGCAACTTCTGGTTCTGGAGCAACCATGGAACTCCATCTCCATGGATTTCATAGAGAAGCTCCCCCCATCACTTGGATACGACACCATACTTGTGATTGTTGACAGGTTCACTAAACAGTCACTATTCATTCCGATGCATGACAACATCACCTCCACCTCACTAGCTAAGTTGTTTGTTCTCCATGTATTCTCTAAATCTGTATGGGAACCACCTTTTCCCTATCAAATTCCATTTATGCAGCACCAATGTGCTATTCTTTGCTTTTCCATTCCTAAATATCCGCATATATTTGATGCTTGTACCTGGAATGGACTTATTCAAATATTCTCTATTTTTCCATATTTTTTCGGGAATATTCCATGCAGAACTCAGCTCAGAATCATTTATTTCTGCTGTGCTACAGTTGTGGACCCATAGGCGCCCACAAACCTTCGCGCAGCCGCCTCTCCCCTTTTGGACCAGGCATTTGGCCTGAATTCAAGCTCAGATGTCTCTGATCAATAAATATTCTCTAACTTAACAACCACAGCCTCTCAGGGCACTATTTTCCATGGAGATCATCACATGACATGTGGCTATCCATGGCTGTCCAAACCAGTGCAGAAAACAGGGTGGACACCCTTCTTTTTGCCTGATCAGTGCCTAGCTCAGGGATCAGATCAGCTGATGGGTGATCAAATCAGGTGATTGCCTTGGAATATTCTACCCCTTTCCATAACATTCTAGCTGTTTCCTTCTATTATTAGATAGAACTTTCCAGAACCATTATTCAGCTCCTGATCAGTGTTAGTGCTGTGATCAGATCCTGTGATTGGCTTGGAATATTCTACCCCTTTCTTCCACCTTCCACAACCTTCCAGTAGTTTCCATCTATTAATAGGTAGAATATTCCAGAACCATTACTCAGCCCCTGTAAATACAATATATAAGGAGGCCATTCTGCCTCTGAAAGAAGAACATATCATCATATTCTACCCATCTTCTGCACACCAGTGTGACTAGAGTGACATACAGTGTCATCCTCTATCTCAGTAACTGTTGATTACCAGTTCAAGGATCTTTTACAGTTGTGTAACTGTACTTGATTGCACTTCAAGTAGTGATATTCCTGCTTTGGGCGTGAGTGTAGTATCTGCCTCACGTGACTACAAATCTACAGGGTGAGATTGTCTGTCGATAGTCCTGCCATTAGTGCTCTTGTTTAAGTAACTAGTGTGTACTGCCTTTGCAGAGCATTAGAAGCTTGAACTCGTGTGAAGCAGTTGCTAGACTACTTCACACATCGCTGTTACCCGCTTCTGAGTGCCACTGGTTGGACAGTTGGATTCATCCACCTACTTCCTTTAGCCTCTAAGTGCATTCCCTCTTTTTGGAATATCTGGACCCCAAAGCGTCCGTGAACTCTAGACTCTGGAAGTCTTATTCATTTCTTGCTGCTAAGAAACGTATTACCTTTCTGCGTATAGTCTGCATTGACCAATACAAAGGATTGTAACCAAAGTACAAACGTTAAATCGTTTCTGGAGTTGTGCTGCAGCAGGGTTTGATATTCTTCTCAGCTGTTCATTCACGGAATTGTGGTGATTTAGAGTTTGCCCTAACACCATAATTTTGCGGGTTCCAAAACATTTGGTGGACACTCTGGGAATTGCTTAAGCAGTGTCTAGAGTGTAGATTCTAAGCACCATTGCAGATATAACCCGACCTTCTATCACTAAGTCTTTACTCAATATAGTTTCTCGTAATCTGGAACAAACCGATTTGGAATTTCCAGAAGACAAGTTCTATAGTCACACTCGTCTGCCCTCCTCCTCTAATCCTAACTCTCCTCTTTATCTAAACCCTTATCCAACACCAACTCGTATACAAACTCGTTTTGAATCGTATCGACCTCGTGACAAGTTGACCTCATTCAAGCTGAGCAACATGTCTACTTCAACAATTCGACAACAACAACAACTCGAGGACGACCCGTCTACTCCTTTGGCTGCTCAACCAGAGCGACCTATTGCCCCTATCACTCCTGGCTTCTTGCACACTAGATCCCCACTCACTCCTGTGAATGATCTTGACCAGACATTTACTACGGATGAAGAGATTAGTGCTGCTGATGCCTCTTTTGCTGTGGAAGTTGATCAGACTAACCATGCACTTACCAATTGGACTTTTGATGGACCCCTGATCACAGGACCATTACAAAATGTCTTCGTAGTGCCTGGTAAGCCTTTGAAAAGCTTCAGTGCAGCAAGAGTACGGAGAGAGGTCAGACTTGATCCCCTACTCTCTTCCAGAAGAGATTCACTCCTTAGCATTGCAGAGATGAGCTTTAATCGTGTGGAAGCACCAGGTACTAGAGCTCTGAATCGTCTTGCTACTGGACTCTTCAGGAAAGAATTAGCGTTACTCAATGTGGTACTGCTCGGACATCCTGGACGAGTTAGTCAGCATGGTAGTACGGGGTATTATCTTGATCCATGGAAGTATAAGCAACTGTTAGACACTCTTAATCATATTGCAAATGAGAGAGAAAGTGTTCTGCAGCAGATGAAACTTCCTCCTCCTACTGTCCCTACATTGCCTTCGGAATGGCCTAGTGACTCCCTTTGGAGTTCCAAAGACCTGGAAGTGCTTTGTGTTACACTACGTGAAGATGTAGAAAACTTTTTGGCATTTTATTGGGATGCTGTATCCAAGTACAAGGGTTCTTGGAAACCAGTAAAGGATGACTTTCTGTCTCCTGCTCTCCCAGACATTTCTGAGATGTCTTCTGACATTAATGGTTTCAAAATTCGCTTCGCTGCTGCCCAAGCTGCTTTGCAGAGAAAGGTTGCTGCGGATACTAGTTTTTATGAAGCTAAAGTCATTAATGCATCGGTGAATCCTGTCCTTGGACATGATCTTCCCACTCTTGCAGCTATGCCTGTCAGGGATGCTCAGCAGTCAACTGTTGCCTATACTGTTAAGGAAGCTCCTTTGATTTCCAGATTGGATCAAGGAGAAAAATTTCCAGTTGATCATGAACGGATTAGACAGAGACAGTCTGTGGTTTACAACCGTGGTCCCAGACCCTCTACTCTTTTCAATTCTCCTTACCATCAGGATCCTAGTAAACTTACGGGATCTGCAGGTTTGGAAGAAATGTTCTATACTCCTCCTCAAGTTCAGAGCAGGGGTACTTTAGGCATTCCAGAATCCATTAGGGTTCCTCACGGAACTTATGGAGCTTCTGGAGGAGGTGCTCCACCTCCTGGAGGAGAACCTCCTGATGATGACGGATCATCTGGTCCCCCTCATACACCTAATCCATTTTTGCCTAGACCATCATTGCCACATAGAAGTGGAAGGAGTAATCCTCCCCCTCTGGGTAGGCATGGAGGCTCAGGTCCTCCTGATGGAGGTGATGGTGGAGGTTACGGTCATAGTCCAGACTGGGGGGATCTTGATCAGAGAAATCCTAATCTCGGATTAGACGCTCCAGTGACTCAGAGCAAGCTGGAAGCTTACTTTGATAACAAGTTGCGTCAGGACTTAGTCCCTGAGTGGGATGGAAACCCTGACAGTTTGGCTCAATGGATATTGAAAGTAAATCATTTGGCTCAGCGATCTCCTATGGTCTTCAAGCAATTGGGACAAATTATCCCCTTGCGGTTGCGTAAAGGAGCTGAGAGATGGTTTTTCTCCTTACCATTGTCATATCGCCAAGAAGCAACTGAGGACTGGAAGTCCATCAGAGAAGTCATTGGTTCATACTATATGAACAGAGCCTGGTTGGATAGGCAGAAAGCTAGAGCAACTCGTGCTACTTTCAGAGAGCCTGGCTTTACTAATGAGACTCCTAGTGAGTATTACGTTAGAAAGTCAGAGCTATTGAGACTGGTCAGCAAGCTGTCAGACTCAGAGCTTATATTGGAAATCATGAATGGTGCTCCACCATATTGGCACACAGTCATTGATGCTCACAGGTGTTCATCTGCAGTGGAATTCCAAACTGCTATCAAGTATCACGAGGAATCATTGTCACATGCTCCTTTCTCTTCAGGAGACAACCTGGAAAGACGTATTAGAAATTTGGAAAATTCTTTGCATCAAACCAAACCTAGGTTTGACTCGAACAGATCTTTTAGAGATGCTAGAGCTCATCTGGTTGGATGGTCATCCAAATTGAATCCTCCAAAATTCCCTCGGGATGATTCTAATGTGTCTAAAAATTCCACACCTGAATCCAAAGGAGCTAGACCTTGCAGGCATTGTGGCAGTAACAAGCATTGGGATAATGAGTGCAAACATGCCAGTTCAGCATCTCGCTCTGCCCATACACGTTACACGGTTTCTAATGAAGAAGCTAATGCAGACCTTGCCTATGAGGATATGTACCTTGAATCACTTCATGAATCAGAAGTGGATTTAAGTTCAGACAATGCTCATGTTAATAATGTTGCAACTGAGAATATCCCTGAAGAACCTTCATCGGATCAACAGGAATCTGCTCAGGATACAGAGGCACATTGTCAACTTGCTAAACCAGCCATGAGCTTGCTGGAAAGTATGTCCCGACTGGGGGGATCCATACCTAATAGAGAAAAATCTTCTGAGCCTTTGTCTCTGGAAAACTCTTTTTCTGAGACATTCACTCCTAAATCTTGTCAAGAGAGGAGAAGGTTAATGAAAGATTCCAAACATGTAGCTGCATTCCTAAGGAATTCTAAGCTTACTAGTTGGGCTCCTAACTCCTTGATTAAACTCAAGCGTTTCATGTCCAGACCAGCAGGCTGTGCCTTCCTTGGATCTTCTGCAACCACTACTAATGTTTGGCTGGGAGAATATGGAAAGAATCAAACTACCCTTGTAGCTGATTCTGGTTCAGACATAACCCTTATCTCTCAGAAAGCTCTTTGCTCTATGGAGAATCCTCCTAAGATCAAAACAGGTCAGAAAATTAACTTGATACAAGTTACTGGCACATCCAAAATTTCTGGATACGTTACGGTGCCCATTTACTTTGACTCTGACTCTGGACCAGTTCAGATTGAAGTTGAAGCTTATGTGGTCAAAGGCATGACTACCCCTGTCATTCTTGGGAATGATTTTGCTGATCAGTACTCTATCTCACTTATAAGAGAAGGCTCAGATAGCTATCTTATGTTTGGTAATACTGGACGGAAAGCCAAGATTGAGAACTCAGTGAGCTCACCCTTATTGGATGAGAATGGTCACACCTTTAAAATAAGAGCCCTTCCTGACCTTGCATCTCTAACTGCAAAGTTCAAGGCTCATAGACGTATTAAGAAATCTCGGAAACGGATTAGAGCACGCATTTCGGATTCAAGTGTTAGGGCCTTACATCCCGTCACAATTCCTCCTGAAACTGCTTCTCTAATTCCTGCTTCTATCTATTTCCCTGGGAATAGTAATGAAGTTTATGTGGAAAAAGTGCTTCACTCCAATCATGGGCCTGAAGATTTCTATGGCATCTCAGATGCAATTGTATCTCGGAATAACCCGTGCCTACATGTTAGCAATTTTTCATCACAACCAGTTACTATACATCAAGGACAACTTCTGGGTCATGCTAGAAATCCTTCCAATTGGCTGGATCGGACTTCTAATTTGAACCAGACTCAATTAGAGACTTGTCTCTCTCACGCCAGACTCATAAAAGCTCTTGCTCAACAGAACTTTGAGACTGGTGCGGTACCTACTGTTGCCTCTCTTGAATCAGATGGAGAGGTGGTACAAGGAGGACCTAAGGCTCAGGAAATTTCCCCTGAGGATGTTCCTGAAAACCAACTGTTGGATGAAATTGACTTCTCACCAGAGCTCAATGATGCCAATAGGAAGGCTCTCCAAGATACAGTTCTGGCACATAAAGACGCATTTGGTCTTGATGGCAGACTTGGCAATTATGATGCAAAAGTTGAAATCAATCTCAGGCCTGAGGCCAAAGAAATTTCACTACCTCCTTATAATGCCTCACCTGCCAAAAGGGAAGTCATTGACAAGCAAATGGATGCTTGGCTCAGTCTTGGAGTCATTGAACCATCCAAAAGTCCTTGGGGTTTTCCAGCACTTATAGCCTATTGTAATGGGAAACCAAGAATGTGTATAGACTATAGGAAACTCAATGAGATTGCTGTCCCGGATGAATTTCCCTTGCCAAGACAAGATTCCATTTTGCAGGCACTCACTGGATCTCGTTGGTTATCCACCTTGGATGCATTAGCGGGTTTCACACAGCTGCAAATGTCGGACAGTGCCAAAGAAAAAACTGCATTCAGAACTCATAGAGGACTGTATCAGTTCAAACGGATGCCCTTTGGGTATTGGAATGGACCTGCAGTCTTTCAAAGAGTGATGCAAGGTGTCCTAGCACCTTTTCTATGGGTGTTTGCCCTGGTCTATATTGATGATATTGTCATATATTCCAAGACATTCAAAGAACACTTGGATCATCTAGACAAAGTGTTCGGAGCTATAGAAAAGTCTGGAATCACCTTATCTCCTGCTAAGTGCCATTTGGCCTACCAGTCATTGCTACTGTTAGGACAAAAGGTATCACGGTTAGGTCTATCAACTCACAAGGAGAAGATAGATGCTATACTGGAATTGGCAGAACCAAAGAATGTGCATGACCTACAAATCTTCCTCGGAATGGTGGTATACTTCTCCTCATATATACCATTCTATGCATGGATTGTAGCTCCCTTGTTTGAATTGCTCAAAAAGAATTCAACTTGGGAATGGGGCAATACTCAACAAGAAGCCTTTGATTTGGCTAAAAATGCCCTTGTCAGTGCGCCAGTCAGAGCGTATGCCATTCCTGGTCTCGGATATAGAGTCTACTCTGATGCATGCGATGTCGGAATCGCTGCTATACTTCAGCAGATTCAACCTCTCAAAATCAGAGATCTCAAAGGTACCAAAGGGTATGAGAAACTCAAATCAGCTTATGACAAAGGATTACCTGTACCACAATTGGTGATTCCTGTGTTAAAAGATGAAACTCTCCCTAAGCCAGGTACTTGGGATAAAGACTTTGAAAACACTACGGTTTCAGTAGAACGAGTCATTGCTTACTGGTCTCGTACCTTGAAACCAGCTGAAAGGAATTACTCTCCTACAGAAAGGGAGGCGCTTGCATTACGAGACGGTCTTATCAAATTTCAACCCTACATTGAAGGGGAGAAAGTAGTAGCCATCACAGACCATGCAGCCCTCATCTGGAGTCGGACCTACCAAAATGTTAATCGGCGGTTATTAACTTGGGGAACTGTATTTGCTGCATACCCTGAATTAAAAATCGTACACCGAGCAGGACGGGTTCACTCTAATGTAGATCCTATTTCCAGACTCAGAAGGAATGTTCCATATCAAGATGGGCCTTCTTCTGATGACTCCATTCCTACTATCCTGGACTCGGAACAGGATCCACTTGTGGATTTTTATTCTGATATCTCTCCTCACTTTGAAGCCAGAACTTTAATGTTAATGGCTGCATATGAAGAAGAGAACCAGAGAATTCCACTGAACGTGCATGCTTCTTCCATCCAAGTCAATACCAGCCTGAAAGAAGATTTCACCATTCCATACGTGACAGCCAAAGGCTATAATCTAGTCTCTAGCCTTGCTCAGGAAGAGATTCAGAAAATAGTTGATGCGTATGCCAAAGATCCTTACTTCAAAAGGGTCAGATCTGAATTACGACAGGAGTCTAATTGGATCAGTCTGAAGCATCCACTCTTTTTTGAAAATGAGGATGGATTGCTTTACTTTGAAGATTGGAATGGCAATTACAGGCTATGTGTACCCAAGGCTGAGCAATCTAATCTTCTAAGTGAAATTCATGATGAAATCACTGAAGGAGCTCATGCGGGTTATCATAAAACGTACAACAAACTGGCTTCTACCTTCTATTGGCCTAGAATGAGTAGAGATGTCAAGAAGTTTGTTGTAAGCTGTGATATTTGCCAGAAAGCCAAACCAAGGCAACACGCACCTATTGGACTGTTGCAGCCCATACCTATTCCAGAAAATCCTTTTGAAGTTATCACCATGGACTTCATTATGGAATTACCCGAGAGCAATGGGTACGATTCCATCCTGGTGATAGTGGATAAACTTACAAAGTTTGGCATCTTTGTCCCTACTCAAAGCACTATTAATGAGGAGGGAACTGCTCGGATACTGTTTGAACATGTGCTATCCAAATATGGAATTCCCAAACAAATTATATCCGACAGAGATCCCAGATGGACCAGCACCTTCTGGAAAGAGATATGCAAGCAAATAAATACTAGAAGAGCTCTAACTACAGCCTATCACCCTCAAGCAGATGGTCAAACTGAGGTGTTGAACCAGACGCTTGAAACCGCGCTACGTTCTTATGTAAGCCCGACACGCGACAACTGGGCGGCTCTCCTCTCTCCATTTGCTCTATCCTACAATAACCTCCCACACTCCGCGACTGGATTCGCGCCGGCATTTCTACTGTATGGCTACCATCCACGCACTCCATCTTCCTACATTCATTCATCTACTCACGGCGTTCACCGGCCTTCCAGCCCGCCGGCCCCGCGACCAGTTGGATCGGTCGATCGCGTTGATTTAATCAAGTCCCCTGCCAATGAAGTTGAAAGTACGAAAGCTATGGACTTCCTAAGTGAATTAGCTACTTACCGATCTCAGGCTAGAGAAGCCCTGCAATTTGCGCAGGTTGCTCAGCAAAAGAATTTCAACACCGGTCGTCTGGCTCAAGAATTCGACGTTGGCGATCGCGTTCTCATCAATCCCCATTCCCTCAGTCTATTGCATGCTCAGAAAGGCCTAGGGCCGGCTACCTATCGCCTTCGCATGCCTGCGTCATACGGGCTCCACCCTGTCCTTAACATCGCTCACCTCGAGCTCTACTCCTCCTCACCCCCTTCCTTCGGTTCACGACCTCTCAGATCTCTCGAACGCGCTGATTTCACGCAACTCCCGGAATTCGAGGTCGAGTCCATCATCGGTGAACGATGGCGAAAGGCCCGTAATGGCCGGCGTGTCCAGGAGCTCCTCACGCGTTTCATCGGATACGACTCATCATATGATGAGTGGCTCCCGCGAAAGAACCTTCGCAACGCTCCCGACCTCCTTCGCGATTGGGATCGACGCGATCGGGATATCTCTCGCCACTAGGGCTTCCTCTATCTATGACTCTCTTATCTCGGCCTTCTACCCTATTCCTTCACCTTCCTAGCTATTCCAAATCCTTTCCCTACTGTTCTATAAACCCAATATCATGATGTCTTCATTTTACTCAATCCCAACCGCATCTAACTTTTGAAAAACCTCAGCAAATCTTTAGTCTTTCCACCTATCTACTTCTTTCCACTATGGCTAACTACCCTGATGTGTCTGTCATTGACTTCGTGGTTCATAAAGAAAACGATACATATATACAAGGTGGAGTTCCTGTACCTAACTACGGACTCCAATTCACTTCCAACTTCGACTTCTACCAACCCAATCGTTTTGACTTCATCTATCTTGAAGCACCAGCAAGTGAGTATGCCATACTATGCAATGACCTTGCCAGCAGCTTCTGGGAGACATTGAAGATGAAAACTCGATACATTCTCGCAGCCGCTCACGGATGGGACGGCGAGTCAGCCCTTGAACCTCTCCCTTCTGAGATTCCTCTTGGAAAGCTCCAGGAGATAGATATGATTCCCCCTCCTTTTCCAGCTCGTAACCAACTCTCATTCAACTTCTTCCTCCTCCCAGAGAAACCCTCTGTCATACGTGAATGGATCCGTGCTTGGCAGAATCAGTCTCGCCAGCTCTCTGCTTGGATCTGCAAATCCAAAATCAATAGTGCACGCATCCCAGGTTGCTCCTGGAGGTGGCCAACTTCACCACTCTACTCCCATCCTTTGGATGACGTGTCAGAATTTGATGACGGAATCTCCCAAGCCACTGAGGTGAACTCCACTATATCCGAGTCCTCTCTCCCCTCTCTCCCAGTCGTTCATGCTTTCAGAGCCCATGCTGAACCTGATGGTCTCAAAAGACCCCGCAGGTCGTCCCCTTTCGAGGCCAATCGTGATGGTGACGATGCCAACAAGAAACAACTTGTGTTGTGGCAACCTTCAGCAACCCAACTTCGAGAGATGTACCTTTCCCTTTCACGTGGATATGTTAGCTCGTACTCTGCTCCCACATCTTCTATCACCACTCCTCCCAACTCACCAGCTCCTCCTCCCTATCACAAAAACTCAACTCACTCCTATGATCCTCGAGTTCCTAAACCTATATTGACTCGTCGGACTCGACTCACGACTCGTGTGTTCAAAAATCCTTATGCCACGGGTAACTCTGGAGGATATGAGAGGACGGAAGTGAGGAAAGATGTGCGTGACTAGGTCAGGGAAAGAATATTTGAAGGGGGGATGAATGTATGGGAACCACCTTTTCCCTATCAAATTCCATTTATGCAGCACCAATGTGCTATTCTTTGCTTTTCCATTCCTAAATATCCGCATATATTTGATGCTTGTACCTGGAATGGACTTATTCAAATATTCTCTATTTTTCCATATTTTTTCGGGAATATTCCATGCAGAACTCAGCTCAGAATCATTTATTTCTGCTGTGCTACAGTTGTGGACCCATAGGCGCCCACAAACCTTCGCGCAGCCGCCTCTCCCCTTTTGGACCAGGCATTTGGCCTGAATTCAAGCTCAGATGTCTCTGATCAATAAATATTCTCTAACTTAACAACCACAGCCTCTCAGGGCACTATTTTCCATGGAGATCATCACATGACATGTGGCTATCCATGGCTGTCCAAACCAGTGCAGAAAACAGGGTGGACACCCTTCTTTTTGCCTGATCAGTGCCTAGCTCAGGGATCAGATCAGCTGATGGGTGATCAAATCAGGTGATTGCCTTGGAATATTCTACCCCTTTCCATAACATTCTAGCTGTTTCCTTCTATTATTAGATAGAACTTTCCAGAACCATTATTCAGCTCCTGATCAGTGTTAGTGCTGTGATCAGATCCTGTGATTGGCTTGGAATATTCTACCCCTTTCTTCCACCTTCCACAACCTTCCAGTAGTTTCCATCTATTAATAGGTAGAATATTCCAGAACCATTACTCAGCCCCTGTAAATACAATATATAAGGAGGCCATTCTGCCTCTGAAAGAAGAACATATCATCATATTCTACCCATCTTCTGCACACCAGTGTGACTAGAGTGACATACAGTGTCATCCTCTATCTCAGTAACTGTTGATTACCAGTTCAAGGATCTTTTACAGTTGTGTAACTGTACTTGATTGCACTCGAAGTAGTGATATTCCTGCTTTGGGCGTGAGTGTAGTATCTGCCTCACGTGACTACAAATCTACAGGGTGAGATTGTCTGTCGATAGTCCTGCCATTAGTGCTCTTGTTTAAGTAACTAGTGTGTACTGCCTTTGCAGAGCATTAGAAGCTTGAACTCGTGTGAAGCAGTTGCTAGACTACTTCACACATCGCTGTTACCCGCTTCTGAGTGCCACTGGTTGGACAGTTGGATTCATCCACCTACTTCCTTTAGCCTCTAAGTGCATTCCCCTCTTTTTGGAATATCTGGACCCCTAAGCGTCCGTGAACTCTAGACTCTGGAAGTCTTATTCATTTCTTGCTGCTAAGAAACGTATTACCTTTCTGCGTATAGTCTGCATTGACCAATACAAAGGATTGTAACCAAAGTACAAACGTTAAATCGTTTCTGGAGTTGTGCTGCAGCAGGGTTTGATATTCTTCTCAGCTGTTCATTCACGGAATTGTGGTGATTTAGAGTTTGCCCTAACACCATAATTTTGCGGGTTCCAAAACAAAATCCCCCCAATCTAGACTATGACCATAACCTCCACCATCACCTCCATCAGGAGGACCTGAGCCTCCATGCCTACCCAGAGGGGGAGGATTACTCCTTCCACTTCTATGTGGCAATGATGGTCTAGGCAAAAATGGATTAGGTGTGTGAGGGGGACCAGAAGATCCGTCATCATCAGGAGGTTCTCCTCCAGGAGGTGGAGTGCCTCCTCCAGAAGCTCCATAAGTTCCATGAGGAACCCTAATGGATTCTGGAATGCCTAAAGTACCCCTGCTCTGAACTTGAGGAGGAGTATAGAACATTTCTTCCAAACCTGCAGATCCTGTAAGTTAACTAGGATCCTGATGGTAAGGAAAATTGAAAAGAGTAGAGGGTCTGGGACCACAATTGTAAACCGCAGACTGTCTCTGTCCAATCCATTCATGATCAACTGGAAAGTTTTCTCCTTGATCCAATCAGAAATCAAAGGAGCTTCCTTAACAGTATAGGCAACAGTTGACTGCTGAGCATCCCTGACAGGCATAGATGCATGAGTGGGAAGATCATGTCCAAGGACAGGATTCACTGATCCATTAATGACTTTAGCTTCATAAAAACTAGTATCTGCAGCAACCTTTCTTTGCAAAGCAGCTTGGGCAGCTGTATGGGAACCACCTTTTCCCTATCAAATCCTATTTATGCAGCACCAATGTGCTATACTTTGCTTTTCCATTCCTAAATATCAGCATATATTTGGTGCTTGTACCTGGAATGGACTTATTCAAATATTCTCTATTTTTCCATATTTTTTTTGGGAATATTCCATGCAGAACTCAGCCCAGAATCATTTATTTCTGCTGTGCTACAGTTGTGGACCCATAGGTGCCCACATACCTTCCCACAGCCAGCTCTCCACCTTTGGACCAGACATTTGGCCTGAATTCAAGCTCAGATGTCTCTGATCAATAAATATTCTGTAACTTGACAACCACAGCCTCTCAGGGCACTATTTTCCATGGAGATCTTGACCTGAGATGTGGCTATCCATGGCTGTCCAAACCAGTGCAGAAAACAGGATGGACACCCTTCTTTCTGCCTGATCAGTGCCTAGTTCAGGGATCAGATCAGGTGATGGGTGATCAGATCAGGTGATTGCCTTGGAATATTCTATCCCTTTCCATAACATTCTAGCTGTTTCCTTCTATTATTATAGATAGAACTTTCCAGAACCATTATTCAGCTCCTGATCAGTGTTATTGCAGTGATCAGAACCTGTGATTGGCTTGGAATATTCTACCCCTTTCTTCCACCTTCCACAACCTTCCAGTAGTTTCCATCTATTAATAGGTAGAATATTCCAGAACCATTACTCAGCCCCTGTAAATACAATATATAAGGAGGTCATTCTGCCTCTGAAATAGTAACATATTCAACCTATTCTACCCATCTTCTGCACACCAGTGTGACTAGAGTGACATACAGTGTCATCCTCTATATCTCAGTAACTGTTGATTACCAGTTCAAGGATCTTTTACAGTTGTGTAACTGTACTTGATTGCACTCAAAGAAGTGATATTCCTGCTTTGGGCGTGAGTGTAGTATCTGCCTCACGTGACTACAAATCTACAGGGTGAGATTGTCTGTCGATAGTCCTGCCATTAGTGCTCTTGTTTAAGTTACTAGTGTGTACTGCCTTTGCAGAGCATTAGAAACTTGAACTCGTGTGAAGCAGTTGCTAGACTACTTCACACATCGCTGTTACCTGCTTCAGAGTGCCACTGGTTGGATGGTTGGATTCATCCACCTACTTCCTTTAGCCTCTAAGTGTATTCCCCTCTTTTTGGAATATCTGGACCCCTAAGTGTCCGTGAACTCTAGACTCTGGAAGTCTTATTCATTTCTTGCTGCTAAGAAATGTATTACTTTTCTGCATATAGTCTGCATTGACCAATACAAAGGATTGTAACCAAAGTACAAAAATTAAATTGTTTCTGGAGTTGTGCTGCAGCAGGGTTTGATATTCTTCTCAGCTGTTCATTCATGGAATTGTGGTGATTTAGAGTTTGCCCTTACACCATAATTTTGCGGGTTCCAAAACAAATGGTGGATGCTATGGTCTTTGCCAGACTAAGCAAACTGGATGATTGTCACACATTCCAGGTTCACCTCTCTGACCTGATATTCCTCGCCGCCCATTCCACCCAATCAACTCCACCGGACCTATCTATGGTTCCTAAGGAGTATCATGAGTTTGCTGACATGTTCAGCAAGTCTAAAGCCGACTCCCTAGCGGAACACTGACCATACAATCTCAAGATTGAGTTGGATGACAACTCCACCCCTCCGCTTGGCCCTATCTACTCACTATCCCAAAAAGAGCTACTGGCTCTCCAAACATTCATAGATGAGAACTTGGCCACAGGCTTCATCCACCCATCCCTATCTCCCCATGGAGCTCCAGTCCTATTTGTCTGCAAAAAGGATGGATCACTCCATCTATGTGTCAACTTCCATGGACCCAACAAGATCACCAAGAAGGACTGATACCCAATACCCCACACCGTGGACCTACTCAAGAGTCCACGAAAAGCTAAGATCTATTCCAAAATAGATCTCCAACATGTCTATCATCTAGTCTGCATCCAAGAAGGCGATGAGTGGAAAACAACTTTCCACACTCAATATGGATCTTTCAAGTGGTGTGTCATGCCCTTTGGACTAACCAATGCTCCAGCCACCTTCCAGAGGTTCATGAATGATACCTTCACTGACCTCCTCAATGTGACTATCCTTGTTTACTTAGATGACATTTTGGTATATTTGGACAATGAAGAAGAGCATCAGACACATGTCCAAGAAGTACTCCGACATCTCCAAAAACATGGCCTCTTCACCTGCGCCAACAAATGTGAATTCCACTCCAACTCAGTTGAGTATCTAGGCTATATCCTCTCCCCGGCAGGACTGACAAAATTAAAGCCATACAGGAATGGCCAGAACCACAGAAAGTCAAAGATGTACAGTCCTTCCTGGGGTTCGCCAACTTCTACTGCCGCTTCATTTACAGCTACTCTGATATCACCGTTCTGCTCACCCAACTTACTAGGAAGGGTATCCAATGGAACTTCACTGACGAATGTAGACAGAGCTTTGAGACCTTGAAAAAGGCCTTTACTTCCGCTCTGATACTGACTCATTGGGTTCCAGATGTTCCTATCCTATTAGAAACCGATGCCTCTGACTATGCACTTGCCACGATCCTGTCCATCATCTCTCTGGACAACGGACAAGTCCATCTGATCGCTTTTCACTCACATACATTTATGCCCCCCAAACTGAACTATGACGTCCATGACAAAGAGCTCCTTGCCATATTTGAAGCCTTCTGGATATGGAGACACTACCTCAAAGGCCCCTCCGATCCGGTGGACATCATAATGGACCACAAGAACTTGGAATACTTCTCCACAATGAAACTACTCACCCAGAGACAGGTCCGATGGTCTGAATACCTATTCAGTTCAATCTCATTATCCATTTCCATCCTGGTCAACTCAGAGCAAAGCCCAATGTGTTAACTAGATGCTGGGTGTTTTGGAACCGTGAACTTCAACCTAAACTGTGGTGTTAATCACAATCTAAGTTTAGCCTGAGGATGTATGACCTTTCAAGGCTAGCAATAAGCTTGAAACTATTTTAACGGAGAACCCAATTAAGAAATTATACTCCGGTGAGCAATCACAATCAATGTTGCCACAGGAAGTGAAGCAATAGAGATTTATGCTTGTCACGTGTAGTTCACCCTTTACTGCTGATGCAATGTAAAGTCAAAGATTGACAGGCGTTCAAGGGTTCAGATACTTCAAAGGGGGAAGTAACCTAGTGCCTTAGTACTGCGGGTTGAGTGGATTAAAGCTAACAATAATCCCTTCAACGTAAAAAGATAGATATGCACTTGAACACTTCCTTCTGAACAAGCGTATTCACTGTACGTGTTTATCCGTGATAGAATCAACAGTCAAGGGATATTAATCTTGTCTCAAAGAGGTGAGTTAATAGACTGTGTTGTTGATTTATTGAAATGCCCACAATTGAACCAACCGATCAAATAGCAAAGTACGTGTTAACCTGACTAACCTCAGAGTCTCAATTAAACGTGCAGTATTCTTGACCAATCAATAGCCTAGTACGTATTAACCTGACTAACCTCAGAGTCTCAATTAAACGTGCAAGATTCTTGATTATAACCAATAGCCCGATACGTGATAATTTGGCTAACCTCAGAGTCTCAATTACACATGTAAGGTTCTTGATCAATGAATAACAATTAATACACTTCAAGTTACTGCTCCGAGTGGGCTTGTAGTGTGTTAATTACTAATCAGTTACTCTGTATTAACCTCTTCTCCAAGTTTGATTAATATTAGAGCCTGCTGCGCTTGTAATATAATAACTTCTGGCTTCTCCGAGAGTCAATCAAAGTTAATATACACTAAGAGTAGCTGATATAAGCGTGATGCTTATGTGATGATTACTCAATGCTCGAGTAGACACTGCTGTGTGTGTGTGGTAAAAAGATCTTATTTATTGCACTGCTGTTGCAGCCCTTTTTATATACATGGACTATCTAGCTTAGGTAACTAATCAGAGAACATTCCTGGTGCTTAGGGAAGCCCCTGGAAGGAAAGAGATGGCTGGGGAACCTTGTGGAAGGTCCAGGAAGGTGTCAGAACCTTCTGTGGCTGCTTTTGGCTGAAGTGCACGAACTCCGATGATTATGTAATGCGCGCGTCGTTCGCTCGCGCGCGAGTGCTCGTCGGAGTTGAATGACAGATTATATCAGCAACCGACCCCTTGTGTACACTTGTGGGCTCAAATACACAAAAAAGCGAAATATAAGTACATTCAATAGAACATTTGAAATACCTTTAAACTACTAAATGATAGTCCTTATTTGAAGTAGTTTAGAACTGCATATACCCCAACACTGGGATGTCTACCCTAAAGAAGGGAGTAGCGACTATGCCACTGTAAACCCACACAACTTTCATCCTGTGTTCACTAATGAGCAGCTGGCATCATCCCTACAGGCATCCACCCTCATGACTCCCACCCTCTAAGCTGTCACCATTATGGACATCAACCAACTCTGCTTTGACATCTGCTCATTGTTATTTGGAAGACCGGACTTCTAGGGGAGAGGGGAACAGAGGGGGAACAGAGGGGATAGGAGGAATAGGAGCACATAGGAGGCTCAGGAGGTTGAGGGGGAGGTAGGAAAGCGAAGGGAAATGGTTAGGAGGGAAGAGGAGAAGCCCCTGTAAGCCCCACAGACATCAGAACATTCTCCTATATTTCTTTTATATTTTATTTCGTCATTTTTTCCCTATTAGCTCCACCCCCCATTTCATTTTTATCACAGGTTTCTTTCCCATGTTTCAAATGACACAGAACTTTTATCACGAGTTATTAGCATGCATATCTTGTATAAAACACGCCTAGATAGATATGCAATTGACTAGAGAATTTTACTCTCACTTGTTTTTGTTGACTGTGTCTGAACTATTCGTTTCTGGAATAACTCCAGAACGAACGCGTATTTCTACAATCTTTTGCATACTCTTCCAGAGTATTGCAACATATATTCGAATCCCAGTTTGCGAAGCCTAAGCTCCACTGGTTGATTTTCTATTAAGCATTTACTCTCGTTTGAGTCATCTGCTCCTGAT
This sequence comes from Cantharellus purpuraceus, assembly GCA_025174535.1. Lineage (NCBI taxonomy): Eukaryota > Fungi > Basidiomycota > Agaricomycetes > Cantharellales > Hydnaceae > Cantharellus > Cantharellus purpuraceus. The sequence continues at coordinate 1,532,757 of JALBUN010000010.1, forward strand.
CCCTGCTTAAATTGTCGATATCTAGACGAAGATCACACCAAATCCCATCAAATTTCGTAGGAAGATACTACTCAAGTATATCTTCAATTCGACTACGCATACATCCAGCTCCCATCACTCCCTCTGTCTCTATTCGAAATCTACTCTCCACACACTCCCAGCAAGGCAAAATCTTTTCAACACTCATCACTCTGATCCGATCCTGTTGCAGTTAAACACTTGGACAACCCTTCTGATCCAAAATGGTCACTTGACCCTGAAGGACACCTCCAACACAACAACCAGATATACGTCCCTGATGCCAACAGTCTCCAACTCTGAGTTTTGCAGTATTATCATGATCACCCGATCTCCAGCCATTTCGGGCAAAATTGCACACAAGGATTAATCCGATGAGACTACGTATGGCCAAAAATGTGAGAATACATTCAACACTACTGTAACTCCTGCACCATGTGTATGTGCTCAAGATCGCAAAGGCACAAACCCTACAGAACGCTTAAGCAACTTCCCGTCCTGGAGCAACCATGGAACTTTATCTCCATGGATTTCATAGAGAAGCTCCCCCCCATCACTCGGATACGACACCATACTCATGATTGTCAACAGGTTCACTAAACAGTCACTATTCATTCCAACACATGACACCATCACCTCTGCCTCACTAGCTAAATTGTTCGTTCTCCACATATTCTCTAAACACGGAGTCCTATCACATGTCATGTCCGATCAGGGCTCGGAGTTTGTGTCCTCCTTCTTCCGCACATTAGGAAAGGCTCTTGACATGAAGCTTCATTTCACCTCTGGATACCATCCTGAAGGAGATGGACAAACAGAACGAATGAATCAGTCCCTGGAACAATATCTCCAAGTCTATTGTAACTATCAACAAGACAACTGGGCTGATCTACTTCCGATCGCAGAGTTTGCCTACAACAACACTCCAAATGCAACTACCAGTGTCTCTCCGTTCTTTGCTAATAAAGGCTACCATCTGAACATCTCCATCCACCCCAAGAAGGAACTCACCTCCACCAAAGCCCGCCAATTCATAACCAACCTCAATCAACTACACCAACATCTCCAAGGAACCATCTCCGATGCCCAGAAACAATATCAAGTCTCCACAGACCGATGCCGCATTCCGGCTCCAGACCTGCAACTTGGAGACAAAGTATTCATTAAGGCTGAACATTTCCAGACCACCCATCCATCGAAGAAACTCTCTGAGAAATACTTAGGTCCTTATGAGGTCATTGCTCACACAGGCAGCAGGTCCTTCACCCTCCACCTCCCTGACCACTTCTGAGCAGTTCATCCGGTCTTCGATATATCAATGCTCGAACCTGCTACTACAAATGAGATCTCTGGTCGCACACAACCCCCACCTCCCCCGATCATCATCCAAGGAGACAATGAATATGAGATATCTGAGATCCTGGACTCAAAGATCAACCGTTGATACAAGTGCAAGCTCCAGTACTTAGTCAAATGGACTGGATATGAAGGCACCAATGAAGAGTCCTCATGGATCTCCATGTCCGAACTCGATCATGCATCCAAATCCATCTCCGACTTTCACTCCGCTTATCCAGACAAACCTGGCCCTCTTATGAATCTTTAAGTTCCATTACTAATGCTAATTTTATTATTTTGCATCATCATTTTATTACAAGTCACAGAAGGAATTACAAGTCTACCCAAAACTCCGAAGGAATCTCACTCTGGTTCGCTTATGGAATAGATCCTATAAGCCTGCATGCAGCGGTCCTAGCAAACAGATGGTGTGTAACGCAGTTGTTCAGCACACCAAAGAACAATCGGGTTGAGGGGTAGGGGCAGCACTGAGTAACAGGAAAGTGGAATAGTGCTCTGTGGTTGGATGAGGATGGGAGCAAAAAGGACAGTCCAGATGGTTGATCATGCTCTGTGACTGGATGACAATGGAGAGCCCAGTTGGGAGGTACGTGAAAGCTGGTTTCAGGAGATGCAACCTCTCGGTGGCAGAGGGAAATCTGATTGTTGAACCAAAGTGCTTTGCCTCAGTGTAGAGATGATGGAATGTGATATAGAGTGTAGAGCGTAGACTTAGAGCATGGACTTTGACTTTAGAGCATTGGCTGAAAAACTTGTTGATTGATTCCAAAGGCAAAAACTAGTGCCCTTTTATATACAAATCCCCAGGGCACAACAACAATATGAGGAGCAAATGATGTGATATGATGCAAGAAATGCTGATCAAGCCAGCTGATGAAACATGTGAAGTTGAACTACTAATGGGGAAATCATGGAGAAATGAAGCAACAGATAGGGGTAATCTTTGTAAGAATAGGGGTTGATGAGTAATAAAAGAACCAAAAATAGAACAAGGATGAGTAAGTCATGTATGAATGAATTAAAAGATGAAACAGGGGTGAGTCATATAAAAGAACAATAGAAATGTCCACCAATACCATCTTCCCTATGGCTCCGAAGGTAAATTGACCCTGAGTCACATGAGGACTTCAGTCAGCATCCACAACAAATACTCCTTATTGTCTTAGTGATCTGTCTCCATATGGTATCCCGTTCCAAGGGTATTCGGTCCCTTTGCCTGACATGATGTAACCTGAGTCAGATTGAAGTGGGAGGATAGGTCAGCGATGGCAACTGAAATTCTACCTCATGTTCGACTCTTCTATCTGTGTTACAATATAGAGGTGAAATGCTGAGGAATGTATATGGTTCAATGGAATCATGAAAGAATATAGGATCGCCAATGGCATAAGAGAGACATGGTGGGGATCTTGGACATTGAAAGAGTTTTGGAAGTATTTTGACATGTGGAGGTGGCTTAACATGCCCGTGGAGCTTGGCATATTGATAGTCCTCTGTGTCCAGAGACCAGTGTGACGTATTATTAGAAGAGATGTTGGAGAGGGGAATAGAATTGGAAGCCATGTGAATGATGATGAAAGGATCGGTGTGAATAGAAGGCTGATAATGATCGATGGCGATGAAACACGAGTGACAAGTAATGGCTAGAATTAGAGACTGAGGTGGAGAGGGAGTTGTGGCGCTATTTAAAAGTTTGATATGAAAAGACACTGGCGGAGTTGGACTGTCAGAGTGGTTTGATATACATCCTTGATGTGTCCTGGCTCATCACTGCCCCATTTTTCTCTGCTCCGGAATATTAAAATCATTTTCATTTTCATTTTTTATGTTATACATTGTGTTTCCTTTTTCCCTTCCCCTTGTCTACCTCAGGCTCCGTCTCCGATGCCGTCTCTGACTCATCATCACTCTCTACATCCAACACCCAATCTTTCTCATCCCCCATATCTGAATCCTTGTCCAAAGGGGCCATGAACTTCTGCAGCTGATGCAACTCAGCAGTCCACTGACCCTCCAGAACCTCCTTCCGTTTCATTGTCTTCACCAAGTCCACTAACCTCCCCTCCATCTGCCGGAGGTGCTCCGACTGAAGGTTAACCAGCCAGATAAGCTGGCCCACAGTACTGTTGGGTGCAGAGACACGCCCCATACCTGCACCGGTTGTTTTGGAACCCGCAAAATTATGGTGTTAGGGCAAACTCTAAATCACCACAATTCCGTGAATGAACAGCTGAGAAGAATATCAAACCCTGCTGCAGCACAACTCCAGAAACGATTTAACGTTTGTACTTTGGTTACAATCCTTTGTATTGGTCAATGCAGACTATACGCAGAAAGGTAATACGTTTCTTAGCAGCAAGAAATGAATAAGACTTCCAGAGTCTAGAGTTCACGGACGCTTAGGGGTCCAGATATTCCAAAAAGAGGGGAATGCACTTAGAGGCTAAAGGAAGTAGGTGGATGAATCCAACTGTCCAACCAGTGGCACTCAGAAGCGGGTAACAGCGATGTGTGAAGTAGTCTAGCAACTGCTTCACACGAGTTCAAGCTTCTAATGCTCTGCAAAGGCAGTACACACTAGTTACTTAAACAAGAGCACTAATGGCAGGACTATCGACAGACAATCTCACCCTGTAGATTTGTAGTCACGTGAGGCAGATACTACACTCACGCCCAAAGCAGGAATATCACTACCTTGAGTGCAATCAAGTACAGTTACACAACTGTAAAAGATCCTTGAACTGGTAATCAACAGTTACTGAGATAGAGGATGACACTGTATGTCACTCTAGTCACACTGGTGTGCAGAAGATGGGTAGAATATGATGATATGTTCTTCTTTCAGAGGCAGAATGGCCTCCTTATATATTGTATTTACAGGGGCTGAGTAATGGTTCTGGAATATTCTACCTATTAATAGATGGAAACTACTGGAAGGTTGTGGAAGGTGGAAGAAAGGGGTAGAATATTCCAAGCCAATCACAGGATCTGATCACAGCACTAACACTGATCAGGAGCTGAATAATGGTTCTGGAAAGTTCTATCTAATAATAGAAGGAAACAGCTAGAATGTTATGGAAAGGGGTAGAATATTCCAAGGCAATCACCTGATTTGATCACCCATCAGCTGATCTGATCCCTGAGCTAGGCTCTGATCAGGCAAAAAGAAGGGTGTCCACCCTGTTTTCTGCACTGGTTTGGACAGCCATGGATAGCCACATGTCATGTGATGATCTCCATGGAAAATAGTGCCCTGAGAGGCTGTGGTTGTTAAGTTAGAGAATATTTATTGATCAGAGACATCTGAGCTTGAATTCAGGCCAAATGCCTGGTCCAAAAGGGGAGAGGCGGCTGCGCGAAGGTTTGTGGGCGCCTATGGGTCCACAACTGTAGCACAGCAGAAATAAATGATTCTGAGCTGAGTTCTGCATGGAATATTCCCGAAAAAATATGGAAAAATAGAGAATATTTGAATAAGTCCATTCCAGGTACAAGCATCAAATATATGCGGATATTTAGGAATGGAAAAGCAAAGAATAGCACATTGGTGCTGCATAAATGGAATTTGATAGGGAAAAGGTGGTTCCCATACACCGGTCATTGCCCCTTCCGATCCAACACCGCTACCCCCAGCTGCCACAGCACCCATCTCCGTCCGCTGCTTTTTGGTCAGACGACCTTCTGATTCTTTCTCCACCCCTCCTTGTACCACTAGTCAGGGCTTGACGCTCCGACTCTGGGGATTGAACTTTCCATCAATCCTACACCCTCCTTTCCAACCCCAACAACGATCACAGGACCGAAGGCAGCAAGTTGGGCCGGTAGGCCACACACACTCCACGCCTGCATCACAACACAAGTTGCAGATTACACCAGGCCTGCCGAATGGCTCCATTGGAGCCAGAGCCTTGGGTGGTCCACTCCTTCTCAATGCGGTCTCCAAGTGCTCCCTCTCCTCCTCCTTGTCCTGCTGTTCCACTGCCACCTTCTCCATCTCATGCTTGTGAAGCTGGATCACTGACCTAGCAACACACAGCTCCTTCTTATGGGTTGCCAACATGCAATTCTCCACTTTGCACCATATGACCCTCCGGTCTGCCTCCCGCTTCTTCATATCAGCACTCAGGTGTGCCTTCAATGAAAAAACTGTGACCTTGAGATTCTTCTTGGTGGTAGCAGCATAAAGCTCCACCCTTTTGCAAGCTTCAACCGCAGCTACCCAAGCCATCCCCTCATAACAATTCGAGGTCGGATCTGGCTCCACATCCGTCCCAACATCCATGCCCTTGGGCTCTGCATTTGCATCAAGCTCCATATTGGCATTGGGATCCACCTCCACTTCCACCTCCGCCGTGTCATCTTCCTCAGCCACACCCACCGCAAATAACAGCTGTGACCGCAGGCATAACGGTGAGTCCACCATAGGGGCAGTCGTCGAACAGGTTGACTCCATCCATGTAATCGAGATGATGGCAACCTTGGGGGTCCCTGCCTGTACTGGCACACTTGGACTCCCCGGGTGACTGGTTGCCCCTGCCCTGGTCACCTCCTCCTCTACCTCTGTGGCAGCTTCTAGCTCGTGCGCCTGCTCTTCCACTTCCTTCAGTCTCATGGCCTACATCGTGGCCATAAGTTCCTTGACCCTGTGGGCTCACTCAGCTTTCGCTTCCTCCTCCTTCCTTCTCTGTTCCATCTCCACCTCCTCCTTCCATCTCTGCTCCTCCTCCTCCTCCTTACGTCTCCACTCCTCCTCCTCCTCCTTACATCTCCACTCCTCCTCCTCCTTACATCTCCACTCCTCCTCCTCCTCCTTCCATCTCCACTCCTCCTCCTCCTTCTGTCTCCACTCCTCCTCCTCCTTCCATCTCCACTCCTCCTTCTCCTTCCGTCTCCACTCCCCCTCCTCCTTCTCTTTCCGTCTCCACTCCTCTTCCTCTTCCTTCTGTCGAGCCAGGAGCAACTGCTCAAGCTCAGCCACGCTTATGTTTGCCAAAGGGTTTGACATTGTTGAGGATAAGACCTCAATCATGCCCCTCCTTTTATATGTCTCCAGACCACCAGTATAACTCTGACTGTGCCCAACCATCTCACCTATTCAATCCATGGACATGAGGCCTCAGGGGCTCAGCCTTAAATGGAGAGATACTGTTATGACTATATTCATTAATGCCCAGATCCCCATCCAATCCACTCAGATCCCCATGCATATGAAATCTATACTCCATTTGGGAACCGTCACATCCCCACTTATCTGTCCGATTGTCAACACCAAATCTCACCCATCCGTCTCCAGTTCCAATTGATGCATCAGCATCACCATAAGAACCCAGACATCCATCCCCATCAGACTTGGACATACTCATGTAAGGCCATCGGCCTTGAAGACCCATCACTGGAGTAATTATTATTAGATTTCAAATATGTATTTAAGTTGCCCAACTGGGGACTTCATTCCCCAGTTTGAATATCGAATCACACCTAGTCCCTAGTCCAATCCTAACTCTCTAAGTCATACTCCATCTCTAAAATCTCGGACACCAGTATTAGTGAGGGTGCAGCACATAAGCTGAAGCCAAGTCCGTTCCAACCCCCACGACGTACCCCAACTCCCTCTCCAACTCCAACCAAACCTCTGACCTGACTTCCAACCCAATCTCCGACCCCCAATTGGACCTAGTGCATAACACAAGTACAGTTACACAACTGTAAAAGATCCTTGAACTGGTAATCAACAGTTACTGAGATATAGAGGATGACACTGTATGTCACTCTAGTCACACTGGTGTGCAGAAGATGGGTAGAATAGGTTGAATATGTTACTATTTCAGAGGCAGAATGACCTCCTTATATATTGTATTTACAGGGGCTGAGTAATGGTTCTGGAATATTCTACCTATTAATAGATGGAAACTACTGGAAGGTTGTGGAAGGTGGAAGAAAGGGGTAGAATATTCCAAGCCAATCACAGGTTCTGATCACTGCAATAACACTGATCAGGAGCTGAATAATGCTTCCGGAATGTTCTATCTAATAATAGAAGGAAACAGCTAGAATGTTATGGAAAGGGATAGAATGTTATGGAAAGGGATAGAATGTTATGGAAAGGGATAGAATGTTATGGAAAGGGATAGAATATTCCAAGGCAATCACCTGATCTGATCATCAATCACCTGCTCTGATCCCTGAACTAGGCACTGATCAGGCAAAAAGAAGAGTATCCACCCTGTTTTCTGCACTGGTTTGCACAGCCATGGATAGCCACATCTCAGGTCAAGATCTCCATGGAAAATAGTGCCCTAAGAGGCTGTGGTTGTCAAGTTACAGAATATTTATTGATCAGAGACATCTGAGCCTGAATTCAGGCCAAATGCCTGGTCCAAAGGTGGAGAGCCGACTGTGGGAAGGTTTGTGGGCGCCTATGGGTCCACAACTGTAGCACAGCAGAATAAGAGCATTCTGGGCCGAGTTCTGCATGGAATATTCCAAAAAAATATGTAAGAAATAGAGAATATTTGAATAAGTCCATTCCAGGTACAAGCACCATAAATATGCTGATATTTAGGAATGGAAACACAAAGTATAGCACATTGGTGCTGCATAAATAGGATTTGATAGACGCTTGTTTGGAATCATGTCAGTATACAATATTCTGATGTATATGAGATATACATCAGAATTTCAATGATACATAAAGCCAGGGAGTTACAATTTGGATATCTTAAAAGATTTCAGATGTGTGAAATTTTCATAAATATAAACATATATTCTATATTTTAATAAACTTTAAAAGATGAGATATTTGGTTGAGATGAACATAATCATTTACATGGATATAATAGGAATGTATGTATTAATATAATTGGTATTATATAGGGTATTTAGATATACAAATACCAGGTGGGGATTAAAGATAGTTCAAATTATGTTACAAGTATTGTATAAGAAAGAATCAATGATATTTGGATGTTCCCTCAAGAGAGTTGCCACCACTAAATGGGGAAAAAACAGTTATTTTTGAGAATTATGCCAAAATATCACAATATGTTTTAATCTAGTATATTGTGTAAAATTTGAGAATCACATTGAAATATGAAAATAAGTTTTAATCTAAGTGTATTGTGTAAAATTTGAGGAAAATAGGTTGTATATACGTATTTGTTGTATTTCTGAACAAGTGTCATAGTGAAAAGGTGGTTCCCATACAGCTGACCTTACGTTGCCCTTTAATTTGGGGCAGCTAGGTCACATGTGACCTGTCTGGCCACATTTGTAGCACACAATGTTACTACTAATGTTGTTCGATCAATCACCACTCACGTGTACTGGTGGTTTCAATTGATAATGACCCTTGAAAGGGTAATTGTTGGAATTGAACCCAGAGCTTCCATTATGGGGTTCCAAACTCGATGCACTCACTTGTCGTGAGTGTGTGTTGGGAGCCATATACACACATCCTTGGGGCATGGGTTGACTCCCCATATTCATCATACCAGTAGTTCTATTGACTACTGGTCTATGGCTTGAGGAGGACACATTAGTCATGTTCTCTGGGTGTCACATACCGTGGTGGTATCACGTCACTCCCTCAATCATTCGAGCAGTTTCATACAACTGCTCAATACTGCTGAATTCAGCATTGAAGCCCTTCTTGAGGACTTCTTGTCTCAGAGGTTTGCACATTGCAGTTACAAACCTCTTCCTGTACATGTACATGTCCGGCGGCATTATCATGCGATCCATGTACTTATCTAGGTCGTTCATCAATTCATGAATGGTCCTTTGACCCTGTATTACAGAGTCAAATTTATTTGACGCATGGTGATGCATCAAGGTGTGTAGGAATCTATGCTGCAATCCTTGGATTGCAGTTTCCAGGGTCCAGTTTTGGACTGCCCTGTTGTAATGTTCTACATTCCTGTAGAACCATTCCTGGGCCTTGCCTTTAAGGCAAGTGCCTAAGTACAATAGCTGAAACTTTGTACTTGATGGCCCTAGGAGATTATTCATCTTCAGCCATCATAGCATACCTGCTACAAAGATCTCAAACTCTTTGAGATCTGCGCCTCCTGCATATTGCTCAGGAGGTGATACTTTAATGCCTGCCTTGGCAAGTACAGACTTCTCTGGGTCTGTGTCTCTATTACCAACTATGGCTACTTGCACCATGTGAGTAATGCCGTTGATAGGATCAATTATGTCCAATTGATCCAGTATGCCTTGACCTTCTAGGGTCAATGGTGCTGATTGTTCCCTGTTATGGGGAACATCTTCTTGAGGTACCCATTGGGTATCTTGTTGCTCATGGCAGGTGTCTCCTGAAAGGCCTGCTGCTCATACATGCTGATAACTGTTCAGCACATGTTGCAACTGTTGATTCAAATTGACAGCCACATTAAGCTCTTGCTGGGGCCACTGCTCTCTAAACAGCTAGCTGAGCTCTTGCTCTGCATGTTTAGCCTTCCATTCAAGGGCTAATCTATGTTTAAAAGAAGCCTCAACTTCTCATTGTTTCCATGGCTCAATCAAGAGATTGAGCTCCTTTGCCATAGATTGAGGAGTTTCCTCTTCAATCTGGATTGGTAATCCTTGCCTCGCCGGGATTACTGGGTCTCTAATTCCCTCCATTGGGGGAATTTCATTTCCTCTGTCTATCCAATCATTTGGTTAGACCCTCTCACCCCAGGGAGGTCCAGACTCTCCAGATTCATTCTTGTCAAGAATCTGATCTTCAGCAACACAACTTGCATCACTCAGAGTTCTCTTGGAGTGATTTTAACATCATTCCTAGCTCTGCTATTTGCTGCCCCATAGTAGTGGCAGCATGCCCTTGCTTCAGCAGCCATCTTAGCTGCCCGAGCACTAGCTTTGCTAATGCTCTTCATCTCATGTTGATTACGCATAAGTTGTTCAGTCAATCTTGCAATTGACCTGTGGGTTTCATGCCACTCCATGTTGCATGATTCCCTAGTAGAAGTATTGCTACTCGTATATTGAGCACGTTCCTTTCCTTTAGGAATGTTGGAGACAGTGGGTGACTGTCTCCTCCTTTCTTTCTTCTATCTTTGTAGGCTAACTAAGTTAGTCTACTAGTTGCTCACTTATATGAGCAACTGGGGGGGTTGGTATACTTCTGTACACCAGCAACAGCTGGTTTTCTAGTATTGACTAGAAAACTTCAATAATGAGGAAGAATCAGTTGATTCTTCCTTTGGAAGTTCAAAAAAGTGTTATGGGTGTCTTAGTTCACACCATTGCACAGAACTCAACCAAGTGTATTGGTTGGGCAATGTGCTGTACAGTGTGGTAGTTACTAAGTTCTGTCTACTATATGTGGACCCACACATGTACTTGGGTCCACTGGCTTATATAATAACTATACATATGCACTAGGTCCGATTGGGGGTCAGAGGTTGGGTCGGAGATTGGGTTGGAGTGATGGTCAGAGTCGGAGAGGGAATCAGGGTGTGTCATGGGGGTTGGAACAGACTTGGCTTCAGCTTATGTGCTGCACCCTCACTAATACCAGAGTTTGAGATTTTGGAGACAGAGTATGACTTAGATGATTAGGATTGGACTTAGGAACTAGGTGTGATTCGATATTTGAACTGGGGAATGAAGTCCCCAGTTGGGCAACTTAAATACATATTTGAAATCTAATAATAATTACTCCAGTGATGGGTCTCCAAGGCTGACAGCCTTACATGAGTATGTCTGAGTCTGACAGGGATGGATGTCCAGGTTCCTATGGTGATGCTGATGCATCAATTGGAACTGGACATGGATGGGCAAGATTCGGTGGTGACAATCGGACAGATACATGGAGACGTGATGGTTTCCAAATGGAGTATAGATTTCATATGCATGGGGATCTGAGTGGATTGGATGGGGATCTGGGCATTAATGAATATAGTCATAACAGCACATATATCTATCAAGAAGACAGCATTCCTTAATGGAATGCTGCATACATTAATTATAACTATCTAGCTATATACTATAGTAAGTAAGTACCTTGGGTACTTACAAAGTAGAACAAGTCATGCTGGCAGTGCACAGGACATCATAAATGATGAGCAGCAATGTGTGGCCAGCAGTGGAAGTTCCCATGAAGGGAACGCAGACAATTGTACTATAGATCATGTTTTGGAACCCACAAAATTATGGTGTTAGGGCAAACTCTAAATCACCACAATTCCATGAATGAACAGCTGAGAAGAATATCAAATCCTACTGCAGCACAACTCCAGAAACAATTTAATGTTTGATTACAATCCTTTGTAATAGTCAATGCAGATGATATGCAGGAAGGTAATATGTTTCTTAGCAGTAGGGAATGAATAAGACTTCCAGAGTCTAGGGTTCATGGACACTTAGGGGTCCAGATATTCCAAAAAGAGGGGAATGCACTTAGAGGCTAGAGAAAGTAGGTGGATGAATCCAACTGTCCAACCAGTGACACTCTGCACACTTGTATGCTCTTGACCCTTCATTGGAAATTTAGCTATAAGTACTCATAATTTAGTACTGTAAAAATTCAGTTCAAATAATCAACTTGGCTTGGCACATTTGCTTTGCCCTGTAAAGTTACATTTCTTCTGACATTTGGAAGTTTAACTTGTCCTTTCTTGTCCATACTGTTGTTGATCCAGGCATGGGACCTTGTGCAGCTGTGTGGTAATACTGCATGGAACATCTTCTGACTGATTTCTGAATCAGAATTAGCATTGTAAGTGTCAAGGATCTTTATTCCTAACAGGGACTTGGATCCCCAGCTTGAATATCAAATTTCATGTAAGTCCTGAGTCTACCTACTCATACTTAATCCTCTGGCTCCAAAACATCAGACATAGGTAATTGTGAGGGTGCAGCACATAAGCTGAAGCCAAGTCCAATCCAACCCCTACTCTGAATTCTGAACCCCAATAGTAACAATTGGAATATCAGTGGAATATTGCTTTGTCACAGCAGCCTTTAAGCTAGGGAACAGCACATAAGCTGAAGCCAGTCTGACCCAAGCCAGCCTTTATGACTCTGATGGATATAGATAGTGTGTAACAAGTCATAAGAAAGCTTTTCATTTGTGCATCTTCAAACCTGCAGGCATAGGATTCAATCAAAAGTGTGATGCAATTATGTGACGATTGATAGTACTGAGTGTTCCCCTGTATGAACTGACATTATGTTACAGGGCCAAGACCGATGTGATGAGGGCAGGGACATGGCCAAATGGCGACAGCGTTTGGTAGACTGGGGAGCGGTTATGCTGGATAGGAATCGTAAGAAATGCGTGGGCAGTGATCGTCAAGATGACGTCATTGATAAGGTGAATAAATAAATAAATAATAAGCGAGTACTAAAAAAGAATAGAAAGGGTGTTTAAGTTCGCGTGTTCAATCGTCTCCCACTGGGATCCCACCATCGCCATGTCCTCTGCCCGTCCAGCATCAGCAACAACACCAGAAGGTGATGCCCCATCGTCGCCCAAGGCAGAACACTCGTCTGCGCTGTCCCCAGAGGCTGGTCCATCGCCCGCTGATGTTCCCGCCGATGACAAGGTAATCCTTTCCGTGCCACGTATTTCTCCATCCCCTCGCAATCTCACCCCGCATCATCCAGTCAACACATCCTGCCGATCCTACTGACCTTGCCGATACAATCGACATGGAGACTTTCCTTCAGATACGCGACCTCGACGAGGAGGACAACCACGACTTCTCGGAGGGGATGGTCTGGGCATACTTTGACCAGGCGGCGACCACATTCAATGATATGGACCGGGCATAGTGCGTTCCTCTCTCCCGTACTTCCACCGTCCACCACTCACACCAGTACCCTCTCAGCGCTGACAAGGACCTGCCCAAGCTTTCGTCGCTTGGCCATTTCCTGAAGGGCTCTTCCGCGGCACTTGGCGTCTCCAAAGTGCAGGCCTCGTGCGAACAGGTGCAACATTACGGGGACCTGAGAGACGAGGAGCTCAAGACCGACCTGACGCGGGAGGAAGCACTGGCTAAGATTGATGCGACGCTGGCGCGCGTAAAGGTCGAGTACGCAGAGGCAGAAAAATGGCTCAAGTCGTACTACGAGGATCTCGCATGATGACCAGCGAGCCTGCCAGTCTGGGCTCTCTTTATTTACTCGTTCTTCCTTTGTTGTTACTGCACCCTGCACTTATCATCCACATCATCGTCGCTGTGCCAATCATCCATTCACCTATAATTACATACTTGTCATGCCCGCTTCGCTTCCTTTGTGTAACTTCCACCGCGTACCAATATAACCGCAGCAACTAGTCGCATGTCGCACACCATATCCACCACCAAACCGAAAGGTTGTGGCACAATGGAGCGGGTCCAAAGCCCATCGCAACCATCCGCACTTACAAGGTCTTCAACTCTCCCATTCCACGCTACCCAGTCTTCTTTCGCTTCCGTACCCCACCTCCCTCTTCGCGATCCACCTCCCGCTTTTTCTTTACCCCCGCAACCCGCATCCCCTCCTTCCGTTTCTCCTTCTCCTTCTCCTCCCTCTTTCCCTCTTCCTTCTCCGCCTTCCGCCGGTGCGCCTCCCTCCCCTCTGCCCTTTTCTCCTTTCGCCGTACTACCTGCTCCTTCCTCAAGGCTCGCATCTGTTGGAGCAGCGCCACCGCACGACGCTCCTCGGGTTCCATTATAACCGCACGTTTTTGAAGGTATGTTTGGCGCCGCTGGGCGCGCATCAATTTTGGTTTGGAGGCGTAAGGAAGGGAAGCTTGGAGTTTTCGTGGGACCTTGAGAGGATTGAAGCGGCGAGAGGGACGTTCGATACGCTGGGAAATGGTGCAGTTTAGCGGTGAAGGATTAGTGCGTGTACTCAGGCCTGCGTACCTTGTATGTAGAGTTTACCTCAAGCGGCGTCTTGAGTCCCTCGTCGCGCCGCACTTGACCTGTAAGCCGCATGCCCGTCCATTGTTCCTTGTCCGACAGGAGAAGTGAAGTTACCGGGTTGTAGAACTTGCGCGGCTGGATTGCATACCATGCCCTCAGGAAGATGATATCTGGCAAGACTTTCAGCGTCCAACGGTCATGTCCCCGCGGAAACAGACACACCGCTCATTAGCACTTTGTCTTCAAAGGTGGCGCGGAACGCGCCATCTGGTTTTGCCAATGCCTTCTTGATCTGTCCCCTCACGCCTGCCACAGTTCGGATATTCGCACCTTCGAACTTGGCCACCTCCAGCGCACTCGTAAACATATCCCGCACAAATGCCGTGTTCCTGAATATCTTGTACGGCACGCCCGTCAGCTTCAGCTTCTTCACAATCTTTGTTGTCCGGTCAACATCGAGTACCACCCCCGTGGCGGCGATGCGGAATGCCGTCGTCGCATTGTGCAGGCCTGTAAAGGCGCAGAACCCAGTATTGGGGAGAGCGGTGGGCCCGTAGAATGTCGCGTAGCAGTGCATGTGCTCGGGCGTGTACTTGAGCATGCGCATCCGAATACTGTGGTCGTCCAGAGCGTAGATCGGGAGCGTCTGGAACCGCCGCCACCCAAGTGAAAGAATCAGGGGGTCGTTTGTCTTCAACGTGCGCGTGTACCACCGGTGCCGCTTCACCCGTACCTGCACGAAACCCAAACGCTCCTCTGCAGCAGTGAGCCCCCCCACAATGAGCGGGTACGCCGGATCAAAGTGCGTCACAAGCTCGCAGGGGGCGTTCGCGATCTCGATTCGTACGTACGTGCCCGGGCGGAACCCCTCGACGAGCGTGCGGGCAGCGGGGTCAATGTCAGCGAATTCGGCGCGGTTAAGGGCAAGCTGACGCGCGAGTTCGTCCTTTTTTTCAGTGTAGAAGTCGGAAGCGGTGGCGGCGGAAGGATCATCGTATTGCTCATCAAATTTTCGCTTGAGAGCGTCCTTTTTTGCGGCGAGAGTAGCGGCACGAGTAGCATCAGTGTCGGGCGTCGGTGAGGAGGCGGGATCGGCAGTGGGATCAAGGTCTTCGAAGTCACCGGTTGGGTCCTCGTACTCGTCGGCTGGCCTGTCGCCGTCGCCTGCGCCGGAAGGACCTGTAATAAAGAAGTGTCGAATAGAGTCAAGTAGTGCCTCGTCCTCCCATTCTGCCAGCAACTCGCTCGTAACGGGCTCTTTCGTCTGGTCGACAACGTCTACATCTAGGCTGTCCACCTTCTTCACCTTGAAAAATTCGTCATCCTCATCTGCATCGTATTCGGTATCAGGTTCCTTCAGGGGTGCATCCCCCACCAGGATCTCCTCTGGAGTCAGGTCTGATTGATATATTAGCTTCGTCCAGTTGCGCCTTCGTCGTGCATGTTGGTAGAATGCCGACTGTGCTTTTGACGCGAGGTTGGTCTTCCACTGGGGCGCGTCGCCGTCATCGTCTTGTGGACGGTCGACGTCAAACTCACCCATATCCGAGTCGCTTGACGCATAGTCAGCATTCTCATGCTGTTCCGCTTCTGCAGGAAGGTTGGGCGCTGAGCGAGGAGGTCGTCGGAGGAATGTGCGACCCGTATTTTCCACATGAAGGTCCTCATCTGCTTCGTCATCGGTGCCTTCCGACCATTCTTCTATCTCAGAATCAACTTCGGAGCCGGGATCAGAATCATCATCTGACACCTCGTCTTCAACGCCGTCTTCAGAGTCATCTCGTTCAACAGCCAGAGGTGTAGCAGAAGTGCCAAAGAGCTGAATGTTACTCTTTGAGATGCCATCAGCCAAGCTCGACTTGACGTCCTGTAGATCCATGACCATGCGTTCGCCTTCGCCTTGTGGAACTACACAAATTGCGGCGTCAATGCTCAGAAACAACTCCAGCGAATAGATGTACCAGAATCATCGGGGCCTGCCTCTGCCCGCCGCGTGAAGCTCCCAGGGACATTCACGTACACCGCGTCCTTGTCATACATGACGCCACCAACGTCGCTCATCGGGGCATGTATGAGCTTCATTTTGTCGGTCATTTTTCGCCGTCTCTCGCTCTCTACTGTAGGGAGCGGACACGGATCTTTGAGCACGCTCACGCTTTTAATACTCAGGTCGCCTGCGCCGGGAATGTGGATCGCCATACTGTTCTTCAGATTCGTACCACGCAGGTAGCCGTACAACGTAATGGTGCGGTCGCATTTGGGGTCGAGGCGCGCCTGTTCACGAGGTGTGAGGTCTTCCAGGCGATCAGCGAGGAGGTAGGGGTGAGAATTACGGAATATGAGGGGGCGAAACTTCATTACAGAGATAAAACGACTGAGATTTTGGATCTCCTGGTCAGGGTAACGGCCGTTGATGACGCCGGAGAGATAAAAGAGCTTGGCACCTTGATAGATTTCTGTCCAGAAACGCTTCTTGAGAGCCTTTTTTGTGGCACGTTGTGTAGCTACCTTTTTTATGAGATCGAGGTGAGTAAGTACACCAATGACTTTGGGGAAGCCGTGCGCTTGGAGGATGTTAAGGAACTCGAATGTTTCCTGTTGCAGAGTCAGCACGAGTGAGTTCATATAACGTGTTCATACGTGCCATTTCAAATCCAAACGATCCGTCTATCATCAACAGCACGAGATCTGCAACTTTCCCAATGTCGATCATAGAGTTTAGGTCGTTGTTGCATTCAACAAAGGTGAGACGGCGTTTCTTGCCGCTAACGATGGTGATGGGTCCTTTTATCTCATTTAGTGAGTGCTTTGTATATCGTCTCACTAGACTTCTCATAAGAGTCGTTTTTCCAACCTGCACGAGCGCGTATAGATTGTCCAAGTATAAACGGCGGTGCGACTTACCCCAGGGGGGCCGACAATTGCTACGATGACTGGCGGAGGCTCGTCGTCCGGCGTTCTATTGACCAAGGGCACATGCAAACGGGTTTGGTCTCGTTCAACATTCCGTCGTGCTTGCTTGTCCGCACGCCGTCCAGATTTTGGTGCAAAAGCCTGAGCCGAGGTCAATACAACGGCAAGAGGAGGAGATGCAGCTTGCCTTTTCATTACGCCCCGATTGCCTCCCCGTTGCTTTTCCTTTCTTCTTGTCAGCTTTGACACCAGAATGTCGGGCCCTGTGCGCTTTCTGTGGTCGGTCGTCCATTGCCAATACCAGTGCCACTTACATAATCGCAAGCCGTTGACTTCGTTTGTTATACACGTCAACTGCACGCACTTGCCTCCTTCAGTGACGCGTAACTGGTGAATTACACCTGTTGTTGCGTAGAAGACGAAATGGCCCAACAGTTTGACAACATCTTTTGTGGTCTTTCACCTGATGTTGGCAGTGAGCATTGTTTGCACGCTTGACCTGACGCGAGTTTTGACCAGGTGCCTGCGCAGAATTACGCATAGGTCCACAAGGTGTAGCTTGGAAACCCTTGGAGGGTGATGGAGATGTAAAGTCTGTCATGGTCCCAGCTAGTGACATCAAGTGGGGGGAGTGGCTACGCGTCGCACGCAACTTCCAGTTACGCATAGGACTCAAAGAGAAGGGAAAGAGGATGACCTTTGATGGATTTGTGAAGGAGGTTCGTTCCCAGTATCTGATGCTAGAGTCTGGTACAAAACTCACCTCCAGGCTGTGGCAACAGGAACACGACAAGTTGGTTACGCTGATGAAGCAGCATTTCAGCGTAGCCATTGAGACGAAAGAAATCACATTCAAAGGGTGGAATTGGGGAGCTACCGATTTCCAGGGTATGTGCATTATTCTGGTGTGGGGAACCCTATCAATGTGCTAGTTGCCTAGGTCCCGATCTCGCATTCCTCGTGTCAAATAAGACGTCGTTTGAGCTCCCATTGCAGAGTGTGGCAAACTCCAATATAGCGGGTAAAACCGAGGTCTCCCTAGAGTTTGTCACTCCCTCCAACATCAAGGGCCCAAAAAAGGCAAAACTTCCCGACGAGTTGGTTGAGATGCGATTCTATATTCCTGGGACACATACAAAGGAAGGCAGCGATAATAAAGGCAGCGACGATGAGGATGAAGTGGAGATGTCCGCTGCTCAGGCATTCCACGATACCATCAAGGAGAAGGCAGAGATCGGAAAGGTCATCGGAGAGACGCTTGTCTCCTTCGATGAAGTACTCGTCACGACACCTCGAGGACGTTACGATATCGACATGTTCCCCACTTTCCTACGTCTTAGGGGGAAGACCTATGACTACAAGGTCCTATATAACTCCATCATACGATTGTTCCTACTTCCAAAATTCGACGAAAACCACATCCAGTTTATTGTGTGTTGTTTAAAATATGTTTTAGGGTCTTAACACCAACATAACTCGCGCAGGTTGCTCTCGATCCCCCGATTCGACAAGGCCAAACAAAATACCCATACCTTGTCATGATGTTCAGCAAGGAAGAGGAGCTCGATGTGGAGCTGAATATCAATCCGTGAGTGCAGACATATCTGAAAGTCTGGTGCACTCTGACATGTCGTCTAGCGAGACCTTTGAGCGAGATTACAAGGGCAAACTGGAGCGGAAGTATGAATTACCGACCTTCACTGTCGTTTCTGAGGTCTTCAAAGGTCTGACGGGAAGGAAAATTATCGCAGCATCTTCCAGTTACGAGAGGTGAGAGTTACAGCTTGTTGTTGAGCCCGCAATCAACTCTAGTACAGCAAAGATGGCCTCCCAGGGTTCAAAGCCCACCTGAAAGCAGTGTCTGGAGAGCTCTATTTCTTGGAAAAATACTTTTTCTTTGTATCCAAGCAACCAACACTCATTGAATTGTCTGACATACATCAGGCAATCTTTTCTCGGTCAGTGCACAATGATGTCACGCAATAATCTTTATGCTGAATGTTAGATCCATATACTCTACAGCGTAGGCGGGGCAATGACCTCCGCGCGCACATTCGATCTCAAGATAGAGCAAAAATCGGGGCCAGAGTACACCTTTACCTCAATTGCACGTGAGGAGCATGAGAGTATCGAGTCGTTTTTGAAAACCAAGAAGGTGCGCGTGACGAACGAAATGGGAGATGGCGACGCCATCATGGCTGCTCCCGACGACTCGGATGATGAGATGCAGAGCGTGGCGAGTAGCGGAGAAGAAGCACCGAAGCCACGATTAGGGGATGATGACGAGGATAGCGAAGAGGGTATGTCTGTATATCGAGGAGAAAAGGATGATTGGCTTAACCGAGCTTTCCAGACGAGGATTTCCAGGCTTCATCTTCGGACGAAGGCTCTCCGAGTGATTCTGATCCGTCAGACTCTGGTGCTGCATCCGACGCGAGTGGAGATGCAGAGGTTCGTGCCGTCCGAGACAAGAAGAAAAAAGTAGCTAGCAAAGGTGAACATGCCGCCACAAAACCCTCGAAGAAGCAGACGGCTGGTGCAGACGACCAGAAGCCGCCGAAAAAGAAGTCAAAAGCAAATGACAAAATGGATGTGGACGAAGGGCCATCAAAAGCGAAAGCTAAACCAAAGAAAGTTGCTAAAGAGGACGGCCCACCAAAGAAAAGGGTGAAAAAGGAGTGACGTGATGGACATCCATGTTTTTTTACAGTGTATCCTATAATACTCTGCTGTACCTTTGAGAGACAATACATACAATAATACGGTCCAAATTACAGAGCTATGATAAAATCCTGCATTAAATACTGAACCACGTTAAATTGATGCTTTGGCCAGCAAAGAACCTGATTGGAAAGGGTGCTTGGTCGTAGAAGGCGGATCCGGGGTCTGTATTGCATTTACATCAACGAGCTTCGCTGCGGCTCGTGAAGAACTCTTGTTTGTATTCTGGTTGGAGTGCCCCGTGCTGGGTGAGGAACCTGGAGCTGAAACGGCCGCAGCGAAAAGGATGGTGCGCTCTTTAT
The DNA here is from genome assembly GCA_025174535.1 of Cantharellus purpuraceus. Lineage (NCBI taxonomy): Eukaryota > Fungi > Basidiomycota > Agaricomycetes > Cantharellales > Hydnaceae > Cantharellus > Cantharellus purpuraceus. The sequence continues at coordinate 1,552,933 of JALBUN010000010.1, forward strand.
GAAGCACATAGGACTACAATGCCATGACATTAACAGAATTCTAGGTGCCATAAACTGCGACTTACGCGAGCGAGTAGGACACGCTCTATCCAGCGCTGGCCATCGTTTGGATCGCATGCAAAAACATGTAGGTAATCAGCTGGATTCTCGAACAGAGTCAAGTTGTCTGATGACTTGACCGCGAAGACGAATGGCTTTGGAGCTTTGTGTAAGCGTGAAACGTAATAGCAGTCAAAGTTGGATAGGGAACACAAAAACGTCGAGTCCTTTCCCTGGGCTGCTGCTCAGCACTCTAGTCAACAGCGAGAAAACCCAAAATTACGTTGTCACGTTTGGATAGCCAGAGGCTGTGCTCCCTGAGCTCCATCCAACGTTTGTTCCACTTGCCGCGCTTGCTCTCCCATTGGACGTGGCCACTGTATGTAGGTGAGCTAGTTGGCATGGCCCTCTTTGCCAGCAAAGATGCAAGGGGCGTCTTTTTAATCATAAAGCTGTTTAATCTTGTGTTGCTGTTCCAAGTTGCATAGACCTCGGCAGGGAGCTCGAAATCACGCAAGGGTCGCTCTATATCATCATGTTAGCTAAGCATCTGTATATATCAATGAAACATACCCATTCCAAAATCCTGTGCGATTTCCCACAGCATCCACCCGCCAGGTCTTGCGGCAGGCTCACCTCTTAATTCACCCTGCGCCTCCACGAGGTCCAGGACGTCACGCGCTCGCGTTTGCGGGCCTATCTCTATCGTGTTGAAGCGTTGCATATCGCCAATGAACACGCGGTGCTGGGTAGAGCCTGCCTCTGACGTCTTCTTGATGTCTTGAGGGACCGGGGGTGGAGATGTATCAAGAGTGCGGACGCGTTGAAGGACACGTTGAGTGGGCCGTACACTAGAAGACATCGTACGCGAGCGCATGACACCCTCAGCCTCACGTTTCTCTTGCGTGTCGAGAGATCTACGGAGATGGGTATCGATTGGCATAGAAGCTTGTTGGTGGTGCATTGTGGATGGCTTGCGGGAGACGACCTGTTGAGACAAAGCGGGAGGCGGGTGTGGGCGTACTGGGGGTCGTGAAGGCGAGGAGGGTTGTGGTACCGCGTGGCTTACAGACTTGTTGCGTGGCTGGGCGGTCGTCGGCTGACGAGCGAGAGGGACAGACGATGTGTCATTGGCAATATTTCCGACGTCACTTTGCCCTTGCGAGACGTATCGAGGCTGTGGGGAAGGGTTTCTAGGGTCGGCTGGTCGACGTAGAGTGCCTGTAGTGCGCAGTGCGGCTGAAGATGAGACCTGCTCTCGCAGAAGCTTCTGGGTTAGCTCCTCCGGGGCAAGATGACGCTGGGGCTAGACACTGGCATCAACTGGCGAAAAAACAGCGGAGACACCATAGCACGTACTGCTCGAGCTTTCTGCTTAAGAGCCTGTTTCTCCTTACGTCTGCGTTCGCGCTCTGCCCTATCCTGTGTGCGGATAGTCTTCTGGGCCTGCAATGCCCCTGGAATGCGTTGTGCGAGGGGGACGTTGTCTTCCGAGTCCTCAGAGTCGCTCCCGAGGTCCTCACTGTCTGTCTCGTCATCCGAGAACATCGAGCGCACCCCAGTCTCGTCGTCCGAGAACGCTGAGCGTACCCTAAGGTTGTCATCCTCTTCTGGCCCCTGCATTGTGGGAGCTGTAAAGCACTGCTTAGCCATTCACGCCCGTCACGTGATGTGACATCGGCGCCCAAAAGGGGGCGTGCAGAAAAATTAATTTTTGGGAAGGCGGCAATTACCAGCCGCTGCGCACGGTGCCTATGGCTGCTTTGGGCGTGGAGTGACAAGGCGTGGTGTCACGTTACCGCGATGGAGAGAGCGACGGCAGAAGGGCGCACTCTTATCCTTCCAACCCCTCCCACCTTTCCCTTCCCCTACCCACAGCCTTACCCTATTCAGTCCGCGCTCATGCAGCACGTCTATTCCGCTGTAGAGGCACCCAGTGTCAGGGTGGCTGTAGTGGAGAGTCCGACGGGGACAGTGAGTCTCTTGTTTTATAGAGCATGGCATTGACCAACTTACTCAAAAGGGAAAAACTCTAAGCCTCCTCTCCAGCACCCTTGCTTGGCTTGCCGATGACAAGGATCGCCAAATACGAGGTGAATTGGACGAGTTGAAGGAGGCCATGGAACAAGACAGCAGCGGTACGCCCCTCCCCATCTTCCCCCCAACCCTCCATACATGATGCACTTCAGACCCGCCATGGGTTCTATCCCAATCCCTGGAGCGCCACAGACGCACTCTCATTGCTGCCGCCGACGAGCTAGAACAGCGCCTCCAAAGCGCACGGAAGAGGGAAGAGGTAATCAGGAGAATGGCTGACAAGAGGATGGGTAAAAGGCAGGTGCGGCTCTTGGCCGTTGGACTTTGAGGTGAATTGGTAATGTTTGCGACTTACACAGAAATTAGATGAATCCGTCACCATGAGTAAGGATGATGACGACTCGTCCTTCCTCCCTGACGACGACGACGACGGGATCTCTCCCGCAGTTAGGGCACTCATGAAGAGGTACTTCTCCTTTCAGTTATACAGAGCGAGCATGTCAAGGAGAGATTAGAGAACCTGATAACTCACGAAGCGTCTATCTAGCCTTGCAAATTCTCGCACAAAAGACACCACACAAGAAGCCCAGGAGCCGACCTGTACAAAGGTACGTGCCTCCGCTGGTGTTTTTCAGCCTCTTTCTTCACCTATAGTCACATGTGTGTTTTCCATCAAGATATATTACGCCTCCCGGACCCATAGTCAACTTGCGCAGATACGGAGTGAGGTGAGTTGACAGGTTCGGTCCTGCTTCTACTGAGTTTGATCTACTCTACTTGGTATATCCCTTATCACACCCCTGTCATTGCCTCTTATCCTTCTCGCGTCTTTCCCCCACAACATCGCACTCATAGCTCCTCAAAACCCCTCATTCCTCCACCCGCACTGTCCCCCTCGCCTCCCGTCAGAACCTCTGCATCAACGACGCCCTCCGTGCTCGGAGCACTACCGCTGCTGACCTGGACGAGGGATGTCGCGAGATGCTTAGTGGTGAGCACACCTGCACTGTGGTTGCCATACCCGATCATCAACTACATGCCCCATTGTTGCATAGAGAAGAAAGAACACCGCTGTCCATACCTCCCCCCGCCCTCTGAAGAACACAAAATGCTCGATCTCCGGGATCATATCCTCGTACGTCCCCAGAAGTTACAAGCCGGATACAAGAACCCTCACCTTACGATTCAGAGCACTCCGAGAGACATTGAAGACCTCGTAACAATCGGCAGAGGTGCATATCTGTTCGCTGATCTTGCTCGGAGACAAAGTCACTCATGATGCTTATACTTGACTGATGTCACAGAATTAAACACCTGTCCATATTTTGGGTCTAGGCGCGCGATTCCTCAGGCGCAGGTGGGTGTCCGTTTGCTGTTTACTTTGGTTGTCTTTTACATTACATAAATTGTCCATATTTCTGTGTCTTTCTGCTGTTCAATGTTCCCTACTCAATTCATATCTTTGTTGCTTTCCGTCCTTGACGCACCCTCGTCCCTCACGTCTCTACTTACTCCCATGTGATCAATTGACAGCTCGTAACACTCCCCTACAACCTTCTCTTGCAAAAGACGGCACGAGAGGCTTTGGGCATTGATTTGAAAGATCACGTCGTTATTATTGATGAAGCTCACAGTACGTCTTTCATGTGCTTCTCGTTTGCGTCGTCTTACTTCGCCTGTCACTCACTGCCAACTCACTTGCTCATCCCCCTCCACTTTCATACTGTCGCGACACCCCCCTCTCCTCTGCTCAGACTTAATAGATACGCTCCTCGCAACTCACACACCCACACTCACGCCCCCAACACTCCACGCTGCTCTCACACAGCTGCGCATCTACCTGGCGCGCTTCCGCACGCGGCTTGCACCCATACATGGGCTGCATCTGCGGCGTCTGGTCCGCTTTTTGGGCGCGCTGGAAGCTTTGGTGGAAGGGTGGAGGATGGCCTCTGTGGGGCAGTCTGCCGGAACTGCGTCTGCGGCGATGTCGGGGACGGGGACAGAGAAGGGGAAACGATCGGGGCCGAAACAGGAGAGCATGCCTGCCAGCAGTCTGATGTCACGTCTAGGTCCCCAAGTCGACGGGGTGAATTTACTAGAAATCGAAGCGTATTTGAAACGGAGTAAGATCGCCAGTGAGTGATGGCCTTTCTTTTCCCTTGGTCACCGAGTCCGCCATTGGCAGGCCCCTTCACCAGCTCATACTTGATGTAGGGAAAATAAGCGGATACAGCGACAAGGTTAATCAAGAAGCTGCTCAAAAAGGTCTTCCTCCCCACTGTCCTCTCTCACACAGCAGCCACTAATGTCCCCGTATCTAGATACCAACGCCTCACCTCCACGGCGACACACTACCCCCCCCCTTCATGCCGTTGAGAACTTCATTTTAGCCCTCACAAATGGTGATGCAGGTGAGTCTTACACACAATCCTCCAAATATAGCAGAAGAATTCATAAGACACGCTTTTTTGTTTTGCAGACGGTAGGTTAACGCTAACGCTAAGCGGGGACAGCGAAAACGAGAATGTGGTTTTAAAGTACCAACTATTGAACCCTAGCCATCACTTTAAGGAAATTGTGGATGCAGCACGATGTGTCGTACTCGCGGGGGGAACAATGTCGCCCGTATGTAACACATTACTGTCCTACTTTCACTGAAGTAAAATGAATGTGGATGGGATGGCGTTAAGATCGGAGACTTCCAGATCCAGTTGTTCCCCTTTTTGAAGGAGGGTGAGATGAGTATGTTTACATGCGGCCATGTCATACCCCCGCAGAATCTACAAACTCTTGTTATTGGGAAAGGCCCGCGGGGTGGTGAACTATTGTTCAAATACGACCAGCGAGACAATCAGGACATGGTGGGCATATGCACTATTTATGCACTATTTCGTTGTCATTGAGCACGGCACACGATGATTCACACCTCCGCACAGATAACCGAACTAGGCCAGGTGCTGATAAACCTTGTCAACCTCGTTCCCCATGGACTCGTCGTTTTCTTCCCCTCCTATGCCTTCCTCAACTCCGTTAAAGCAGCTTTCCTGAAAAGTGGACTATTAGATAAACTAAACCTCAAGAAAAAGGTGTGTCGGAACGCACTCCCACGTCTGCATCAATAGTTGATCTTATTTGATCAGCTCTTTTTCGAACCAGAGAGTGCGGGCGATGTCGAAGCCGTCCTCCGTCAATACGCTCTTGCTATTTCATCAGTAGTACGTTAACCATTCTCTCTCACATGAACCCTATCCTCGTTCTCATACTCACACTCATCCATCCAGCCCTCAACGACCACGACCAAAAAAGGCGGTGCCCTCATTTTTGCCGTTATTGGAGCCAAACTCTCTGAAGGTATCAACTTTTCCGACACGCTCGCCCGCGCTGTCGTCATCATCGGTCTTCCCTTCCCTTCCCTCGCCTCTCTCGAACTCAAGGAACGCATGCGGTACGTCAGTGAGCTCGAACAAAAGCTCAAGATACCCCGCTTGCCAGGGGCGAAGGATGCGGGCGCAGAGCTGTACGAAAACCTTTGTATGAAGAGCGTGAATCAGTCCATCGGTGCGTTGGCGCATCATCCATGACGGCAATAGCAGCTTCTTGAATCTCATTTCTGAGCTATCTATCTAGGTCGTGCGATACGCCATCAGAACGACTATGCAAGCTTGATCCTAGTTGACAGCCGGTACGCCTCTCCACGGATCAGTGCAAAGCTCCCAAAATGGATTGGGCAGAGTGTTGTTGTTACGAAGAATTTTGGACAAGCTGTAAAGGAGGTAGGTCAGTTCTTTCGTGAGAAGAGTTGATGGGTTTTTTTGTATACATGTAGTGTTGTGATCGCTACTTGTTGACTTATTTTATTTGGTTTTTATGAGTTCTTGATAAGAGATAAGGTCGAATCGGGGCATAGAGTGGAACCCTTTGCTATTCACAGGCACCGTTTATACCGTTTATATCTTGTCACTCTTACTGGTCAGCATGATACCAATCGCCGCAGAAACCGAACACTTCCTAAGAACGGCACTCTCCCCCACTTAATAGGCGACCCTCTCCAAACCGGGAGTCCAATATCCACATGGTATTACTATGTATTCTCTACCTGACATAAACGTACAAGATGTACCAAACATTGTACCAAGACTATGTAGTTTGCTACAAAATTGAATAACCAATCAAAATGGCATACTAAGTACAAAGCGCTGCTTGCTCTATTTCAAGACAAAACGATGCAATGAGTTCATGTGCAATGCTATAACATGTTGACAAAACGTGCGCGCCGCTAAACAAATGCAGCGTATTTTGGCCGTGACGGGATTCCGCCACGAGGGACTGGCTGATCTTGAAAATCGAGTAGGTCGTATAATGATGCGATTTGATCACCTTTCTGCTCAAGGGTATCGATGACCTCTCGCAAGTGGTCGGCGAGAACGTTCCTCTTTGCCACGTTTGAGGCCGCATCTATTATTCCATACTGCTCTGCTAGTTCTAGGTATATGCTGTTACCAAGGTGGTGAGTGAAAGGCCATGATATGAAACCAGTAGACGCACGCTTTGTAGTGTGAGAAATCATCTTCGAGCTCGCGAACCACTCGCGCTAGAACAGTCTGGGGAGGAAGCCTATCTTCCCCTTCATTGATTTCATAATCGGCCCTATTACGCCTCTCCTTGTTGATACCCCGCTTCGCCTGATTGCGGAGGTATGTCTTGACCGCCTCATTTTCCCCTTCCATCTCTCGGTAACCGTCATCCTCTTTCATGTATACGCGACGGTGCTCCCCACCACGCTTCCGGCGATGACATACAGTACAAGTCCTCGCATTGTGTTCTGGGGCAGAGAAGAAGAGGCGCTCCATGCGTGAACCACGAATTTGAGGAAACGGTGTATCAGGCACAGGCTGTCTCGGGGGTGTCACATTGCGTTGACGAGAGCCCAAGTTAGAGCGTTCGGAGGCGTGAACTCGCGCAGGCTGTACAGTCGGACGTGCCGTGCTAAATACAGGCGACGGGTCCTCGCCTTCATTGCGAGCCTGGGACGCATCATGATCACACAATACGGCATCGCATGACAAAGTTCTGGCTCACATCGTGATCTGGTTCTGGCTCACCCCCCGACTGTCCTTCCCTGCTACCATTCGCAGCACTACTTGTGCCAGAACTGGATCTTGAACGCTCTGAACGCCGCTCATGCATCTCAGATTCGACCCTGGCGAGTTCTGTAGCCTGCTCACACACAGTCAGTGCTTACCTCTACACATTGCAAAAGAGCGTACGTCGATAAATCTCTGTGAGCGAGACTCCATAGGCACCACCTCAGTGTCACGTCCATATCTTGAATCATATGCCAGTTCCCGTTTGTCATCCCTTTCCTGCTCTTGGTCAGGTTCCAAGTCTTCCACTGTCAAGGGCTCTTCACGCTCTTCACCACGAGATGCCGGCACTGTAGCGTATGTTAAATCGACGCCCATCTGTGCGGCAGCCACAGTCTGATCCCTCTCTGCCGCGCTCCCGTCACCACTGGTATTGTCCACCCTTGCTCGCCTCCTCTCTCGCAGCCCCTCCTCCACAATCTCTTTGAGACGCTCGACCTCTCCAGCGAGACGTTCGACTTCAGCACGAAGCGCCTCCACTTCTGCTTGGGTCTCCCTAGTAGCGTAAGCGTCCGCACGAAGGTCCGCTATCAGAGATTTATGCGAAGCGAGCTCAGATGTAAGGCGCGCTAGATGTGTGCGCAGTGTAGACACGAGAGCTTCAAGGGCTGCAATAAGATAAATAGAAACTGTCAGTCAAAATCATCCTTGGATAAAAGAAAGCAACACTGATGGACCTTTCTTCTCCTCGACGACTTCACGGTATCGGCGCTCCTCCTCATGGATCCTCCCTCGCACTTGGCGAGCCTTCTCCCGTTCCCGTTCTATTTGCGCCTCTTCCTCGTGCTCGCGTTCCCGCTCTCTAACCCGTGTACGCTCCTTTGCGACTTCAGCCTTGCACTCCTCAAGCTCTAGCTCTAGCTCTGTAACGCGTCGACGAGATACGCCATTCTCACGCTCAAGAGCTTGCAGCCGTGTCTGGAGTGCGTCGAGGGCAGGGAGAAGATCTACAGCCAGACTCGGATGTGCAACTATACGAGTAGATCTTAAAAACGTGATAATAGGAGCGTGAAAGACAAACCATCTGCCGCGGCATATCCATCGCTGCCCTTGACTGGGCTTTGCACTGCGGAAGTCAATCCTGTCACATCTGGAAGTTGAACGCGTGCGGAAGTACGTGTACGACTCTTAGGTTTCGCATCACCCAGCTCCCTATTGACGAGGTCAGTGAAAGGAGGGCGCTTCCCCGGGCCAGCCGTGGGTGCAAGGGGGAAGACGCCCCGTCGGGAAGGACGTGGTGTTGCATCATTCACATTGTAATTTTCGTCGCGCGATATAAGTCGAGTCTGCGCCTCGATGTCGCGAGCGATTCCCCGTGAGATCTTGGAGAACTGTGAGTCCGCCGACGTACGCTCGAGCGCGCTGTGCATAGGATTGTGCCTGGCAGGATTGAGATTCGATGGTCCTGCTTGCAGCTTGGTCAACACAGGTTTGGAGGAATGAGCAATGCGGTTGGCTGTGGGATTATGAGGACGCGGAGGTGGATAAAATTGTTGTGTGGAAATGGGAGCACTGCGCGGCCGCTTTGGGCTGAATTGCTGACCGAGAGCATGAGAAAGACGTGTTGTGGGGTTGTCAGAGTCTGACGCGTCTGACACGCTGGGACTGGGTTGGGAATGTGAACGGGTGACATGAGGATGATTTTTCCGAGAGGTATGAGGACGCTGGTGACCTGTTCTAAGGAAGCGGTCGAGCTCGGCTGTAGAGTCTACAATGACAGGGTCGAAAGTAGGTAAAGAACGCGTCTATAATCGAAGTCACCAACATGAACGATGAAAGTATACACAACATATGCACCTCGTCATGCTTGTGACTCTTGACAGACTTTGATTTTGACCGGCCAGTCGCATCAAAGAGACTGATTCCATCTGCAATCCTGCTGTCAAGTATGTCCTGGAGAGGTCTTTCAGGATCAAACTCGGCACCAGATGGGCTCGCTCTGCCTGGAGTATGAGTGTAACTGCCGCGTCCACGCAACCCGGCGCTGAGCGTGAGGGCACTGGCATGATGAGCAGCAGTGCTCATTGTGTGACCGAGGTCTGGGTCAAGAGCAATGGAATCATCGTCGCCATGTCTAGAGTAAAAGTCCGAGTCTAGATGGGAAAGATGCTCGAAGGAATGGAAAGAGGCATGGGGATGCGAATTATGACGAGCAAAGTCGACTGAGGAAATGTCGTCGTCTTCGCGCTCTGGAGAGTTGGCTGAGGACATGGAAGGAGGAGAGGGAATGTTGTTGTCAATGTCGCGTTCGAGTCTGATACGAGACTGTTCGAGACTGTCGCCCCGAATTTCCTTCATGGTGGGTTCAAACAGACGCGACGAGTCACGTGACTCATATACCTCGTACCATTTGACCGCCATGACAAAGTCCAACGGCGAACTCAACCCTCGGACAAACCATTACGAATTTGGCGGCCCATTAGGAGCCCTCTTTGTTTCTCTTTCAGTTCCTATCACCACCTATGCTCTTTATTTTACATGCTCAGAGACATCAGGAGGCTGTCCTCCACCCCTTCGGTCTCTACCAACTGCCTTCTCAGAAGCAGTCACCAGCCTTGACTGGTGGAAGTCACTCTGGGACACGCAGGCGTTCTTAGCCTACATCGCCTGGTGGGCATTTTGTGTCGTTGCCTGGTTTGTCCTCCCAGGCGACTGGGTGGAAGGCACTACCATGCGCAGCGGACGCAAACTAAAGTACAAGATCAATGGTACGTGTGCTGCCTAGTCTACCACCACCCGCCGTTGACTCACTCGGTTGCCTGTCCAGCCTTCTCCACCTTCCTTCTCGCCCTAGGTCTTGTCTCAGGGGTGATCATTCGCTTTGGTCCTGCGTCGTTCACCTTCATCTACGAACACTGGGTTGGTCTCATTACCGCCTCCGTGATATTCGCAACTGTACAGGCCATTGCTGTATACATTGGTTCATTCCAAGGGGACAAGCTCCTCGCTCTTGGAGGTAACACTGGGAATATCATCTATGATGTGTGTACAAATGAAGCGATCCCTCTGTTCACGGGTTCCTGAGTCTGTTGCAGTTCTACATCGGGCGCGAACTGAATCCTGCTATTGGATCTTTCGATATCAAATCTTTCAATGAGCTTCGTCCTGGTTTGATCTTGTGGGTACTGATCAACATCTCCATGGCGTGTGAACAAGCTGTACGCCGAGGCGGTTCCATTACCAACTCTATGTGGCTTGTCCTTCTTTTCCACACCTGGTATGTCGCCGACGGGTTATACAACGAGGTATGCACACGACATCTGTCTTACACCTACCTGCTCACAACCATCCAGCCCGCAATTCTCACCACCATGGATATTACGACGGATGGCTTTGGCTTCATGCTTTCCATCGGTGATCTCGCATGGGTGCCATTCGTCTATTCTCTCCAAGCCCGTTATCTAGCCTTCACACATGTTGAATTCGGACCCGTTTACACCGCCCTCGTGTTCCTGGTCCACGCTATCGGCTTTTATATCTTCCGCACGGCCAACGGCGAGAAGAACGACTTCCGCAATGGCCGTAATCCCAAGAGTGCGTGCACATCAATATATAAGCTTTTTGACGCCAATTTCGCCATTTCTAGACCTGGAGTTCTTCGTCACTGAGAGTGGCTCTAAGCTCCTGACTTCGGGATGGTGGGGACGCTCCCGCCATCCAAACTATTTGTGGGTTTGTCGTCACGACATGTGGCACCATACTAACATCAGCACAGAGGTGACATCCTGATGGGCCTTAGCTACTCAATGGCTACTGGGGCTACGACACCTATCACCTATTTCTACCCACTGTACTTTGTCGGCCTTCTTATCCACCGCCAAATTCGTGATGACGACAACTGTGCTAAAAAGTGAGTCTCTGTTTCATACGTCCCATTTACACAACTAATGAGCACTGAAGATATGGCAAAGATTGGGAAAAGTACAAAAAGCTTGTTCCATATCGCATCATTCCATATGTGTACTAGGTACAATAGACGACAACTGTGCTAAAAAGTGAGTCTGTTTCATACATCCCATTTACACAACTAATTAGCACCGAAGATACAGCAAAGATTGGGAAAAGTACAAAAAGCTTGTTCCATATCGCATCATTCCATGTGTACTAAGTACAATACTGCTACTTTCGATATCTAACATACGTTCCACTATAAACAATATGCGAACAAGCTCTACTGTTGTTCTCCAACAAGACTCGCGACTATTCGTCGCAACTCCTCCACCCGAAGTGGGATCCACAATGATTCGCCTCCACTAGCTAGCGTTAGGACCAAGCCATGATCACGAAACTCTGCTAATAAAGCCTTGAAAGAGGTATCATTTGTGGCAATGAAATCTGTCCGGGCAGCATTAAACAACATTTCATAAGGTACCGCATGACGCTGCAGCTGCATCTGCGGCTGTTTCTCCTTGTGTTTACTTCCCGATCCACCTTCATCAAAAGAGGTCAACAGCATATTCGCAAGGAGGGCAAACAATTTCTTCGCCTTGGCATTGACGGACGCAAGGATATGCTGTGCTGCCGATTCTGACATGTCCTGCTCTGCAGCGGCGCCTTTTCTACCTTTGCTGCGAATGCTACTCATATCCAGGTGTGCAAGCTCTGCGTCGTAGGGCTGCATCGTCGTCATATCATGCCACACCCATGCAAACCCGCGTGTCGGCGGGATGCTAAAAGTCTCGTTTATACTTTCTTTAACGTACGAATGTTTCCGAGTGCTCGCCTCGGCGGCGCTCCAGATCATCTGAGCGTTGATATGGTCGATCGACGCGACGAGGTGGATGCGTGGGTTCAGTGCGAGGAGAGACAGGATGGCTTTGGCTTTGGCAGTGCGTAGGGATGGAGAGTCGATGTTGTGTATGATGAGGAAAAGGGGGCACTCAGAAGTGGAGTGTTGAGGACGTACAGCAGGTGGAAGAAAGAATTCGTAGATCCGACGTGCTTGTGCCTCAAGCCCTGTAGTGCTAGCTGGGAGAGGTACATCCGCGAGTCCAGGAACTCCTTCAATACTCGTGATAACCTCTTTGATTCCCACACGCGACATGAAGCCGTTGACCAGAACAGCATGTCCTCGTTTCGCACAAACGGCGCGCGCAAAGTTATTTAATATCATCCGCTTCGAGCCAAACCCGAAGAAAAGTAGGTTGAAGCCTTCGGCGAGCTCAAATGCGTACCGGGGGAAGAGTTTCTCATGCCCTTTGAGTACCTGCTCAAGTTCGGCAGCATGGTTAGAGGCTGCTTTTGAGTTGGCTATGAGTGTGGTATATTCCTCGCTCGAGAGTGGTGGCACTAGTTCCGAAAAGACGTTGCTGGATGTACGGGATGGTCTGGATGCAGCAGCAAAATACGCGTCGAACGGGTTTCGATGGACAAAGCCCTTCCCTGTAGCTGAATTCGCGCTTTTCGTCAGCTTTGAAACGAGACCATGGTCTAATGAAGCCTCCGAGCTTGAGCTCGAGCTTTCGTCGCCATCGTCGTCTCCATCTGTATCCCCATCTGGCGCGACTGCAGCATCATTCCGTCCACCTCGAGTAGCAGCGGCCTTGCCAGGACTGGTTCTCAGAGGCACAGCGGAACCCTCTCCCTGACAGAGACTCGCCCGCGGTGTGGATGCAGTCGTACGGGCACGCTTCGCAGGTCTCGTAGGCGTGCTGTCGTTGATCACGATGATTTTACCTTTGGCTGGGGACGACGACTGGGTTGTCTTTGAGCTCGATGGGGTATTTGACGCGCTCTGGCGTGTACTACGACGTGGCGTGGACATGGTGGTTGCACTACCAGTGACATTGGTGACCCGCCAAAATCTGAGTCGGCAGTTTCAATTATGAACATCCGCAAGCCATCTCTGAAAAATAACTCGGACTACTGCCTACAATATAGCTTCATGATACATATTCAGTCGTACGTCTAACGCAGGAAATCTCTAGTTCTTGCGCGTTTTTCGGATGTCTCCCATGACACGAATCCATTCTAGACGCTAGCCTCAAGAAGACCGGCATGACTCACATATAGGAGCACCGATAGCGCATCAGCTTCCTGTTCAATAGACTATTTTTCCGACGTACGCAACAGGGAGCCAGGGGGTTGATATATCCATTGTCATTGCGAGCTCGAGCACAGTAATTGGACAGTTCACGTCGCAACAAAGCTATCGGGTAGTGTTGTATGTTACGGTTTCACTGACATCTCGTTGTTTCAGGTCTGAAGAAGCAGGCCTCCTGTTGATGACAGCCACACAGGTGTTCTCACAGTTGGAACATACTTGGAAACATTCTTCGACGACGGTGAAATTATTCTTCTGATTCTTGCCAAGGGTTAACCCCAAGTTGACAGTGCTCTATTGCATCGATATGGACAGTTTCCTCAAACAGGCACGGAGCAATCAGAGACCGACTTTATTCTTAGCGATAGAGGAACCAGCTGTAATCCCAGGCAACCTTGCCATGCTCCGCAGCCTGTCGTTGCATTGTGGCTTCAGGAAAACCTGTCAAAATAGCAGCCAGTCAGTAGTGTGTCCGACGTCTGCACAGCTCCCCAGTTCCTCTTGCTGTTATGCTCGGCTCGCACACATGATCGGCCATTGTACTATGGGCGCAGAATATTCCCTGAAATATCAGTCTTTCACGCGATCATTTTGTTGTCTTGAGTCATGCTTATTGCAGTAGGTCCGCTTCCATCGGCTCCTTCGTTTCCCTGCTCATTCTATCAATATACGGGAACCACATCAGCGTATGCGGTACCACCGCACTTGGTTCCTGCTTGCCGCTGAATCATACGGTCAGGCTGACGCTTCCATCGCAGTGGATCCACACCCAAGCCATTCGTTCAGAAATGACTACGTTTATACATGGCGTAGCGTCGAAACGGGCGGTTATTCGCTCATGCTGTGTCTCACTCATATTGAGCTGGAAATCAGAACATTCCAGAGTCACAGCCGTCCACTTGTTCCGCCTAGTGCTGACTCGCTACATATGACTTCTTACAGGTCTTCAAGTCAGGCCTCGAGTCACGCTGTGCCATATTGACATTCGGCCTCCTTCTTTGCAGTCAAAGACGGAGCCACAGAGCCCCCTTCGGACCGAGGCGCCCATCCCCTGCTAAAGACTAGGGCTTCTGCAGTCAATCTCCCATCTTCTACACATGCATACGATATGCCAGAGACAGGACTTCGCAACAGTTGATCCGTTCGTACTTCAGACGCGCACCCTCTCTGAAGCATGGTTCCCAGTCGCGGATGAGCCTGTTCCACCGCCGAACACACTGCCTTTGACTCAGCGTTACAGCATTAGTCCAAAGCAGGACTTGGAATACGCCCCGGTCGTACTGGTGGCCGTGCATTGTTTTTCGCGAGCATTTAATATGGAATGTCAAGTGACCCAAGGCTGTTGGTGTCGCCTGACGGTTAGAGAACATAGAAGACACTCGTGAGTATGAATGGACTCGTAACTTGATGCCGAAAGCATCCACGCTCATTTCCGGTGTGCGCGGACTGCCATCGCCTGTACCGCACCACATGGCCCCAAGACCGCAGCAACATCCTTCCCTAACACCTTTTTGAGGATACGGTATATTAGCCGATACACGTTCGATACTCTGGGAATCTGTGCTTTCCTCCTGTGCACGTGCGCCCGTACACACCCCGTGCACGGATTGTCCCATCTCGTGATGCCAGCAAGCGGGGCGGCCGCACAGACCATCTTAAATGTGATTTTATTTATGCCCCGACAAGTCATGTTAAAAGAGGGACGAGCCTCCGCTACCCCTAGCTGTGTTCAACCATGTAAATTGATAGGAAACTAGTGTGGAAGTTTCTGCGATGGGAAGCGGTCTTCACATGCGATGATAGGCGGCCCCTGCTTCAAATTCTCCACAATCATATGAAGCCAAATTCAACGCCAGGTCATCGTTGGGATTCGACTTATGGTTTGATACACAAACAACCTATGGCATCGCTTTATTATCTATGAGATCCCAATGACGACACTCACACTTCCGTCTATCGGATGTCCCTGTGAATGGCCTGGATGGCCACTGACGCCCGTCCAATGACATCGTCGGAAGCTCCAAGCGCACACGATGCCCAAGCGCTAGGTTGCAGGCGGGTTGCAACAGCGCTGACGCCGGGCGATTCGTGTATACATGGAAGAGGATCAGCAGCCAATTTGAGCATAGCAGCCACTAGGTTCGCTTGGCGACACTGCGGCAACAATGCTCAGATGATCTCTAGAACGTGCCCGGCTAACACGGTGCTGTTGGGCTCCGTCCTCAGTAGGGGATTAGTGTCAAAGAAAGGAACCGGTGCACCGACCATCCAAACTTCAATTGGATCCCCGGGCTGCCACCTCACGGGGGCTGGCACCGGTACTGTCCAGGACACAAACATTTTGCATGGTTATTAATATCTGGGCTTTTATCACGAATTCGGAAGCCTGCCTCGTGCAGGTTGACCAGAGTTTGATTGCCTGTGCACCGGACACTGCCATCGCCGGTAGATCATTATAAAGAGAGTAGTCAAAAAGGCACTCATCTCAACCCTGACGTCCCGCCTCCGACTCCTCCCCTCCGCTACTGCCAGCTTCATGGTTGCCGCGCCTGACCCTAGCCGTATCCTCTTCCACGCAAGAGCTCAGATCTCGCATGCAGACGCGGGTCCTAATATTTCCGTGTCTGTCGTTCTCATCGCCATATGTGAGTCGGGGGGTTGTTCGCTCTCGTCGCATGTTGAAGCTCGGCCGCAGTCATCTTTATTTGCTCATTCGCCGCGATGTTTTGGTTCATACGGAATGCTAGGAGAGCGAGGGGGGAACGAGGCGTTGCTGGTACGATGTTTCAAACATGTTTTGCTGCCCGACGTTGCCTAAACACAGAGCAGGCGACGTTGAGATGCCGACTCGAATAGCCCAGTTTCCCATCACTTTCCCGCAGCAAAGTCACCCCGCATACAACCTGCGCTAAATTGTGCCCTATTCTGCTCACTTACAACGCGAATGTTCCATCGATCGACCGCCTGCACTCCCGGACATTGTCGCCGCCTAGATGGACGTGTGCACAGCTGATGCATGTAGCGGTCCGCAGGTCATGCATGCCAAAGAACCTTTCTCCCCTCTGTGGACAAGACCCGACCACATCGCGCCATTGCACGATTTATGGTCCTGTATTGGAAGACCCCTGTCGCTCGCGCTGCCGCGCGCTGGTGTAAAAGAGAAGTGCTTCACGAGCCATAGATCCGGATATGTATCAAGCTAGTTACCTGTTGATTCCTTGTTATAAAATGTTGTAATTGCTATCACTATACACTGTTGTTACAATGATGGAGCACGTCCCAGAGGATGATCCTATCACGGTTCGTCAGCGTCCTTCACGAACCGGATTTCAACTGGGCGCCTAATAAATTAGGTTGGCTCGCGCGGCGTCACGGGTGACACCGCGTGGCGTCGCGATCCTTGCCACTGTCTTTCTCACCACCATCTTTGATCCAACACAGTAACTATGGATACCATCTTCAAAAAGCCAAGATATAGGACTTGCGCTGCCGTTCGTGCAGCCTTATGTAATCGCACCGGTGGAACTCACAATGATACTAATTTTGAGAAACAACGCGTCCTACCAAGGGATTCTTTGGTAGAGCCCATCAGCCTTCTCATCGCGTTAATTTTCTTTCCTGAGGTGTTGTTATTATCTTCAGCGCAAGCATCGTGTTGCGGCATCAACTTTCAGTACCTCAGTCCAGATGGCATCAAATAGGTCCCTATCCATTATGTTTTGAGACACCAATGCTACACCACACCCATCAGCGCCAGTGAGTAATATCCTCGGATGTTCACGCACATATTCCTAACTGCTGTCCTTCTGAGCCTGCAGGTCCGGTCTCAACTCCCGCCCCCGGCATCGGCTACTGTGCGCTCCGTGGTCTACCTTTCTGATTCCCGAAGCTGCATCCAGATCTACGGCGCTACAGTCAACAACACTTCTGTCTGGAAGGCAAAGCATTCCATCCTATGCCACCACCCACTGTATGCCATGTCTTCTCCAAGTTCCGAACACTTCAGGAACCACTCCTATCGGTTTCCCGCCTAAATTCGCCAAAGTTTGCTTCTGACGGCCCGCTCGTTAGCTCACTCGCGCGGTGGCCACAATCGTTCTATGCTTCTGCCTGTTTTCCTTGGCCTGAGGTTGACTAGAAGCTGGCTGCTGAGTGGTACTCACCTGTGAATGAAAGGCGAACGACGAGATGAAGACGGCACAATACAGCAGAAACGACGAACTTCCCAGGACACTGAAGCATAGCTGCCCAAAAGCACATCCGCCGTTATACAGACAGGCCAACAGTACCAGACTGAAGCGGGAAGTAAAAGAGAAGCTTAAGACATCCTCAGGCTGCACGAGATAGATCCATTCCAAACCTTCGCCACACCAGCGTATAACCTGTCTAGAAGGCCCGCCTCTCTAGAAGTCCAACCCTGCACTAGTCACTCTCCTCCACATCAATTTACACCACATATCAGTGACATGCAGCGATTCAAGAGATACACAAGAATTTCAAGTTTATGGACAATGATTGGGATGCTTAGATGGAGGGACACGGGAAAAAGAGGTTGCAGGAGACGGAGCAAAGAAGATAGAGCCCTCTCCAACTACGTGTCTGACACAGGCAAACCATGCTTCTTCCGAAATCTGCAACGACTATAATAGTGAGGAAAGACTTGACATGGACAATGGATCTGGGGAGCAAAAACAAGTCGTACTTTGCACTGGCACTGGAGAACTCATGAACGAATTTGGGCTATCTGTGCACTGGGTGTCGGAGAGATCTTCGAGGCTGATGTGTTGCGCAGCAGGAGACACTCATGGCAATGCAGGTGTGGGCGTCTCATTTCCTGTTCCAGCGTCACAGCGGAAATATCCGCAGGCAAACCATATTGGCCTTGAGCTCGGCGCATGGAAAGCTTCTACATATTGATCATCGGCGCTTTCAAAGACGCACTGAGAAGTTATTGCATCCAAGTGGAAGCTTGCCTCGTGTGATATATCTTTAATGCCCTGCCGTGAAACCGGACACTGCCTTCGCCGGTAGATCACATTATAAGGGGAGTTATACAGGCGTTCGTTCTAACCCTTCCGATCCCCCAGCTGTTGCTAGCTGCATGGCTGTCTTGCCGCATGCCCTGCTGTATGCAAGAGCCGTTGAATTTTCGCTGGATACGGATCTCTCACGTGCAGAAGAGGGCCCCGTGATTTCCGTGTCTGCCATCGGGGTCGCTATCGCCGCTACATGTAAGTGGAATGCTCACTTGCCATCGTCGTCTATTGAAATCTGGTTAGTCATTGTCATCGGCGTATCCGCGGTGGTATTGAGGCACTTTCGGCGTGTTGGGGCAAGGAGGAGGGGACAAACTGTTGATGGTACACTCAGATGCTGCCCATGATCGTACTATCTCATCACCTGGCCGTGTAACAGATGGCATCGAAATGACGACGGTCCAGACATACATCACTTTCCCGCCGCAAAGTCATTTGGCAGACCAGCAAATTCCACCCTATCCTGGCCTCGATGCTCATCGACCACCCAGATATTCCACTAGTTCGCCATTCGAAGCATATACCCTCCCTCAAGTTAGCCAGTTCGCTGGCCCCAGTGCCGTTTGACCAGACACTTTCTCGCCTTTGCGGACTAGACCTCGTACCATTGCATGATTTATGGAATACCTGTATTAAAAGTCTCTTGTCGCTCGCGCGCCAGGAGAGGAGTACTCCACGGACAACAAATTCAGATATGTATCAAGTTAGTTACCCGCAGATACCCTGTTATCTATACAATACTGTTGTTCCCCGTAGTTTGACAGTTGTGAATGATGGAGCACGTCCCAATGCAGAAGGTGATCCTATCAGCGTTCTCAGAAAACAATTACTAATCCACCTCGCGTGGTGTCACGCGTGACACTGCGTGGCGTCGCGACGCTTGCCACATAGTTACTATGGACACATTCTCAGGTCCTCAACATGTCAACATGTCAAAGACTCGCGCTGCTATCCGTGCCACCTCAAGTCAACTCATCGAACTCAACAAAGTCTTTCGAGAAACAACGCGTCCTACCAAAGGAGTGAAGGATTCTTTAGCGGAGCGCACTAGACTGTTCGTAATCTCATCCATGTGGTTCCCCTCATCTCAGTCCCGGCGTCATCTTACAGGAGTCCAGATTGGATTAACAGCTGGTTTATGAGGCAACGCAAAAAGCAACGATCCATAAGATACCGACCCGAAGTCTCTCCACAAGCAGCTGTGGAACACCCTCCAGGGATTCTTCAGTCATCTCCGTTGAATGGCTCCCAGTATGTGACATTCGGTGGCACCCATGCCATAGCCGCCGCAACCATCAGCGCCAGTAATGGCTCTGGAAACATTTGGCCCGGCCACTGTCTTTCTGATTCTGGAACTCCGGTCTCAACTTGTAGCATCAGCACTGCGCGTCCCGTGATATCTCTTCCTGATGCCAATAGAAACCACATGCACATGCACGATGCTGCAGCCAATAACACTCCTGTCTGGCATGCTTTCCTTCTATCTCATGCGACTACTGCTGCTAGTCAATCCATCGTCTCACCCACGTCTTCTACAAGCTTCGAAAACCTTAGTGATAGCTCTCGGCACTCGCTTCAGTTCCCCGCCTACGTTCCACAGTTCCGCCAAAGCATGCTTTCCAACGCTCCGCTTGTCAACCCAACCCTGAGGCAGCCACAGTCCTTCTATGCTTCTGCCAGCTCTTCTGAGCCTTCCGCTGCAGATACTCAGGGAAGAGGTGTTCTCCTTGAATGCCAGTTAGAGTCCCAACTAGAAATCCAACTGCTGGGCGACGCGAACCCGAGAAGAGCCAGCTCGACATTAAAGTCTTTCCACACGGGGGGGCTCAGTACGAACATGGGCGACAGAACGGACTCCTCTGTAGAGAAACATGGGGCGAGCCCGCACTTTGGACCCAACTCTCCAGCAAGCTCATTCCCGAACGACGATCTGTCCATGGTGCACAGGGCGGAGAGCGTCGCTACCGAGACGGAAACAGGCACACTCCAAATAGAAGCGAGTGAATATTTGACCCCCACGACAGAAACGGCAGCCAGTCCCGTATATCGGGGAGACACGGAGTCTAATCTGGAGGATGACGTTGAATCGGATATGGGACGACCCATGAGTGAGGCAGAGGCATGGAAGAAGGCAAGGGCGCATCCAGACTTTGAGACCTTCCTCAAGATCGCGGGCGTGCGTGGGAATTTTGAACTGACCGACAATGGACTAGTGTTCAGGAATGGTGCTGCCTCTCCGTCTCGTCCTACGAGTTAAAACTGGGGCTTGATGCACTGATGCGCGAATATCTGTTGGTGTGGTCTGTCTCTCGTTTGTAGAGTAATCTTCGCATAATAGTATGGCAAAAGAGCCTGACCGTGAACCAGTAAAGGTGGGTTTGATTTGCATCTGCAGATATGAGTGTTGAGCTACCAGGGACGTCTGAGTCCCGACGCATAGGTGATGACTCAGCTGTACATATAAGCGAGTTCTTTTCTTCCGCGTTCTGCATGTCGAATATCACCCTTGTGTGCTCTTTGGTCTCCGTACATCCGCAACAGGTTATGCGCCTGATCTTGTGCATTCGGTGCCCTGTCAGTCTCTACGCGCCGACTTTGTGTTTTTTTGTGTTCTTCGTGTCTTTTCGTGTCTGCGATTTGGATCGCAATCACATGAATCAGCTCCCAAGGCTTCCTGGTGCCAACTGGCATGAGTGGCAGAAGGACTTAAGTTGGGACCTACTTCATGTTCCTTTGGCCACGGAGGGTATGGGTTCCAGCAACGAGTTTATATCCCATCGCATAGACGTTTCCGGGGCCAGTCAGTACTTCTACTTTTCGTACTAGCTAGGTGTGTTCGGCCTGCACTCGAAGCATGAAATGACACGAACCAGAATCAGAAACGCTGCCGCATCATCTTCTGTAAGCAGTCTCTCTGGTCGCCTTCTGACCAGAACGAACTCTGGGAATTCAGCCTTTTCGAATTATTCTTCAAGAAGTGCGTCTCAGTGGTGGGTGGTTTATAAATCTCTTCCAGCTCCATAAAATCACTCGCCCACCGTCTCTCTTGTATCCAAGTGCTGGCGGCTCCGATCTAAAATTCCCTCAGATCGTTCAACTTGCGAACGGAGGGCACCCTTCTCCACTACCTGGTCACTCCCTGAATAGCGTTCGCAAGAACGAAATGCTCGAGTCTGAGAACGAGGACGAGGACACATTCTCTAGTTTTCATGCATAATCACTACTACGGCTTGGCTGTCCCGTTCTAACCAAATCGCGCTCGCACTCCCGGCCCAACTTCTTGCCGTCTCGCCTCTTCCACTGTCTCTTACATACTCCGCTTCTGTACCGAGACAACTATTCGACGTTGCTTCGCTTCGTTTTTGCTTCACTCTCCTCACAATAGGTCCTCATTCCCGCACTTTTGCCAACGTCGAATCTAAACTGCATGATGCCAGGACAAATAATCAGGCGATAGATGTCAACATCATACCGACGGATCTACAATGTCCTTCAACGCCGAGTTGAAATTTTTTCATTTTTTTCATTTCTGCTGGCTTTCATCTTGAATCACGTTCGTAACGAGAACCTCCGGGTAATCATGGTGTTTTCTTGTGCTCGAATGCAGATCCTTGACTCTCTGACTCATCCTTGTTTTGCGCACCAGGGTTCCTTGTCTCATACACCCTTTTTATAATTGGTTGTTGGTCATGGATCCTGTCGTGAACTGCAACTGTAGTGGTATGCGAGTCCCATTTCTGGGCTTGGTATATCAAGCATACACAACAGTGTGCTTAGTTCATGCTGGAGTGCTCCTAAGGATGGTACCTACTGTAGCTTATTCCGGACCGCTCGAGCCTTCTCCTTATGCCTTTGCTGTCCCGTGCCTCAGTGTCTCAGGATTTTTACTAGATGATTCCACAGCGCGTAGATTCAAACTTTGGTCTGCTGCTTTCCTCAGCCGTACCCACTATGAAGACCAGTACCAGGTTTGTTGCCTTGAAATTGACGAAAGTGAGATCTATTGCTCATCCGTTTTAAAGTACAGCGGAGTAGTACCAATATTTCTTCCGGATGGTGTCAAATCTCCGTGTCTCTTGTCCGAGTATGATCTGCTTTGGATGTCTTTATTTCAGGAAAAATAGATCAAATCGCAATGAAGCCTTCAGACAACAAGCACTCCTTCCAGTGCTCTCTTCCACCAACGTACAGATATAAATCACTATGCACACAGTAATCTAATTCAATTATGAGAGTACATTCCTTAGGTGGGTAAAAGATCCTGCGAAGTTGCTGCAGTGGACGAGACAGCAGTGATCCTTATTTTCGATGGTTGTGCCTTTGCCTTCACCTTTGCCTTTGTGTTTCTCTGTACTTTTGACAGCCCGGACTTGTTCCCCTCCGTGTTTTTGTTTCTGACATTATTCTGGAAGTTGGCTTTACGCATCACCTTTGCAGCTCGTCGTCCCTCTGTTCGCACTTGATTAGCGGCACGCATGTCTCGCGGAACAGTTGTACGGAGCTGCTTAATGTGCGTGGGAATGTGGGGTGCGGTGCGTTGTTTGGGTGCAGGTCCTGTGAGCCATGAGGCACTGGGTGGCTGTACATCAGCTAGAACAGAAGAGACTGTGGCAAGGGAAGGAGTTGTGGACTGGAAGCCAAGAATGTGAGTGGGCAGCGTGAAAAAGCCTGTCACACGTACGTCAATTGCCAGAACAGAGACGCGTCGTAGGCCGACTGCCTCTGCGAGAGTGTTCTCGGCGTGCTTTGGAAGAGTAATGAGATGCACAGGTGGAGAGGTGCATCCGGGAATGGGAGTATTGCATGAAGCAACCAGTTCAGGAAGGTGGCCAACTAAGAGTTGCGGGTCGATATCGGCACGGCAGACAAACACATGCACAAGAGGGGCACGTTTGGGTTCAGGTTTGGAAGTAGATGAAGACGTTTCGGAGGAATCTGATGTAGATGCAGTGATGGATGTGCGAAGACGACGAGACTGGGCTTGTACTTCGAGACGTTTTGTGACTTCATTTATGCCAATAGTGAGATGGGGAAGCACTGATGGCGCCTCGATATCAGGCTCTGGGTCAAGATCCATCACAGCACCTCCACCTCCGTCTGTGTGTGTTGCAGTGTCAACCTCGTTGTCTTCACCAGTCGGAGCTTCATCCTCATTTCCAATTTTGCGCCTTTTTCTAGCGGCCACCTTCTCTTTCTTCTCCTTGTTGTGTCTTACATGCTTACGTTTCTTCGACAGTGATCTCTTTCCTAAGTGATAGGCCCCTACACCATCCAGAATGGTGACAAGAGACGCGAGAGTGACGTTCTGGATGTTATGCGGAATATGTGGCCTATAACACTATCATTGAAATAGAGTATAGAGAATACGATGTATACATACCATCGTACTTTGAAAGGATTGTCAAGGACGCTCTTGAAGACCACTTTGCGATCGCCTCCGGTGGCTCGCTGGTTGGCGTTGCTCACGCGCGCCTTCATCAACGACGCGTGACAAGACCAGTAACGGTCACTCGACCACCAACGATGAGCGAACCTCAACCTCCACGAGACCCAGCAGACGATGCCGACAGAGTTCGTGCTATATTCACAAATAGTGCTGTCTCCAAGCTCATTCTCCTTCTCAGATTCGTCTCAAACGACTTGCAAAGCATGCGCAACTGGCAAGTCAACCTATGCCACAGCCTTCCACATCGACCTCGTCGTCGCCTTCGCCTTCCAAGCCTATTCCAAAGCCTTCCCCGAAACGGCAAGCAGAGCCTGCTTTGCCCCTCCCGAAAAGAAGGGCAGCCGCAGCTGCACCACAGGAACGCTTGGACTTTGCTGCGTGGGAGGAAGAGATGTTCAATAGTGTCCTGAAGGTTACTCTGGATGTGGGTTGCTTCTCACGGTAAATCACGCGGCATACTAAAAACTTTTCAGAGGGCCAAAGCTGAAGAGACAGCATTTGATCTGGTGTGGTTGAAAGGATTGCAGCTCGAGTTAGAAGCAGATGATCCGAGTGTGTGCACTTCCATCGTTTCCCTCTGTTTGAATCTTCACAATGATCTGTAGGCATCCAGCTACCAATTCGACTTCACTCTGAAATTGCAGACCGTCTGCTTATTGCTCGCCTCGAGCTCAACCCGGACGCCATGTCGTGAGCTTGCCGTTGGCCATTGTTGTTATGGTCGCTTGCAAGCTAATAAATATCTTAGAGATGATCTCGACTTCCTTCCTGTCCTTGCCTCGTTGCCTCAGCAACAGACTGTACTCGAGTATCTAGTGTCGTGTTGGAAGCGTCTGAATGTTGCACGAGCTAATCTGGTCAAAAAGGTATGTATCAAAAAATCGTATTGATATCGATAAACTTACTCTTCCCAGGGATATGTGCAATCAGATGTTGATATTGCTCTTGCACGACTAGAGAGACTTCGCGTGCTGATTATCTCTTACACTGGCCTTAGTCTGCAGGATCCGGGGATGTTTCCTCAGCCATCAGGGTACTACCTCCTATATCATATCCAGACTTCCTTACTTATAAGCACATCAGGAAACCCCTTGGAGCAGCTGAACTTCTTCCGGCATTCCTTTCCCTCTCTTCCGTTTTCTCACCACTCTCTGTGCCGTCAACCTCGTCTCAAGTCTTCATGCCGACGGATCTTTCCGATCTTTTCACCGAAATCTCCGCACGATTCCTCGACGATGGTCTGGAAGAGATCGTTGGTCCTATTGTTCGGCAACTCTGTTTCCACTCATCTCTTCTACGTCCAGAGGGACTTTCGGGAGGAGACGCAGGATGGCGTTCAATTGTGGCAGCCTTAGAGTGTCTTGCTGGTGTAAAGGGCATCGCGACTGTTATCACACGTCTTGATGAGTGGTGCCCTGAAAATGCTGGACCCGCACAACTAGAACACAACAGTCTTATGGGACCGCTTCTAAGCCTCGGCGTGTTTAGTCGCGAGTGGGTGAGTAGGTCTGTGCTCCATCTTAGGAGGACCCTAATGTATACTGCTAATAGCCACAAGTCGCTGCTACGTATTTTTCCGACCCACTTAAGCGATCTCGACAAGACGTTGATTCTTCGAATGTCAGTCTACGCGGGACACTAAAGAGCCTGCAAACGTCACTTTTCCAGGTTTTCAATGCCATTGTTCGAGCGTCGCCCTCGTCTCGTGAAGGCGTTCTTGCCTACTTTGCCAGAGCCGTAAACCTTAATGTGAGGCGGGGCGGAATGCAGGTAATGTTTCTCCTCCAATCACGTCCTATTCAGGATTCATGAGTGTTGCAGGTCGACTTTAATACTGTCGCTTCCGACGCGTTCATGATCAACTTGCATACCATCTTATTGCGTTTTGCGGAGCCATTCATGGACGTAAAGTACTCGAAGGTAATTTGGGTCTCCTAACCATGTTGACGACTGAATTGATGATATGTAGATGGACAGGATCGACCCTGAATTCTACCGGAAGTCACAACGGCTGGATGTGCGTGAGGAAACACGGCTTAAGGCCACTAGCGACGAAGCGGCAGAATGGGTTGCGCGTGCTAAGGAAGCTTCCTGTAAGATATACGCGTTCTAGTCAAGACTGCTGCTGACGCTCGTTGAGCAGCCGAAGCATATACCGCTAACTTTATTTCCGAGGTTTTCTACCTCACAGCGGCACTGAACCACTATGGACCTGTACGCACAATACAGGAACACGATCAACTGGGTAGGGAATTAGACCACATGCAGCGACATCTAGATGCTATTAATGCAGACACAACGTGGCAAGGGGTGAGGCTAATCTTCTTTTGCTGATTTTCCAATGAGACTCACGACTGTGACAGACCCCCGCACAAACACGGGTTGATGCGCAGGTTCAGGCTGTCAAGGTCTGTCATGTAATCGACATTTATTCTATCAAATTTCATCTAGGTACATAGAACGAGATGGCAAAGGTACATCAGTCGATATTCGCATATCAGGTCCAACTTGCGGACCCTGAATACATCTACCGTAACATTGGATTCACCAGTTTCTTGTCAATATGGTTGATCCGTCTCGTTGACCCAATCAAGAAACATCCAAATCCCGGCATCCAGTGAGTTTAACTGTTAGTTTTCTCTTCGTATGAGAAGAGGCGATCGTCCCCCTATCCACAGACTTCCACTTCCCCAAGAGATACCGACAGCGTTCAAGATGCTACCGGAGTATTTTGTTGAAGATATTGTGGACTATTATCTGTTTCTGGTGATGTAAGTCATAGGCCCTATTGACTATTAAAGGCTCAGCTGAACGTTTTGCAGGCACCAGCCCCATAGTCTCGAATTATCAGGCAAGAATGAGCTGGTTGAGTTCGCCCTCACTTTTTTGTCATCGACTTGGTATATCACGAATCCGTACCTCAAGTCGAAGCTAGTGCAGGTAATCTTGTTTGTACAACCGACTTCCCACTCTGATAACGCCCATTTAGATTCTGTTTTATGGGACAATTGCATACGGGCGCGAAACGCTTGGGGTGTTGGGCGGTATCCTTAACTCGCATCCACTGGCGCTCAAGCATCTCATGTCATGCCTAACCTCGTTTTATATTGGTGAGCCTTACAGATCACTCTGTGATTCAACCTAATTTTTCTTCAGAGGTCGAATCAACGGGAACTCATACCCAGTTTTATGACAAGTTTGGTGCGTTTTACTAGAGTCTCATGGATATACATGAGCACTAATTATGTGATACAGACACACGGTTTGTTCTCGCTATTGAGCATTTGTCGTTATCGCTCATTCCGTCGCAGGAGGCACATTGCTCATATATGGAAAACCGTTTGGAAAAACCCCACTCATCGAGAAGCGCTTAGTTCACAAGCGAAGTATGAATGACATTGTCTCATTTATGTCTATCTCACGCTCTCCTTGGCAGCGACCTCAACAAGTTTGTTCATTTTGTAAATCTGATGATGAACGACGTCACATTTTTGCTGGACGAATCATTGAGCAAGCTGGCAGAAATCTATGGCATCCAGATGGAGATGGAAGACCACGAAAATTGGGCCACGAAACCTCAGGCTCAACGACAAGAACGGGAGCGTTTGTTACACCAGCTTGAAGGTTCTGCGACTACATACACGGCTCTTGGAAAATCAACTGTGGGGCTACTGAAGGAGTTCACCGCGGAGACGAAGCAGCCTTTCATGACACCTGAAATCGTCGATCGGCTAGCGGCGATGTTAACGTATAATCTCGATGCGTTGGTAGGACCCAGGTGCCAGGACCTGAAAGTGAAGAACCCGGACAAGTACCGGTTCAACCCGCGCCAACTTCTAAGCGATATACTGCAGGTGTTCTTAAATTTGAGCGACCGGAGTGAGTTTGTGAGGGCAGTTGCTGGGGAGGGAAGAAGTTACAAGAAGGAATTGTTCGAGCGTGCTGCAGGCATTGCGAAGAAACGAGCGCTCAAGACAGACGCAGAGATTGAGCAGTTAAGGCTCTTCGTTGTTAAGGTGGAGGAGATGAAAGCCACTCTCGATGCCGAAGATGACCTGGGGGAGATACCTGAGGAGTTCCTAGGTAATGTTTCTTCTGTGTTGTCTATGGGCGTGACGGTTACCTGATGCTTGCTTAGACCCGCTCATGTATACGCTCATGCGCGACCCTGTCACCCTGCCGTCCTCCAAGACCGTTGTTGATCGGTCGACAATCAAGGCACACCTTCTATCGGATGCAAGTGACCCGTTCAATCGAATGCCACTGAAATTGGAGGATGTAGTCTCCAGTTGGTCCAAACTCGATTATCCCTACTGAGGACCCTCTCTGACTATATACCTATATCAGATACCGAAGTCAAGGCAAAGATTGAAGCATTTGTAGCACAGAGGCGGAATAAGGGTAATGCTAGTGCACCGGGCATCCTTGAGGAGGACGTTATGCAGGTGGATCAGGAAGTCCAAGGTTACAATTTATAATACTACGGTTCTCGAGCGGAATTGTCCTTCATGTTTGATACACTAGGCCGGGTGTACATATGATACTGTTTAAAGCATAGACTACATGAAACAGTAAGCCTGTTTTCGCCGCTCCAGACGAAATCCAAGGTAAACCAGACGCCTGTACGGGCAAGTGCTTTTGTGGCTTGCCAGAGGAGCACGTTGGAGTGAAGCAGCACATGCTCAGCCGAATTGAGATGTCATGCATGCATCCTCCCCCATAGAAGACGTTTGCTGAGCTGTGGCCACACTATGACCCATGTTTTTGTAGTCAGAGGGTATTGGACTAAACATTCTCCTCCGCTGGGAAACGGCCATGGCCCAGCCGTAGCGGCCAAAAGCAGCCAGTCTAGAAAGACTCTGCCACATGTGGCTTCCCTATCTGCTCACCGTCACCAACAGGGCTTGCGCGACCGTGCCACATGACTGGACTGAAGTGTCAGTAAGATGAATGGTGCCAAGTGTCATTGGCTAACAGTTATTAGGAACAAATACATATGCTCTCATATATATTTTCGGTCTTCGTACAAACCTTAAAACCCTGTGATATCAGGATGGAAAAGAGTCCGAGACGGGCTTGGCACGCGAACGTTTGAACGATGTCGATGATGACCTGTTGCTGGCACTGAGGTTGGACTTGAGGGACGCTGACCTTGCTGGGAGACTACCTGCGGAGACATCACTATGTTCTACTAACCTGCGCGAATATCAAATATGGGGATATGCGTTTGGCCAAATGAGTACTTGTTACTGACGTAGAACAGGAGCGTTGGGATTGCCGTTACGGAAGAATCAGTGCGGTAGTCGGGACGATAATACAGGAACAGCTTCTCACTATCTTGGACCGTCTGCTTCCTTCACTCCGAGTCGGTGAGCTAAGATGACTACAGAACGGCTCAAAGTGTTTTTGCTCCAGTGGTTAAAAGGAATCTTCTGTGACTCTAATTCAGTGTCTAGTCTACTGGAAACGTCTCGAGTTCATAATGCCTGTTAACCTCACTCCAAGCAATGGCGACACTCGCAAGTTCAAAGTGGCCACCATTCAGGCCGAACCGTGAGCGTTTCATCGTCCCCTTTTGACTGCTGCACCAAGCCTGGTCCTCAGTGTCTGGTTGGACCTTCGGGGCGGTGTTGACAAAACTGTAGCTTTGATAAACGAAGCAGCCGGTCAAGGGGCAAAGATAGTCGGGTTCCCAGAAGTGTTCATCCCTGGTGCGATACCCTTCGCGTCCCACTCTTCTCTTGGACTCAAGCCTGATGCCGTGCACGCGATGGGCATAGGATATCCATGGACACCTTGGGCAAACTCTTTCCTCGCATCAAGCGACGTACTTGCCAAGTATCAAGCAAATTCCATGGGATTACACTCTTCTGAGATGGCCGAAATTCAAGCCGCCGCAAAAGCCACTGGCTCGTGGGTTGTACTGGGATTCTCCGAGAGAGATGGGGGGTCCTTGTACATTGTGTGTCAAACATTATACTTCCAAGCATTCTCTGACACTTCTATCCCTTGATCTCTCAGGCTCAGGTGATCATTTCTGCGGCTGGTGAAATCGTCAATCACCGCCGTAAAATCAAGCCCACACACTACGAGAAGACAATTTTCGGAGACGGAAGCGGTACGTTTCTGCTCTATAATTTTTGCGAAACAGTTGCTCATGGAACTTCACCAGCGCAATCCATACACAATGTCGTTCAGACCCCATACGGCCGCCTTGGAGCTCTCAACTGCTGGGAGCACATCCAGGCATGTTGCGCTGATGGTGCTTTATACCTTTCAAAGGAATGATACCCGATTCTGCAGCCCGCACTCAAGGTACATTTCTATTCACAGCTCCCCCAGCTCTTTGTTGGGGGCTGGTGGCCCGCCTTCCCCCCTGGCACTGGTGACTGCCCCTTCATTGTGACGGGCGAAGCATCTGCAAGGATGACACAAATGGTTTCCATGGAAGGTGGCTGTTTCGGGCTGACAGCATGCCAGGTCGTGAGCGAGGAAGGAGCACGAATCATGAAAATGGCTGGATTTCCATGGTTCAAATTTCCTGGCGGAGGTTTCTCAGTGGTATGTGAACTAACACTCTCCTGTTACTAATTTCGTGATAGACATCTAGATTTATGGGCCTGACGGCTCGGAACTCACGGAGCGCATTGATCCTGGCGTTGAGAAAGTCGTCACAGCAGAGATATCACTCGACCAGATCGACAGGGTTAAGCTTGTCGCGGATACGATGGGCAATTAGTACGTCGTACGCATCCGGTAGGTTCACTGAAAGATTGACTATATCCGCAGCTCCCGCCACGATCTTCTTCACGTCGAAGCGCACGGGAAAAACTGGCGTGCTGCTACGTATCAGGACGAGGAAGAGAGGTTAGAGAACGAGGAGTGGATCGCCGACGTTAAGAATATGCGGGGAGATTCGGATACCAATAAGTCGTGAAGACTGTAGGAACTCGAGACACAATATTGTGGGAATGGCAATCAGGATACATTTGTTTGGTATGATCTAACCAGTTAAAACAAGCGTGCGTGATGCATGGACTTGAAGCGTAGGTTTCAGGCAGCCAAAAACCCTATATATACTATATTGACCTTTTCCCTGTTCAGCTGTGTGAGGTTGTTCAATAAAAAAATCAAATTCATGAGCTTGCTACTGTAATGAGTAGACAGACCATAGTTGATTCGTGGCTAGGAAATATTCATCTCGTCCCGTGCGAATGCCAAATGCTCGCGGAACCAAAACCAACTACGACTTTATCACCAGCTTCTTGGCATAAACGGTTTAAGCGCCTTGATCGATTCTTTCTCTCTTGGAGCGGAGAATGTCATTCCAGCTAACCCAACAACTTCTTCAAACAACACGAGTCGTTTTGGGTGGCTCATGCTCGTTCACCACTTCGTCAGTCCCCCAGTTTCCAAAGTTGAAGTCACATTCTGGCACGAAAAAGCGCTGGACATCACTCCCCAATAGTCTCTTTAAACGTGTTCGTGTCACTCTCTTCATCTCATTTATAACAGAAGCTCACCATGTCAAACGCATCACAGGGGAAAGCTGGACACAAACATTTAAACGCCTCAAAGGCTCCTGGACGGATTAATCGTCTCGGAGCGACCGCTTACTCGTATGGCTTTCAATCAAGCAAACTGAGAAAGCTACTCCCATACGGTTGAATTGTACTGGGGTATATCTGAATCAAAGATTGCCTTGGTCGCCCGATCAGCATCTGAGTGTGCTTCGAGATGCTTTGAAAGTAACAAACTTGGCAGTTCAGGCGGTGATCCGGACCTTAAATTCACAGCTGGAGTTCACGGATAAAGGCGTATATTAGCTACTAGGAAATGTAAACTTGTACCTGGAGTTCACAGATAAAGGCGTGAACTCCAGCAGGCGCTGAAAAAACTTTTGTATACTCTGCTGAGTCGTGGGTCCATATGCGTCCATGTTGAGGGCAAGTCGCTTCCTGGTAGAATCTTTGTCAGAAGGTTGATACATCAGGCTGAAGGTTTTCATTGTTGCAGCAATGTGAGAACACTTGACCATTTGGATGAGACGGCAAGATGAATTCATGATGCTGTACGGCAAATATTACTATCTGTGGTAGGCTGCATCACGTGCCCACCATTACCGCAAATACACATGTAAACACGCGCCTGCTTCAGACTGTTGAACAGTGACGCAATCTTGACCGCGAGTTTAGTGCAACTTGGTCGGCGGAGTCCGAATGAAGGAAGGGACTCGTGGACTCGTTCTCACGAGCTATCACCACGAATCCCAGGTATGATAGATATTTGATGTATGACTTGTGTGGACTCGTTCTCACGAGCTATCACCACGAATCCCAGAATCCCAGAATCCATACGGATTGTAACGTCCATACTTCACTGCGCTCATTACAGACTCCTAGTGTCCAATTCGACATGTTCCAAGTCCTCAGCAATTCTTTCCTTTGGTGCTAGGCGTGTCTAAGAAATGGTTGGCGGAAAGCACGTAAGAACATCAAAGGTGTATGGCTGGCCATCTTCGCCATCATTGTATTTGAAAAACGGGAATTAAGAATGCTTAAAGGGGAGGCAGGGTCCAACATCAATTTAAATCAGCGTCGATGATCTGATGGTGGATCTTATCCTACTAATGCTTGCCACCAGCTTTTTCAATCGGCTAAACTTGGTAGACTTTAAAAGTTACCTTTTTTTCGTGTTCACTACTGTTGGTACGATATCTAGCGTGTTATCAGCTGCAGCGACTTAGCGAGGCATTGACTCAAGTGCACGGCTTCAGCTGCGCTGAATTGCTGAGACATTGGCTCAACTAGTACCTGCACAGCTTCTGTCACGATTTCTTGCCAGTAGCTCGTCCGAGTTCGATATCTTTAGCGACTGATTGTTGTTGATGATCTTTCCTCACTATTTTAGGCCTCAAGTCCTCCTTCCTGTTCCCTGCATTTGTTATCCTTACCTCCCTTCAAGTTAGCTCTTTGAATTGGAGGTGGAGGTACCGTTCTCGACAAGCACTTACTCACTCGTCTTTGGTATCCTTCTCGTCGGCCAACAACAACCCTATGGGCACAATGAACCTCCTCGAACAACAGACAATACTCAGGGCCTCGCGCTATGTAATAGGTATGCGTGAGCCTGAAAATGCAAGTATTCACGCTGACCGCTCATATTGTAGCCTCGATATACGTCACTCTACTACTGGAACACTTGGCTTCCTTGCCTCAGGTGAGCGGCGTTCATTAGGATTGATCGCCAGAAATGATTTGTCAGTACTACAGGAAGTCGAATTCATCTGGAAGGCGCCCAGAAATATGGCGGGACTCTGTACACTCGTTTACCGTTATGCCACAGTTACTGGTCTCACCATTGCCTTGAATAGTAAGCATTCTACTGTGCATTTTTCAGAGTTAATACTTGATGTAGGTAGCTTCTCGAGCTCTATCTATCCCAACATAGATCTGGCTGTGAGTGTGATTAGATTTCTTCCTCATGCAACAATTGATCGCCCCCCTCTCAGTCGTTTGTCCCTCCCCTTTTCTCCCCTTTCTCCCATTGCTTAATACACATTTCAATCGATTTCAGCTGTAAACGCATGACAACCGCCTTATGCACCCTGTGTATAGTCTCACTGTGCGTTGCGGATGCTCTGGTCATGCTGAGAGTATCCGTCCTCTGGGGACGCCAGCGGTCTATATTGGTCACAATTCTGGTCGCGTTCCTCATTACATACATAACAACAGTTGTATTCTTCGCGATCGGTACGAAGGAACTTGTTGGTAGGTTGCACTCCTTCTGTTCATGATTCAGTCACCATTATTCCATGCCATAGAACACGCAAGCATAGCTATGGGCAATTGTTCTTTTAACATGAAGCCAACCATTGGTTTCGGCATATGGATTCCAGGGGTGAGTCACTAATGCGTATACAACTATATCACACCCTCCTCTTGGCTGGCTACTGCTAATTCCCTCCCATCAACTGCTTTAGATGGTTCTTGACGTAATGGTGTTATCAATGACTGCATTGAACGCTTGCGCTCGACCCCGGACCCAAGATACTGCGTTGACATCGGCATTATATAAGGATGGCATTGCCTACTTTCTGGTCCGTTGACAGTGCAGTGAACCCGCCACAGAAATACTAATGCTTGATCCTAGATTCTGGCTAGTTCGTGAAGAGTTAGCACGATTCGTATATACAACGGCTAACATCCCTATCTAGGTCTCCGCGCTGTCAACTTGTTTTTGACTGCTTTCACTCAATACTATGTTGTTGGTTCCACGTAAGCAATGGGCTAATAAATACCCGTGCCCCCGTGCTAGGCTGATACATAATTCCATCACATCGTTCTCCCAGCTTCGCATGGGCGTTTTCAGCTGTGACGCTGAGCCGATTTATATTCCATCTGCGCCACGTCGAGACGCGACATACCCACTATTCAGACAGCCTTCATGATATCGATATCGATTTCTCAAGGATTGACACCGATTCAAAACCTGCGCGGTGTCATGAGGGTGTTGCTTACAGGGAACGATTGAGGATTGCGACCACGATTCGTTGGTGGCGCATAATGAAGGGTAAGTTCTACGCGAGGGGTACTGTCTAGTGAAATGCGGTTTGTGTAAATGGCGGAAAGCAACGGGTATACAATATTACAACGCGAAAGTTCGCAGCTCTAGCCACTGTAATAGTATTCTGTTTAGCAGGCGGACCTGCAGAGGATGCAGGGTATAAAGGCATGAGACATATAAAGGCATGAGACCTAGTGAGAATCGCCAAGGTATGCGTCGGTATAAATGGTGATATCTAGGATAGAACTGTAGATCTACTATTCTGTTCTGTAGTATACCGTAAAACGAGAGGATACATTGGAAGACGGATATACATATTAGAATCAGTTTAGTTCGGAACGGAACTAACCAGAACGCGAGGGCGGCAGGATGCGATAGGGCCTCGTCGGTATGCTTCGGTATGCACTGCAATACGTTGGTGTAGTACAATTGCACAGAAGCCTCATACCCAGACCAGACCGTCACCGGATCGATCTGATAGTTACCATTGCAATCGGATCTCATGCCCCCTACGTTGGCATGTTCTACCCCCATCGCTACTGTCGGCAATCACGACACCCTGTGAATCAATCCAGAAAAGAGAATCGGTGTTCTGCTGCACGGTTGCTGCTGGGTCGTTATTCTTCTTATTTGTACGCTCCTTGGCCGGCATACTTCTGCAAGTGCCAATTAAGTACTAGCTACACCACAGATTGAAATAGCTCACCTTCATCTCTGACGCCCATAGGTACTCGAGTGCCAGTCGAACCTCTTGTTTAAAGGCGTTCGGATGCGTGGGGATGTATTCAATTCCGAATAGATTGCTGTTGGATCCGGCAGCCATGACAGAAAATTAGATCGCACAGAACGGCAAATCACACCTGGCAGTATTTCATTTGGGGTTCGCTTTCCACGGCTCATCTTCAGTGATTTCCTTGAGGGCCTTGCCGGCTTGCTTCGTAATTGTAGCGGGAGTTGTGGTTGTAGTAGCAGTCAGAGTGGTAGCAAAAGTGGTGGACGACAAGGTTGGCAGCGAGGGAAGTTTGAGGCTTACTTTCATAATTCTTTGAGAGGGTTGCACACTGCGCAATGGGCTTGAACAATCAATCCATTAAGAACTATAAATAGAAGTCCGTCACTCGCAAGGGATTGATATTGATCTGTATTATGATGACGCGAGTTAGTTTCAATGACTTGAGTTTGAGATATGCAGGCTGCTTTACTTGTGCAACAAAGCTTCAGGAGCATTGACTGATGCATTTGAGCAAGTATGAGCAGGGATATCTAGGTTCATTTCACCGTGTGTATGTGCAATATCAATGACACCCCACTGGCATGAGGCTACAACAATGATAAATGCAAGAGAAACTCATGTATGGCAGACGCAGGTTTAGTGGATAGAGAGATGTATTTGAGGTGACAATGGGTTGCGGTGGTTCACCAGGCAAAGTGGTCGAATTTGAAGACGACAGTTATTACACGGTGTGACAAATAGGTGGTAAATATACAGAAGCGGTGGCGGGACTAGATGATTCCAAAACAGAAGGGATTGCGTTCAAGTGGAGTTTGGGATGGGCTTGAGGAATAGTTGATAGGACAGAGGAGGCTGTAGAGGTGATAGGAATTTGTGCCAAAGGTCCTGGAATAGTTGGGTGCAAAGACATCATGCTATCAATTAAAGTTTCCAGTCCTTGAATGGGTATTTTATCAGCAAAATCATCTGCATGAATATAAATATGCAAGCATGCAGGTCATTAGAAGTAAAACTCTTAGTTGTCTGTGAGACAGCAGCGTTTGATTCCGATAACTAATGCAATGAGGCGCTGGGCAGTAGTGTTGACAGGAGTAGATGATGGTGCCAAGAATTTGTACGCTGCCACAAATACGCATTGTAAACAAGCGCCTCAAAATACATTGCACTTCAGACACTCACTGCTGACATGTTTCAAACTTCCGGCAATTCTATCCTTTGGCTCTAGGCATATCCAGGGAGTGGTTGATATATGAACAGAATTGTCCAAGGTGCATAGCTTGCCGTCATCGTTATCAATGTATTCTCAAAGGGGAATTCAAGAATAATGCAGGGTCCAACATCAACTTTCTGTTGACGTCAACGTTTTGATAATGAACGATACCTGCCATTTAATAGTGGCTAGTCTTTTTCTTTGGCTGGACTGAGCTGTGTTGACTTTGAAAGTGAATCACTTGTGTTTGTAGCTCATTTTGTTGTCATGGTATTTGTGGTATAGCTTAAGCTCGGAATTGGCGAGACATTGACTTAAGTGCACAGCTCTGCTCCAACAAGTTGCCAGGATATGGTTCAGGTGCCTGGCTTCTTTTTGTCATGATTTCTTGCTTGTATCTCGCATGAGTCGATATCTTCCGACACTGGCTGTTCTGATAACCCCTCACTATTTCATTGCCCAGGGCTTCCCTTCATGATCGCTCCGTTAACTGCTCTTCTGACCTCCTTTGCGAATCTTTCG
The DNA here is from genome assembly GCA_025174535.1 of Cantharellus purpuraceus. NCBI lineage: Eukaryota > Fungi > Basidiomycota > Agaricomycetes > Cantharellales > Hydnaceae > Cantharellus > Cantharellus purpuraceus. Next base: position 1,589,709 of record JALBUN010000010.1, read on the forward strand.
TCAGCTGTTGTCCTTTTTCTGCGTACAGTTTCCTAGTCTTTGTGAGGGCCAGGTATGCCAATGAACAACACGATGGACCTCCTCAACGGACAAGGGATTGTGCCTCTCTTTTTGCTGCGCTATGTAAATGGTGCGTGAGAGCCTGGGCCCTCAACATACAAGCGTTCATACTGAACTTGATATTGTAGCATCGATGTGCGTGCTCATACTCTTGGAGCACTCGACCTCCTTGCCTCAGGTGAGTAGTGTATACCAAGATTGATCACCAGTAATGATTCTGTTAGTGCAGGAAGTCGAATTCATCTGGAAGGCAAGGAATATGGCGACACTTTGCATTCTCCTTTACCGCTATGCCGCAGTCGCTGGTGTCATCGTCTCTGTGATGGGTAAGCGTTCAGGTGTGGATTATTAAAAATTTAACCCTGGTGTAGCGAATGCGGGCCTATCCAGCCATCTCCTGGATCTGACTGTTAGTGTATTTAGATTTCCTGTTGACACCCATTGATAGCTCTTCCTCTCAGGTGTTTGTATTTCACCATTACCCTCCTACGCTTTCAAAGCTCATATATTCCATTTACTTGAGTTCAGCTGTAAACATATGGTGGGCACGTTGTGCACCCTGTGCATAGTCTCACTGGGCGTTGCGGATGCTCTGGTCATGCTGCGAGTATCTGTCCTCTGGGGACGTCAGAGGTCTATCTTGGTCACAATACTTATCATATTCCTCGTTACATATGTAACAGCAGTCATATGCCTCGCGATCGGTACAACCAAACTTGTTGGTACGTTACATTCCTTTTCGTTCGTCCATATGTCAACCGCCCCCATGCATCCCACAGGAAGCGTGGTCGTAGTGCCAATAATCAGCCAGTGTGTTCCTATGGGAAGGCCACTCGTGTTGATCGGCGTATGGATTCCAGGGGTGAGTCAATAATGCAACGGCAACTATGACATATTTCCTTCTTGAGTGACTACTGCTGATTCCTTCTGATCAAATACTTAGATGGTTTTTGACATAATGGTGTTATCAATGACTGTATTGAACGCTTGCGCACGACCCCGGACTCGAGATACTTCATTGACATCGGCATTATATAAGGACGGCATTGCCTACTTTCTGGTTCGTTTGACAGTACAATGAAGCCCACAGGAACACTAACGGTGTACCCTGCCTCCCAGATTCTGGCTGGTTTGTGAAGAGTTGTTACAACATGTATATGGAATGACCAACGTCCTTATCTAGGCCTCCGCGCCGCCAACTTGTTTTTAACCATATTCTCTCCTTACTATTTTCTCGGTATTGGGTAAGCAACGGGATGTCATACGAAATACAGACGCATACCCTGATAGTCTGACACCTCCCTGTCAGTATCGCATGGGCACTTTCAGCTGTGATGCTCAGCCGATTTATATTCCATCTGCGCCACATCGAGAAACGAGAAACAAGTTATGCAGACAGTCTTCATGATATTGACATCGATTTCGCAGGCGTCGACTCCGATTCGGAAACCGTGTAGTACCTTGAAGGTAATACCACAGACAGCGAGTGAGGCTGCAATCGCAGTTCGTCGGCAGTCATTCAGATATGGCATAATAAACTTCGCATGAGAGCTTATTTATATTGGAAAGTGGATGATGCACGCGACGTGCACAATGGTACAGCGCGAGATATTGCAGCTCTGATCCTGCATTTAATAAAGTATGCATCGTACAGCGATTAACGCGTATATGAAACAGGACAAACAAGGCATGAAGGCACAAGTCGCGCTGGTGGGAGAGAAAACGGTCACGTTAGTCACTCGGATCTACGCTGGCCCAACTCAAAATATTCAAGTTCAGTGCCGGAAGCGACCCAAAGCGTGTCCGTGCGGCCGTCAGACGAGACTTCTAATGCAGGCACCGGGGACGGGAAGACTCTACTCAAAAGTCCACTCCAATCTGTTTGGAGTGGTGGTTGAAGCCTCTGTCCTGTGCGAACCGACCATGCCCGGATCTTGTTATCATCACCGGCTGCAAACAAAAATTCTTCTGAGGAATCCACCGCGAGTCCCTTGCATTAATAGAATATTAGGTTGTATGCTCTGGGAAGGGAGTGTAAATACGATACCAAGCGAGACCCGGTTACGTGTCCCACGAAGGATTGGACGGGAAAGGCAACCTCAGGAATACTATCGATGTGCCGTCCAATCAATCGTTTGTCAAAGATCTTGATCTGTTTAGGATTTAGCAATCCTTGCATCCGTACCACATCCGACGACAACAATACAACTGACAGAACCGTCTGTTGCGGCGACAAGTAACTGGTGTTCACGGATGAGTCGCAAATGCACCACTGACGCATACTTGAAGCTGGCCCCGATTGCCTGCTGATCTCGAGCTGTCCTCAAATCGAACAACTTTACAAATCCGTTTCGAGTACCTGTCCATACATGGTGCTAGGTGAAATGAACATCAAGAGCGACCAAATCCATTCATCTGAGGACCTACTTACGTTATCACGGTGCACTGAAAAGACGTCGCTATTGGTTATGAATGACTGCCTTGCGACTGGGCGATCCAGGTCAATGATCTGGAGAGCCATGTTTTGCATTCCTGCATTGGATTCAATATCAAAATCCGCCTAGACATATAGGGCGGCTGACCAACTATGAGTGAAGAGTTGTGAAGGTGGGCAGCTCGAACGTCGCGTAACTGACAGAATGTCAAAATGGCTTTATGTCTAGTGACTGCAACGAACATATGAAGGTTTTAAAATGTACGCTCTGACGGTGGTTCCGAGAGAAGGGCAAGAGTGTGCAGCAGAAAGGAAGGGTAAATAGGCAAACAGGTGAGTAGAATGGTATGACGTAAACGTACTCTTGGGAAGACATGTTACGTACAAGGATCTGGGGGAAAGGCCCAAAGGATGTATGGCTGATGTAGATGTACGTGAACAGCCCCTCCATCAGATTAACGCACAGTGCTTACACTGCGATCTGGTTATTCACCTGTGCTGAGGTGATCTGAAAGCCAAATCGTCACCAGTTGTCCCCGTATTTATAAGTAATTCGGGAACCGACCTCTGAGAATAAATGATGCCCTTCAAGATACGTGTCATTGCTATATGCGAAACAAAAGCCTTTGCTGTCTCCCAGAAACACGGCTCTGCTTGTTTCGTCATTTTCCTGGGTTATCTATATCACGGGGAGAACGTGGATCATCTACATCAAGTCAAGTATTAGCTATGCCGACTTACACATAACGAGGTGATCGGTGAATTGCCGAACATAGTGTGTGCCCTGTACACGGGAGAGCTAGACGAGGTGGATGCTACTTGCTGCGATTTCATAGAGCTAGGAGTAGGTTAGGATGGCAACTGCGTGGTAAACATGCCACATCTCTCACTGAAAGGCTCTATCTCTTGTGACCTTTGAACGACATCTTTGAACTTGTACGATTAATGCATTGATATTCGGCGCTTTGGAATTTGTTTGCTGCCATGGCTTCAGAGTTGGTATCGTAGAAGAGGACGTTTTAGGACGTGAAGACTCTGGAAAGTATCTTTGTCGGTTAGCATCAAAATAATATCCAGGCAAATCGCGCATTTTCCCCCTTGCCAGAACTAGCGGAGCGTAAAGTTTGTGGCTCCGCGCAGACTTCTCTTCCATCATGCAATCAGTCAATTATCTCATGAAAGGTGTGGAGCTGTGAAGAGTTGTGTGCCACTCGAAGCTGTCATTTCAAGATCTTCTTCATGGCAGGTTTTCAATTCAACCAGACTTTGGAACAGGACTTATGCAAGATCTACTGTCTTTTTCATCATTTTCTTGTCTTTCCGTTATGATCTTCCGATGTCCTAAGTTAGGTCGCTGAATAACGGTAGAGCAGGTAAGGGGTTCACGCATGTAAATCCGCGACCAATGTCACTGAACACCCTGTTTTAGACCGTATCGATATCGCAAACTGAGAAGTTCTTTTATCTTGAGAATCACTTGTGTGATGCTGTGCATATATGATGTCTTCCATACTTCGGTAGACAATTGCAGACGTTAAGCCTCTGACACGACTTCTCACCGCTTAACAAGCAAGCTGCCTCCACATATACCCTTGGTTGGTAATTAGCTACCTGGTGTAGCAGGCCCGTACTCTGGGCACACGCCACTGCTCGTGGCACGTATCAATTAGGGGCGATTGAGTCGACACTCTCCATGACTTCAACTTCGCTTCCAAGGTGATATCTATATTCCGTCTTATTGTCGTGGCCTTTCAAGCTTCTGGCCTCAGTGGCTGCATTGACTATGCCGATCCTCAAATCTCAACTGTCCCCAAAGCGTGTCCTAAAATTCACTCTGTGGGGTTTGTATTATGTAATGTGTAGGTAGCTCACAGACGATCTGCTTCAAAATAACCCGCAACAGATTCTATTAATCTGTTGGCCATTGTTTCCCTCGAGGCTCGTGAACTATTCCAAAAAAAAAAAAAAATAGACACCCTCCATGATGTTGGGAAACGCGCAGGAGGGACACACGAAGGGGGCGACAACACCGACGTGATGGTGGATTACAAACGCACGAGGAATCATGCAATCTACCTATATAGTAGTGCCTCGGCACTGTCCAATGAATGACATGCGCCGCTCAGTACGTTGTATACATGAAGGTGCCAGTTGGTCCTATCAGTCACCAGGTGTCTGAAATCACCACAATATGAAAAAAAATCCCTAGGACACTCATTGTTATTTCTCAAGCATATAAATTGCCATAAATGTTTAATGAGTTATTTACAAGTGTTGGTAGATTTTACAGGAAAATAGAGCAGATTAACGTGGTCCGGAAGGCTTAATTACATGCATGAGGGCATATCCTGGGAGAGATATGTCCTAGTCTTCATATCCCTTGTTCAGGACGCGAATTTTTTGTGTAAATAATTAATGGATAGTTTAATAACAGCTCTCAACAATTTTTCCGAGAGACTTCCAAGCTCTGGAACAAATTTAGGGCTTTAGAGGGTGTCATGCAGCATACAGACGAAGAAACCTTAAAATGCCTGGTGTTCGTGCTTTCTCCCAGCGCCATTAGCAAGCGCTGGCCCGTTCAGTGAGAAATTTCTTGAAGAAAAGATGGCTAAGTAAACTACTATCCTGTCAAGAGACTGAGGAATATCCATTTTTCATGGCCCTACAGGTCAATTGTCGCCGATTTCCAAATACCTGGTGGCTGATGGTATATCACCAGTAAAAGAATGATTTAATTAATTGATGATCGCACTTCGGCCATCCCAGGCCAAGCGATGATTTTCGAGCGCCTATATTGTGCCTTCGATAGACGGGAATATGCCTTCCACCGACAGCTGCCCGGCTATTGCGTTTAAACTAACTTATCAGTGGCGGGTTCCTTCCGAGTCCCTCAAGCGTCCCTCGCACTTCGCCGACGTCCATATATGGATGGGACACGGCTCACCACAGCCCTGGCGCTATATCAGCTTTCTCAGTCCACCATGAAGGGAATTCAAGTACCTCATCTGCTACTGCATCGGTTCTGTTCATGTAAATCATTTTAGTTTTGTGCTCATAAGTACCAGCGTACCAGAAGCTCTCACTCCTCTGCCCCACCCTACCACCTGGTACTACCCTTAACCGAGAATTACAATCAGTATCTCGGGTTTAACTTCTGAATAAAAGGGGTCGCCAAGGACGAATCATGTGTTTGATAGGGATGCCTGGATTCGCGCTAGAATGAGGAGCGAATTATGCGATCGCAGTTAAGAGCAGCCCCTGGATTAACGTTTATATATACGCGTTGAAGTTGAGTAAGCCACATGCACACTTGATCTTATTTTGGGGTAATCTGGCTACTTACTAGCTTGATACCGTACATATGCTTCTGTGAGTTCGCTGTTATTGCTTAACTTCTTATTTACAGTAGGCCTAAACGTAAACCTCTCATCAAGTAGTGACTGCCACGTGATGACGACACCAAGGATCAGAAAGGTATTTTTCACCAAAGTATCCGACTGCCTTGCGACACTGGTCGGCACCAGCGTCGGCGCTCCGCATTTTGACGGCTGTAGGGTCGCATGAAATACGTTGCCAGCTTATGTAAACTATTGCTGCAGGGTGCATTAGGAGAGGTGGTGTCTGGTGCTGATTTACTGTCGGCGAATTTTTTTTTTTTTTTCGCCGTCGTCTCAACCCCCTAAAGTAGGCCTCGCCACTGTCGTAGGACCTGTCACTCTGGCGGCAGCAGGACTAGTCCTCTCAGCGTTCATGGTTCTGATGAACGGCATTCGCCACGCAGACGTGGGTGCTGACCCAGTACAGATGCTACAGACACTCGATAGCGATGTCAAAGACCTCTTTCTGATCCGCTATTCAGCAGGTGAGCCACTTTCATAACCACGCTGTATACTCAACATCTCACTGTCCACCGTTCTGAATTATAAGCGGCAGCATGTACTTGGAGCTTCTTCGACCACTTCTTAACTATCCAAGATGAGGTCGGGCTCATATGGAGGGCATCCAGCAGTGTCGCCAAGTTCGGGTTCCTAATATATCGCTATGCTGCACTTATTTGTGTTACTCTTTTTGCTTATTGTGGGTCTCCGCCTCCAAGGTTTAGCTGTGTCAATTCACTGCGTACTTTAATCTTCCTTGCAGCTACCACCGGAAACCAGGCCAAACTTTCTGATAAAGCAAGTCCTGTTTCATCTTTGTCCTCCAAATCCACGCTGCTTACGATGGCCTTTGTGTCGCAGTTGTGAGCGCCTCAGAGAGATGCCACCTTTGCTTATTGACACGACACGAAGTTGTCGTAACCTCATCCCCACGCTCGCCGTTCTCCTCATTCTATTTGGAGCTGTCGCTGATGGTACACCATAACCACCCCGTCTAACATCACTGGATTCTGCTCACTCGTGTTCAGCTCTTGCTATCCTCCACGTGTGCACCATTTGGAAACGAAACGCAAGAATATTTCTCGCCCTGACGTTCGCTTTCCTTATATCCACCGGCATTGCCGTTGGTAGTAGAGTCATTGCACTGTCCCACATAACCAGCGAGTTGTCCTTCAGAGATTCATTTCTCCATTGATCAACCCCCCCGTCGACAGTCGTCCGTGATCCTGAACTCAACGTATGCCGGCTCACGAACACGCCCTCAATTCTGGCGGTGCCGTGGGCTGCATGTGTACGTACATATTCACACATTTGACATCTGTATTTTGACTATCGATAGTTGTTCTTCGACGTCGTGGTAATGGGGTTCATTTGTTGCAATGCTGTCACCCGAGCTGAAGAGGAACGCTCCCCGTTTATTTGTCAACTCTATAAGGGCGGGATAGGATACTTTATGGCAAGTCGTCATCGTCCTCACTTGCAGCTCACGCAATAGCTTGACCATGCTTTTACATAGATTGTAATCGGTATTTGTTTTGGCTTCGTATTTTGCTTCAATTGACTGAAACTACACGAAGCAATCCATGTAATCAATCTGATATCGTCCGTTTCCCTCCCTGTATGTCTCACTCGCGCCTCCCCCTTCTGTTCTGACATCAGATTACAGGTGTGGGCGGTATCATTAATCACGGGGTATGGACAGTTCCTCTTTCGTTCGTGCCCGAAATGATGCCAACATCCTGTCTTTGCACAGGATGACCTGGCCCTCTCTCACAATCAACCTGTCTCGCTTCATATTTCGACTGCGGGGCCGCCAGCATCGGGAGCAGGAACAAGAGCAAGAACGGACAAGTCTGACATCTATTTCGGAGACCCGGCCGGCCGACCAACCACATCTAGACGGTTTTGACCATGCTAATGACGGCGCCCGGGATATTGAGCTGCGAGATTATCGTACACAATTTGCTGGCTATAGTAATCTCTAATGTTCATACACGTATCTTCATTGATCCATGTTGAAGCTGACTGGGTCAGTCATAGAGAGAGGGTTTGAGGTCCTGAATAGAGATTTAGAATCATTAAGCAAACAGTCTTGAGTAATGTTCTTGATGCGGTACGTAAAATCAGTTCTGCTATTATAATACAGCATATCAAGAAAGATCATAATCGCGTCATCTTTGAAGTGTTGGAATGACCATCCTTCATTTGCAATCTCCGGGTATCGGCAACAGCGCTTGGTACCTGGCCGTTGTGTTCTCTTACATCGCAACGCCAATGCGCAGAATGTCTGGCGCAAAGGCATTAGGGTTCGAGAACTCCACCGTATTCACGGCACCAGGCTGGAACCCAGCCAACTCAACCAGAAATCCTGAATATAAAATATTCCAATTCTGCAAGACGACACATTCTGATCAACCAGCCATATAAAACAGTGCATAGAACGCCGTTCACCTGTCCAGAGAGCGGAAATTGTGCCTGCACAGGCGCGGCGCCATTGACACTCACAAATGCATTCCTGCAATTCGAGCACGCCGTATTCGTGAAAGACACTTCGGCATTGATGTAATCCACCGATATGAGCTTGGACCCGCCCGTCGTTCCACCACTCACGTTGCGGAAGGTCAGGGTTCCGCCGTTACCGATGTTGCCAATGACCGTGACAGTGTTGTTGACGATGCGGGTGGCGGCGCCGCCAGCGAGCACCGAATCTGGAGACGAGGCAGGGTAGAATTTAAATGATGGCTGTGGAGCCGGGACACCGTTGGTGAGCTTCAGGACAAGCGAGCCATGTGCTGCGGTTGTTGTGGTATATCTCCATATTTCGATAAGACAGTGGTATCTCTGCGATAGGTAGAGACTTACGACGTCGTCAAGTTCCCTAGGGACTCATCAGTCCAGAGATCTGTAGCTATTGCAGACGTGAACCCCGCATCACCAAGATTGAAAGTGAGATTTCTTGCGCTAATTTGCATGTTGATCACGACTGCAAGTAGGCAGCTCATGCTCAACGTTTATTCCATTCAGGTTGAGAATATCAACGTACTGACAACTGTTGACCCATCTGAAAGAGGGCCAGCCCACACGTCGTGATCATTGGCATACCGACGCTTGAAACCTATGGATTTTCCCAATGGGTCTTGCTATATGTATATTATCATCGCTGTCCTGAAAAAACATGTCAGAGATAAATGGACGCACGTTGACAGCCAAGAGATTCTTGTTCTTCAAAATATTAAGCGTGGTCTCTGAGGGATTCATCAAGTCAGTAGACACGAGCAAAGGGGACCTTGGTTGATAATATGGTGAGCACCATATGTTATATACAGGCAGAGAGTCCACACACTTGGCCGCAGCCCAGAACGCGAAATGTGTTTTCTGTTCATCAACCGTCAGGCCAGAGTTTCCGACCTATTCACGGAAAATTTAATAGAGCGAGTCAAAACGAAAGAGGAGAATGCCAACCTCCAAGAGGTCCAAGTCATTCCAAGTCCCAGGACCCGCAAACCCAGTGATGGGAACGACCTGATTGATGATGCGGAACAGATTATCGAAGGAAGCGGGGGGTCCGATATCATTTCTATCAAAATACCCAAATAAATCAATTTTGAAGATGTCGTCGGAAACTCTTCCTACGCGATACGGTATGAATTTCCCACAGAGGGTGCCCAACGTGCGGGGTCCTGGTGACAGTGCGAGAGAGAAGGTAAGAGGCGTGAAAACAAAAAGTTGCTTTGCTTTCCTGTACACCCCATTCACATATTGAAAATACAATGGGGCGTCCAACTTGTGCCAGGGAATCACGCATAGCCGTATAATGCGGCTATGCATATGACATGACAAGTGAAACCGAGATGTACAAAGCATCATCAGTCACGCAAAATGACGTGATATTAGGCACTGACCTCAAGAGCGATCGGGGAGTCAGGATTCACAAACTCAGTGGGTGAGACCCTGTCAAAGCATCCCCTTCGACCATCACTTTGAAAATGTTTTGGGGTCACTCACGCATAACAGTTATCATATCTTGCCGCACCCATCAGACCTAATCACAGATACTACGAGAGAAGTGAAATTCTCTCAACTTGAGATAATCTGCACCCCACGACGCGAACGTCTTTGCATCTGATTCTTCGAACCCCAGGCTTCCAATGAAGTGTGCCGTTCCGCCGACGTCGTCACATGCGAAGAATCCTCTGGCAATTGACATGTAATGAGCATGCAAAAATTGACTTGCATATGACATGGTCAACGAACGCATCACTGTACAGTCCAAACTCTAACCCCAAGCCATGGACAAAGGCCGCGAGCGCAGGAATGCCTGATGGATAGCGTGTCGCATTCCATGCAAAGGTTCCATTGGGCATTCGTTTGATGGCTTGCCAACCGCAGTCTCTGGGAACGACTTTGGGTAAGCTCTGTTACGAGTGATCAAAGCAAAGTACTGAACAGGTTGAGCCTATTGTACCCTAAGTCAAGGAGGCCAAGGGAGACAAGGCTTTGTGCAGCGGCCTTATTTGTCGCCTCGGTTCCCTCGCACCTTCGTAACATGAGCCAAGGCTTGGATAAATTTCAAATGGACTCACGAGAAAATATTGTATCCATTAAATCCTAATGGGGGTGTCCTCGCAAGTCCATTGTTCAATGCAGCAGAGCCTTGAAATCTGGAGAGTAGACACGCCGCTCCGGTGATCAATGCCAATGAAAATGAGAGCATTCTCGGTGTTATGAAACAGAAGACTCAAGACGCCCCATGAACGATTATATGTCCAGTACCTGTTTTTTTTTTTTTTTTTTTTTTTTTTTTTTCCTTCTGATCAGAGCGGTCCGCAAGACAGCCGGTCAGCGGCGGTCCGCAAGCAGGCATTCACGAGACGCGTCAAGTGGCAATCCTGTAGCCTTCTGGTGCATGCCTAATGCTCGTGCCGCTGGTCACGTGGCCCCACATGGCAAGATCAAGACGTGTGGCAAACCCCCGATGCTGAGCTCTCTCTAAATCTCACCCCTAAAAAGTCTACTGTGCTCCATATCAACTTCTTCATTCAGGTATGTATAATGCAAAATTTACTCTCCCAATCATATCTATAGCGCCATATCTCTCGCCCGCCTCCGATGCTTCCTCCGTGAAACTCAGACAAGAGACATCTGCTGCTCTGCACAACGCGTGCATCAATTACGGATTTTTCTACTTGGATATATCTTCCTATGTAGATGCGAACGAGACGAATGAGTTATCACGTCTCGCCCACGAATTCTTCGCTCTACCTCAAGCCGAGAAGGATACCTTATCGTTGAAGAACGAGGATCAAGCGCGAGGTGAATTTGTTTACCTTCTTCATCTGGGGGGTGAGGATGTTAATCCTGTCTGTGCATGAAGGGTACGCACGGCTGCATGAAAATGTCACAGCCGGCAAAGCAGATAATCACGAGGGGCTGGATTTATATCGACCTGTTGAGAAGCCAGACAGGACAAAGCCGTTATGGGGAAGTAATCAATGGCCGTCTGTTATTGGTTTCAGGAACAAGTATGAACAATGGATCCAGAAGATGAAAGCTCTGGGGCTTATCGTCATGGAGGCGTACGTTCGTTTTATCCTGCAAGCAAAGCCTCTAATTGACCCCGCTGGGTTTTGGGAAATAGGATGAGTGTGGGGTTAGGAATGTCCACGACAGAGTGGCAAGACCTTCGCTCGAAAGTGGACGACAGCTTTTGGGGGATGCGCGTGATAGGTGCACCGTGCTACTCTGCGCAGACAACCTCGTTCTGAAACACATTAGGCTATCCACCACTCCCAGAAGATCACGACGGGATTTCATGCGGTGCACATAAGTTGTTGCACACTTTATTTTACTGCCTCACATGCTCATGTGTTGCTGAGATACGCAGAGATTATGGCTGCCTGACGTGTGTATTCATGGCTTATGCCTAGCAACATGAGCCTTCATTTGGCAACAGATTTTTGTACACCGATCCCATTCCCTCCGCACTACAGGTGTACTTGCACACCTCGCCTAGTGGTGGCACATGGATCAACGCCGACCCTATTCCGGGTTGCGTCGTGTGCAACATTGGCGAAAGTGAGTTGCTGTTTACTAGTGCTAATAGCGTCGATTTATCCGCTCCTAGTGTGGGAGACTTGGACGAGTGGCCTGTATAAGAGCACGCTTCACAGAGTTGTCCATCGAGGGTCGAGTTACAGGTAAGTCTTATCTTTACAGCAGCATATCGAATCTCATCTCAAACCCAGGGTTTCGTAAGTAGTCATGTCCTACCGGCGGCTTGGGTAATATTTAGGCACATTGCAGTGTTCCATTTTTCTTTGAGCCCAATTTTGATGCGGTAGTTGAACCCCTACCAGCCGCACTGCGATTGCGAGAAGACAAGAAGCGTGTAGAGACAGAAGGAACAGTGCCAGGAAAGCAGTACAAGCGCGTCATGTATGGTGACTTCTTGTGCGGAAAGGTTGGGAACAACTTTGCAGTTGGAAAGGGAAAGTATGCATAGCGATTTACTGTCACGGCTTCACAATAGACCGGTGTCCCGTGGCTCAGTGCTGCGCCTACGTGCCACCCGCAAATTGACACAGGCGGCAAGAGGGACCGGCAACGACAAACAAGCGTACACAATTCTCCATCGCCTGTACCCTCATCCCTCCAGCCGAAATAATTCGTACGCACAGCACGAATCACTTCCACCTGCACACAGGTAGCCTGTAGTAGCACCTCTTAAGTTCTCTGTAAAGCATCCTTACCAACCTTCATAACTTCCTCGATATCGACATCTGTGCTACTCTTCCACTCCTCAAAGTCATGGTGACCTCCTTTTTCTCGTTTCAGGGCTCCCGAGCGAGTTACTGATTCACTTTTGTTCTCAGGGTCAAACACTATCTAGTCCTGGTATAATTTAACGTCTCAGTCACTGTTGGGCTGTCCTGATACAATTTTCATAGTGACTCAGAAATACACAAACTCTGGTGAGGACGAGCAATATATCTATGGAGTTTCAGAGATGCAAGGATGGAGGATATGTGAGTAGTTTACTCTTACGTCTCTCTATCCATTCGACGCAGGACTGCCTGGTCCTGGTATGCACCCATGATCAAACTCCCAGCGTCTTCAGAACATGTATTCCCAAACTGATGCTGTTCTCATCATCTTCCTTATCTATCCAAGCCATCTTTCTGTCGCATACTGTCTCTCCTGTACTACCATCCTGACTTGTTTATGTCCGCTTTGAAGCCATGGAGGACGCGCACACGACCATTCTTGATTTGGACGAGGATGGCGCATCGGAGAAAACAGCTTTTTTCGCAGTGTACGATGGCCATGGTGGTGTGTGTTCTTCGCTTCTTATGTGCCAATTGTTAAAAATTTGTGCAGGCGCGACGGTTGCCCGATTTGCTGGACGAAATGTGCACAAACGGCTCACAAGCGAGGAAACTTATCATGAGAAGATGTATGACGCGGCACTGAAGAAGGCCTTCTTAGGAACCGATGAGGATATTCGAGCTGGTATATATTTCCTCTCAACTAGTCTTGTGATCTGACCTAGGTTCGAATATGTCGTAATGTGCTACAGATCCGTCATTTTTTCGGGACCCCTCTGGATGCACTGCAGTAGCCGCACTGCTTACTTCTGATCGTAAATTATATGTGGTGTGTGCCTTAGTTTGCACCGCCTTTCATCGAAGTTGAGGGGGCGCCTAATTAGGCAAATGCTGGCGATTCAAGGTCGATTATCAGCGTCAAAGGGGAAGCCAAACCCCTCAGTTATGACCATAAACCACAGAACGAAAGTGAGTTTGCATTGAGGGTCTGATAAAGACTGGTAGTGACGGAGTACTACGTAGAGGAGACCTCCAGGATCACTGCAGCAGGTGGATACATAGAGTATGGTCGTGTTAATGGTGTGTTGTGTTGTTCTCTATTCTTGTCGTCGTTGCCAAATTTCCTAGGTAACTTGGCACTTTCGCGTGCGATCGGCGACTTCGAGTTTAAGAAGAATTATGCGTTGGCGCCTGAGCGGCAAATTATCACCGCAGACCCCGATATCATCATGCATGAACTGTCTAGTGAGGATGAATTTATCGTACTTGCTTGTGATGGTATATCTTTATCACTTCATCCTATATCACCACTCAAGTTGTTCCTGGGATAGGCATTTGGGATTGTCTTTCATCCCAACAGGTCGTGGACACTGTCCGACGACTGGTCCATGACGGCATGGAATTGACAGACATTTGCGAAAATCTGATGGAGATTTGTCTTGCCCCCCACTCCAGTGCTGTAATCGGATGTGATAACATGACGGTCATTATCATCGCGCTACTCAATGGACGAACCAAGGAGGAGTGGTATGCATGGATCAAGGATCGTGTCGCTCGGCAGTATGGGTATGATACTCCAGAACGACTCCCGCAGATCTTTCCTCCTTCAACTCCGCAGGCCGCCGGCCAGAACAACCTTGACGAACCTAATGGTACTGGCATACGAATTCCCGCTGGAGGCCTGGGCGGTCTCGCACGCGCATTGGCTAATGGACCTATCTCGTTTCATCCTGGAGGAGACCACGAAGACGAGACGCTCGAATTCGACCGGTATGATAGCGATGAAGAGGACAGTGACGAAGACAGGGGCGCATCGTCGTCTTTTTTGAACTCCTTAAGGAGATCAAAAGAAGATGTGACAAAGTTCCTTCTGGCCCGGCTTGAGGAGGAGATGGGGATGGATCATGGAGATCAGGACAGGGAGAATGGCCCACATCACTTGGATCGTGATCGCGATATGGACCTCAGCGAACCTGAAGGAGACGGCCCAGCAGGGTCGAGTTCTGTGCCCCCAAACCTTGGTAGGCTGGAAAACAAGAATTTGCAGCAGGGTGAAGCTCCATTACCACCGCCTTTGGATGCAAGTCCGGGTGAGGAGCAATCTCAACTCATGCCGCAGCCGCCTTCAGGGGATGCGCCAAGCGGGGCAGTTAAGGTCGAGGGGCTGATGGACACCAGCGAAAGCCCGTTCAAAACGGATTGAACCCTGTATTATATGTGTTTTTTTGCGCATGTTCTATGCCTATCTTGCCCACCGTCATTCTTCAAATTGTCGCCATTAGGGAGTTATTTGCGATCTCATTCTTCGTTTGTATCCGGTCATCCGACTGTCGTCGTAGGATGGTGTTTCTATTGTTCGTATTTTCCCTCATAGTTCCGGTCATTAGGTTTCCTTTCTCTTCTTTCAGTGTTGGGGCTATAAAAGACGTCACAGCATCCTTACTGTACCTCCTACTCGCATACCTATATCTGCTAGTACAACGAAGACTTCTACTTATACATGCCTGTGAGATCTCTCCCTCGTTTCGCTATTAGAACAAACCACAGCACACGGTCAACTCGCGCTCAGACAAGCAGAGCAGAACCAGTTGCCCTTGCTTTGACGTGACTGCACCGACACCTAGAAGAGCACCTGCATCCGTCTGCTGCTGAAAGACACCTTGTTTCGCGGATTTGTTGCCGGGCTCACACCCGCGGTAAATGTAAACGTTTCCGCCACCGTTATTGCGCGCGCCAGTCTCAAACGCAAGGACAGCATCGGACGAGACATGAAACGTGAACCGTGTGTCACGTTTGGATGCAAGCACGAATCCCAACGCAGGGTATGTCGCCGTGTGCTTCCACTCCAAACCTGTCATATTGTCCAGAGTGAACATGGGGCCGTCAATGTCATGTTTCACAACGAGCGACAGTGGTGCTTCTTGTACAGCCCCAGGCATGGGCAGCGAAAGCACCACTGCCTGCGAGTCATCCGACGGCCCGCTTGCGCTGCCATCGCTTGCCACCCATGTGAGTAGCACTGCATGCCCCACGCTCGAGTCGACCTCGATATCTCGCTCGCCCTCTGCAAGACTCGGAACACCGTGCCCCAGCCCGTTCGAATTCTCCTGAAGTGCGGCTGTGTACTTGTCAAGGGTCTCGCGGATATTCGCAAGCTCCGAGGGGTCAAGCGTCTCTGCAACCTCGTGAGCCTCAAAGCCCTGTGCAAAGACATGACTCCACCGCGTTCCCGGGTGCGCCTTGTCAAAGTATAGGGTGAGCAGTCCTGCATTAGTCGTGGTGTTGCTACGCTCCCAGGTCCATAGGCTCGAGCTGGGTTGTATGGTGTCCCAGAGCGGTGCGCTGGTGTAAAAAGGCTGTGAGAGTGGCGGAGAACCGGCGCGGAGAGATAATGCATTTCTCTCGAATTTGGCGTGGATGCTGATTTTGGGTGTGGTGCTTGGTAGAGCGAAGGCTGCTGTGACGGTGTCGTCAGTCTGGGTCCAGGAATATGGCGGAGGGGGTGTATGAGCTGTGTCCATATTTTCTCCAGCACGTGGGATAGGCATAAGCTCATCCGGTGCTGGATCATAGGGCTGTACAGGTTGCGAGGCAATGTCATGATACGAAGAGCCGCCAATGAGGAGAAATGCGTCCCGCACTGACACGTACTTCACGAAAAAGGGAATGTATGTACCTCGACGATGCCATGACACCTCGAAAGGAACGTGCGAGGAAGTTGAAGAGGGTAGCAGCGGGACACGGACAGCCCAAATGTCAAACATTGGCTGTTCTTTGGCTTTCGAGGAAGAAGGCTCAGCCGCAGATGGTGCGGCAGACGAGAGAACCGCAATGGCTAGATGAGGTGCCACGACTGCAGCGCTGTGTAGCTGGAACGGAGTTGCCACTGCAGCATTGTCTACGATAAGTTCCCATGAAGTCAGAACCTGTGCAGGCGATGTGTCGTCCGGTATGCGGATGAGACACGCCAACCCATGTCCATCGCTGACTAGCCACGTATCTTGAGATAGATACGCAGCCGCAGGATATTCTGCGTGCACACGCGTCCCAGAGCTGGTCGACACATAGTCCGGAAGCTGAAACACGACACGCTGAGAGACACCATCCTACTTGGTGCGGGCATCAGGCAGGGTGTCATAATGAAATGGGGCATGGGTTACTGGCGCACCTGTTCACCGCTCATATCTAGCTCCTCTCCATCCAGAGACACAAGGACGACACTTCCGTTCTCTGCGACATACATGGCCTTGTTCTCACCTACAGCCAAGTGGTTATGGCGGACTCGACTCGCCACCTCTTGAAAGCCCCGTGCATTGATCCCTGTGCGCGACTGCGTGGCTCGCTGAAGGAGAGGAATGTGTTGCAACCGTGGAGACGGTGAAAAACTGAGCTTGTAGCCCTGAAAGTGAGGATTGAGCAGTGTGCGGAGAGGCGTAAACGGAGGCATGGATAGCGAAGTTGCAAAGAAACCGACAGAGAACCTAGCTTAAACTAGGGGTGCGCTTAATCATGTGATGGGATCACACGTCACGTCTCGTATTCCCGACTGCGCAGGGCCGTGTCCAACTCTCCTTCCCTCACACCATGTCCCCATTGTGTTTGAAGCCTCGCAAATATCTTGCCTTTCTTAATTGATGCATCCTTAAGGCTGACACAGTTGGGGCTCAACGGTCATACTATTATGATGTTCTTGTGGGTATGGGTAGGTTTCCTTTCAAATTATCGTTGTTGTCCCCAGTGCACCAAAACACTGACAATATGCTCTCTGTCGAGTGAAGCTCTCGGTAAGGCAGTTGATCTGGAAGTGATTAAGGAGCGATCGACCGTGCCTTCAGAAAGCACGCTCTCGCAACTATTTCCGCGACAACATAAGTGCTGTGTGTTCATAGGTGCTTCCGACAAAATCGGAAGTGGGATGCACATCATTCCCTATAGGAAGGGCTCTGAGGTAAGCTTGACAGTATTATTGCACTGGCGTAATGTCCAATCATCTACCCTTCTTTCGGCGGCCTCGGTGGTTTAGGCTCATCGTAGTGAAATTATAACGAGGAAGTAGGTCTGGCCGACATCAATGATGGTTCTGCAGTCAATATTGTATATTGCGGTTCATCTCTTCGGTCCACATTCGACTTGTATCTTGCCACCACTGATATTCACCAATCTCACCGGCCCCTCGAGCTGCCTGCAGAGGTCACCTATGCCTGCGACATGCATTATACTCTGCAGTGGCTGGAACAACCAGATCCGGTCGCACTTATTGTCGCCCTAAACAATGTTGACGCCACTTTCAAGAAACACCCGAAAGCCAAAGTTGTCAGACTTACTACTGCACTGCAATTATGGTGCTGCTGCTGTTAAGTGGTGGGGACATGGCAAAGAAGTCCTTGAAGGTTGCCCCAACATTCCGCACCCGACCGTACCTTCTCAAGGCCCGATTGACCTACGAGGACAGTGCATGACAGGGTCACCGCAATCAAAAAATGTGATGCAGCGAAGCGTGCAAGGGAAGCTGATGCTGGGACTGTCATGGCCGGAGACCAGCCCGAGGATATCATGGGCTCTAAGGATGACAAGTCACAATGGGATGAGGATGATGCTATGCTCTTCTTCTGGGGAAACACGCCAGCAGCAGTAGAACGTCATCGCAAGAAAGAGCAGGAATGCACTGACTCTATGGAGCAGTGGAGATGGGAGTGGCTTCGACAACCGTTTGATTGTCCATGCAGTACTCATGGATTGAACACGCTGAAACGTCAAGATCAACGACAGCCTTATATCTAATTTCCAGCAGGGGCACAGTAGATACAAGTTTATTGTAGTGGCAGAAAGATGTGACATCATTGGCTGCATCACAGCCCTTGATCCAACAACTGTAATGGCGACGCAGCCTGTGGACTATGGTGTCTGGCAGTTTAGTAGCTTGAGCTCATGCCTAGCGATATGTCGTCCTGTAACGTCCTGAGGTATATGTATGAGGGGAAAGACCTGGAGGAGTGTAAAAAACATTCAATTGGTAGGGATCCCAAGCTGTGTCCGCTCGGCGCATGTATTCTTAAAGGGATGCTGTGGATGCTGCCGAATTGCACCTAGCTTTTCGTTGCTCATCAAGTGTTCCCCAAAAATATATTCCGCTAGCAATGTTCCAGCTTCCCATAGTATCTTCGATGGCTTGGCCTGGACGTGTAACAGGCGTTCTGGACGAGTGTATGAAGTGCTCATGCAATTATAGAGGTGGAAATAATTACCACGCAAACGTTCAACTCGACTCACGATTGGTCGCACTGATTTGAGAGGGCACAGACTAGTACGTCTATTGTGCTGAAATATATCATAGATCATGATAACCACGAGCCTGGTATCATGGTAAGACTCTTTGTGGAAGCATGATGGTCAAACACGAACTTCAATGCTTAGAAGCGTGAGACAGAAACATACAAACGTTGGTAAACTAGCCCTTCCAACGATATGTATCCTTGGTCACCAATTTCGAGATTCGTAGTTAGACTGCAGGAGCTCCGGGCCGTGGTATGGATGTGGAGCTCCCGCAACCCCTGGAAGTGTCTCGTGTACCGCTTGCATGATTTTCACCAGGCACAAAGTTAGAGTTATAGTTGCCGTAAGCCCACATCATTGGCTCCACGACGGGGCAATAGAGGTAATGGTAAGGGATCGTGATGCATCTAGCCATTTAAAGTTGACGCTTCCCCGCAGGCGCCAACCTTCTGCCTTCTGTAAAAGCTCGGCGCTTCTTTCTTTCTTGTATGAAAGCTGTTTTGCACCTCGTCGTAGTGGAATACTACTCAAGGGGTTAGTTTCAAAACTTGGAAGACCAATGTAAAGCATGTCGTTCGCACCCTTGGTGTGAATCGTACGTCTCTTTTATTTGTCCACTCCTTGCTTGAGCCCTCAGGCTTCTTCACGACACTCAAGAGGGAGCAACAACGCCAGTATCTCCCTATCGAAGATGAAAGTTTTACATCCCTGCAAGTGATCAATCGATCAAGGTTTCAGACTCTTGATGGGTGAAGGGTCAAGGGCCATGATCAAATCGGGAGGACCCGATACAAGAGGTACTTGACGCGTTGTGTCTATCCTTACATAACTGACACCTCTATGATCACCATAATTCATACCAAAAGCTCTTCCGGTCGCTTCCCAAGACCTAGACTTTCATCATATCGTTGATTGACTGAAGCTTTACACCCTTTTCTACTAATTTGATGCTGTCTTCCAGTTTCGATGGAAGCCTCTCTTCTATTCGCCCAAAACTCTTGCCCATTCAACCTTCACAAACGTCTTGGAATGAAGCATAATTTAGCTCATTTTGCAATGCACAGCCTTATCTGATCGCTCCAAGTTTGGATATGGATCGACACAGCCCTGCCTAATCTATACCACGCGTAGAGTTGCAAGTTTGAAACATGAATCATGATAACATCGAGATGCATACAGTCAACATTAAAAGCATAGCGAGGAGATAAACGGTTGGGCCTATCACCTTCATGGACGTGTGAGATCCATGTTTTGATGTGCTCGAGCTACCTAAGGCACACTAGGGTGTATAATGTTTGAAACCTCATTCCCGCATGCAAGCGTCGCGCACACGTTGATGCTTTCTCCAAGGAGCCCTCTTATCAGTCTTCTGGACGAGGGACTATGCCCAGATCCAATCTACGGGGTGCGGATCCCTTTACAGCCATGGCCACGAACTCCGTCGCGATCACTGACATTTTCCTGTCTTGCCGTGATCCGACAGGCCCTCGAACACCAGGCATCGCCACATTTTGGACAGCGTGGAAAGTCAGGACCGGATGCGCCGCAAACGGCGCAGATAGTTAACGTGCGCATGAATTTTGATGACGATTCAAGGGCAGCGAGTGACTGGGGAGAGGTGGGTGAGTTGGAACGTGGTGTTCCGGGAGAGTGGGACCGTGTTGTAGTGATACGGTCAAGCCTTGCCGCGTTGTTACGGCCAAACGCCGAGAAAGGGCGCTCGCACATACGCTCACATGAAGATGAAGAGTCGCGCGTCCAATGCACGGGGGACACAGGCAATGAAGGTGCGCGTTTGCGGCCTCCAGTAACAAGCATTGTCTCGCGATTCATATTCTTCTTCTTAGAGGTACACTTTGATTGTTGACGTGCACAAAGTGGTGTAAGTGGTAGTGGAGGAGTCTGCGGGAGCGAGCTAGACATGGTTGTCGAGTGTGTACGCGAGATAGAGGGTATGGACATGGAGGGTGAAGGGGGTGGAGAACTCGAGCAAGGAGACTCCGAGCTCGGAGAGGCTGCGCGGTACGTGTCCGTGGAGCCAACTTCGAAGAGAGAAAGCAGCCTCCGGCGCTGTGGTGGTGCAGGCACTTCTATGCCCTTCGATCCTGTGAGTATTGAGGAGAGAGATTGGGAACGGGCATGCATATGAGCGCGCAACGAGCCCCGTGCGGGGCCTTGCGAGTCTATGCTCTCGCTATAGGGCGTAAACGACGCTAGAGACGGTGAGTTCAGCCGTGTGAGGTCGACGACGGCTGGAGCCGCGAGGTGAAGGTGATGGGTGTTGCTAGAAAGTAAATGGTGTGGTATAATAGTCGAGTTCCTGCGTTTGCGAGGGTTGACAGTGGCATTAGGAGTGGAGCAGCTGCGCCTATGGTTATTCTGTCGGCGATCGCAAGGGGGGACGTACATAAGTAGCGAGTTGCTCGAGCCCCGTCGTAGGAGGTGCTTTATTAAGATTCGGGAGCGCTGGGCGAGTATAAAAGCACGGGTCATATACAGGGGATGGTGCGTACCTTAGGGTGCCGTTATCGTACCTGAAAACTGAGCAACAGCACATCATCTGGGCACGCCACAAGGAAGTGGTGTTTCTACTTATCTCGGTCTTTTGGGTTTATAGACACCATAAAATTGACCCTGCGCGCTTCATTCATTGTTGTCACACGACCGGGTTACTTGCCTCTGATTGGCCCAGACAAATGTTCGCACGACTCGCGACGGGAAAGATAGCACGTATCCTAGTAGCCGATTATTGTTGCCATTTACTACCCAGAGATCTTTGGAATACTCATTCTCATGTTTGGCCTCTGCCTTCTCCAGCACTGACACGATGATAACTTGTCAGCACACGACCGGGGAACAGATCTACACCTCAAATCTCTGCATGGCACTGTAAGTACGTACGATCGAACTGCATCTCACTTCCTATCGTACGTGAAATGGCGTACCTAATGCCTTGCATCATAAAAGGAAACCCTCAGGCGTCTACCAACGGAACCCCGTAACATCTTTAATTACTCTATAGGGCCCTCCAATGACCCCCTCCCAAGGTTGAACGTTGAAGCTTGATCACCTTCCCCAACTTTTCCCCGATTGTCTAGGTCAGTGCCAAAAATCCACAGAGATGGTCTGAGCTCCAATCTCATGCGGCTCGTTGCGAATTCAACAACCGCCGCTTGGTCTAGCCCGGATTTGTATCCGGAGCCCCGAACACAACAGTGACCGCATCTGGACTTTCGAACACCCGGCGTATGCCATCATCAGGGCCATGGATATCCTGATTTTCCTCGAACTCATGGGCAATTTTTAAGTTACGATGCCAGTAATATCACGGTACGTGTACCGACACACCACGGTACCCACGAGGTCGCGGTAATTTCGGGATGGTCCGCAATTGCACGTGAGGAAGGAGAAACTGCCGCCATCCGTACACTTGGTCCTTTTATCTGGGATCGACCCCAATGTCGGTCTCATAGTTGCTTCAACCATGCAGGTTGACCGCCCGAGAGCCGTTACGTTGGAATCTCCTTTAGGACCAACAAGTACGTTCCCCAGGCCATGTCCTGTGCACTCCATTTCATGGCTATTGGGGCTCCACAACATGTCCCCCATACTCGTGACACGACAGGCACTTCACGAACCCTTCGTTTAGAGTTGCCGAATCTCGGGGCTCAAAATCATCACCCTGTTTACACGCCATGTTTGCTCCACTTTCGTATCTGCTCCGGGAGGTACGTAAAACTTGCTCTGTCGTTTGTCCACCGCCCAGTCTTTATTATTCTGCAACTATACCCCTTGATGTTTCTTAGGTTACTCACACGAGAAGCACAGTCCTCATAAGCTTGCTCTCCACACCAGTGTTCGTTTCAATCTACGGGGTCGCTGGATCTCGACGTCTCAAGGATCACGAGAGCACTAATGGAGCCTCGTGTCACTACGCGTTTCAGGCATGAATTCAAATGGCTCGCTCAGTAACGTGTCCACCAGCTGATCACGGCGTAACGTTTGGCCCAACCGTGCCTAGTGACTCATCATTGTTTAATAACGGCCTCCCTGGTGTGTCCTTTGACGATGTCACTCCCAGGACAACACTGTCAGCATAATGTTCTGGACCCTTCAAATACCAGCTTTAGTCTGTTACAAACCTGTAAACGTTTTCCTTACAGTTCTCTGCATGGATTCTCGCCGCCTAGTCATGGGCCAGTATGTCTCAGTAGCTGCATATTTCAGTTTCATTGTAACCCCCGGAGGCAGTTTTTGAACCTGACTACAATCGTATCTACATACCACTCGAATCACACCCTCATATACGCGATATCACACTCGAAGCCATTGAGAAGGAATTCAAGAATTTTCTTCGGGCAATTGCCGCGATCACAAAGCAGCACCTACCATTAGGGCTTCGAAGTTGACTATCTTCAATCCTGTTACCCTTACCTGAATTAGCTCCCACACGGAGACATTATTGTCTTGCCGGTTTCGGTCGCGAATCATCCCATATTCTCAAAGTCCGGAACTGACCCTACATTCAATATATTTAATTCCCATATAAGGCTGCTGCGTCCTGTTGGGGGACCTGGCCCGGTGCTCTGGCTCTTGCGTTGCCGGCCCAATTGGTGTTGACTGGGAGGCCAGCTTTCGCACTGTCAAACAGTGGCCAAGAGCAAAGGATGGATTGCAGAACAGAGATACACTTATCGCGACCCATTCAAACCATGCGAGATTCGGGAGTAGACAGTGTAGCGCACCGAAGGACTAAATCTCTCCCTATCAAATGGCAGGGCTCGATGATACATATAGGTGGCACTTGTTACTCCTAGCAGATTCGGAAAATCCCTGGACGTCTGAAAAAGAGTCCCGGAAATTGAACCTTTCAACATCTCCTGGTGCCTCCCTCGGCTTGGTCGCCTCTCGAAAGCCCAATCAGCATCCGCCACCTTAACCTTCGGCAACACGAGGCATATCCACTTCTTCTGTCCGTTCTTTCACTTACCTGGTAATATGAATGATTACCGGTCGTGCGACCTTGGCAAGTGGTGTTCTCGGCGAATGATTTGACGGCGGAGACTTTTTCCTCCAGTCTTACGTGCCCGCAAACATGCACCGTAGGTACGACTAACACTTTATTAGCAAGACGTTAGCTCAGGTACTCGCATCTGAATCAAGGACATGTCAGCCTCGCGTTTCCAGCGATATGCGAATTGGACTAATATGATAGAATCAATCCCATTTAAATGCCACAGTCTCATCTGCTCTGATACACCCCACTTGAAATGCGAAAAGCTCCTCATGTCATGGTTCCTCGGCCTGGCTTCATTATATTCTTAACCATAATACTATTATAGTGCACGCACACAAGCTTTGAGCTTGAATCTGACATGTAAATTCTATGGAAGGTAAGCAACGTGTCCTTTGCGTATGCATGCTTATGCTTAGACTCGCAGATCTTGGTCCCTTGAAACTATTGGATTGGTATTGAAAAGCATCGCAACTCTCACCTCTCAACGCCTGAGGCTTACCTTCTAAAGTCTTCAAACGCCATGTTATATCTGTTATCCGCTGGTAGCCAACATCAATGAGTATGAAAGAACGAGGCGGTATTTCATTTCGCTTCTTTATGATACCGGACAGTGCCTAGGCGCAAGAATGTTGTACTATAATCTTCTGAGATCCCGGGCTGGAAAGGCGGCCTGCGATACTTGGTGTAGACTGTAGCCTTAGCAGTATAGGGAGTTAAAGATACCAAACGATTGTTTCGAGGCATGTACTCTCCCGGAATACTGTGGATATGAGGATCTGTGACAGAGTTCTAGTTTCTGGAGATATGAATGCACTATGTGACCATAAGAGGAGTGTGCTAACCACGCCATTGGTTTGTGAGAGGATGACATCGGGGGACGTGTCGACCGTGGGAGCGGGAGATAAGACGATGGCATCGCGGTATACTATTAAACCATATTTGGAGTAGCTGACCAGCGGTTCACCTCACTGCTGTTCCTGCCCGTTTTGGTGGTAGGAGCACTGAAGTGCCGGGGGGTTCTTGTAGAGGTTCTTGTATGACCAACAAGACTGATTTCGTACACGATATTGCCTCCATTTGCTGTCAGAGACAGAAATCATGCGGAGACGCCGACTCCATTCGGTGATATTGATATGATAAGCGTTAAAGTTGAACACGTTGAAGAATCCAGGACTGATGAATCCAACATACATAGGTACAAACCAGCTTTCCAAACGGTACGTTTAGTTAGTTCAAATACGTCTTGAAATTTATATTCCCGAGTAAGTCTGTGGTGCTTTATCATTATCATGCCTGACGATGACAGCAGGTCTCGAGATCAAAGTGAAATATGCCCTGTCAGTTGGTGTGGAGCGAATGCACGGGGAAAGCCATCTGATAGCTGGGAGCAATGCGCTGCACTAGGGCACAGGATAGTCGGAGCTCTGCCAAACCTCTATCTATACAATGACACGGCTTCAGCAGACTGTTCAGTTTCAGATCAAGCCATTAGATCTGGATTTGATTTGATCTAGTGGATAAGAAACCACTGTATCAATGTGAGAAGAGGAAATATCGGATACCATTTTTGCTGTGGATGCTCGACTAAGAGTCGACGTCCTCATGAGCCACTATGCAGACTTGAGCAATCGCAGTAATGCTGAGGGGACCGTGAGTTATTGACTGGTGGATGGTCAACTTTTGCACAGAAGTCGAAAGACGAGGAAAAAAAGAACTGTAAGATGAAAAAAAACTCTTGTCACGTGCCGGTAACTTTTACATAATCATCGCCTCCCGCAATTTTGCTAACCCGCCAGTCAGGCATGGCTTTGTTGGACGGTGAACAGCCTAAAATCCCGTCCCCGTCCACTTCATTCGATGCCTATCAAACGTCGCTTCAGTCTGCCGCTGTATTGGCGACAAAATGCTCCATGAGATTACCCAAGGATATCTCTTACCACCGATCACTGGACAGAAAGTTTGGCAAGCGTTTGGATGCATGCTCAGATCGGATATTGGCTATAACATCACGATTATTGGGGTATGCGGAAACAGGGAACAGCGCAGGAGCTGTCTCCAACGTGGGAGTCGGCGAGGGAAAGGGGAAACGCCGTCTCGAGAGCGAGGAGGATATAGTGGACGGGTTTCCTTCGCTTGTAGTTGATGTGATGGACCAGCTTCTTGAACGGACAGTAAGTGGAGCAGTGCGTAAGAGATATGCCTAAATGAAGCTGTCGCTACAGGACACATGCTTGGATGAGTTTCTAGGGCGAATCAAGCCTGCTGCCATACCTATCAATCCCCAAGCGCAATCAAATACCAAGGTGCCATTTTTAGTTTCTTACACAATATCGCTTATTAACTGACGACATCGTAGGTCACGAAAGAATCCCCCGGTCGACTCGATCCTGCATTGACACATGCATCACATCTACCGAAACCACAGCATCTCTTCCATTTACCCGTCGACAACAAAAATACAACTACCAGGTGGGCTCCACGACTGAAAACGAAGCCGCATGCAGTTGTTCCTTCAGGTGATACTTCAAATATTGAGAGTTCCATATCAAGGTGGGCTATACTGACTAGTCATAACATGGCACTCATCAGCATGTAGTCCCCACCCATATCAATACGAGATAAGGCATTTTACACCTCCCGCACATCTTCTCAATCCACCCTCTTCACTAATCTTACCAGAGTCTCTTGACTCTTCTCCTATCGCACATATCTCACATGTATCCCAGCTTTCTGCCCTTATCGAGGCCCTGAAACAAGCGACTGAGATTGCAGTTGATCTGGAACACCACTCGTATAGGTCCTTTTCTGGATTTGTGTGCCTCATGCAAATTTCCACGCGCACACAAGACTGGATTGTAGATTGTTTAGACCCTGGTATTAGAGCAGAATTAGAGCGCCTTAATGAGGTCTTTGCAAACCCTGCTATTGTCAAGGTGCATTTAATATGCGCATATGTCAGGCTGCTTCTCATATTGCTTCGTTTGTACAGGTATTCCACGGTGCGGACAGTGACATAGTATGGCTACAGCAGGACTTCAACTTATACGTGGTCAACCTTTTTGACACGTATCATGCTACCAATATTTTATGTTCGCCATTCTCTTCGCTTCTTATCTGTTTTCTAATGTATTCCCAGGCTTTCCTAAACACTCCCTGGCTGCGCTGCTTGAGATGTTTTGTGATTTCACTCCAGACAAGCGGTATCAACGTGCAGATTGGCGTATTCGACCGCTCCCTGATGAAATGCTCCTTTACGCCCGGTCAGATACTCACTTCCTGCTACACATATACGACAACCTACGCAAGGCCCTAATCGCCCGTACGCCGCAACACCAGTCTCAGGCTCCTCTTCTTGATGTTATCCAGCGGTCATCGACCACAGCACTACGAACGTATGTACGCGAGGTGTACGATGCGGTTGGCGGGACAGGTCCTGGCGGATGGGACTATCTCAGCCGCAAATGGAACCGGAGTTCCGAGGGGGTTTTAGCTGCAGTGTTCAAGGCAGTGCATATATGGCGAGATACTGTTGCGCGTGAAGAAGACGAAAGTACAAGGTGTGTTTACTTGTTCGATCATTCACATTTCCTGGTCTCTTTACATTTCCTAATCTTATGTGCGCAGATATGTACTACCGAGCCATTACATATTCAAGCTATCGGAAAAGCCTCCTCAGGATCTTCCTGCCCTACTGGCGACTTTTCATCCCGTCCCACCTGTAGTACGGGCACGATCGCTTGAGCTCCTCGACGTAATCAAGGATGCAGTTCAACGTACTGCATCACAGCCTGCTATTAACCCCGCGTCTACATCCTCCACGAGAGTGGAAGATGAAGTGCGCGTCGTGGGTGCAAGAAGCGAGTCGGCCTCTAGCCTATGGGACCGATTAAGACGTGAGTACATCATATATAGGAGTTTATGATGCCTTATGTTTCCTTCTGGTGAAGCACCTGCTGCCAACATCGCTGCATCAAGCGCACTATTTGGTGCAGCACTCCCGTTGCCGTACTCAGCCTCTTCTAGTTCGCTGCTTGGATCATCGTCCTATGACATTGTAAGTGGTATCTTCGTAGACTGAAGGTAGTGTTTACTCTCATATACATAGATACTTCCTGACAAGTCGCGCTATCATGACATCGCGGCTCGCATCCATAGCACACTTGTTCTTACTTCTTCGCTCCCTATCCAGGTGGTAAGACTGTCTATGCCTGCTGAAGTTGTCGTTTGTCATTCATCAAATTTTTGTAGCTTGGGGCCACAAAGGCATCTGTCTCTGATGCCAACATGTTAGACCAAGAGTCTAGTGCTGCAGCTCAAGCCGAGGTCCCCTATATACCGCCGGCCCAACGTCAACCCATGCTTAGCGAGAATCTCAACGCAGCCGACAGTATCGTTGTAGTCGGGCAACGACGAAAGAAGCGGAAGCGGAAGAACGCGACCAATGAGGGGATTGGCTCACCACTTGCAACGGACGCTGCAACGCAATCAAAAAAGCGTAAAGGCCAGGACTCGTCAACGGGTGAAATGAAGGCACTAGAACCATTTGACTTTGACGCTGCACCGAATATTCTAGATGAGCCCGCCCCGGTTGCCGCGCCTGTCAGAAAGCGACGCGAAAAAGGTGCGAATATTTTATGCAAACTCTGCGTGCAACGCACGTTCGTTTATGTCTTTCACATAGGTGCCAAGGGCGGCGTGCAGCACGGCAATTTTGGGGCACCACCGCGAAATCTGAGCGAGATGAAGAGTGGGAATCAATCTCATACGTTTCGGTAGTGGTAAGGTTATGAGAAAATATATCCCATTGTGTCATCTATAGCTGTGATCTATTCGAGTAGGATGGTCCGGATCTGTGTAGGGGTGACACCTCGTATTGACACAAGTGGACAGTGTCTGTCAGTGACTACTGGAGACCAAATTTAGAGGTCTTAGTTCAAAGGCTGTGAAAGATGATGAGGTTTTGCAAGTTGCAATGACTCGTGTTTATTGGCTTTGGATCCTTCAATAACGATGCAGTGCAGTGCGCAAGGTTCTTGGGGGACTGCCGGTACTGAAAACGCATTGAGTCCAGTATCTAGACTATGTGTAGCCTTGTTTCCTGATTGCCAAAAAAAATGCAAAGATGAGTCGCTGAGAAATTGACAACACCATCGCCGTCGACTCACGGTGACAAAGAAATCTATATAGCCACTCAAGCTCGCACCCAAAAACAAGATTTTTATTATTATTTACAATTCCACCATCCTTTACCTGTCACACTCGAGAATATGCACATCCCATACCCCAAATCCCCAAGCTGCTCATACCAAACAACCACCTAGCTGCAACTCTGTCGAAATCTGGCCTTTCAAGTATTCCGAGTCTGATATCCTTGAGGGAGTAGCTTCGAGCACTTCCCACTGCTGCGCATGATAGTTGTTTGACCTCAAGGCTACGATCAAATGTACTTTCTGCTGTATCTAAGCAGTATCTCATATTGAGATCATCGCAGGAACATCGATAGCCGTGCTCGTCCTACCGATCATGCATCAATGCACCAGTACGCGCCACAAACGACCATGCCTCTATACGTGGTTGATTGCCAAAGATGTTGAGATGCATCTTGTATGTAATTCTCTCTGACTTGACGTAATCATCTATCTAGCGACACGGCCCCTTGATTACATAAAGAATACACGGCACTGGCACGTGGCTTGCTTGGCGGCATGGAGGAATAGCAGTCCGCAGCTCCGTGTGCCACCCGGATGGAATGGTCGTAGCTGGGCATATCGACCTCCCGGACAGATGAGGCTAAAACGCACTTTGGGGCGAAATTATCTGAATGGCCACAGGCGTAAGCAGGCATAAGCCCGTAGTCCTGCCCGGGTGAGGCTCAGGGATCTTGGGGGATTTCGGCGGTGCAGAAATCGGGCGATCGTGTCATGCCTTCATAGGAATAATCGCTGGTACTGAGTCAGTTTACAGCCGGGAACGGGCACAAGTTCGTTGACTGCCCGTATGACAGTTTGAACCATCGGCAGAGTCGGTCGAGATCAGGTTGTTTAATTATATATCCCCATCGCCACGAGTATACCAAACACTGTGCTCTCTCCCCCTCCCCCCACCCTAAAGATCTTAGGAAACTCAGGATGACAGAAAGTACCACAAGGACGACGTTTGTGGAAGAATGGATCAATGGTCCAGGAGGCTTTCGCTTCTACACTCGCCTGTTTCCTGCCGTCAATCAACCTCGCGCGATAGTTATTTTTCTGCATGGTTTTTTGGAACATGGTTGGCGTCCAAACGTGTACTACCATCCCGCTTCACACTGATGTTCTTCATTTCACCGACCCAGTTGGAAGATATGACGAGGTGTTTCCCATTTGGGCCTCTCGAGACATAGCCGTATTCGCCTTTGATCAGCGAGGTTTTGGAAGAACATGCTTCGAGGGAGGAAATCCTCAAGCCTCCTTCAGCAAGACCAGTGGTCCTGACCAAATTCGAGATCTTGAGTTTTTCATCGAGCACGTCTCTCCCAAGTTCCCAAATGTGCCCATATTCCTTATGGGCTTTTCAATGGTGTGTAGTGACTTCCTGAACCCCCACCAAATTGAGCTTTTGATGCGACGGGGAGGGCCTTGTTCCTCCTCTGGATGCTCTAAACTCTAGGGTGGGAACCGTGTCCTGCACATCGCCACGCGTACGAGTGAGCCTCCCGCTTGCGACGCCTTGAAGCTTATTTCAGGCGTGATCGCTCACTCTCCACACATCCTGGAAAGGGCTCAAACCCCCGCGTGGAAATTTATTCTCGGCGAGATCATTGGTGCTGTCGTTCCATACGCCTCCCTCGATATATCTGCCATTATAAAAGCCGAGGTTCTGTTTTTCTTTTAGCTCAATGGTCACGTCAATCCTTATCAATCCTTGTATACCCCTGCATATATGCACACAGACCCTATCGCATAATGCGGTGACCAATCAGGCATGGCAAGACGACCCCATGATTTTGAAAAAGGGAACATTCCGATGCGTACACGATTTCAAGAAGGATGTAAGCTGGATCCGACACCTTCTCTTGGAACAGGAATGACCTCGAAACAGGGAATAAATCTCTCCACCCAAGGATATCAGCACTGGCCTGAAAACCTTTCAGTGAGTTTGATGCAATTTATGGACTGCACCCATCGGTCCAACAACTTGTTTACAGATCCTCATTCTCCATGGAGACGATGATCCAGTAAATCATGTTAAAAGCAGTTTTCACTGTGTTCATATGTGCTAACCAATAATTGATAGCTTCTCGACCCTATGTCCTCCAAAAAATTTATTGACGATATTTCTGCGAAGGACAAAACATTCATCTCCTTCCCTGTCAGTATTTGTTTCGAGTATGCTGATTATAGGCTCATGAAACATTAGAACGCATTTCACGAGATTCACAACGAGCTTGACGCTAGGGATAAGTTTAATGAGTCTTGTATCACATGGATTGAGCGCCACCTTGATTCGCCGACACCAAAGTTGTGACACTTTACATGTAGGGAGGTGATTAGGGACATACGGAGGAAATAATCAGTGCGTCCTCCTTACACAACAAACGTATAGAATAATATGTATTTCTTTTCATCAACTTGAAAGCCGCTTGAATATGCAGATTGTAATCAGTATGATTCTACCCTAGACACACTCTCAAGTTACTTTACTTCATCGTCTTCAATGCCCGTGATGACTCACAACGCCGCAGCAACGACCCTGACTTCATGAGTTGCGACGCAGAAACGAAAACGAGACTTACAGCTTGATGCTACCTGGCTTGTCTAGCAACTGATGGCAATTGCTAAGATTCGGTTGTTTTCCGATACGCGTGGAGAGGTATCCCTGACTCCATAGGTTCTGCACATTGAAATTTCGTTGAAACATGATACAGCATTGCATTAGAAGAAAATGTCTCGGCAGATGACCGCGAGCAGATTACCTGTTGTTCTCATACACTGTTACTGCAACACGCACCTCGGGCCACTCAACAATCATACCCAACAGTACATGCAAAACTGAAAATTGGAATAAGACAAATTCCATGCCCAGACCTATATAGTAGATTGTAGCGGAGTTAGACAACTTATTCAAAGAGCGTTTACAACCAAGTTGGTATTCGGTTTCGAATGCCCTACTTACATTGATATCACTAGCTACTTATATGATTTATTGTTGTCTCAGCCTCATATTAATGTCGTGATGCGATCGGAAGTAACCCGGGAGCAATATGGTGGGTAGTTCCAGACTGACGGTCCTTACACTCGCCCTCCCTGTGCACGAAGAGCACAGTAACGTGTAGAAGTAGAAAGATTGTTGGATTTAGAACTTGTGGTGTTGAGCATAGACGCGTCGACGCGTTTGTTTGTTTGGATCCACGGCGGTCCACAGTCCTACAGCCAGCTTGCGGCACTAACTATTTATGGATGCCGCCAGAGAGGTATATAAGGAAAATTTTCATTCGCTTAATTTTTCCTCGGTCTTCGTACAATCGAGACTGAGTATCCTTTCTAGCTCCAGCTGCGTTATGATACTCAACATGTGGAAGGGATGGGGGATTTGGGGGGAGTGTCTCTGTCCAGATGATGGACGTCGAGCCCGTGAAGGGGAGCGCGCGAAGCACGTCGGCTGGGTGTCCATTGGTACGTCTGTCGTCTTTAGTGTTTTCAGCATTTGTAGATGTGCTCACTGGGGATTCGTTTGTTGTGGGGGTGCTTGGCATGGGCTCGGCGGAACTGGGAGTGGTAGCCGTCTGGTGAGCATTCTGGCTGGCCATTCGGTAGGATGGAGGGAGATTCTCCTTGGCAGAGGTGTCTATATAGGTGTGTGATTACCTCTAGTATCCTGTGACAGTCTTTTTGTAAAACATTACCTGTGTCCATAGTGGAGGGTGTGGGCACTGGGATACCGGCAGCTCATTTGGCCTCCCTAAGCACAGCCTCTAACTCGCGGAGTCGTCGCTCTTGTGGGTGAAAGGTGGAGCGGTTCTCCAGTTCAGCACGTGCAGCATCAATTCCAGTGCGGTTCTTGTTAATGATATGTCGCCTCTCGGCAAAGGAACTCCAGGATATCATTGACAAGAATCGCACTGAAATCGATGCTGCACTCTGAACTGGAGAACCGCTCCACCTTGCACCCACAAGAGCGACGACTCCGCGAGTTAAAGACTGCACTTCGGGAGACCAAATAAGATGCCGGTATCCCACTGCCTACAACCTCCACTATGGACACAGTAATATTTTACAAAAAGACGTCATAGGATACCAGAGATAATCACTCACCTATATAGACGCCTCTGCCGAGGGGAATCTCCCCCCATCCTACCGAACCCCCAGCCAGGGTGCTCACCAGACGGCTACTACTCCCCTGCTGAGCCCATGCCAAGCACCTCCATGACGAACGAATCCCCGGCGAGCGCATCTATGAATACTGAAAACACTCTACAGATGACGGACGTACCAATGGACACCCACCCAACCGCCCGTCATTACTACAGAAGACGTGCTTTGCGGGCTCGACGTCCATCATCTGAACAGAGACACTCCCCCCAAATTCCCCATCCCTTCCACAAGTTCTAAATCCAACAATATCTTTCTACTTCTACACATTACTGTGCTCTTCGTGCACAGGGAGGGCAAGTGTAAGGAGCGTCAGTCCAGAACTACCCACCTTATTTCCCCAATTACTTCCAATCACATCACAACACTAATATGAGGCTGAGACAACAACAAATCATATAAGTAGCTAGTGATATCAATGTAAGTAGGGCATTTGAAACCGAATACCAATTTGGTTGTGAATACTCTTTGAGTAAACACTCCTAAGTTGTATAACTTCGCTACAACTTCTTACATGGATGGTTTTAGCCATTCTTTGCGGTCAAATATTGAATTTTTCCTGGAAAGCAATTGTAGATGAGTTATTAGACCACGTCAGCTTTTCAATTTCAGGACATCGTTGAACCCTACGGTTTCGTGATGATGCTTCTGAAAGATTCACAGACAGTGTTACATAAGAATTCTCTTGGGAGACTGCTAATGTACCGTAGCGTGGTAATCATAGCTGCCATGCCGCACGCCGATGAGTCGGCAGTAAAGCTTTGCGACTTGAGTTGCCAAATAGCCAAACTAGCATTGGTAGTGTCAACGTATTCAGGAATTAGAGTTCTTCTTAGCAGATTTACCCATAACAGAGGGAAATGCGTAGTCTTGCACTACTCTACTTCCTTAAAGGCGGCATCTCCTCGGATCCGGATCCAGGCTTATGACCTCGTACATCATAGACACGCACAAAGCGCGGAAGATGGCTAGCGACTGGAAGCCTGACGCCACATTCTGCGCATTTTGTCGGATAATCCAGGATGGCGCAAAGGTTTACAAAGTGTACGAAAATGATAGCGTGATTGCTATTCTAGGCAAGTCGTGTCCAAGAGTTTCAACGTTTGGCTCTTGGAGCACCTACTCAGGCTCATTATTGACCGTACCCTCCATGCAGATATACTTCCTATACGCCCGGGTCACGTACTTGTCATACCTAAGGCACACCACCAACGTCTTTCTGATCTCCCGGCAGATGTCGCGCGGGCTACAGGAGAAGCCGTGTCGAAAGTTGCAAATGCATTGACAAAAGGTGCAGCCCATCCATTTGGAGCTTTTCCCGTGAAGTGTGTTAATATGATATGAAGCGATGGACAATACTGCCTTGAACGTCGTCTGCAATCAGGAATATGCACAAGCGGTGCCCCATGTGAGCGACCGAACCTCTTTCATTGCTAAAGGTAAACATGGAGTGAACAGAGACCTCAACCTACAGGTCCACTATCACATCGTCCCTGCGCCAAAAGAGACAGCTTCTATGCCTGTTACGTTATCATCGCCCCCACTCTCCAAAAAGGAGATGCATCGCCGGGAGTTTTTGGCGCGCAACGAATTAGACGATGACGATGCCGAAGTGATAACGCGAAAGATCAGAAGCAAGTTATAATTTAAGTTGATACACAATAAACGTCCCACAGCCGTACATCACCCATGTCATGTTATTTCCTTTGAGTCGCCACCCTCCTCTTGGGCACCGTTCTGTTTGGGGTCAGGATGTTCTGCAACCTCTGAGCCATTTTCATCGTCATCCGACATAGTTGAGGGTTTCGCTTTGCCCTTTCCAAAAGCTTCTTTGATGTTCATAGTCGCAGTATCTTTGGTAGCAGCCGTGCTCGTCTTGGGTTTACGTTTGGCAGGAGCTGGGGGTGGCGCGGATACGCCAGCGGATATAATCTCTAACGAGCGGAGGAAAATTAACAGTCAAAAGGGTGAAGCATTAAGGACGACGAACCCTCCAGAAATACAAACTCGTCTGCTCTCCGCACGGCGCTCACTTTGATAACAGTCAGAAACTCATAAAGGTCTAAATTATAGCACCGACCAACGTCTTTCTGCTGCATAGTGGTCCGTTTCTCTCTGACGGCTTGCAGCTGACCAGCTTGGCTCAGTCGCTTGATAAATTCTTCCTGACATGTGCAGACCATGATGTTTTAGCATTCACGAGTTAAGGCCTGCACATGAGACTAACCGCAGCGACTGATATAAGAAACACCGCCTCTTTATTACAGCTGGGAAGCTCCTGAAGCGTCACGTATCAAATAAAAGCGCACATGCACAGGGAACACCAAATCATGCCTTATCTGCTTTCATTATGCGTTGCACTCTTGCAAGGGGTAGGAGTGATTTGCCAGGTGGTCTGTCAGCATTCGGCGGAGCTCTCGGTGTTGTCCTCGGTTTTTTGGCTTTGGGCTCCTCTTGTGGCACTGCCACGTCTGGTTGGCTTTGGCTCTGATCTTCCTCAGCATTTATGCCTGTTTCAGAAATCGGCGCCGCGGTTGGAGACGCGTCCATTTGGACGTTGGAAAGACGCGTCGGCTGTGGGGCTTGTGGACGCGTTATGTATGGTATGGCGGCGGCACGGCGGGGATCGAACCCGAAACTGCTTTTGGAAGCTTTGGCTCTTGGTTCCTCCCTTCGTAATATGCGACATTTATTATTTTTGCGTTTATTTTATGTATCTTTATTTTCAGCGCATGTGACATACTGGATCCGATCGCGGCTCACAGTTGTTTCTCCTGTCGCTTCAGTCATTGAGCATTTGAATCGCTTTTTCCCCTGCACTAAATGTGTGATTGCTGTAATTTGCCGCTACGAGGCAGCTGCATTTCCACACCAATCTCGACAAGACGAAAATTACATTACATTACAAGCAGATTCAAAACAGCCATAGGACACTCTGATAGCAGACGTTCTGTCTCAACCGAGCGTAGTTTGATCGAACATGGGAAGGGTTCTGGATGGCTACGTCCACCGGACGTTGCAAACCCGGCCGGCACCTATCCCCGTGCCCGTGCCCGTGCCCAAACGCAAACATTGTTGCATTATGAAATTTCCGAGGAATAATTCAACACACTCCCCTCCAAGAAGGGGGAAAGCTAAGCTAGGCTTCTGAAACAGCGATCACCGCCTTTGCCTTATTATTCCCTTTCATCACGTCCAAAATCGCCTGTCCAGCGCGTTCCAACCCAGTATAGACATCCTCCCTATATTTGATTTGTCCACTGGAAATCATCTTGGGGAACACACTGTTAAACTCCTTGATCATATCGTCGTGGTCTGACACGATGAATCCGTTGAGAGAAATGCGTTTGGGAACAATGAGTCCCCAAGCCTATATAAAAAAATCAGATGTGATAGGCATGGACAATGAAAAGCCCCAACCTTCATGCCATATTGTTCAGTGGAATTGTAACTCGAAATAAATCCGCAGTTAATGACCCGGCCGAAAGGGTTCAGGGCGACTAGAGCATTGTCTAGCGTTTCAGCTTCGACGTTCGTATAAGTCAGTGATGATATAATGATTAATCATCGCTACCTCCGACCTTCAACCAGTCGGTCAACGATGTAAGGAGATGGAAAGATAAAGAGCGCATACATTATCCCAGAAGATATCGATGCCGTGTCCGAGTTCTTGTAGAGCGGCCATCGTATTTTTGGTCTTGTAGTTGAAAGCAACGTCTGCACCAACTTCCTTTGCAAAAGCTATCTTTTCGTCCGAGCCTGCGGAGGCGATCACCTTGAGCCCATCAGCTTTGGCGAGTTGGATGACGGTCCTATCAAAACATCCATTATATTTGTGCACCAATATGGCATGACCATATAACACATACGCTCCAACCGGTCCAGCTGCAGTAGTTACAAACACGGTTTCCCCCTGAAAACTTGTTTAAAACAAGAGGCATGATACGCGCTCGGGTTACCTGTTTGGCCTTGGAAAATAATTTCCATCCGACATACGCAGTCTGACCTAGAGCCCAATTTAAAAATCACGGCATGGCACGGCTACCGTCATACCAGGCATCCCCGCTACACCAACATAAGCCGACCAGGGCAAGTTTTCTTTGTTTTCCAAAACCATCAGTCCAGAGACGTTGGTTTTAATCGTATATGCCTGAAACTCTACATGCCCAAGGACGTCACACATCATCTCGAGCAAACTGATTCTACATGCCTAGGTGACCGTATACATGATCGCCCTTTTTGAATGCAGGGTTCTCTGAGCGCAGAACGATACCGACACCAAAGTTTTCCAGTCTATGTATTCAATCAGTTGACTTGATTCAGGCTGATGGAAGAATCACTCGAGGGTGCTTACGGTGAACCGATGGCGAATGGTCTCTGTGGCATTCGTGAGTATCACACGATCAAGGTCACCACAGGCGCGCTCACTATATAGCTGTTTGTTCCACCAGGTCCACTTTGGGGCTGTAGCGGTTATAGTGTTTGTAAATTCCTCAATCTAGACAATCCATGTCACCATAAAGCACCCACCGGTTCACGCATACGACCACGCATGTAGGGATCGATGCTGAGCACGAGTGCTTTTATAAGCACACCGCCATTGAGTGGCGCGTCAAGATCCAACTGCTGGCTTGTGTCGTATATGGTCGTCTCTCCTGGGACTGGATAGTTCTTGGGAATTTGGTTAAACAAAACGCGAGGGTTGGTCACTGGGGCCATGGCTATCAGATCAGAGTCCAGTGTGTTGCATCTCGCGCATGGGTTTTAACTCTGCCAAGCTGTGTGTAAGCAGGTGGTGGTTAAAATAAGTAGGTGATGGTGAATAAGCAGGTGGTGGTAAATGAGAGTGAGCGCATTTGGGGGCAAAACGGGTGAGTCAGATCTGCCGACGGCTATAGGTGTCCCATCAATTAGGGGGCGGTGCTGCATGGCAGACACAGCAAGTGAGACATCAAGCGTCGATTATATGGCAAGCTGGGCACAGTTCACTCGGCTCCTGTCTGTCAGAAGAGCTTGTGGGTATCCAGCTAGCGCTGAGCTGTGGTTCAGTGATCACGATCATACCCCGATAGCGACTGCTTACCATGTCGAATAACACCCGTGATAAGTTTACATCGATTCGCAATACATTGCGTAACACGTTCAAACGTCGAACGTCGTCTCATTCGTCTCCCTCTTCAGCGTCTGCAGCACCACCGTCAGACTCAGTCGGCTCCCTCCCCCACTCTGGTGTTGGTACCAATGCTACCCAGCCTCAGCCTACCTCTCCAACGCCTCCATCAGGACCGTCAAATTCAGGCGGTGGTGCTATCTCTTCGCCCAGGGAAGCCGCGCATGCGTCTAAGCCACAAAACACACCGGCTGGCGATGGCAACATTAACCAGTTTAGCACGTTCCTTGGTGGTGCTGATGCTCCTCATACGTTGGTTAAGGACGTGGGAGGCATTGCTTACATGGGTTTCAAAGGCCTCCTTTCCATGTTGAATACAGTAGGATATGCTCTCCCGCCGCTGAAGGCTGCTGCTGCAGGGCTAGGCAGCGTTTTGACCGTAATCGATGTATGTATTCCTTGGCGGTGAATGATTGTGCAGGACTAACCACATTCCCGCGATACAGAAAGTGATACAGAATCAGGAAGACTATGAAGCCATCACAAAGAAACTTGAGGCAATCATCTCCATGGCTGAGAAATACAAGCAGCAAGGTTGCCAGCGGGCTCTAGATCGTCGTGTTGAAGAATTGTCAACGTGGGTGGTTTCATCTTGTTTCGTGGACCACCTTTGAACTCACTAGTGCATCAGTGCTATGAAGCATCACACGGAAAAGATACAACGTATACAAGAGCGCTGGCTTGTTAGACGCGTGTTCGAGAATGCTCAAGACGCCAGTTTGGTGGCAAAATCGTTTCGTGACATTGGGATACTAATGAGTGCATTCGAAGTAAATAAATCTGCAGAGTGAAGGACCATTCGCTTATCTGATGTATTACAGATGGACACCGTGCTCCATATTGAAGTCAAGACAGAGGAGATATCGCAGAGGCTCATTGATGAGCAAGCCAAGGTAGAGGAGATACTTCACTGGCTCAAGTATGAGGATATCACTCGTATCACTCGTGAGTTGCCTTGATGCGGTCGTTATGCGTATTTTTTTAATGATAGAACAATCAGAAAGTCTTCCACACACCAAACACGCATTTTATAACACTCGTCAAATTCGTGACATACCTGGAGATCTTGAAAAGCCAGGTTGTTTGGAGGGTACCCGCAAACAAATCTTGGCTGACCTTGAGAGATGGGCACTGGACGATGCAGCTCCAAAGGTCTGCTGGCTGAACGGAATGGCAGGAACAGGCAAGTCCAGCATCGCTCACACCCTTAGTGAACTCCTCGATGAGAAGCACATGCTCGGAGCGAGCTTCTTCTGTTCACGCTCAGCTTCCCAAGAAGTCAGAAACGCACGTCTCATCATCCCCACCATTGCCTACAAACTTTCCCAGGCTTCTCCACTCCTTCGATCCGCAATAAACGAGGCTATAGGGAACAAACCCGATGTAGGCTCGTTGCACACACTCTCTATGCAGTTCCGCTTGCTGCTGGTAGGGCCGATTCAGCGCGTCCTTGGCGCATCTGTCAAGACCTATAAAACAGTCATTATTGATGCTCTCGATGAGTGCACCGAACCTGGGGTAGTGATGCAATTGATCCAGTCTGTCGTCGCATGTGCCTCAGAGATGCCTCTCAAGTTTTTCATCTCCAGTCGAGATCTGATCACCATCCGAAATGCCTTTTATCATAACCCTACGCATCCGCCAAAGACCCTTTCTTTGCACAGCGTTGAGAGGGCAGTTGTGCAAAATGACATCAAAACGTACCTTCTATTTTCCTTGTCTGCAATTGCTCGAAGAGTCCCGCAACCTATATCTTGGCCCCCTCCTGACGACCTCAAGATGCTTGTCGAGCGATCGGACCGATTGTTCATTTACGCCGCGACTGCCGTTCGGTACATTGGCGTGCCTGATGTGGACTTCAGAACGCGCTTAACTCACATCACACGCCTTACCCCTTCAAGGATGCGGACGGGAGTCATCGATTCGCTATATAATGATATCATGAAGCAGGCTTTCCACAGCGAGCTTGAAACTGACGAAGTGTCTCTGAGACGCGAGATACTTGCCGCAGTCGTGTTTCTGCTCGTTCCGTTGTCCACAGACGCGGTCGCATCCTTGCTGAACGTGGACAGATTTCCGGCTCGGATTGCATTGGCGTCATTTCGCTCCGTGATTCATGTGCCTACTGCCGACACCAGCCCAGTCTCCGTCTTTCACGCCTCATTTCGCGATTTCATCGTTGATTCGTCCCGCTGTGAGAATCACTTCCTGGATGTGACTGAAGGTCATTGGATGTTAACTGTCAAGTGTCTCCGATGCTTGAATCAGTCTCTCAAACAAAATATATGCAATTTGGATATCAATCACACGTTCTCACCATCTCAGGAAATCATCGCTATTCATGACAGTCTACGATATTCTTGCGTGCACTGGGCATCACATCTTGTACACGTTCTCGAAGGAGACATAACACAGAGTTCAGATGTCATCCAAGACCTTTTTTTGCTGTTTGTCAACGACCATTTACTGCACTGGTTCGAATGCCTGAGCGCTTTGAGAGAGCTCGAATCAGGTATAACGTCGCTTGTGAGCGCCAAGAAAGCAATCTCAGTAAGCACTACGATAGCTGGGAGGAGGAATATCAACTCACCATTCTCTCAGGATTTTTCGAAGAGGCACGGTGGCTTTGAGGGTATACCATCACTCCTCGAGGATGCCCACCGATTCCTTCAATTCACGTTTGAACCAATTGACCGGCACCCCCTTGAAACGTATCACTCTACACTTGTGTGGATCCCAAAGAAGTCACTGATGCGTGAGCGATATGCTGACACATTCCGTAGCGCCCCTCAAGTACTATATGGGTTGTCAGAATCCTGGGGGCCGGCGTTGCATGTCATCCCACATGGCAACATCGTGGGACCCATTGCCTTCTCACCTGACGGTAGTCGTATTGTCGTTGGGGCTGTGGGTGTCTCCTCGCCTGGAATCTGGAACACCGTGACGGGGGAGAAGGAAGGTGCATACGCCGTGACCAGGGAGGAGGACGGGGGCACCGCGACTAGGGGGGAGCGTCAGATGGAAGAGGAGGATGGAAATGCTGTGACTGGGAAGGAGGAGCGTCAGATGAAAGATAAACCGGAGGAGGATGGAGATGTTGTGACTGGGAAGGAGGGGTATCGGATGAAAGATGAACCGGAGGAGGATGGTGACACCGCCGCCAGAGGAGATGAGCGTCAGATTGAAGATG
This sequence comes from Cantharellus purpuraceus, assembly GCA_025174535.1. Classification (NCBI taxonomy): domain Eukaryota; kingdom Fungi; phylum Basidiomycota; class Agaricomycetes; order Cantharellales; family Hydnaceae; genus Cantharellus; species Cantharellus purpuraceus. Next base: position 1,631,404 of record JALBUN010000010.1, read on the forward strand.
AACCGGGGGTGAATGGTGAGACTGTGGCCGAAGAGGAGGCGCCTCAGAAGGAAGACAATCCGGCGCTGTATGCCCCGCCCGTCGCTTTCTCACCTGATGGCAGCCGCATTGCGTCTGGATCATTGGACTGCATAGTTCGGATCTGGAACACTGCGACTGAGGAGCAGGAGGCTAAGCTGCAAGGTCATACGGGTGAGGTGAAGTCGGTAGCTTTCTCGCACAAGGGTGACTTTATTGTGTCTGGATCGAGGGACAAAACAGTTCGGGTTTGGAATACAAGGACGTACGCGACCGAACACATACTGTCAGGCCATTCACGTGGAGTGATGTCTATTGCCGTGACCAGCGAGGACAAGTACGTCGTGTCCGGTTCGGATACGATTGTCCGGATATGGGACATTGTAGCTGGACAGCTCTCTTGTGAGCTTACGGGACCTTCAAATAGGGTGAGGTCTGTCGCAGTCTCTTCCAACTCTCAACACATCGCCGCTGCGTCAGATAGAGAGCTGTGGATCTGGGATGTAGACTGTGTCATAGGAGACGAGGTCCCGTCAATGGTGACCAGGATGAAATCTACTCATGTCTTTCCCCCTTGCCCCTCCAGGTGTTTGATACACAAAAAGTCAGGCCATGCATTGGCGATGTCTGTGGCTTTTTCGCCCAATGGCACACAGATCGTGTCTACAGTGGGGGATAGGGAGGCGCTGTCTGGGCTAGTGTATATCTGGTGTGTGACATCAGGCAGGCTGATGCATAGTCTGGAGGGACATTCATTGTGGGTCACGTCGGTTGCCTTTTCACCCGACGGAAACCGCATTGCATCTGGTTCGTTGGACATGACGGTTCGAATCTGGGACACAGATTTCAATTCTACTGGCAGAGATATAATATCTACATCGAACATGGATGGACTCCAGAGTCGGACTGAGACACAGGTTATGAGGACGCGTTGGTCGAGCTCGCATGGACTGGGGTCATGTGCGCTCTCGCGTGACGGTAGTCGTGTCATAATTGGGACGTGGGTCGGCCTCGTTTACGTCTGGAACCACGTGACGAACACGGTAGAATGTGAACTGCGGGGACATTCAGATAGGGTGTCGTCCGTCGCCTTCTCCAATGATGGAAGCCATGTCGTATCTGGATCAATCGACAAGACCGTTCGGATATGGAACTGTGACATGAAGAGCGAGGTCAGTCTGTATCAGCATCTGGATCGGGTGGCGTCAGTGGCCTTTATGCGCGACGGCAGTCGTGTTGTGTTTGGGTCTGAGAACAAGACGGTTCAGATCTGGAATCCAGCGACGGGCCAGATTGAGAGCAAGCTAGAGACTCCGGATATCGCGTGGTCCATCGCCTTCTCGCATGACGGCAGTTATGTCGTATGTGGATTGTGGAGAAGGACTTATATATGGGATTTGACGACAACCGAGATAAACAAGTCTACACTGTTACCTGGACGACTCCAATTGCCAGATGGAACTCGAGTCAATTCCCTTGGCCCCGTCCGGTGTCACCTTTACGATCCAGCTGACGAGGTGACAAACGACATACCCGCATACATCCTGTCTATACCCGAGAATAAGGACCGGATAATCGGTGAACACGCACTGCACAGCTGCTGGATACCCCCTCAGTACCGGAACTTTCGAGAGGCGAGTATAGGTGGATCAACGGTGTGCCTCGGACATGGGTCGGGTCGTGTTGTTATCCTGGATATGAAACGCTCTCCACATGTCTAACAGGGAACGTCAGTGGCCTATGTATGTCCAGCATAATTTAACTTGCGATGAGGAGGGCGAGCCTGTTCAGATGTCATATCCCATAGACGGATCCACTTTGGAGTTGACAGACGCTCGTGCGACCAAGTAGTGAACAGAGTCTGTTGAGATCCCATTATTATTGTCAAGATTTTAATCTCCTGTGAAGGGAGAGGCTTTGAACAAAGAGCCTACAGTCCAAAAAGTAATGACTTGAGATATATAAGTACCCTGGGTACTTACTGTATACACATGTAGATAGTGTGCTGCTTCATATTAGTTGTTTTGGAACCATGAACTTCAACCTAAACTTAAGTTTAGCCTGAGGGTATATGTTTTGGAACCCGCAAAATTATGGTGTTAGGGCAAACTCTAAATCACCACAATTCTGTGAATGAACAGCTGAGAAGAATATCAAACCCTGCTGCAGCACAACTCCAGAAACAATTTAATGTTTGTACTTTGGTTACAATCCTTTGTATTGGTCAATGCAGACTATACACAGAAAAGTAATATGTTTCTTAGCAGCAAGAAATGAATAAGACTTCCAGAGTCTAGAGTTCATGGATGCTTAGGGGTCCAGATATTCCAAAAAGAGGGGAATGCTGTTTTGGAACCTGCAAAATTATGGTGTTAGGGCAAACTCTAAATCACCACAATTCTGTGAATGAACAGCTGAGAAGAATATCAAATCCTACTGCAGCACAACTCCAGAAACAATTTAACGTTTGTACTTTGGTTACAATCTGTTGTAATGGTCAATGCAGATGATATGCAGGAAGGTAATACATTTCTTAGCAGTAGGGAATAAATAAGACTTCCAGAGTCTAGAGTTCACACCTTCCACAACCTTCCAGTAGTTTCCATCTATTAATAGGTAGAATATTCCAGAACCATTAGTCAGCTCCTGTAAATACAATATATAAGGTCATTCTGCCTCTGAAATAGTAACATATTCTACCACTTCTACCCATCTTCTGCACACCAGTGTGACTAGAGTGACATACAGTGTCATCCTCTATCTCAGTAACTATTGATTACCAGTTCAAGGATCTTGTAACTGTACTTGATTGCACTCGAAGTAGTGATATTCCTGCTTTGGGCATGGGTGTAGTATCTGCCTCACATGACTACAAATCTACAGGGTGAGATTGTCTGTCAATAGTCCTGCCATTAGTGCTCTTGTTTAAGTTACTAGTGTGTACTGCCTTTGCAGAGCATTAGAATCTTGAACTCATGTGAAGCAGTCACTAGACTACTTCACACATTGCTGTTACCCGCTTCAGAGTGCCACTGGTTGGACGGTTGGATTCATCCACCTACTTCCTTTAGCCTCTAAGTGCATTCCCCTCTTTTTGGAATATCTGGACCCCTAAGCATCCATGAACTCTAGACTCTGGAAGTCTTATTCATTTCTTGCTGCTAAGAAACATATTACTTTTCTGTGTATAGTCTGCATTGACCAATACAAAGGATTGTAACCAAAGTACAAACATTAAATTGTTTCTGGAGTTGTGCTGCAGCAGGGTTTGATATTCTTCTCAGCTGTTCATTCACAGAATTGTGGTGATTTAGAGTTTGCCCTAACACCATAATTTTGTGGGTTCCAAAACAGATACAGACATGTAGCATTTACTTTGGAAACTGAAATATATGTACAGCTAAGTTTATGTGATGCCAACCTGATGGCATCCTTTCAAAGGAAGGGGTCTCACCTAGTCTGACCATTTAAAAGATTGGGTTATTCAAAGTTTAAGCCACCTTGAAAGAAATGTTTTCACAACAATTCATGTTTAAACCCTCAACCTATCAGATCAACAGAAGCTTCAGCTCAGTTGGAATGCTAATTTAAACTTTAAGTCTGGTCATTAGTATAGATAAATGTTTAAATCGACGTTAAACATTGAAACTCCCGTTGTTTCGGCAACCTCAGCGGGTCAGTTGCATACGTTATGCTGACGTTATGAAGCGCGTGGCAACGCGCTGCCAAGCATCAGATTTTGACACCATTCTGACATGCAAGCTTCGAAATGTCCCCATGAGGCGCGGCATGTTCCAAGCAACATGATAAAGGCCAAGCTAGTCGGTCTACTAAATAGTTGCCAGGAGTCCGGGAGGGTGCGCACCTTTTGAACTTTCCCGTCTCTGGAAGGCGCTCAGAATCAAGTACATAATAGAATGCTCGCTTCTACTGCATAAAACCTCTGATGATCTGATATCGCACTAAGGTTGCTGCCTAGGTACCACCATGTTGATAATGGATTTTCTGAGCGCACCAACTCTCAAGATCATTTTCTCTACTCTAGCTTTTCTAGCGGTTGTCAGTTTTACAAGACGACAGAATATCTCAAAAGGTTAGAGTTGACCTATTACTTGGCGAGCATGCTACGCTTATCACAACGGCTACCTCATCGCAGGGACTCGTCTGCCTCCAGGACCTCGTTGTTGGCCCATCATTGGCAATGCTGCCGATATGCCTAAGCAGCAGGAGTGGAAGACATTCGCAAGGTGGGCCAAGGAATATGGTAAATCTTCGTCACCATAATATCACATTTATTTCTTATCATTTCACTAGGTGATTTGGTCTATCTCAACGTTCTTGGAAGGCCAATGATATCCGTCAGCTCTGCTGCTGTTTCCCAAGACCTGTTTGAGTCGAGGTCGTCATTATATTCTGATCGTCCCGATTTCCCCATGATGTCTTTGTACGCTGATGATTGTTTTACTTTACACGTCGTTTCTCACATATGAAACGTCTCTCAGGATGGGATCCGATTGGTCTTTTGGACATATGCATTATGGAGAACGATGGCGTTGGCACCGTAAGACGTTTCGTCAATATTTCAATGCTGCTGCGGTTATTGGCTATCGTGACATCCAAATGAAGCATACACGGTGAGATGTCTGGTGTTTCTTTCTCAAATAGTTCTAAGGCGGGGATTGTCGCAAGCATTATGCTACGTAAACTACACGATTCACCTGAGCAGTTCCCTTTGCATCTTCGATATCTTCCTGGTGCGATTATCATGGAGGTGAGATATGACTCATGGTTTGTCACGGTTTCGATTGGCTAATTAAATGACATACATGTTTCAGGTGGTGTATGGTATCAAAGTACTTCCCGTCAATGATCCATATATCAAGATTGCTGAGAAAGCGCTGGAAGCTGCTTCAGCAGCCGGCAATCCTGGCACATACATGGTCGATATCATCCCAATCTGTTCGTTGTCTCAACACATTCCCTTATGTGTATTTCCTTATCCTTTTTCAGTGAGATATGTTCCTGAGTGGTTCCCAGGCGCCTCGTTCCAGAAAAAGGCGAGAATATGGCGCGAAGCGATTCTTCAGTTGCCCTCAGTACCATTTGAAGCTGTAAAGGCAGCTCTCGTGAGTAAAAACGGTATCATGGACAATCCGAATGGCTCTCATGGCAGTCTCCAATAGCGTGCCGGAACAGCGACACCTTCTGTCATGGCGTCCATGATCGAAGAAGCGTACGAAAAGAAGGATTTACCTCCTGATTATGAAGAAGAAATACGAAATAATGCAGCCGGAGCGTACTCAGCAGGTTCCGATACCGTAAGGAACGCAGCCCTCATTGCCTTCGGCACTTTTTAACTAATCGCTATGGTAGGCGGTCTCAGTTTTGTCAACCTTTTTACTTGCCATGGTCCTAAATCAGGATACACAACGGAAGGCGCAATCCGAACTTGATTCGGTCGTAGGGGACCGACTGCCTGAATTCGCCGATCGGGAACAGCTTCCTTATGTGCACGCAATATGCAAAGAGGTTCTCCGGTGGCATCCCGTGGCACCGTTGGGTTTCGCACATGCAGTCACGCAAGACGACAGTTAGTTGAGACACTGTCATGCGAAGCATATGTACTGATCTTCATTCCATAGTTTACGGAAAATATTTCATCCCGAAAGGTAGCATTGTTATAGGAAATGCTTGGTAGGCTCTCACCTCCATATCTTTAGAAGCTATATAGAAGGGTTAGTTCTGTAGGACAATGCTTCACGATGAGAAGGAGTTTGGTCCGAAGACCGAGGAGTTCAGACCAGAGCGATTCTTCGAGCCTAGTGTCGCTGACCCCATGAATATTGCTTTCGGTTTCGGAAGACGGTATGCATGCTTGAACCCGATTGATTCTGCTGTACTCATAATAGGGCAAAACAAAAAGAGTCTGTCCAGGTCAAGACTTGGCTGTGGACACGCTTTTTATCGCTATGGCTACCATCCTGAAGCTATTCAGCATTTCGTTAGCAAAGGACGCTGACGGGAACGAGATCTCCGTCGAGGCAGAGTTCACATCAGGCTTCATATCGTTCGTATATATTCTTACTTATTAACTGGGGCTCAATCTGCTCTTGAATGCAGCCATCCGGAGCCCTTCGTATGTTCCATCAAACCACGCTCAGCTGCGGCGAAAAGTCTGTTGTTGGAGTGCCCAAGTGAATAAGGTAATGCGTACTTGTAGTTCTGAACCTGATACCTACAAGCAGCTTATTGTCGCAGGTATTTCACATATCGAACATTTGAAAGGGTTCGGCTGTCGAGGTGCTTTGATGTTGTGGCGTGAAATCAATATTTCTTGTGTGAAACGGATTGAGAAGCATGTTAAAGTTTCACCAACACTCCCGACGAACAGCGAGTGATAACGGCAGTTGTGAGCCGTCAAATTACAATGCTCATAGCATCATTAGAGAGAAACCATTGAGCCACTTTGCGGGACATCTATCTTATGACTGCTAAGGACATGGATATACATGATACCGACGAACAAGCTGTATATTCGCCCATGTAGAGGCCCAAATGTGACCAAGGACCGCCCAGAGTAACTGATAGTTCTTCATGATTCACAGTTGATCTACCAGCAGGGACCGTAATCTTGAGAATAGCGCCCACAATAGAGTACTTAATGATCCATAGGAACTAATGCAAGGCATGAGCATCATTACACAATTTACAAGATAGACTCACGGTATGTCGTATGATAGTTATCAACGTCAGACTAATGGGATGTCCAAGCCAATTTCCTGTAGTACCTTGGATAACCGCATACGCAATCGATATAACTCCTCTACGGCAGGCTTAACTTGGTAATTCTCAGCATTGTCTATGAGAACACTGGTATATATCAGAGCGCCACTTGATTTCCCGGGATCCATGTGCTCCTTTGCGTGTTCTTCTGCTTGTAGATCCTGGGATGCCAAATCCTCTAGATGAATGTGCCCAAGGCTCCCGATGATGCTTCGAATCTCGTTTTTGCGTTGTTCGAGTAAATCAAAGTCTACATGGGGGACTTGCGATGATACAAAGCCGATAGCTGCATTGGCAACACCCCTTAGTAAGCCAATTTCCCTGCCTAAAGGCGCTCCAACTTGTGCAAAGCCTTCATCGAAGCCTTCCTGCAACGCTGATTCTTTTCCTGCGGTGATGCCTTCCCGATATCCAGCCTGTACTAGGTCTTTACCTGCGACGAGAGCTGAGGTGCATGAAACACATTCCTTACATTTGTAAAATCATTGTCCAACTTAGACCATTCTCGATTTGGTCCATCATCAGTTTCTCCCCAGATTAGGTCGGCGTTTTCTAGTGTATCTGAGCCAGGCATAGAAAGAGTTGAAATATGTTTTGTCTGTAGGGCCACAATGTCTGACTCAGAAGGACCGGGTAGCATCATGCTTTCGTCGTCGAAATGCTGGAGTGACAGTGTGACCGTTACACGTGCTCTCACAGAGCTAGTCTCCTTGGCTCACGAGTAAATGCCTCCACGACGGAGAGCCCGCGAAGAGAAGGGAAACGCGAAAACCATTGCTGATGGTGATGATGCTCAAACGGATGCATCCGCGAAAAATGTAAGTGATTCCGACCATGGGTTTTCGTCCTCAAAGCGTTCATTACTTCGCAACCCTGCAGGCAAAATCCAAAGATTCAAACTTAGAGCGTCAAATTAGAAATGCTCTTATTCGTCTGATGATTTGTTCTATTCTGGTGGTCCTTATGAGGCGATTCAACACTGAGGTTAAAGAATCCCATGATAAAGTTATACCTTGGGAAGTTATCGACCTCCCTGGGCGTGGAAAGGGGATGGTCGCAACACGTCTTATAAACGTATGATGGTGATGCTTCACACTGACCAAAAATTCTCGCTCATTGCAATCCCAGCAAGGAGAACGAATATTGGCTGAACGACCTCTCTTCGTCGTTCCCCAACAAAGTCTGCTCACATTTGCTATGTTTTGACCATCTTTTTCATAAGCTTTCAGTTATCGGAAGCCCAATTGAGTTGGTCAACTCACATCTGAAAGCTCTTTCGGACGAGCAGCGGGCTGCGTTTCTGGAGCTCTCATATGTGGACTCAGGGTTGGATATCCCACAAGAGAATATTCCACTCTCAATATTTCAAACAAACGGAATATCTGCGGGAAAATCGGATGTGGGAATATTCCCCAAGACTGCAAGACTGAATCACGCCTGTTCTGCGGGGTTTAATTCGGTGTACTCGTGGCGGGAGACGAACAAAACCTTGTGTTTGTGTTGTTTTGTTAAATCGCCGTTGATCTGATCGGTTTGTATCACTCTCAGTTGTTCACGCATTGAAACAAATCCAGGCTGGAGAAGTTCGTTATCAGTAACAATCCCTTTCATGTTCTTAACACCTTTGCAGGAATTGCTCACCACGTACTTTGACACAAAAAGGTCTCGAGATGAACGCAGGTAGACAAGACTACTAGACTAGACGGCGAAGGATATGCTAATGCACACAATATAGAAACTACCTGGCACAGGTGTACAAGTTCAACTGCTCTTGTCAGGTTTGCTCTTTGCCCCCGAATGAGTCTCGCGCTTCCGACTTGCGATTACAATCCATGAGTACATCATATCATAAGTTCCAGACCTGGGGCAGGCACGAGATCAGCGGCCTTGAAGCTCTTGATTTGGTACGCACGATATGGCGGGTTGGGGAAGACGAGGGTTATTGGAGCGAGTGCGTGGATGAGAATTTCAGCTAATTTTTATGTAGTGAACTTCGGACAGACGTGGGCAGCTTGCAGCGGACGCTGCCCATATCGCCGCAGCTCACTCCGAGTTAGTTCTTTCCCTTTCCCTTTCTTTTTATGATTAGACTAGATGCTGACCTATCATTGTTTACTTCTCAGTGAGCATGCGGCACTACAATGGATGAACCTTTCGCGGGAATGGTACGGCTACGAATTAGGGCAAGATAGTGAACAGGTCGAAGGGATGCATGCAATAATCGAGGACCCGCGGCGACATCCTGCATGGGCCAGTCGAAATCACATGGAGGTCGGGGACCTAAATTATGGAAAATAAATATTTTGGACTATGGTCGTTGAGTATGGCAAGCCATGAAGTGTTGTGTTTTAACTTTTTCACCATCGGAGCTTGACTGTATGTGCTTACATGTACGAATGCCTCTGTCCATGGAGTCTGTGTAAGATTCCAGGCACAAGAGCATATAACATCAAATGGTGCATGTCCCCGACACCAAGTCACACCTCTGGTTCATTCACTGGCGCGCGTGGAGTCTCTGGATGATCATCGATCATCGTCCACGTAGAACCCGACCTTGTATAGAGTATGAATCCCTTCCAAAAACCCTCACGTGCGACCAAGAAAAATCTGCACAAACCCACTCTTTTGTCTAGCAGCACCTCGATCAAGATCGGTTTGACTCTAGCCAGGTGTACGACCTTCAACTACATATAATATTGCCAGGACTCATGCCAAACATCAATGGCTACTGCTGATGGAAGGCAAATCACACAGGTCCAATCGATTTGATGTCAAGGGCTTTGACAGTGATGTATGTTCCCTTGACGCTGTGGGGAGTTGATTTCCACACTTTAGAATAAATTAGAGCATATACCTACCCCTTAGCTTTGATCAACCTCCTTGCTAAGATACCTGTTATCCTGAACAGCTCTAAGCTTGCTGTGATGTGATTCTCCCATATAATCAGGCCTGTAAGTCAGAAGTGTATACTTCGAGATATCTCAGCACTGTACGAAACACAAACCTGATCTTCCAATGAACGAACGCAAGCGAAACAATGAACCCACGCAATTATAACACTCTTCATCTCTAATTTTTCGCTCATTAATCATCTCTTCAGTGTTCTCTGTTTCTCGGCAAATTCCACGATCTTCTTTTCCACAAACATCCCCTTGCGTTCTCGTATCCCATTCATGTATACTCTGGCAATGTTTTCTCTGTCCGCCTTCTCGCCAAGGTCTTCAAGTTCTTCCTCGGTCGTTGGGACCCAGAAGGGGTCCTGGTCGAAGAGTTCGTATCTGATCTCGTGTGTAAGTCAAATGTCAGGGAATTCTCCGATAACACGCACCCGCTAAAGATAAGTTGTGGGCTAGCAGCTCCAGACGTCCTCTTGCGGATATCTGCGAGTGGTCGGTTGACGAAGAAACAAATATGACTGCTACTTACCCTCTGCAAAACCAAAGCTCTCTACTACTGGTAGTAGGGCCTTGACGGTGAAGAAACTAGTCCCCTCTTTCATTTCTTCAGCGACAATGCGCCCGCGTCGTTTAGCCACTGTGGCGTAAACCTTTCCAAGAACATCGGCTACATACTGGTTAAGGGGGAGCATTCTAGTAAGGGCATGGAGAAAGCTTACTGGATGCTTGAATATCACATGTATACATGGCGAGCATTAGTCGGGGTGACCAGTCGAGCATGCCAACTTTACAGGCCTCTTTGATCGCCGATATGAGCGAGCCTGACGCCTGAGCAGTCCCTGTGTTGACTGTAAACGAGTCAAGATGACGTAGGTACACGCCTTGTTCAGAATTTACCGCCATTGCCTTCATTCTCCATCAGCTCCACATCCACAACGTCAAAGGCCATTCCGACTACAGGCTCGCCGCATAAGGGTCCTTGAAATGTGGCGATTTGGAATCCGGCCTCAATGCTGTCTTCAAAATCACGTAACATTCTCGAACCCGAAGATCGTGCAGTGCGATCACGGATACTAGTCGAAATCATCACAACCTGATAGCAGACAGACGCAGAAGCATACACACGAATTTACAATAGCACCCGGTCGTCGATCTATCAGAAGGTTTGGTCCGACTTTGAGGGGGCCGAAAGACCATATATGGTCACATGTACCTTTCCATTCTGGTCCCGCTTTAGCGAACAAGTCCGCGAGTACACCCCAGAACTCATGATCTCGAACTGTAGGTCTTCGTTCCACATCCCCTTCTGTCCCGCCGGGAATATCTAGGTCATCATCTTCTGCTTCACGAACGACTAACTCTGTGGGCACGGAGGCTTCGAAACCTGTCTGCGTGCGCTCACTCCGTTGGGGGATGCGAGCTTCCGCGTCCCGTCTTATCTTCTTCAAGAGAGAAATGTTAGCTTGTAAAAAATCGACGATCTCTGCTGGTAAAGGCTGTGCTCGAAGTTTGAATTCCACACCACCATGTGAACTGGATGCAGTTGCGGTACCACGCTGAACGTTGGGACCCGCCTTGGGAGGTGGAAGGTCTATCCTATGATTCTAAGGGGCTGTGCTATAGAAGATAGTAAAGAGACATACCTGAGGCGCGGATTGCTGTTTCACGGAAAGGTACGATAGGCTTGGAGGCTTGTATTTCCACCTTTGCGAAACGCTCCCGAAGGTCTTTGAGACAACGCTATCAATTCAGTTAGTGATGGCAGAACGTGGAGGTGACAACATATGTCACCTCCAAATGAAGCTCTCCAGCAGTCAGTATTACATGTTCACCTGTCTGTTGCTGGAATGTTTCAACGCATGGATCACTTTGACTCAGTAAACGTAGGCCATGGACAACTTTGGGCATGTCGGCTGAGGATTACAATTTAGACACTAGAGGCGAGCCAGCCTGTAAGGACTCACCAGGAATCACGGACTCCAAGGCAACTCTGACAATTGGAGGAGACTAGATAGATGGATGTAAAGACAACACTGCTAGGTCTCCAGGAAATAACACACCTGACGATTAACGCCTCCAAGGTTTAGCAAGTGTCCTGGACTATCATCAGTTATGGAAGTTGCTCCCTGAGTGTCACCACGTGCACAAAGAGTGGCATTCCTCCACACTTTTCCCTCAAGACCACAGATTGCAAAGACGTTTCCAGCTTTGACCTTTTCGACGGGGACCAGCTCCCTTCCCATCATAATATAAAGGCCTCGAACCTGAGCCGTTAGTACGTATCGGGTGTTTTTTGCGTGTGTTGGGGGGAGCGAATTATTGTATTTCGGGAGTACGCAGTGTACCGAGCTGTTCACCTGGATTGTACCAGAGTATAATCTCGCAAAGCCTAATAGAGTTTCCTCAACAGTCTCCTCTTGAACCGTATCGGCAGGATCATTCGGCGATGGGGTCGTCTCACCGGAGATAGTGTTGTGGAGAGCGATGCTGTTTGCGTCTTCCACCTGTGCTGCGGACTCTCTGGCTTCTCTTGCCTCTCTTCCCCGTCTTCGCATTTCTTCAGCAGTGAGTGCTTTTGGTTTCTTCTCGGGGAGCTCCTTCGTGGGTACTGCAAACATCTTGCTGACATAGGCAACAACGAAGGCATCCTCCCCACCATCGCATTGCCATAGATTGGCTTCTAACTGATTTTTTGGCTGCACAGTTTCTTCATGAAGGTCGGGGTATAGCATTTTTGGGATACGAGAACGTTGCGCCGATGAAGGCGGGGGGATGACTTCCACCACTGCTTGGATTGTGCAAGTGGACAAGGACAACCATTGAGAGAATACGGCACTAAGCAGATGTCGCGCGTCCTTGGATTTCAGATCTCGTGGTGGAATCTTCAAGTTCAGCGTGGTGACAATCTTGGAAACTTTGTCAGAGTTTCTAAAGCCTTCATATTAGCGTACGTCTGAGATGGGGAAATATAAGCTCACGGATTCAAAACTATACTGTCATAAACAGCCCAAATGTTATCCAGAACAAATTGTACGAAAAGGGGCTTGAGATTTCGACCACGAAGGTGCTTATAACTAATAACCCTCTTGGTTTTCGGATCCAAATAAAAGTCCCCCCAAAGGACTTTCCGAAGATTAGTCTCCTTGATTCCCAATCTGGCTGCAAATAGCTGAGCAAACTTTCCCACTCGGAAGCCCCAGCCGTCAATAGCAGAAGCAAATATGACATTGCCACGATCGGGGGCAAAGTAAATGTCTTCGTCGTCTTTCTCTTCAAAGCGATCTGTTAGCGTGTTGTCAGATGCGGCATCGCTGCCTGCTTCCTGAGCCGTGAGTTCTTTGCGCTCTGCGAGACGCCGTTCTCTTTCCTCACGCCAGCGTAGGTCGTCCTCCATTCTCTCACCCGCAAAGAAGCTTCCCATGACAGCGTTTACCTGCTCAATCAATTGAGACAAGTGGTGGTATGCTTCGACTGGGGACAACCTGAGCTCTGTGATGAGACGGTCAAATTTGTTGATGACGAGGATGGGGCGCAAGCGATCCAGCCACGCTTGTCGTAGAACAGCAATCGTCTATATACTTGTCTAAGGTCAGAGGCTGCGATGCACGGCGAATGATGCTAACCTGAGTGCACACGCCTTCCACAACGTCCACAAGCACAAGAGCTCCATCACACAACCGTGACGCGGTAGAAACTTCACTTGAAAAGTCGACGTGACCAGGTGTATCAATCAGATTGACAACATAGTTTCTGGGAGAGCTTCCTATTGGTACATGCACGTCAAGCCAATTGCCCATATAACCAACTCGATGCGACACACACCACCATCTGCCGTCTTCTCCATCACCTTAAAGTGCAGGGAAACGGCACTGCTCTCCATGGTGATGCCTCGCTGCTGTTCATCTTCTCTACTGTCCATGTAACGTATTTTGCCAGCCATACGAGAGGAAATTATATTATTGGCGGCGAGCAAAGAGTCCACAAATGTCGTCTTTCCATGGTCGACGTGCCCAATGGTTTGGATAACTCGGACATCCTCAGCCTCAGGTGATGCCATTAATGGAGAATTAGTGCAGTGACGGTCAATGTACGCCCATACGGATCCACAGCTGGCCCAACCTTTGGCCTCAGGCTCCACCTTTATTCGATACCATTTTGTCCAACCATGTCTGCCCCTCCTTACTCTCTTTTTGCGATGGGAAATCCGTTGCTAGACATTCAGGTATGCGTCTCGGGGTTCTCACAGCAGATTGAGCTTGTTCAAGCTTATGGACAGGTCAGGGATGGGGAGGAACTTTTGAAAAAGTACAATCTCAAAGCCAACGATGCTATCCTTGCCGGGGAATCCCATGCTCCTATGTTCGAGACATATGTTTTTCTTCTAGCTGCCGCCTGACTCATTCTCGCTCGTATTTGTCAGTTATGAGGAAATAACGACAAAGTACAAGGTATCCTACGTCGCTGGAGGTGCAGCTCAGAATGCTGCCCGTGCTGCTGCAGTATGTTCTTTCTTCTCGCGGGCTCTCCTCGTTTACATGGTGGACCTATAGTACGTACTACCGCCCAACTCGGTAGTGTATACAGGCGCGGTTGGGAAGGATGCTTTTGCAGATCAATTACGGACTGCAAACCAGAAAGAGAGCGTAGAGAGCGCCTACTATGTAGTAGAAGGCGAACAGACGGGAGCATGTGCCGTGGTATTAACGGGACACGACAGGTGAGGCTGTCTGCCTTGTGTTTCTATCATTGTGACCGACAAGGGATTGTACAGGTCCCTCGTTACTACCCTCCGTGCCGCAGAGAAGTTTCAGCCATCTCATCTGTCCTCCTCATCGATTGCGCCACTGATCGAGAGTGCCAAATACTTCTACGTTGAGGGCTTCTTCTTAACTCACGGAGTCGAGAGCACTTTGGAACTGGCGAAGAAAGCTGCTGCGGCTGGCAAGGTTCGCTTTTCCTCCTGTCGCTGCATTATATCTACTGATGCTGACCCAAACACCGTAAGGTATTCGTCACCAACCTCTCCGCGCCGTTCATCCCCCAGTTTTTCAAAGCGCAGTTGGACAGTGTGTTGCCGTACTGTGATATCGTCATTGGCAACGAGGCAGAGGCGGGATCCTACGCTACTGCTCACGGTCTCCCTTCTCCCACTGACCTACCGGCGATCGCCAAGTCCATCGCCGCCCTCCCCAAAACAAATGGATCGCGACCGCGAATTGTGGTCATTACCCATGGAGCAGAATCGACTATCCTCGTCTCCTCGGATGACCTAGATCACCCAAAGGTTGGCTCTATTTCTTTGCAGTTAACGAGACACATTGGCTGATTATATCGGCGTTTCCGTGTAGATATACCCGGTCACCAAGCTTTCTGAGGACCAGATCGTGGACACAAATGGCGCCGGAGATATGTTCGCGGGAGGCTTCGTCGGGGCACTCATCCTCGGCAAGTCTACCGATGAAGCCATGGAGGTCGGTCACCGAACGGGCGCGATGTGCGTTGGGCAGGTATGATAACTTGTTTTGATTCCGGCCGTTGTGTTGACATTGACTTGGGAAACGTGTGCAGGTGGGACCGCAGCTCCGGTGGCCGAAAGAAAATGTCATCTCATAGATGGATAGAATAGATCTGCAACAAAGTCAGAAGACTTATCATAATGTTCAACACCTAGTTAACATGTAGCTTATGAGCGGATTCAACTCCTTGTATGGATTCAACTCCTTTCCGTGCTTATCTTGCATTCACTTGTGATCAACGTGGGCATGATTGTTTGTGACGACGCGTGACCAGAACGCCAATGCTGTCCGGTTTACTGTAAGAGCCTGAACAGTTATTTATTTACATGATTGCTAGTATCGAATGACTATCCACAGTACCCACAATTGGGGACACCAGCTTGGGGTTCTCCTCACATCCTCAGGTTATATATATATAGGCGTGAGTCGCCGGCGACATTGATTTAGTGCAACCAGATGCGGCAGAGTCGCATGACGATCTGGTATGCCGAAACGTCAAGGGTCCAATTTACCCATTGACGACCAAAAACTCCTTACAAGAGGAAGCCAGATGGACGGGTGGTGGGTCCTGAACCTGAACTTGCGAACAGCGCCACTCAAGACGGTAGGGCCACGAGGACACCAAAAGTGACGGCCACAAGAGCAGCAAGGACGGCAGTGATGAAGACAATCGTGGTGCGTGCGGCGGGGAACAGACCGCGCGCCATTGCTGATTGGATTTTAAAGAATCGAAACACGCCTTTTGGAATATTAGATTAGTTGAGGTGCAGCCGAGACCGCTTACCGATGCCGAGAATGCAGAGAGCGAGCATGACGGTAGTCGCACCAAGCGGTCGTGCAAAGTTTCGTAGAGAAATATGCGAACCCGCGAGGTGTTGGATATTGTTCATAGACTCTGAGATAGTGAATAGTTGCACAAGGGCTGGTGTACGGTGCGGGCAGAGAATGAGGTGAAGGAAGCGGGGATGTAGGGATACATACCAACGCCAGTGCCAGCAATGGAAAGACTCGTTCGCACGTATGCGAGCCATGTGCGTTCATTTGCTAGATGATCGCGCGCGACGGAGCCTGTGTTCTCGAGGACGAGAGACACTGGCGGGGCCAGGGATCTCAGGAGGCGCGCTAGCGAGAATCCACCTGTATTTAAGCTTGAGGAGACAATGTGAGCGGTGGCACTGGGAGATGAGGAATCGCAATTGTTCTTTGGTCGTGTGATCTTGGATGGTGTCTCATCGTCGGTGTCGTTGATGTCTGGAAGAGGCGATGAGACACGGCGTGACTCGTTATCAGGAGCTCGTTCAACAGCTGTGGCAGACATTTCATGCACAAGGCGGAAGGAGAACAGTCACTATCCGACAGGGGGAGCCCCGCCAGAGGCCGAGATTGTTGTTTTTTACGTATTACCCGACGCAGCCAAGCCAAGGATTTACTTGAGTAAACTATCCAACAAGTCTCCGTAGATACCTTTGACTTGGTTGGCTTTTCTCAAGCCGGTCATGAAAGCGAGGTAAGTGCGAGCCTAATATTAATGAACATGCAGGAGCACGGAGATCAAATATACTGATACCAGACTGCGGGCAAGATATTCGGGTCGGTACAGAGCACTGGTTCTAGTAATCTCGATATCATCGCGAACTATGATTTTTGGACAGCTCGCCATGCATGGATATGAAAAATTCCCGTCCCGCCACCCGCTTGTACCACGCAACTACGTCTGAGTTCCGCAAGACCTGTAGGAAGGTTATGCAGTATAGACTACATGGATTGTCAGCTACTTGTCAAATATAGGATGAAATCCTACCTCAGTCTTTGGAAACGAGCAACTGAGGTATTAAATTCAGTAACATGCTCCTATCAGGGACGTCAACACAGATCCGTAGTCACATTTGTGGACTGTAGTGGATCCCAAGGGACGCCCCGTTCTGTTCAACAAGACCGACTCGTAATTCCCGTGCACTACGACCCCCCACGCAAAATAACGCCGACAGCTCAGTCAGGGCATATTACTTCGAGAAATTAAGTTCTGAAACTACAGTACTATTCGAGGCAATTCTCCTACAGATCACAGCATCCCCTCCCATCATCATCACTGATTAGACGGCGTGATCAAAAACGTAACAGATTCGCAGAACAACGCGCCGTGGTGTTTTGTCCTAAGCTCAAGTCCGCAGGAAGTATAGTTGAAGGGTGTCGACTACAACCATGTCATGTATCCGCAATCCTCTCTTTATTCCTGCATTCACTGTTCGTAACAGTGGCATGATGCGGAAGCCTCAAAGTGGCTACTAAAAGGCTTCGCCAACAATTAAGATTCACATGTTGTCGTTTAACTCTACGAGAAACAGGCTATTTCCATCGTAAATTGTCGGCTTCTTGGACTCGGAACAGTTTGCCATTTCTTCGCTCAACTTTACGGCGCTCGGATTTTGATGGTCGCTGCTGCTGAAACTGGCAAAATATGCAAGACATGATGCATGGGCTCTGGCAAACGAAACGGACCCGTTTCAGCCAAAAAAGTGAGCTCATAAAGCATAACGCCTCGTAATGAACCTTATGCATTATGAGCAACTCAACTGTATTGCTGGACTGTTGTGAAAGTTTCTATACAATAATCGTCGATCAAGGCCGGTGGTATGAATCGAGTCATGTGTTATATTTGGACTAATATTCTTGTGGCACGTGAGTGGTATCCTGTCCGAGCTGTAGGGCCTGGGAGACCGTATATTTCTAGCTGGCCATTTGGGGGCAGGAATATCGTACAATCTCAACAAGAAATGCTGAAATCACAGAAGGAAAACGTCTAAACTTACGAACCTCGCTTCTGTACTCCGACACTCCGCCGCCGTTTATAGCGCTCAATCTCAAACCTGGCTTCTCTACTTTCCCCCCTCGTCGTATCTCTCCATGTCGACCAATTTACCACAACATAATGACCCTTCCGACGATGAGGGAAAACTTTATTTCTCTACCAGTCCCACTCACGGCCCAAGTGTTCCACCGCGGACCACGATGAGCCGTAGCGCAAGCCGCAATTCTGCTTGGTCCACGGATGCACCAGCTCACCACCATCAGGGTACCAGTTATTATCCGTCCTCCTCTTCTGCTAGGCCTGCTTCTCCCCCTCCTCGTAGGATACATTCCACTTCCTCAAGGTATCACGCAATACCAAGTGTGGGGCACAGGAGCGCCAGTACGTCCACAGTTGCGAAAGGCGACAATGAAGGCGGGAGCCGAGCAGATACTAGTGATGACGATGACGATGACGCAACTCCAGGCCCAACACGAGGCGGTGACGACGATGACGCCGCTGGTCTAGAGAGAGACCGCGAGTTTACGGAAGATGACCCGCTCACTCTCAAGGACCGCCAGTCTCTCATTAACGTTGAACATCCCTTTGGTTTGCGTATATGGAAACCCGCCCTTTACAAGAAATCTCGGACAGTCACCCGTGACGCAGAGACCGAAGTTCATTCTATACCCAAAGCGACCCTGGATCGGAATGTCATCCCGGGCAATATCTTTTGGGCTGTGGTGTTTGGATGGTGGATTTCTCTCGTCACCTTGGTCGTTGCAGGAGTTCTTCGCCTTGTCCCTTTCGGTGGACGAAGATATGCGTGGCTGTTACTTGGCCTCAGCTGGTATATTCTCTGGCCTTTTGGAAAATACGTCGAGGGAGATGTGGACGAAGAGGACAATGGTAATAACGACGAAGATAACGAGGTTGGCAACGGCGATGCTGAGCAGGACTCACGTGGTGCGTCCTATCATCGCCGCAAGGGGTCACCTATTCTCGAGTCTGCACAAGAGGACGACTCTCTTAGTGGGGTCCCTCTTACAACCCATTCGACCATCTCAACCATTACGCCGATCAGGGTACGTGAGCACAGACTCCAAGGTGGTGCCTCTGTCGAATCAACACCTTTGGTTCAAACCATTCCCAAAGTTTACGGTGCGATCAACCCCTCAGATCCCATTGCTTCTATTGAAATGGCGGCTGCCGGACATTGGCTTGGAAAAGCCGTTTTCTGGCTTGTCTTCATTTGTCTTCTTGCCCCCATTCTACTCATTGTTACCTTGGTTTGCTGGGGGCTTGTCATCACGATTCCCATGGCGAAACTAAACTGGGAGCTTATCAAGCACCTTTGGAGTCGTCCTCTGAACATTCGCTTTTGTGCTGCCCCCCCACCCACTGTTGTTTCCACCCCCCTCCCTCCCTCAGAACAGAATGTTGCATCTGAAGCGGGTACGTTGTATACTCTTCAACGCACAAGACTCAGTGCAGGCCAGGTAGCCCCTCATCTGTCCGGAACACCACGCTCTACAGTTCTGTTGTGTACTTACCGCGCCGTTGGCCTTCGCTACTACAAATACACTATTGGCGGAGTGAACATCATGTTCATCAACCTTCTTCCAATCGTCTTCTTTGTAATCTGCGATGGCTTCGTGCTGTTACCGTTCGCCGAGCGCCGGGAGCAGGCTGGCAAACCGCTGACAGGTTTCTTCGCGTTCATTGCGAGCCGTGCGCTTATTTTTGTCATGAGTCTGTTGAGCGTCATTCCATTGTCATACTTCATCGGGATGGCTGTGGCAAGTATCAGCGCGCAGAGTAGTATCGGCATGGGCGCGGTCATAAATGCGACTTTTGGGAGTATTATCGAGGTTATCCTTTACGCGATCGCACTCACGCAGGGTAAAGGCCGCCTTGTCGAGGGGAGTATCGTTGGGAGTATTCTTGCAGGCGTGCTACTATTGCCTGGTATGAGTATGTGTGGCGGTGCGGTAAGGAAGAAGGAGCAGAAGTTCAATGCCAAGAGCGCGGGTGTGACCAGCACCATGTTGATCATGGCTACCATCGGAGTGTTGACGCCTACCATGTTTTACCAAATATATGGAAATGTAAGTCCTCAGGTGATTGTGTTGATGTTTGGTTGGCTTATAATCTATTTCTCGAGTTCCAACTCATTTGCGACGGGTGTCCTTCACCTGTTCCCGACACACCCCAGTCTCAATGGACCTGCAATCATTGCTACTATGTGCATCCAGACCCCACCGATGATCCATTCTATCAAACCACGGTGAAAGAGTTCATGTACTTCTGTGCCGGCATATTGCTCTTTGTACGTTGTCCATGATGCATCCTTATTCTACCAGCGGCTTTATTAATCATGTAATTGCATAGTCATACCTCATAGGACTTTGGTTTTCTCTCCGAACGCACGCCTCGCAGATTTGGCAGAACCCTCAGCAACTTATGCATCCTCTGGATATCAGCGGCGTCCACGTGCCTAGCAGTTCCAATCGCATGAGTCTCTACAACCGCCTCGCTCAAGCCAACCTTACGAGTTCGCTTCCTATTTACCGAATGCAGCGCAAACCAAGCGTGGCAACATCAGTTGGAAGTATATCTGGGGTGCCGCCACTCTCACCTAATTATATGGGGTCAAGCATGCAATCACAGCAGGCTCAGCCGCCTCAGCCTTCCGCCCCACCTCCTAACCTTAATCCCCCAAGCTCTCCGAAGTTGCACCGACGTGTGTCAAGCGCGAATCCTCCCGGACCGCAGGTTCCGTACACGCCGATTCTTGAAAGCGTAGATCACGCGGTGAAGAATCATGGGTTGCAGGCGCAGGCGCTGCCTGCCAACATTACGACAGATGACTTTACTCGTGCTGTTGCTGTCGCGACGGTGTCTGCTCTACGCCACCAGCAAAATCAAGCGATTTCGCCTGCAAGAGTCAGGGTCTCTGCAGGCGGTGAGCATGAGGAGGCGGCGGGAGGGCATGGTCACGGTGGACATGATGCCCCTTCGTGGAGTCGAGGCGTCAGTGCTAGCGTCTTGTTGGCGTGCACGTTTTTGTATGCCATTATTGCAGGTGCGTTGTCATGGTAGCTACATGATCTGGATTGGCTGACATGTTTGTCCTTTTGCGACAGACATTCTCGTTGAGGTTGTGGACGTGGTTCTCGGGGGCTCTGGCATCCAGGAGAAGTTCCTGGGTATTACACTTTTTGCCCTTGTTCCTAACACGACTGAGTTCATGAATGCCATTTCTTTCGCCATGAACGGAAATATCGCGTTAAGGTATATCGTGCACAACGGATCACTCGAATTGAAAGGCTGACCTCGCATCGTGTGTAGTATGGAAATTGGGTCTGCCTATGCTCTTCAGGTTTGCCTCCTACAGATACCAGCGATGGTCGCTTTTTCAGCTTGGTATCAAACAACATCTACTGATAGCCTTACGAGCGCGAGCATCTTCACGTTGAGTGTCAAGCACTGAATAATGGAATAGCAGCTCATAGCTTGGTTTTTTGCAGACTGATTTTCCCGCGCTGGGACGTCATCGCTATTATTCTCTCCATCTTCCTCCTCACATACACTTATATCGAGGCCAAAGCCAACTACCATCGTGGAAGCATACTCATCCTAAGGTAATGCAGGCTAATGCCAGTGCAGAATCTGAGACTGATTTGTCTGGCGTAGCTATGTGGTTCTAGGCGCCGGCTTTTACTATGCGCCGCCTGTTCAAGAGAGCATCGAGAGGACCGCCTTTCCTGGTACGGCTTCCGGCCCATCATCCTCATTCCTTACCGCCGCCTGGACGTACCTCTTCGCGCGATAGACGATAGAAAGTCATATCTATGCGATGGTCGGCCATTCCTGCATTCCCGTTAATGACAACATTACGACTTTTACATGAATACTGTACATTTTTGTCGTAGTACCAGACCTGGATCCCCTTTTTACCGTAGCCTTTCTCGTTCATCATTGCATCATGATTCTGCATTAGGTTCAGCCACCAGCATCCATTCTCTCGTCTATCATGATATCTAATGTGGTATGTATGACATTAGTGACGTATTGGCGTGAGTGGGGTAAGTTACGAAGGTCTTTACGGTGAGTTCTAACGCGCCCATAGTGCACAACAACGCGCAAATAAGGTGCCCTTTTTGTTGAACCCTTCAGTAGGAGAAGGATGCCGCCTCGTCCCCGTCCCCGTCCTCGTCCCCGCCCTAATGTTATTGTAGCGCCATCATCTGCTGTGGTAGTTGTGGAGTCTGACGCATCGACGTCTGCTGCAGCGCAAAAGGTTAACAGAGAAGAAGAGGATGATGAGGACGACTTGTTCATTCGCAGTAAAGGGCGGAGTCTTAGAGAGGTCCATAAGCGTGCGGCTCGTGCGTATTTAGAGTATTCGTGTAAATGTGTATGTTGAGGAACTCAGACGCGTTTTGTAATGAATGGTGGGAGCAGCGGCGACAGCACAAACATTGTCACCCACGGGTTCAGAGGACGAGGATGTGGATGATGAGGAGGATACCCCCAAACAAGGGTTCAGAAAGAATCGCAAGAAGAATATGTTTAACACGGGAAAGACCAAGGTATTGCCCAAATGGGCAAAGAAGGGAGGAATCAAGTGGGTTTTTTTTTTTTTTTCCTAGTGTAGTTTTGAGTCCGTGCGTCGCAGTTGCCGATCAAAGTTGGTGGAGGGAGCCTTTTGGTTGGTTCGGACTCTGAGTCTGAGAATAAGTATGGTGGTCACACGCCGTCGAAGAAACGACATGGCGGGGGATCGGGTACGGGAACGCCTTTGGGTCAACATGGTAAGCGTGCTCGAACTAGGAGCCGTTCGCGATCCTTGACGCCGCCGCCGGATCTAACGGATTTGGAGAGAATGCGTGCTCAGTTGGCCATCCAGTTTGTTCCTGTGTTATACAGATTGGAACTGGCCATAGACTGACATGTGGGCGCAGGCACGCTCTCAATAGTCAGCCGGATAACATTCCGGTGCGTTCGTCTGTGGTTGAAGTGGAAGATGAGGGAGACGAGTTTGATGTGGGTGAGACAATGCTCGACCCATCATTGCAACATATTTCCCAGGCGGTCCGCGACCGGGCTTTGAGGTATAAAGTAAATGATGGTGAGTGGTGTATGATATCTGTCTGCTTGCAGACTTGCAGATCTGGTCACCATGGGTTTTGGCGGTATGCATCAACCCCAGCAGGATGTCACGTCGCCATTCGAGTGTCGGTGCTGCAGTAGTCACTATCCGCGTGAAGTGGGTTTCTCACCCGGAAGACGAAGCAATATTTGATCGTCCGCATCAGTCGTGGTTGTTCACAATCAAGAGGGTACGTTTGGCTCCTATCGAGGTTCGTGTGAAACCTACAATTGGTTGGTAGCACGACTCCCTCAAGGAGTTGTTTTTGCAGACCTCGAACAAGGCTAGTGTCCTAGCTGAAGACCTGGTGCTCATGCGCGGTGGAAAGCAGGTGTTTACCAGTGTCAGCCCAGAAGGACTTGGTTTTTGGGACCAAGGAGACCTGGGTACGCGCAGCCACGTTTTCTTTCTGTTCTACCTCTTAGCGGACCACCTATTAGATTATAGAGGCATGCAATCGCACGACATTTGATGCACTACGCCTGCGTCACTTGCGCTCACCCACGCCTGTACAGCAACCTGGTAACGACTCTGAAACTGACCGCGACGTGTCCGCAGCTCCCGACGCATTGCTGGACCCTGATGATGCAGACAAATTCAAGGTGGTTCTACGCGCGCATGGGATGAAAGAGATCACAGTCAGTGTCAGACCCACGACGACATGCGGCAAAATAGTACGGACATTTCTAGCCGTGGCCGCGGAGCAATGGGGGAAGGCACCTGCCAGCCTGCTAAAGTAAGCGCAAGTTCGGTTAAGGATTGATGGCGAGAAGCAACATCCAGGCGCCGATATCGGACTGTGATCTGGAGGACGGGGACTTGATTGAGGTTGTTGGAATGTAGTCCCGCGCATTTGCTGCGTTATGTTTGCTGCGTTATGTTTATTTCATGCTGTATTGCAGTCAGATCTAAATCCCAAGAAGCGCGACACGCTGCGGGCCAAGTCGTGGTTCTTGAGATGGACCGTATTCCATCCTGTAGGGCTTTTAATGGCTGTATTCACACCCGCGTATATACAGATGCGTTTATCATGCGGTTCGTGTCTTTCGGCACGAAGCGTGCACAACGGGGAATTCCGGCTGCAAGAAAGAACTCCAAATGTCTTGGCAGACTTGGACGGATTCGGAACCCGACTGCTGGGCAGTGAGAGTTGAGCAAATTCATGCGAAGTAGAGTACCCTTTAGACCTATATTCTGCGCCTCGCTGCTAGCTATAAAGGCTTTATTACATCTGCCGCCATTTTCTCAGGAGTCTCTTTCCCAGCGACCTCCACGACGACGAGCATGCAGCCTCCCCCTGCGAATCACGACGTATCGACGACTCCCATAGTCAGCTCGACTGTCCACGACCATGTCGAGATGCCAGACAACGTAGCACATGCCGCAGAGGGGCCATTGTCGCATGTCGTATCGACACACGAAGAGCAACGACCAGATATTGAGCATGTCTTTGTACACGACGATCCACGAAAATGGTCGAGGAAACGAAAGGTGCGTCGTTTAGTGCACGTCAATAGAGCCATTTTCCGAGTCTTTCAAGTCCTTCACTCTGGCCATTGTAGCGAGCGCCTCGTTGATAGCGACGCTGGGGATTGGTATATACAATCGTACGTCGCTTCATTGAACTTGCTTCAGAATATCTCCGGCGTGGCTTTGGCATGAACGCAATGAGCTTCCCGTGAAGATAGTAAACCGTTCTTGTCGATTCCACCGGCTATATGCGTGTGATCTGTCTTGTGCCACTCGAGTTCTATGAACCCGTAGTACCACCGACAGTGCCACGCCCCACACTCGGACACATGTTGGTGAATTCGCATATATAGACTAACACCCCTGCTCGCTTAGCCTCCATCAATGATATTAAGAAAGAGCTCCATGCCACCGACCTAGAAATATCACAGACCTTGTCTGTTTTTATCATCGTTCAAGGAGCGACACCCTTATTCTGGAGTGCTCTCAGTGAAATTCGCGGTCGAAAGGTACGCAGCTGATCAGACCAATAATGACGTGCATGAACCCATTTGTCTAGCTTGTCTACCTTGCTTCGATCTCGGTGAGTGCTTCGCCCATGATATAAGCAGTGAACCGACGCCATCATATAGTTGTATCTCATTGGGTGTGGTGTCGCTGGATCAGCCAAAACCATGGCTGTTCTGATTGCCATGCGAGTAGTTCAAGGATGCGGTGTATGTATACTTCTGTGGCCCACACAGGGTGCCTACCTAACTCTTGAAATTCTGCAGGGAAGTGCTGTTCTTTCTATCGGAGCCGCTACTTTAGCCGTAAGCCCGCTTCTTCTCACAACAGCATATACCCAGTCTTTTCTTTCCCCAGGATATCTACGAACCAAGAGAGAGAGGTGCGGTCGTAGGACTCTATTACGTGGCACCCCTTTTCGGACCTGCCACCGGCCCCCTCATCGGTGGTATTGCAACGCGGCTATTTTCCTGGCGTGCGACATTTTTCTTCCTTGTCATCTTCGCTGGTATGTCCCTACTCTCGTTTCTGTTCTTCAAGGACACGTTCCGGCGCGAGCGGAGTCTTTCGTATCAAGGTGCGTTTCGGAGGGTCACGAAGGAGCGTGATGCAAAGTTGCGGCTCCAGGAGGAAAAGGCGATGCGGCATAAACGGGGTTCCTCGTCTGAGGATGAGAAGCGAGAGCCGGATGCGACCCAATCGGATTTGGAAGCTGCGCCAAATGCTGACCAGCCCCAGCCGACGCTGGCAGATGTGCGCCTGAACTTGGGTGATATCATCCCCGTTCGGCCAGTGGCCTCCGTGATGAGACGACTGAATAATGTGACGATTTTGTTTTCTTCAGGTCTGTTATTATTTATTTTTATATATTCACGTCTCAACGTTGAGGCGTGGCTCATGTTCGTCTTCTGATGTATGAATAGGCCTTTTGTATGGATTCACGTTTTGTATCACATACACGGCTGTGCGGACGTTGGCGGTTGCGCCGTACTTTCATGACTCCCTTGTGATTGGGCTTGTGCTACTCTCGTTTGGCATTGGTGCGTACTCTTGTGCCGATTACGAACTGCAGCAGGCCAGCCAATGGAACGTCATGTTGTTTATATTCTAGGGTGCATGATGGGCAGCGTTCTAGGGGGAAGATGGTCCGACCGTGTTCTCGCAAAGCTGAAAGCTGAAAATGGAGGAAAGACCAAAAGCGAGGTTGGCGTTTCTTCCTCACTCGCGTCGACGCGACTTACTAACCCTTGCATGTGCTACTGATAGGACCGACTGCAAAGCACAAAACCGATGATGTGGCTGTTTCCACCGTCATTGGTAGCGTACGCGTGGATGGCGGAGAAGGGCGTGCACATTTCAGGACTTTGTGTTGCGTTGTTTCTAATTGGATTCTCGTCCGTGTACGTCTCCCGTCTCCCTCCTGTCCATCTGACTATGCCTATCTTCATGGTCTCCATGTGTCGATGCACCGCTGATGAAATTGTAATTGAAGATGGATATACTCCAGTACACTCGCGTATATCGTAGATGCGAACACTGGGAGGTCCTCAACTGCCGTGGCGATGAACAGTTTTTTCAGAGGCATAGGGGCCTTCATCGCTGCCGAGGTTGCAGTGCCGCTTCAGGTATGATTTTGACTCACCTCCTCTTTCTATATATCACGCGTCTGGCTGCGTAACTAATGATGCTGATGATGGGTTTCCTAGGATGCCCTGGGAGATGGAGGACTGTACACGCTATGGGCGGGCCTCATGGTGGTGGCGTCATTATTGATTTTGCTTACAATCGCGAAAGGCGCAAGATGGCGTGAGCTGGCAGAGGAACGGGAGAAGACGGAGACGGAGACAAATTGAAAGGTTCATATTTATAGAGTTTCAAAGGCTTTTATGTCATAGACATAGAATCTGTTTCCGAATATGAGCAAGGATCTTAGAAAGAGCTCTGAGCCTTGCTTACTGCTACAATATGTCTTTCAAAATTGAGATCAGCTTTGTTGATGTGCTTCCCATCAAAGAAAGTGTAACTCCGATAACTCCGGTAGCTCCGACAGCTGAAGTTGGCGACAACGCGTTCTATTGTAAACAGTTACAACATGACCTGTGTAATAGAGGAATACTTCTCTCGGATGATAGTTCGAGACCAAGAGATTGTTGAAGTTTTGGGGGACGCAGTAGGGGAAAAACCACGTCGCTCCATTACCAAGCAGGATGTAAGCTAAACTAACGAGATTGTATCGCCCCATCAGCTCTTATCCTCAACAATTTTCTATTCGACTTCTACCAGCAAGGTGATTACTTCACATTATAACATTTCATAATCAAATCAAGGATCAGGAACTCATACCTAGTGAAAATGATGGCGTGTGAGGTTGCTAGGGGGAAGATCCATGGACACTGTTCAAAACAGTTCCAGTTAGCTGACGAGCCGGTGGATGTTGGAAAGATGGAGAGCCAGGCACTTTTGAATGAGTTGGAAGGGGTGTTAGGAATAGATGAGGAGGATAACTCAGAAAACTTGCTGGTGATTTTCATGAAGGGAGGGGAGAAGTGGAGAGAGGGCGTCGTCAGCGGGGCAAATGAGTTGGAAGAACCAGATGAACCAGAGGGAATTTTTGTTGGGAGACCGAAGAGGGCTGCCGCGTTACGTCACGCGTTCATTGCGCCTCGTTGAGGTGAGGGGCTTTTGCTTCGTTATGCTCGGGGGCGAGCATTGTTTTGGGGGGGAGTGTCGACGGAGTTGGCTCTCCGTATGCTGTTCTGAGAGAGCCGGTTTCTTGGTAGTGATATTGTATCATAATGAGAGCGGAGTGAGGAAAGGGGGAAGAACGTCGATCGTTTGTCTCTTACTATCATCGACTAAGAGGAACAAATCCCTCTTCTACAGCATGAAACACCTCGACCTTCTTTACTTCTGGCTCCGAGAACAAGTCGCGGGACGCGAGATAGAAGTGAAATATATTCCCACAAATAACATGACGGCAGACATCTTGACGAAAGCTCTTCCGCGTGAGACGATGGGGCGCCACAGAAGATTGATGGGATTATTATATGCACTCACGCCGCGCCAAGGGGGTGTTTTGGATGATGACGCGATATGAGCTATCGATTTGGGTTGGTTTGGTTAGCTGAGTGAGCAATGGACGGGATTCGTGGACTTGTTCTCATGAGCCACTTCCACGAAGCCCATGCATGTGACTGTTTAGTATAGATGCGTGGACTTGTTCTCACAACCACTTCCACGATCCCAGCCTGTGTAGACTGAAATATATATATATTAACTACTGTGTTTAACAGTTGGGAGTTAGGTATCAGGGACGTCTGAGTTCCGACATGACGTGATGACTCAGCTGTACGTACAAGTTAGCCTCTGTCCTCCGCGTTCAACACGTCGACTATCACTCTTTCATGCCCCTGGCTTTCGTACATCCGCGATATATACAGTACACAGTAACATACGGTTCATGCGCCAGATATTTTCAATTTCAAGTTGCAAACATTTGCTTGACAATGGTCAGTCAGTTCGTGGTGAACTTTGTTGTGCAAGCGCGAATGCCTACAATCTCTGATCAGATATCTCGGCTAGATTATATATTAGATCACCCTGACAAGGCGGCTAATTTCAAGCGATTGGCTACCTGTTCTTGATGGTCCACCCCCTGTCACACAACGCATATCTTACTGGGTGATAACAACTGGCGACAACCGGTCACTGCGCACGTTGCCAATCGCACAGTCTTCACGGGGCACAAACGCTTGCTCAAATATTCTCCCCGACATGATGGGGTTGGACGTGCGGCATGGAGTCCTATGGATTCCGGGTTCAACATGAACAGTGTTCCACCAAAGTAGTCGCAGAAATATACCACTCAGAACAGTTGTAGTTCCTGATTTTGCACTTTTTACTCTTGTCGAGGTATACATCACAGTCTGGAAGTCAGAACGCTGACAACGTGGATAATATTCGCATATGAGTAATACATCACAGGACGGAAATCAGAACGCAGACAACGTGAAAATATCCATATATGAGTAATACATCACAGGACGGGGATCGGAACGCTGAAAACGTGGATAATATTCGCACATGCCAGGAAGAAAGGGAAGATCAACAGTGATACGTGCTATTTGCCTCAAGCATTGATAGAGTTTGGGTAGGGTACATCTGTCAATACGGGGTGCCCCTCGTTGGCATAAGCCCCGTATTCGTGCCACTGCGTGATCATAACGCTGATTGTACTAAGCGAAATTCCTGTCATGGGAAAGGCGAGAGTACGTGTGTTGCCATTGACACAAGCCAAGTAAACTTCTCACAGCCGTGGAATTTGAAGCTACTGTATCCACATAACATCATCAAACATTTGGCTTGGTGAATTATTTTACCATACCTAGCCCAATGTGTCTCAAGTCTGTCAAAGTAGTCGGCTCACTAACGCCGCGGTGTCTTGGAAGCAGCATCCAACTTCTTGCGCAGCGCACTTCGCAAATATCCAGGAGCTCACTTATAAAAGACCAATGGGTCCTCCAGGCATTTCTCCAGCTTTCTAACTAACATCCCTCGACGTGCAGTAAAAGGTATGCAAACGCCCCGCCTTATAACACTCGTTTCGGTACCTCATACCTGTCGTAGTCAGACCTCTGGACGCAAGCATTATTTCTGAATATGGCCGACGACATTCCCCCGTACATTCCACCCCCGCCGACCAAATATGAGCTTGAATATGCACCCCTTGTCACCATCGACCTCTCCAAGTTCAACGACTCCGCTGAGGAACGCAAGCGTCTCGCTCGCCAGCTGGATGATGCTTCCCAGAACACCGGCTTCTGGGTCGTCACTGGCCACGGAATTAGCGACGATGTCATCAAACGTCAATTAGCTCTTGGCCAAGCATTCTTCAAACTGCCAATTGAAGAGAAGCGTGAATACCCGTGCGACTTTGAAGCAGGGAGGTGCGTTTTCAATGTACCCACAGCCGAACCCTTATCAATGGGATGCAATTCAGCTACCTGGGCTATCGCGAGGCAGTCCGTTTCATCGCCGATACTGATGTCAAAGAAAACCATGAAGCGGTACGCCACTTTATCCTCCTTTTGTCCAAGACTGATTCCGTTTTGCATTTTGTTGAGCAGCTCGATATCTCAAAGTTCACCCCCTCAGGGCCCCGCTTCCCACTTCACAAGTTCTTCATCAAATACCAAGACGAGATTGAAAGTTTCCAGAGACAGGTCTGGGAGCGCGTTTTGAAGCCGTTGCTAATCCTCATCGCGCTAATGCTGGAAATGCCCGAGGATTATTTCGTCAACTTACACCACTATGACGAAAAGAGCGACGATTACCTCTGCTATGTGGGTTTTGTTCGCTGCTTCTCAAATACCAGGGAGCTGATTGTATCTCTCTCATTCTGTAGAAGATCTACCACCCTCGTACTGATGAACAATGGAAGGCCATTGAGGGCAAGTTCCGACCTGGCCGTGAGTATACCTCCGTGTCTCCACCCGTCGGAGAGGCTGTTGACTATTGGCCTAGATACTGACTTCGGAAGCATGACCCTTGTTTTCTCGGGTACACAGACGGTATCTGGCCTCCAAATCCGCACTTCCAAGGGCGAGTGGAAGCACGTTAAATCTATCCCGGGCGGTATCACTGTGAATGTGCGCCGTACTCCCCTTTCTGAGGGTGATCTGAAAGTTCTGAGATTATCATCGTGTAGGCGGCAGACACCTTGTCCATGATCACCAAAGGCTACATCAAGTCCACTGTCCATGCTGTTCGCCGTCCTCCTCCGGACCAGGACAAAAACGATCGTCTTGCGCTTCTCTACTTCCTTCGTCTCAGCGACGATGCCGAAGTGGTGCCGGCCCAGAGTCCGCTTCTCAAGCGCCTCGGTTGGCTTACGGAGGAAGACCTCCAGAAACCCAAGGAGCCTGTCCATGGCGTTGGTAAGCTTCACCGATCTTCATCTTATCCTGTATCCAGATGCTCATGTTTCTTTGTGGCAGACTGGTTACAAGCTCGCGTCAAAGCGTACAATTATCGCAAGACGATTGAGAGCGTTAACGAGCCGAGTCATTTTCAATTCCACGACCTGAAAGTTCAGGTACAGTATGACTGAGCCGAGCAGCCACCGAAGACAATACAAGAGCCGAGGAACAAGTGAATTTCTTGGGATAGTTCTGTAAACGTGTACCAATATATGCAGAGAAATGTAGGACGTACTTGATTTTTGATACATTTGTGTGTTGTCGGTCAGCTCCGATCACAGGAACAGCCATATACAATGCCAGCGGTCGAATCACCGAGAGAATTTGAAGAGACACTGCGACTTGGAGGGAAGATTACTCTGGCCGCTGAAGTTATTTCAGGTGCAGGCCACCTTGACCAAACCTGCCCAAGTTATACCAAGTGTTCATTCCGGGGTATACGGCAAGAATTATGACTGTATGAATCACATCAGATTTAGTGCTTAGAGTGATGTGAAAGTACACCAGGAGCCTTAGTATGCAGTGTATGACCCGTGAGTATACGCACCTACAGTGCATGAAACTATACCGGTGGAGAATATAAATAACACGGTGCAGCACTCGCAAAGATTATTTGAAGGTATCAGAGCACATAGTAACATCTTCATCCGCCATACCGCTATAGATAATGATCAGAGGAAAATTGATCGATGATCACTCTCGCATAGTGGTGAACTGGCAGGATAGCTAATAGGAGTGCACTGATCACATTCAAGAGCTGAAATAGTCACAATACACGAGAAGCCATGTTAGCGTGAACGAAGCGGACGGAAGCGCCGCGGCGAGCGTGGCACCATGCCATTGATTCCAGTTAGTAGTTCAATGTTTTTGGAAGTTCATGTTCTTCCCGACGGCAGAATGTCAGTGTTGAAAAAATGCGCAAAAGGGACACGAAGGGGGCAATAACACCGACGTGGTGGTGGAGGTTGGGTTGCAAACACATGAGCAATTACCTATGTAATCTAACTATATAGTACCTTGGCTAGTGTTGTCATGGCTCAGCTTTGGCTCTTAGCCAAACCAAGCCATAAATGGCCCATGCTGACCCCTGAGCAATACTCAGGAGGCACAGACCTTGAAGAGTTTGAGATCTTTGTGGGTACAATGGCTGAAGATGAATAATCTTCTGGGGCCATCAAGTATGAAGTTCCAAACTATTGTACTTATGTACTTGCCTCAAAGACAAGGCTCACTGTAAAGGTTTAGTGACTTAGTTCACACTAACACAGAACTCAACCAGGTTTATTGGTTGGGCACTGTGCTGTACAGTGTGGTTTATGTTAAGGTCTATCTATCTACACATGGACTTTCATGGACTCAACAAAATCACTAAGAAAGACTGGTACCCACTACCCCAGATCTGCTTGAAAGTCCAAGCAAAGCCAAGATCTATACCAAGACCAATCTCCAACATGCCTATCATTTGGTCCATATCTGCAAAGGCAACAAATGGAAAACAACCCTCTGCACTTGATATGGCTCCTTCAAATGGTGTGTCATGCCTTTTGGACTAATCAACACCCTGGCCACTTTCCAGCAGTTCATGAACGATACCTTCACTAATCTCCTTGATGTTACTGTTCTTGTCTACTTAGATGACATCTTGGTATATTCAGATAAGGGAGATGAACACTGGACATGTGTCTGAGAGGTACTCCAATGCCTCTGACAACATAGGCTTTTTGCCTGCACCGACAAATGTGAATTCCATTCCGACTCTATCAAGTATCTCAGCTACATCCTATCCCCCCAAAGGATTAACAATGTCCAATAACAAAGTCAAAGCTATACAAGAGTGGCCAGAACCACTGAAAGCCAAGGACATACAGTCCTTCCTCAGGTTCACTAACTTCTACTGATATTTTATCTACAACTACTCCAATATTACTGTCCTACTCACCTGGCTTACTGGGAAGGGTATCCAATGTAATTTCACCAATGAATGTAGAGATAATTTTGAGACCTTGAAAAAGGCCTTCACCTCTGCTCCAATACTGACTCATTGGTTTCCAGATGTTCCTCTCCTATTAGAGACTGACACCTCTGACTATGCACTTGCAGCAATCCTGTCCATCTGATGGCTTTCCACTTGCATACCTTTATGCCCCCTGAGCTGAATTATGACATCCATGATAGAGAACTCCTGACTATTTATGAAGCTTTCTGGATATGGAGACACTACCTCAAGGGTTCCCCCAATCCAATCAACATCATGATGGATCACAAGAATCTGGAGTATTTCTCCACAATGAGGCTCCTCACCCAGAGCAAGTCTAGTAGTCCAAATATCTTTCTCAGTTCAACCTCATCATCCACTTCCATCCTGGTCAACTTAGAGCCAAACCTGATGCATTAACTAGATACTGGGACATCTACCCTAAGAGGGAAGTAGCAACTATGCCACTGTAAATCCACACAACTTCCATCCTGTGTTTACTAATGAGCAGTTGGCATCATCCCTATGAGCACCTACCCTCATGACTCTCACTCTCTGAGCTGTCACCATCATGGACATTGACCAACTCCATTCTGACATTCACTCATCCCTCTGAGCTGATCCTGTTGCAGTTAAACACTTAAACAACCCTTCTAACCCAAAGTGGTCACTTGACCCTAAAGAACATCTCTGACATAATGATCAGATATATGTCCTCAACATCAATGGTCTCTGATGCTGAGTTTTGCAGTATTATCATGATCATCCAATCTTGGGCCACTTTGGACAAAACCACACACAAGGGTTAGTCCAATGAGACTATGTATAGCTGAAAATGTGAGGGTATATTCAACACTACTGTAACTCTTGCACTGTGTATGCACTCAAAATCACAAGGGCACAAACCCTACAGAATGCTGAAACAGCTTCCAGTTCCAGAGCAACTGTGGAACTCCATCTCCATGGAATTCATAGAGAAGCTCCCTCTGTCACTTGGATATGATACAATACTTGTGATTGTTGACAGATTCACTAAACAGTCACTATTCATTCTAATGCATGACACCATCACCTCTGCCTTACTGTGAGGGCTACACTGAATGATGAGGCCACAACAACAAGATACTCAATAGATGAGAGCTGATAAGAGATAATGCCAGCTGATACAGTGGATATCCTCAGTCTATACACCTGTCACTGATAAATACATGGGACTTACCTGGTATAGCAGATATCCTCAGAGATCAAGCTGAGGAAGCTGTGCTGCACCTGGCAAGGTCTTTATACTGGATGATGCAAGGAATAGGGAAACCAAGATAGGGGAACAATAGGGGAGTGTTTTGGAACCTGAAAAATTATGGTGTTAGGGCAAACTCTAAATCACCACAATTCCATGAATAAACAGCTGAGAAGAATATCAAATCCTACTGCAGCACAATTCCAGAAATGATTTCACATTTGTACTTTGGTTACAATCCATTGTAATGGTCAATGCAGACAATATGCAGGAAGGTAATACATTTTTTAGCAGTAGGGAATGAATAAGACTTCCAGAGTCTAGAGTTCATGGATGCATAGGGGTCCAGATATTCCAAAAAGAGGGGAATGCACTTAAAGGCTAGAGGAAGTAGGTGGATGAATCTGACTGTCCAACCAGTGACACTCTGAAGTGGGTAACAGTGATGTGTGAAGTAGTCTAGCAACTGCTTCACACGAGTTCAAGATCCTAATGCTCTGCAAAGGCAGTACACACTCGTAACTTAAACAAGAGCACTAATGGCAGGACTATCGACAGACAATCTCATCCTGTAGATTTGTAGTCATGCAAGGTAGATACTACACTCACACCCAAAGCAGGACAATCACTACTTCAAGTGCAATTGCATACAGTTACACAACTGTAAGCAACCCTTGAACTGGACAATCAACAGTTACTGAGATATAGAGGATGACACTGTATGTCACTCTAGTCACACTGATGTGCAAATGATGGGGTAGAATTGGTTATTTATTCAGAGGCAAAATGGCCTCCTTATATACTGTATCTACAGGAGCTGACTAATCCTTCTACTTGTTAAGCTCTGGAAAACTCAGGGTTCAATGGGAAATAACCAGAGTTCAGCTGCTAGTAAAGAGGGAGATGGGACTTTACTGTTCCAGTTCAACCGGAGACAGAGTGGGAGCAATACTATTGAGTCAGATCAAGTGAACTTGGCTTCAGCTTGTGTGTTGCACCCTCTGATTGTTGGTCCAATATTTTGGAGTTTGGAGTATGGAGTTGGATCAAGTATCTGGAGTTCAACTTGTCAAGAAGGTGCTTGTCAAGAAGCTAGCAACCAAGAAGTCAATGGGGCAAATCTTAGTTGATATATGAACTACTGTAATAGACAGAGAGTAGCCCGTATAAGTATGTGGAGAATTGAATGCTGAAACTAAAGTGATAAGACAATAAGATGGATATGGAGTACAACACAGAAAGGAGTTTGGAGTTTGGACCCAAGTCCAAACTAAAACTAAACAATAATAAAGAAGGAGGTTTGTTGTAACCCATAAGAAGAAACTACTTATAAAGAGAACAATAATGGAGTTTGGGGTTGATGGAGGTGGAGTTGATGGAGGTGGAGTTGATGGAGGTGGAGTTGATGGAGGTGGAGTTGATGGAGGTGGAGTTGATGGAGATGAAGGAGATGGAGGTCTGGAGTTTGGACTTGGTGTTACAGGATGTAACACTACCTATTAATAGTTATGAGTCATGGCAGGAGTCATAGCCTGAGTCACTATTACTCAAATAACTCAGGCAATACCCCATTTCCAGGGCTGATCAGCACAGCTATGGGTAGGCACAGCTTTGATTGAAAGCTCTGCCAAAAATGGAGTCAGGAGGAGCTGTTGTTTTGGAACCCACAAAATTATGGTGTTAGGGCAAACTCTAAATCACCGCAATTCCGTGAATAAACAGCTGAGAAGAATATCAAACCCTGCTGCAGCACAACTCCAGAAACGATTTAACGTTTGTACTTTAGTTACAATCCTTTGTATTGGTCAATGCAGACTATACACAGAAAGGCAATATGTTTCTTAGCAGCAAGAAATGAATACCAGAGTCTAGAGTTCACAGATGCTTAGGGTTCCAGATATTCTGAAAAGAGGGGAATGCACTTAGAGGCTAAAGGAAGTAGGTGGATGAATTCAACCATCCAACCAGTGGCACTCAGAAGTGGGTAACAGCAATGTGTGAAGTAGTCTAGCAACTGCTTCACATGAGTTCAAGCTTCTAATGCTCTGCTAAGGCAGTACACACTAGTAACTTAAACAAGAGCACTAATGGCAGGACTATCGACAGACAATCTCACCCTGTAGATTCGTAGTCACATGAGGCAGATACTACACTCACGCCCAAAGCAGGAATATCACTACTTTGAGTGCAATCAAGTACAGTTACACAACTGTAAAAGATCCTTGAACTGGTAATCAACAGTTACTGAGATAGAGGATGACACTGTATGTCACTCTAGTCACACTGGTGTGCAGAAGATGGGTAGAATAGGTTGAATATGTTCCTATTTCAGAGGCAGAATGACCTCCTTATATGTTGTATTTACAGGGGCTGATTAATGCTTCTGGAATATTCTACCTATTAATAGATGGAAACTACTGGAAGGTTGTGGAAGGTGGAAGAAAGGGGTAGAATATTCCAAGCCAATCACAGGTTCTGATCACTGCATTAACACTGATCAGGAGCTGAATAATGGTTCTGGAAAGTTCTATCTAATAATAGAAGGAAACAGCTAGAATGTTATGGAAAGGGGTAGAATATTCCAAGGCAATCACCTGATCTGATCCCTGAACTAGGCACTGATCAGGCAAAAAGAAGGGTGTCCACCCTGTTTTCTGCACTGGTTTGGACAGCCATGGATAGCCACATCTCAGGTGATGACCTCCATAGAAAATAGTGCCCTGAGAGGCTGTGGTTATCAAGTTACAGAGGTGTTGGTTTCTACAATGATTGGGGATCTAGGGTTCCATTGTGATAAGACTGGAGCTGTAGTGAAAGCTCTCTTTAATGTTTTGAAGGATGTCTGACAGGAGTCCAAGAACTCCCATGGAGTTTCTTTACAAGTTAAGTGAGTCAGTGGAACTGTGAGATCAGAGTAGTTGAATATGAAATGCCTATAGAAGTTGGCAAATCCTAAGAAGGATTGAATGTCCTTGACTTTGTGGGGTTCTGGCCAATCTTGTATTACCTGGACTTTGCTGGAGTCCATAGTAAGTCTGTTTGGAGATAATATATATCTGAGGTACTCAACTGTGCTCTCATGGAAAGAACATTTGTCAGCTTGTGCTTCTGGAGTCAGAGAAGGACTTCATGGACATGGTTGCTGTGTTCTTCAGAGTTGTTGGAGTATATCAGGATATCATCCAAGTACATGAGGATGCATATATCCAGGAGGTTGGAGAAGATGTTGTTCATAAGATGCTGGAATGCTGCCAGAGCATTAGTAAGTCCAAAGGGCATAATGTACCACTTGAATGAGCATAGTGAGTGCAAAACACAGTCTTCCATTCATCACCTTCATGAATCTGGACAAGATGGTAAGCATGCCAGAGATTGATTTTGGTGAAGAATCAAGCCTTCCTAGGACTGTCAAGAAGATCAGAGATGCAAGGAAGTGGGAGGATATCCGCTGTACCAGGTAAGTCCCATGTATTTATCAAAAACAGCTGTATAGACTGAGGATATCTGCTGTACCAGCTGGCATTATCGCTTATTGGCTCTCATCTATTGAGTATCTTTGTATGGGAACTGGTTTTCCCTTAAAAGATCTTGTTTAAAGTCCTGAAACTGTACAATTTCGCTTCATGGCCTTAAAATATCAGCATATATGTGCTGCTTTCTCTTGATTCAGGGCCATTCAAATATTCTCTATTTTTTCATATTTTTTTGGGAATTTTCTATGCAGAAATGAGTCTACAAACTTATTGTTCTGCTGGGTGAAGTTTTGGGACCCACATGGACCCACAAACCTTCGCAGATGTCAGCAGCCCCAAAGTCAGCCGGAGTCACCCGGACAACTGACTCATTTTTGATCACATGACTCATTTCAATCTCCAACTCAATCTGGTCACCACTGCCAGTAAATGCTCAATATCTTCACAACCACTGCACCTCCTGACTCCATTCTCAGTGGAGAGTTCAATAGAAGCTGTGCCTACCCATAGCTGTGCTAATCAGCCTGGGAAACGAAGTATTGACCGAGTTATTTGAGTAATGGTGACTCATGCAATGACTCCTTCCATGACTCATACCATGACTCCTGTGATTACTCATACTATGACTCCTGCTCTGAGTCACACTATGACTCCATCCATGACTCATGCCATGAGTCAGAGCAAATCCAAGCAGCTCATTGGCTAGGAAACTTCCACCCCCTTCTCACATATTCCACTAGCTTCCAGTAGTTTCCATCTATTAATAGGTAGAAGTTTCCAGTAGTATTAGTCAGCCCTGTAAATACAATATAAAAGGAGCCCACTCTGCCTCTGAATAAATAACCATTTTTCTACCCCATCATTTGCACATCAGTGTGACTAGAGTGACATACAATGTCATCCTCTATATCTCAGTAACTGTTGATTGTCCAGTTCAAGGGTCGCTTACAGTTGTGTAACTGTATGCAATTGCACTTGAAGTAGTGATTGTCCTGCTTTGGGTGTGAGTGTAGTATCTACCTCACGTGACTACAAATCTACAGGATGAGATTGTCTGTCGATAGTCCTGCCATTAGTGCTCTTGTTTAAGTTACGAGTGTGTACTGCCTTTGCAGAGCATTAGGATCTTGAACTCGTGTGAAGCAGTTGCTAGACTACTTCACACATTGCTGTTACCCGCTTCAGAGTGTCACTGGTTGGATGGTCGGATTCATCCACCTACTTCCTCTAGCCTCTAAGTGCATTCCCCTCTTTTGGAATATCTGGACCCCTAAGCGTCCGTGAACTCTAGACTCTGGAAGTCTTATTCATTCCCTACTGCTAAGAAACGTATTACCTTCCTGCATATTGTCTGCATTGACCATTACAATGGATTGTAACCAAAGTACAAACGTTAAATCGTTTCTGGAGTTGTGCTGCAGTAGGATTTGATATTCTTCTCAGCTGTTCATTCACGGAATTGTGGTGATTTAGAGTTTGCCCTAACACCATAATTTTGCAGGTTCCAAAACAATCTTGTTGTTGTGGCCTCATCATCAGCGTCGCCCTCACAGAAGATCAAGCTCATAAGACGACCCCACACCTCATAACACTTTCCCTATTAACTACTTCACCGATACCATGACCGATCAGCCCCCTGAAGCCTGCTGGAGCTGCTGCGCCTGGGTGTTGAACAACACTCGCAGAAAGCCACCACTTTCACCTAGAGTGTCCCAATGCACTTAGATTAAAACTTATTTTCATATTTCAACATGATTCTCAAATTTTACACAATATACTAGATTAAAACATATTTTCATATTTTGGCATAATTCTCAAAAATAATTCTTTTTTCCCCATTTACTGGTGGCAACTCAACATCCAAATATCATTGATTCTTTCTTATACAATACTTGTAACATAATTTGAACTATCTTTAATCCCCACCTGGTATTTGGATATCTAAATAACCTATATAATGCCAATTATATTAATACATACATTACTATTATATTCATATAAACAGTTATGTTCATCTCAACCAAATATCTTATCTTTGTTTATTAGAAATATGAAATATATGTTTATATTTATGAAATTTCAGATATCCAAAAATTTTTAAGATATCCAACTTATAACTCACTGGCTTTATGTATCATTGAAATTCTGATGTATATCTCATATACATCAGAATATTGTATAATGACATCATTCTGAACAAGCATCTAACACCATAATTTTGTGGGTTCCAAAACAACTGTTGTAGGCAAACTCTGTGATTGGAAGTAGATCAGCCCAATTGTCTTGTTGATAGTTACAATAAATTGGGAGATATTGCTCCAGGGACTGGTCCATGCATTCCATTTGTCCATCTCCTTCAGGATGATAACTGGAGGTGAAATGAAGCTTCATGTCAAGAGCTTTTCCTAATGTTCAGAAGAAGGAGGACACAAACTCTGAGCCCTAATCAGATGTGACATGCAAGGGGACTCTGTGTTTAGAGAACACATGGAGGATGGACAGCTTGGCTGG
Source organism: Cantharellus purpuraceus (assembly GCA_025174535.1). Taxonomy (NCBI): domain Eukaryota; kingdom Fungi; phylum Basidiomycota; class Agaricomycetes; order Cantharellales; family Hydnaceae; genus Cantharellus; species Cantharellus purpuraceus. The sequence goes on from JALBUN010000010.1 coordinate 1,671,712, forward strand.
TAAGTGTGAGGGTTCACATGACTCAGTTTCTATTTTCAGTACCTTTCTTATTGCTCCTATCAGCACAGCCTGTTAGAGTGCACTCTCCTATCTCTCCTCTATTGTTCCCCTATCTTGGTTTCCCTATTCCTTGCATCATCCAGTATAAAGACCTTGCCAGGTGCAGCACAGCTTCCTCAGCTTGATCTCTGAGGATATCTGCTATACCAGGTAAGTCCCATGTATTTATCAGTGACAGGTGTATAGACTGAGGATATCCACTGTATCAGCTGGCATTATCTCTTATCAGCTCTCATCTATTGAGTATCTTGTTGTTGTGGCCTCATCATTCAGTGTAGCCCTCACAGTAAGGCAGAGGTGATGGTGTCATGCATTAGAATGAATAGTGACTGTTTAGTGAATCTGTCAACAATCACAAGTATTGTATCATATCCAAGTGACAGAGGGAGCTTCTCTATGAATTCCATGGAGATGGAGTTCCACAGTTGCTCTGGAACTGGAAGCTGTTTCAGCATTCTGTAGGGTTTGTGCCCTTGTGATTTTGAGTGCATACACAGTGCAAGAGTTACAGTAGTGTTGAATATACCCTCACATTTTCAGCTATACATAGTCTCATTGGACTAACCCTTGTGTGTGGTTTTGTCCAAAGTGGCCCAAGATTGGATGATCATGATAATACTGCAAAACTCAGCATCAGAGACCATTGATGTTGAGGACATATATCTGATCATTATGTCAGAGATGTTCTTTAGGGTCAAGTGACCACTTTGGGTTAGAAGGGTTGTTTAAGTGTTTAACTGCAACAGGATCAGCTCAGAGGGATGAGTGAATGTCAGAATGGAGTTGGTCAATGTCCATGATGGTGACAGCTCAGAGAGTGAGAGTCATGAGGGTAGGTGCTCATAGGGATGATGCCAACTGCTCATTAGTAAACACAGGATGGAAGTTGTGTGGATTTACAGTGGCATAGTTGCTACTTCCCTCTTAGGGTAGATGTCCCAGTATCTAGTTAATGCATCAGGTTTGGCTCTAAGTTGACCAGGATGGAAGTGGATGATGAGGTTGAACTGAGAAAGATATTTGGACTACTAGACTTGCTCTGGGTGAGGAGCCTCATTGTGGAGAAATACTCCAGATTCTTGTGATCCATCATGATGTTGATTGGATTGGGGGAACCCTTGAGGTAGTGTCTCCATATCCAGAAAGCTTCATAAATAGTCAGGAGTTCTCTATCATGGATGTCATAATTCAGCTCAGGGGGCATAAAGGTATGCAAGTGGAAAGCCATCAGATGGACAGGATTGCTGCAAGTGCATAGTCAGAGGTGTCAGTCTCTAATAGGAGAGGAACATCTGGAAACCAATGAGTCAGTATTGGAGCAGAGGTGAAGGCCTTTTTCAAGGTCTCAAAATTATCTCTACATTCATTGGTGAAATTACATTGGATACCCTTCCCAGTAAGCCAGGTGAGTAGGACAGTAATATTGGAGTAGTTGTAGATAAAATATCAGTAGAAGTTAGTGAACCTGAGGAAGGACTGTATGTCCTTGGCTTTCAGTGGTTCTGGCCACTCTTGTATAGCTTTGACTTTGTTATTGGACATTGTTAATCCTTTGGGGGGATAGGATGTAGCTGAGATACTTGATAGAGTCGGAATGGAATTCACATTTGTCGGTGCAGGCAAAAAGCCTATGTTGTCAGAGGCATTGGAGTACCTCTCAGACACATGTCCAGTGTTCATCTCCCTTATCTGAATATACCAAGATGTCATCTAAGTAGACAAGAACAGTAACATCAAGGAGATTAGTGAAGGTATCGTTCATGAACTGCTGGAAAGTGGCCAGGGTGTTGATTAGTCCAAAAGGCATGACACACCATTTGAAGGAGCCATATCAAGTGCAGAGGGTTGTTTTCCATTTGTTGCCTTTGCAGATATGGACCAAATGATAGGCATGTTGGAGATTGGTCTTGGTATAGATCTTGGCTTTGCTTGGACTTTCAAGCAGATCTGGGGTAGTGGGTACCAGTCTTTCTTAGTGATTTTGTTGAGTCCATGAAAGTCCATGTGTAGATAGATAGACCTTAACATAAACCACACTGTACAGCACAGTGCCCAACCAATAAACCTGGTTGAGTTCTGTGTTAGTGTGAACTAAGTCACTAAACCTTTACAGTGAGCCTTGTCTTTGAGGCAAGTACATAAGTACAATAGTTTGGAACTTCATACTTGATGGCCCCAGAAGATTATTCATCTTCAGCCATTGTACCCACAAAGATCTCAAACTCTTCAAGGTCTGTGCCTCCTGAGTATTGCTCAGGGGTCAGCATGGGCCATTTATGGCTTGGTTTGGCTAAGAGCCAAAGCTGAGCCATGACAACACTAGCCAAGGTACTATATAGTTAGATTACATAGGTAATTGCTCATGTGTTTGCAACCCAACCTCCACCACCACGTCGGTGTTATTGCCCCCTTCGTGTCCCTTTTGCGCATTTTTTCAACACTGACATTCTGCCGTCGGGAAGAACATGAACTTCCAAAAACATTGAACTACTAACTGGAATCAATGGCATGGTGCCACGCTCGCCGCGGCGCTTCCGTCCGCTTCGTTCACGCTAACATGGCTTCTCGTGTATTGTGACTATTTCAGCTCTTGAATGTGATCAGTGCACTCCTATTAGCTATCCTGCCAGTTCACCACTATGCGAGAGTGATCATCGATCAATTTTCCTCTGATCATTATCTATAGCGGTATGGCGGATGAAGATGTTACTATGTGCTCTGATACCTTCAAATAATCTTTGCGAGTGCTGCACCGTGTTATTTATATTCTCCACCGGTATAGTTTCATGCACTGTAGGTGCGTATACTCACGGGTCATACACTGCATACTAAGGCTCCTGGTGTACTTTCACATCACTCTAAGCACTAAATCTGATGTGATTCATACAGTCATAATTCTTGCCGTATACCCCGGAATGAACACTTGGTATAACTTGGGCAGGTTTGGTCAAGGTGGCCTGCACCTGAAATAACTTCAGCGGCCAGAGTAATCTTCCCTCCAAGTCGCAGTGTCTCTTCAAATTCTCTCGGTGATTCGACCGCTGGCATTGTATATGGCTGTTCCTGTGATCGGAGCTGACCGACAACACACAAATGTATCAAAAATCAAGTACGTCCTACATTTCTCTGCATATATTGGTACACGTTTACAGAACTATCCCAAGAAATTCACTTGTTCCTCGGCTCTTGTATTGTCTTCGGTGGCTGCTCGGCTCAGTCATACTGTACCTGAACTTTCAGGTCGTGGAATTGAAAATGACTCGGCTCGTTAACGCTCTCAATCGTCTTGCGATAATTGTACGCTTTGACGCGAGCTTGTAACCAGTCTGCCACAAAGAAACATGAGCATCTGGATACAGGATAAGATGAAGATCGGTGAAGCTTACCAACGCCATGGACAGGCTCCTTGGGTTTCTGGAGGTCTTCCTCCGTAAGCCAACCGAGGCGCTTGAGAAGCGGACTCTGGGCCGGCACCACTTCGGCATCGTCGCTGAGACGAAGGAAGTAGAGAAGCGCAAGACGATCGTTTTTGTCCTGGTCCGGAGGAGGACGGCGAACAGCATGGACAGTGGACTTGATGTAGCCTTTGGTGATCATGGACAAGGTGTCTGCCGCCTACACGATGATAATCTCAGAACTTTCAGATCACCCTCAGAAAGGGGAGTACGGCGCACATTCACAGTGATACCGCCCGGGATAGATTTAACGTGCTTCCACTCGCCCTTGGAAGTGCGGATTTGGAGGCCAGATACCGTCTGTGTACCCGAGAAAACAAGGGTCATGCTTCCGAAGTCAGTATCTAGGCCAATAGTCAACAGCCTCTCCGACGGGTGGAGACACGGAGGTATACTCACGGCCAGGTCGGAACTTGCCCTCAATGGCCTTCCATTGTTCATCAGTACGAGGGTGGTAGATCTTCTACAGAATGAGAGAGATACAATCAGCTCCCTGGTATTTGAGAAGCAGCGAACAAAACCCACATAGCAGAGGTAATCGTCGCTCTTTTCGTCATAGTGGTGTAAGTTGACGAAATAATCCTCGGGCATTTCCAGCATTAGCGCGATGAGGATTAGCAACGGCTTCAAAACGCGCTCCCAGACCTGTCTCTGGAAACTTTCAATCTCGTCTTGGTATTTGATGAAGAACTTGTGAAGTGGGAAGCGGGGCCCTGAGGGGGTGAACTTTGAGATATCGAGCTGCTCAACAAAATGCAAAACGGAATCAGTCTTGGACAAAAGGAGGATAAAGTGGCGTACCGCTTCATGGTTTTCTTTGACATCAGTATCGGCGATGAAACGGACTGCCTCGCGATAGCCCAGGTAGCTGAATTGCATCCCATTGATAAGGGTTCGGCTGTGGGTACATTGAAAACGCACCTCCCTGCTTCAAAGTCGCACGGGTATTCACGCTTCTCTTCAATTGGCAGTTTGAAGAATGCTTGGCCAAGAGCTAATTGACGTTTGATGACATCGTCGCTAATTCCGTGGCCAGTGACGACCCAGAAGCCGGTGTTCTGGGAAGCATCATCCAGCTGGCGAGCGAGACGCTTGCGTTCCTCAGCGGAGTCGTTGAACTTGGAGAGGTCGATGGTGACAAGGGGTGCATATTCAAGCTCATATTTGGTCGGCGGGGGTGGAATGTACGGGGGAATGTCGTCGGCCATATTCAGAAATAATGCTTGCGTCCAGAGGTCTGACTACGACAGGTATGAGGTACCGAAACGAGTGTTATAAGGCGGGGCGTTTGCATACCTTTTACTGCACGTCGAGGGATGTTAGTTAGAAAGCTGGAGAAATGCCTGGAGGACCCATTGGTCTTTTATAAGTGAGCTCCTGGATATTTGCGAAGTGCGCTGCGCAAGAAGTTGGATGCTGCTTCCAAGACACCGCGGCGTTAGTGAGCCGACTACTTTGACAGACTTGAGACACATTGGGCTAGGTATGGTAAAATAATTCACCAAGCCAAATGTTTGATGATGTTATGTGGATACAGTAGCTTCAAATTCCACGGCTGTGAGAAGTTTACTTGGCTTGTGTCAATGGCAACACACGTACTCTCGCCTTTCCCATGACAGGAATTTCGCTTAGTACAATCAGCGTTATGATCACGCAGTGGCACGAATACGGAGCTTATGCCAACGAGGGGCACCCCGTATTGACAGATGTACCCTACCCAAACTCTATCAATGCTTGAGGCAAATAGCACGTATCACTGTTGATCTTCCCTTTCTTCCTGGCATGTGCGAATATTATCCACGTTTTCAGCGTTCCGATCCCCGTCCTGTGATGTATTACTCATATATGGATATTTTCACGTTGTCTGCGTTCTGATTTCCGTCCTGTGATGTATTACTCATATGCGAATATTATCCACGTTGTCAGCGTTCTGACTTCCAGACTGTGATGTATACCTCGACAAGAGTAAAAAGTGCAAAATCAGGAACTACAACTGTTCTGAGTGGTATATTTCTGCGACTACTTTGGTGGAACACTGTTCATGTTGAACCCGGAATCCATAGGACTCCATGCCGCACGTCCAACCCCATCATGTCGGGGAGAATATTTGAGCAAGCGTTTGTGCCCCGTGAAGACTGTGCGATTGGCAACGTGCGCAGTGACCGGTTGTCGCCAGTTGTTATCACCCAGTAAGATATGCGTTGTGTGACAGGGGGTGGACCATCAAGAACAGGTAGCCAATCGCTTGAAATTAGCCGCCTTGTCAGGGTGATCTAATATATAATCTAGCCGAGATATCTGATCAGAGATTGTAGGCATTCGCGCTTGCACAACAAAGTTCACCACGAACTGACTGACCATTGTCAAGCAAATGTTTGCAACTTGAAATTGAAAATATCTGGCGCATGAACCGTATGTTACTGTGTACTGTATATATCGCGGATGTACGAAAGCCAGGGGCATGAAAGAGTGATAGTCGACGTGTTGAACGCGGAGGACAGAGGCTAACTTGTACGTACAGCTGAGTCATCACGTCATGTCGGAACTCAGACGTCCCTGATACCTAACTCCCAACTGTTAAACACAGTAGTTAATATATATATATTTCAGTCTACACAGGCTGGGATCGTGGAAGTGGTTGTGAGAACAAGTCCACGCATCTATACTAAACAGTCACATGCATGGGCTTCGTGGAAGTGGCTCATGAGAACAAGTCCACGAATCCCGTCCATTGCTCACTCAGCTAACCAAACCAACCCAAATCGATAGCTCATATCGCGTCATCATCCAAAACACCCCCTTGGCGCGGCGTGAGTGCATATAATAATCCCATCAATCTTCTGTGGCGCCCCATCGTCTCACGCGGAAGAGCTTTCGTCAAGATGTCTGCCGTCATGTTATTTGTGGGAATATATTTCACTTCTATCTCGCGTCCCGCGACTTGTTCTCGGAGCCAGAAGTAAAGAAGGTCGAGGTGTTTCATGCTGTAGAAGAGGGATTTGTTCCTCTTAGTCGATGATAGTAAGAGACAAACGATCGACGTTCTTCCCCCTTTCCTCACTCCGCTCTCATTATGATACAATATCACTACCAAGAAACCGGCTCTCTCAGAACAGCATACGGAGAGCCAACTCCGTCGACACTCCCCCCCAAAACAATGCTCGCCCCCGAGCATAACGAAGCAAAAGCCCCTCACCTCAACGAGGCGCAATGAACGCGTGACGTAACGCGGCAGCCCTCTTCGGTCTCCCAACAAAAATTCCCTCTGGTTCATCTGGTTCTTCCAACTCATTTGCCCCGCTGACGACGCCCTCTCTCCACTTCTCCCCTCCCTTCATGAAAATCACCAGCAAGTTTTCTGAGTTATCCTCCTCATCTATTCCTAACACCCCTTCCAACTCATTCAAAAGTGCCTGGCTCTCCATCTTTCCAACATCCACCGGCTCGTCAGCTAACTGGAACTGTTTTGAACAGTGTCCATGGATCTTCCCCCTAGCAACCTCACACGCCATCATTTTCACTAGGTATGAGTTCCTGATCCTTGATTTGATTATGAAATGTTATAATGTGAAGTAATCACCTTGCTGGTAGAAGTCGAATAGAAAATTGTTGAGGATAAGAGCTGATGGGGCGATACAATCTCGTTAGTTTAGCTTACATCCTGCTTGGTAATGGAGCGACGTGGTTTTTCCCCTACTGCGTCCCCCAAAACTTCAACAATCTCTTGGTCTCGAACTATCATCCGAGAGAAGTATTCCTCTATTACACAGGTCATGTTGTAACTGTTTACAATAGAACGCGTTGTCGCCAACTTCAGCTGTCGGAGCTACCGGAGTTATCGGAGTTACACTTTCTTTGATGGGAAGCACATCAACAAAGCTGATCTCAATTTTGAAAGACATATTGTAGCAGTAAGCAAGGCTCAGAGCTCTTTCTAAGATCCTTGCTCATATTCGGAAACAGATTCTATGTCTATGACATAAAAGCCTTTGAAACTCTATAAATATGAACCTTTCAATTTGTCTCCGTCTCCGTCTTCTCCCGTTCCTCTGCCAGCTCACGCCATCTTGCGCCTTTCGCGATTGTAAGCAAAATCAATAATGACGCCACCACCATGAGGCCCGCCCATAGCGTGTACAGTCCTCCATCTCCCAGGGCATCCTAGGAAACCCATCATCAGCATCATTAGTTACGCAGCCAGACGCGTGATATATAGAAAGAGGAGGTGAGTCAAAATCATACCTGAAGCGGCACTGCAACCTCGGCAGCGATGAAGGCCCCTATGCCTCTGAAAAAACTGTTCATCGCCACGGCAGTTGAGGACCTCCCAGTGTTCGCATCTACGATATACGCGAGTGTAAGAATATAAACAACATGACGTTCCATTGGCTGGCCTGCTGCAGTTCGTAATCGGCACAAGAGTACGCACCAATGCCAAACGAGAGTAGCACAAGCCCAATCACAAGGGAGTCATGAAAGTACGGCGCAACCGCCAACGTCCGCACAGCCGTGTATGTGATACAAAACGTGAATCCATACAAAAGGCCTATTCATACATCAGAAAACGAACATGAGCCACGCCTCAACGTTGAGACGTGAATATATAAAAATAAATAATAACAGACCTGAAGAAAACAAAATCGTCACATTATTCAGTCGTCTCATCACGGAGGCCACTGGCCGAACGGGGATGATATCACCCAAGTTCAGGCGCACATCTGCCAGCGTCGGCTGGGGCTGGTCAGTCCAAGAGGTACTCCAACGTCTCCGAAAGCATGGCCTCTTCGCCCACGCTGACAAATGCAAATTCCGCTCCGACTTGGTCAAATACCTAGGCTATATCCTCTCCCCGGCAGGATTGACAATGTCTGATGACAAAATCAAAGCCATACAGGAATGGCCGGAACCCCAGAAAGTCAAGGATGTACAGTCCTTCCTAGGGTTCACAAACTTCTACCGCTGCTTCATTCACGGCTACTCCGATATCACCGTTCCACTCACCTGACTCACCAGGAAGGGTATCCAATGGAATTTCACTGACGAATGTAGACAGAGCTTTGAGACCTTGAAAAAGGCCTTTACTTCTGCTCTGATACTGACTCATTGGGTTCCAGATGTTCCTATCCTATTAGAAACCGACGCCTCCAACTATGCACTTGCCGCAATCCTGTCCATCATCTCTCCGGACGATGGACTTGTCCATCTGATCACTTTTCACTCGCGTACATTTATGCCCCCCCAACTGAACTATGACATCCATGACAAAGAGCTCCTTGCCATATATGAAGCCTTCCGGATATGGAGACACTACCTTGAAGGCCCCTCTGATGCGGTGGACGTCATAACTGACCACAAGAACTTGGAATACTTCTCCACAATGAAACTACTCACCCGGAGACAAGTCTGATGGTCCAAATACCTATCTCAGTTCAATCTCATCATCTGTTTCCACCCAGGTCGACTTGGAGCAAAGCCCGACACTTTAACTGTGCGATGGAATGTCTACCCTAAAGAGGGGAGTAGCGACTATGCCACTGTAAACCCTCACAACTTTCATCCTGTGTTTACTAACGAGCAGCTGGCATCATCCCTACAAGCATCCACCCTCATGACTCCCACCCTCCAAGCTGTCACCATTATGGACATCAACCAACTCCGCTCCGACATCCGCTCATCACTCCGATCCGATCCTGTTGCAGTTAAACACTTGGACAACCCTTCCGATCCGAAATGGTCACTTGACCCCAAAGGACACCTCCGACACAACAACCAGATATATGTCCCCGACACCAACGGTCTCCGAGAGTTTTGCAGTATTATCATGATCACCCGATCTCGGGCCATTTCAGGCAAAATCACACACAAGGATTAATCCGACAGGACTACGTATGGCCAAAAATGCGAGAATACATTCAACACTACTGTAACTCCTGCACCACGTGTATGTGCTCAAAATCACAAAGGCACAAACCCTACGGAACACTTAAGCAACTTCTGGTCCCGGAGCAACCATGGAACTCCATCTCCATGGATTTCATAGAGAAGCTCCCCCCATCGCTTGGATATGATACCATACTCATGATTGTCGACAGGTTCACCAAACAGTCACTATTCATTCCGACACATGACACCATCACCTCCGCTTCGCTAGCTAAATTATTCGTTCTCCATGTATTCTCTAAACATGGAGTCCCATCACATGTCACGTCCGATTGGGGCTCAGAGTTCATGTCCTCCTTCTTCCGTACATTAGGAAAGGCTCTCGACATGAAGCTTCATTTCACCTCCGGATACCACCCTGAAGGAGATGGACAAACAGAACGAATGAATCAGTCCCTGGAACAATACCTCCGAATCTATTGTAACTATCAACAAGACAACTGGGCTGACCTGCTTCCAATAGCAGAGTTTGCCTACAACAATGTGCCGAACACAACTACTGGTGTCTCTCCATTCTTTGCTAATAAAGGCTACCATCCAAACATCTCCGTCCACCCTGAGAAAGAACTTGCCTCCACCAAAGCCCGCCAATTCGTAACCGACCTTGATCAACTACACCAACATCTCTGAGAAACCATCTCCGATGCCCAGAAACAATATCAAGTCTCCACAGACCGACACCGCATTCTGGCTCCAGACCTGCAAATCAGAGACAAAGTATTCGTTAAGGCCAAACACTTCCAGACCACCCGTCCATCGAAGAAACTCTCCAAGAAATACTTAGGTCCTTATGAGGTCATTGCTCGCGCAGGCAGCAGGTCCTTCACCCTCCGCCTCCCGGACCACTTCCAAGCAGTTCATCCAGTTTTCCATATATCAATGCTCGAACCCGCTACTACGAACGAGATCTCTGGTCACACGCAACCTCCACCTCCCCCGATCACCATCGAAGGAGACAATGAATATGAGATCTCTGAGATCCTGGACTTGAAGATTGACCATCGATACAAGTGCAAGCTCCAGTACTTAGTCAAATGGACTGGATACGAAGGCACTGATGAAGAGTCCTCATGGATCTCCGCATCTGAACTCGATCATGCATCCAAATCTGTCTCCGACTTTCACTCCGCTTATCCAGACAAACCTGGCCCTCTTATGAATCTTTAAGTTCGATTACTAATGCTAATTCTATCATTTCGCATCATCATTTTATTACAAGTCACAAGGGAAATTACAAGCCTGCCCAAAAAGCTCTGAAGGAATCACTCCAACTCATTTCTTTTCCACTCTGAAATTTATAATCATTTTTATTTTTATTTTATACATTGTGTTTCCTTTTTCCCTTCCCCTTATCTACCTCAGGCTCTGTCTCCAACTCATCATCACTCTCTACATCTGACACCCAATCTTTCTCATCCCCCATGTCTGAATCCTTGTCCAAAGGGGCCATGAACTTCTGCAACCGACGTAACTCGGCTGTCCGCCGACCCTCCAGAACCTCCTTCCGTTTCATCATCTTCACCAAGTCCACTAGCAACCCCTCCGTCTGCTGGAGGTGCTCCGACTGAAGGTTAACCAGCTGAATCAGCTGGCCCATGGTACTATTGGGTGCAGAGACGTGCCCCATACCTGCACCGGTCGTTGCCCCTTCTGATCCAACACCGCTACCCCCAGCTGCCACAGCATGTGTCTCCGTCCACCGCTTTTTGGTCGGACGACCTTCCGACTCTTTCTCTGCCCCTCCTTGTACCACTAGTTGGGGCTTGACACTCCGACTCCAGGGATCAAACTTTCCATTGATCCTACACCCTCCTTTCCAACCCCGACAACGATCGCAGGACTGAAGGCGACGAGTTGGGCCGGTAGGCCACATGCACTCCATGCCTGCATCATGACACAAATCGCATGTTATGCTGGGCCCGCTGAATGGCTCCGTTGGAGCCAGAGCCTTGGGTGGTCCGCCCCTTCTCGCTGCGGCCTCCAAATGTTCCCTCTTTTCCTCCTTGTCCTGCTGTTCTGCTGCTGCCTTCTCCATCTTGCGCTTGCAAAGCTGGATTGCCAATCTAGCGACACACAGCTCCTTCTTACGGGTCGCCAACACGCGACTCTCTGCCTTGCACCATATGACCCTCCGGTCCACCTCCCACTTCTCCGTATCAGCACTCAGGTACGCCTTCAATGAAAAGACCATGACGTCGAGATTCTTCTTGGTGGTAGCGGCATAGAGCTCCGCTCTTTTGCGAGCCTTGACCGCGGCTACCCAAGCCATCTCCTCATAACAATTTGAAGTTGGATCTGGCTCCACGTCCATCCCGATGTCCATACCCGCCTCAGGCTCCGCATTTGCATTGAGCTCCATGTTGGCATCCACCTCCACTCTCTCCACCTCCGCCGCTTCATCTTCCTCAGCCTCACCCAACCCAAATAATGGCCGTACCCACGGACATAACGGCGAGTCAACCGCAGTGACAGTTGTCAGGCGAGTTGTCTCCATCCGCATAATGGAGATGATGGTGACCTTGGGGGTCCCTGTCCGTATTGGCACACTTGGACTTCCTGGGTGGCTGGTTCCCCCTGCCCCGGTCACCTCCTCCTCTACCTCCATAGCGGCCTGTAGCTCGTGCACCTGCTCCTCCACTTCCTTCAGTCTCGCAGCCTCCATTGCGGCTGCAAGTTCCTTTACCCTACAAGCTCTCTCGGCCTTTGCCTCCTCCTCCTTCCATCTCTGTTCCGTCTCCACCGCCTCTTTCCACCTCTGCTCCTCCGCCTTCCGTCTCCGTTCCGCCTCCTCCTCCTCCTTGCGTCTCCGTTCCACCTCCTCCTCCTCCTCCTTGCGTCTCCGTTCCGCCTCCTCCTCCTCCTTGCGTCTCCGTTCCACCTCCTCCTCCTCCTCCTTGCATCTCCATTCCGCCTCCTCCTCCTTCCATCCCCGTTCTGCTTCCTCCTCCTCTTTCCGTTTCCGCTCCTCTTCCTCTTCCTTCTGTCAGGCCAAGAGCAACTGCTCAAGCTCAGCCACGCTCATGCTTGCCAAAGGGTTTGACATCGTTGAGGATAAGACCTCAATCATGCCCCTCCTTTTATATGTCTCCAGACCCCCACTCTCGGAGAAGCCAGAAGTTATTATATTACAAGCGCAGCAGGCTCTAATATTAATCAAACTCGGAGAAGAGGTTAATACAGAGTAACTGATTAGTAATTAACACACTACAAGCCCACTTGGAGCAGTAACTTGAAGTGTATTAATTGTTATTCATTGATCAAGAACCTTACACGTGTAATTGAGACTCTGAGGTTAGTCAAATTATCACGTATTGGGCTATTGGTTATAATCAAGAACCTTGCACGTTTAATTGAGACTCTGAGGTTAGTCAGGTTAATATGTACTAGGCTATTGATTGGTCAAGAATACTGCATGTTTAATTGAGACTCTGAGGTTAGTCAGGTTAACACGTACTTTGCTATTGATCGGTTGGTTCAATTGTGGGCATTTCAATAAATCAACAACACAGTCTATTAACTCACCTCTTTGAGATGGGATTAATATCCCTTGACTGTTGATTCTATCATGGATAAACATGTACAGTGAATATGCTTGTTCAGAAGGAAGTGTTCAAGTGCATATCTATCTTTTTATGTTGAAGGGATTATTATTGGCTTTAATCCACTCAACCTGTGGTACTAAGGCACTAGGTTACTTCCCCCTTTGAAGTATCTGAACCCTTGAACGCCTGTCAATCTTTGACTTTACATTGCATCAGCAGTAAAGCGTGAACTACACGTGACAAGCATAAATCTCTATTGCTTCACTTCCTGTGGCAACATTGATTGTGTTTGTTCGCCGGAGTATAATTTCTTAATTGGGTTCTCCATTAAAATAGTTTCAAGCTTATTGCTAGCCTTGAAAGGTCATACATCCTCAGGCTAAACTTAGATTGTGATTAACACCACAGTTTAGGTTGAAGTTCACAGTTCCAAAACAACCGCCCCAATGTGTTCACATCTGATCAGGTGAAGGTCACCTTTGCCATGTCCTATCTCAAGGGCACCACACTGGACTACTTCAAGCCAGCGCTCATGGATGACTCTGATGACCCTATATGGTCAGAAGACTACTCTGACTTCATCTCTGAACTTTGGACCAATTTCAGTCCTTACAACCCCAAGGCCGATGCTGAGAATGAACTTGATCGACTTTGGATGAAGGAAAATTACAAAATCGCAAAATACATTGTGAGTTTCCAGCAGCTAGCCCTGAAAGTCCAATGGGGTGACGCCGCACTCCAACGTCAATTTTATGTGGGTCTCCCATCCCACATCAAGGATGAGATATCATGCGTTGGTAAGCCAGATACTTTGGTAAACCTTCACAAACTCGCCCAATCCATCGACACCCATTATTGGGAATGTCAATCCAAGGTCTCCTGCAAAAATTTGGCCAACAACAAATCGGACAAATCATCAGACAAGACCCCAAAGTCCAACAAGGGGTCCGATAAGAAGACTACCGCCAACTCAGGCCAGAAGTCAAACACTGGTAACGCCGCTGCTTCTGGTTCCAGTCAGAACAACTCTGGAACTGGCAATAACTCTGGAGCTCACAAGAGCACTCCGGACCTCTCCACCAAGCTGGGGAAGGATGGCAAACTTACCCAGCAGGAATGCCAGTGCCACATGGACAACAACCTCTGTCTGTTCTGTGGAAAACCTGGTCACCAAGCCAAGGATTGCAACAAGGCAACCTCATCTGCAGCAAAGGCAAAGGGCTGTGCCACCAATGCCATGATGGACCAAAAAAAAATAGTAAGCAGTCCTATAGCCTCCATACGGGCTGAGGGCTGCGTTGGTACTCCCTGTACAACAAACTTCCACCTGAACGCATTCGCTCTTTCCCACTCCAACTCCCTTACCCTCCGCATCTACTCTGACTCCATTCCCGACACCGCTATCCAAGCATTAATTGACTCCGGTTCTACTCACTGTTTCCTTGATTCCTCTTTTTCCAATTTACATAAACTCCATACCTACACCATAACTCCAATATCACTCTGATTATTTGATGGCACTACTAATGCTGTTATTTCATGAGCTATAGATCTGTCTATCCGTTTTTCTGTCGGAGAAATCCAGAACCTTACATTTTATGTTACTCCACTTGACTCCAGCTGTTCTGTGGTTCTTGGACATAATTGGCTCACCTGCTACAATCCGTTGATTGACTGGGCATTGGGCCATATCACATTCCGTTCCCCAGTACAGGCTGTGTCATTCCCAACATCACCAGCAACTTTAGGTGTGAAATTATCTTCCACCTCCACTGACTCTGCTCCGATAGATACTCCATCTACCCCTCCATCTATATTGGTGGTGGACGCTATGGTACCAACCATACAATCTCAAGATTGAGTTGGATGACAACTCCACCCCTCTGCTTGGCCCTATCTACTCGCTATCCCAAAAAGAACTACTGGCTCTCTGAACATTCATAGATGAGAACTTGGCCACAGGCTTCATCCGCCCATCCCTATCTCCCCATGGAGCTCTGGTCCTATTTGTCCACAAAAAGGACAGATCACTCCATCTATGTGTCAACTTCCATGGATTCAACAAGATCACCAAGAAAGACTGATACCCAATACCCTGTACCGTGGACCTGCTCAAGAGCCCATGAAAGGCCAAGATCTATTCCAAAATAGATCTCCAACATGCCTACCATCTAGTCTGCATCCGAGAAGGCAATGAGTGGAAAATGACTTTCCACACTCAATATGGATCTTTCAAGTGGTGTGTCATGCCCTTCAGACTAACCAATGCTCTGGCCACCTTCCAGAGGTTCATGAATGATACCTTTGCTGACCTCCTTGATGTGACCGTCCTTGTTTACTTAGACGACATTTTGGTATATTTGGATAACAAAGAAGAGCATTGGACACATGTCCGAGAAGTACTCCAATGTCTCTGCTCCGACATCCACTCATCACTCTGATCTGATCCTGTTGCAGTTAAACACTTGGACAACCCTTCCAATCCAAAGTGGTCACTTGACCCCAAAGGACACCTCTGACACAACAACCGGATATACATCCCTGACGCCAACGGTCTCCGACTCCAGGTTTTGCAGTATTACCATGATCACCCAATCTCCAGCCATTCTGGGCAAAATTGCACACAAGGGTTAATCCAATGAGACTACATATGGCCAAAAATGCAAGAATACATTCAACACTACTGTAACTCTTGTACCATGTGTATGCACTCAAAATCGCAAAGGCACAAACCCTATGGAATGCTTAAGCAACTTCCCATCCCAGAGCAACCATGGAACTCCATCTCCATGGATTTCATAGAGAAACTCCCCCCATCGCTCAGATATGACACCATACTTGTGATTGTCAACAGGTCACCAAACAGTCACTATTCATTCTGACACATGACACCATCACCTCTGCCTCACTAGCTAAATTGTTTGTTCTCCACATATTTTCTAAACACAGAGTCCCATTGCATGTCACATCTGATCAGGGCTCAGAGTTTGTGTCCTCCTTCTTCTGCACATTAGGAAAGGCTCTCAACATGAAACTTCATTTCACCTCCGGATACCATTCCGAAGGAGACGGACAAATGGAACAAATGAATCAGTCCCTAGAACAATATCTCCAAGTCTATTGTAACTATCAACAGGACAACTGGGCTGATCTACTTCTGATAGCAGAGTTTGCCTACAACAACGCTCCGAACATGACTACTGGCATCTCTCCATTCTTTGCTAATAAAGGCTACCATCCAAACATCTCCATCCACCCTGAGAAGGAACTCGCCTCCACCAAAGCCCACAAATTTGTAACCGACCTTGATCAACTACACCACCATCTCTGAGAAACCATCTCTGATGCTCAGAAACAATACCAAGTCTCTGTGGACCAACACTGCATTCCAGCTCCAGACCTGCAACTCAGAGACAAATTATTCATTAAGGCCAAACACTTCTGGACCACCTGTCCATCGAAGAAACTCTCCAAGAAATACTTAGGTCCTTATGAGGTCATTGCTCATGCAGGCAGCGGGTCCTTCACCCTCCGCCTCCCTGACCACTTCTGAGCAGTTCATCCGGTCTTCCATATATCAATGCTCGAACCTGCTACTACAAACGAGATCTCTGGTCACACACAACCTCCACCCCCTCCGATCATCATCCAAGGAGATAACAAATATGAGATATCTGAGGTCCTGGACTTGAAGATCAATCGTCGATACAAGTGCAAGCTCCAGTACCTAGTCAAATGGACTGGATACGAAGGCACCAATGAGGAGTCCTCATGGATCTCCGTGTCTGAACTCAATCACACATCCAAATCCATCTCCAATTTTCACTCTGCTCATCCAGACAAACCTGGCCCTCTTATCTTTAAGTTCCATTACTGATGCTAATTATATTATTTCACATAATCATTCATTACAAAGTCACAAAGGAAATTGCAAGTCTACCCCAAACTCCAAAGGAATCTCACTCTGCCCCATTTTTCTCTGCTCCGAATTATTACAATCAAAATCATTTTCATTTTTTTATGTTATACATCTACCTCAGGCTCCGTCTCTGACTCATCATCACTCTCTACATCCAACACCCAATCTTTCTCATCCCCCATATCTGAGTCCTCGTCCAAAGGGGCCATGAACTTCTGCAGCCAACACAACTCAGCAGTCCGCTGACCCTCCAGAACCTCCTTCCATTTCATCGTCTTCACCAAGTCCACTAACAACCCCTCCATCCACCGGAGGTGCTCTGACTGCAGGTTAACCAGCCAGATAAGCTGGCCCACAGTACTGTTGAGCACAGAGATGTGCCCCATACCTGCACCAGTTGTTGCCCCTTCCAATCTGACACTGCTACCCCCAGCCGCCACAGCACCTGTCTCTGTCCACTGCTTTTTGGTTGGATGACCTTCTGATTCTTTCTCCACCCCTCCTTGTACCACTAGTTGGGGCTTGACGCTCCGACTCCAGGGATCGAACTTGCCATTGATCCTACACCCTCCTTTCTGACCCCAACAACGATCACAGGACTGAAGGTGGCTGTTTTGGAACCCGCAAAATTATGGTGTTAGGGCAAACTCTAAATCACCACAATTCCGTGAATGAACAGCTGAGAAGAATATCAAACCCTGCTGCAGCACAACTCCAGAAACAATTTAACGTTTGTACTTTGGTTACAATCCTTTGTATTGGTCAATGCAGACTATACGCAGAAAGGTAATACGTTTCTTAGCAGCAAGAAATGAATAAGACTTCCAGAGTCTAGAGTTCACAGACGCTTAGGGGTCCAGATATTCCAAAAAGAGGGGAATGCACTTAGAGGCTAAAGGAAGTAGGTGGATGAATCCAACCGTCCAACCAGTGGCACTCAGAAACGGGTAACAGCAATGTGTGAAGTAGTCTAGCAACTGCTTCACACGAGTTCAAGCTTCTAATGCTCTGCAAAGGCAGTACACACTAGTTACTTAAACAAGAGCACTAATGGCAGGACTATCGACAGACAATCTCACCCTGTAGATTCATAGTCATGCGAGGTAGATACTACACTCACGCCCAAAGCAGGAATATCACTACTTTGAGTGCAATCAAGTACAGTTACACAACTGTAAAAGATCCTTGAACTGGTAATCAACAGTTACTGAGATAGAGGATGACACTGTATGTCACTCTAGTCACACTGGTGTGCAGAAGATGGGTAGAATATGATGATATGTTATTCTTTCAGAGGCAGAATGACCTCCTTATATATTGTATTTACAGGGGCTGATTAATGCTTCTGGAATATTCTACCTATTAATAGATGGAAACTACTGGAAGGTTGTGGAAGGTGGAAGAAAGGGGTAGAATATTCCAAGCCAATCACAGGTTCTGATCACTGGACTAACACTGATCAGGAGCTGAATAATGGTTCTGGAAAGTTCTATCTAATAATAGAGGGAAACAGCTAGAATGTTATGGAAAGGGGTAGAATATTCCAAGGCAATCACCTGATTTGATCACCCATCAGGTGATCTGATCCCTGAACTAGGCACTGATCAGGCAAAAAGAAGGGTGTCCACCCTGTTTTCTGCACTGGTTTGGACAGCCATGGATAGCCACATCTCAGGTGATGATCTGCATGGAAAATAGTGCCCTGAGAGGCTGTGGTTGTTAAGTTAGAGAATGTTTATTGATCAGAGACATCTGAGCTTGAATTCAGGCCAAATGCCTGGTCCAAAAGGGGAGAGCCGGCTGTGGGAAGGTTTGTGGGTGCCTATGGGTCCACAACTGTAGCACAGCAGAAATAAATGATTCTGAGCCGAGTTCTGCATGGAATATTCCCGAAAAAATATGGAAAAATAGAGAATATTTGAATAAGTCCATTCCAGGTACAAGCATCAAATATATGCTGATATTTAGGAATGGAAAAGCAAAGAATAGCACATTGGTGCTGCATAAATGGAATTTGATAGGGAAAAGGTGGTTCCCATACAGACAGAGTATCTATTGGAGCAGAGTCAGCGGAGGCGGAAGATAGTTACACACCTAAAGTTGCTGGTGATGTCAGGAATGACACAGCCTGTACTGGAGAATGGAATGTGATATGGCCCAATGCCCAGTCAATCAACGGATTGTAGCGGGTGAGCCAGTTATGTCCGAGAACCACAGAACAGCTGGAGTCAAGCGGAGTAACATAGAATGTAAGGTTCTGGATTTCTCTGACAGAAAAACAGATAGACAGATCTATAGCTCATGAAATAACAGCATTAGTAGTGCCATCAAATAATCAGAGTGATATTGGAGTTATGGTGTAGGTATGGAGTTTATGTAAATCGGAAAAAGAGGAATTGAGGAACCAATGAGTAGAACTGGAGTCAATTAATGCTTGGATAGCGGTATTGGGAATGGAGTCGGAGTAGACAAGGAGGGTAAGGGAGTTGGAGTGGGAAAGAGTGGATGCGTTCAGGCAGACCTTGTTTGTTGTACAGGGAGTACCAATGCAGCCCTCAGCCCATACGGAGGCTATAGGACTGCTTACTATTTTTTTGGGTCCATCATGGCATTGGCAGCACGGCCCTTTGCCTTTGCTGTGGATGAGGTTGCCTTGTTGCAATCCTTGGCTTGGTGGCCAGGCTTTCCACAGAACAGACAGAGGTTGTTGTCCATGTGGCACTGGCATTCCTGCTGGGTAAGTTTTCCATCCTTCCCCAGCTTGGTGGAGAGGTCTGGAGTACTCTTGCGAGCTCCAGAGTTATTGCCAGTGCCAGAGTTGTTCTGACCAGAACCGGAAGCGGCAGCATTACCAGTGTTTGACTTCTGGCCTGAGTTGGCAGTGGTCTTCTTATCAGACCCCTTGTTGGACTTTGGGGTCTTGTCCAATGCTTTGTCCAATTTGTTGTTGGCCGAATTTTCGTGGGAGACCTCGGATTGATGTTCCCAATAACAGGTGTCGATGGATTGGGCAAGCTTGTGAAGGTTAACCAAAGTATCCAGCTTACCGATGCATGATATCTCGTCCTTGATGCAGGATGGGAGTCCAATGTAAAATTGGCGTCAGAGTGCAGCATCACCCCATTGGACTTTTGGGGCTAGCTGCTGGAAACTCACAATGTATTTTGCGATTTTGTAATTTTCCTTCATCTGAAGTCAATTGAGTTCATTCTCGGCATCAGTCTCGGGGTTGTAAGGACTGAAATTGGTCCGAAGTTCAGAGATGAAGTCAGAGTAGTCATCTGACCATATCGGCTCATCGGAGTCGTCCATGAGCGCTGGCTCAAAGTAGTCCAGTGCGGTGCCCTTGAGATAGGACATGGTGAAGGTGACCTTCACCCAATCAGATGTGAATGCGTCGGGGCAGTTGCAGAAATTCAACCGGCATTGCACCAAGAACAGCTGGAGCTTTCGCGGATTGGAGCCATCGAATGGGTCAGGTTCTTGGACCTTGGTCCAGGACTTAGGGGCTTGTGGGTTATGGATGCTGCTGGCGAGCAGGGAGATGGCTTGCGCCAGATTTGGAGAGGGCAGAGTGTCGTGTTCTTCATTGATGGCCTCTATGTGGTCCGTCAGTTCTTCAACAACCTCAGGGATGGTGTTGATGCTGGGAGCAGGCACCTCGACGGTTTGTGCACATTCAGAATTGGCGGTGGATCATGGCATTGGTAGGAGTGAGTATGGCAGTTCAAATATACTGTTACACACTAGGTCCGATTGGGGGTCAGAGATTGGGTCAGAGGTTTGGTTGGAGGTTTGGTTGGAGTCGGAGAAGGAGTCGGTTATGTTGTGGGGGTCAGAACAGACTTGGCTTCAGCTTATGTGCTGTGCCCTCACTAATACTGGTGTCCGAGATTTTGGAGACAGAGTATGACTTAGAGAGTTAGGATTGGACTTAGGAACTAGGTGTGATTCGATATTCAAACTGGGGAATGAAGTCCCCAATCAGGCAACTTAAATACATATTTGAAATCTAATAATAATTACTCCGGTGATGGGTCTCCAAGGCCAACAGCCTTACATGAGTATGTCTGAGTCCGATGGGGACGGATGTCCAGGTTCCTATGGTGATGCTGATGCATCAATCAGAACTGGAGATGGATGGGTGGAATCGGCGGTGACAATCGGACAGGTAGATGGAGACGTGGCGGTTTCCAAATGGTGTATAGATTTCATGTCATGGGGATCTGAGTGGATCGGACGGGGATCTGGGCATTAATGAATATAGTCATAACACTCCAGTGTGAAGGTTTTCATACCTGTTGCATGTGTGAATCCAGGGGATATCATTATCCCCTCACTCCCACTGTCTAATAGATGGTCAGCAAGAGTATTGCCAATCTCCCAGTATCTGGAGATCATTTTAATATTGATGCATGGCCTATCAGGTTGCACTGTCAACTTCTGTCAGCTCCTATGGTTATAATTAGGTTCAGCTGATTTGTTGACACTGACAGCAGCTGGATATCTCTCTCCTGAATGTAGGCTTCTATATTTGGAGTCTTACTAACACTATTTGCTACATCTTCATAGCATTCACTGGCTCAGAGTTTATCCCTTGGCCACAAAATCAATCTTGACAGATCCCTGAGCTGGTAAGGTTTATCATCTCAAGGTGTGGCCATGCCACAGCTTGGTATGTACAATTTCCTGGCATCTTGCTCAATCTCTGAAGATTTGATCCCATTTCTTGGTCCCTGACACATGAACTTCTCTAGACTACTCTAAAAATTGAGGGCTTATGGCAATTCTGGACTCAGGAGAAAACCACTATTGTATCTAGAGAAAAATTTCTAGTAAATTGCAGTCCATACAACTTTCTGATTAGTATGGTCTGAAGTCCTTTCTGCTGCTTGCCATGGCTAAGGCTTTATAAACAGGCCCTGCTGCCAATATTCTTCCCAAGGCCCTCACTTGAACACAGACACATATCTAAGTACAAGGCTTCAAGGTACACCTTGAAAGTCATCTCCCTGGTGCATTTATATAATCAGTGTCACAGTGCATAATTCCACATGAGCACATTGTGGTATCAAACACAAAATAATTAGCATAAGAAACCATTGGATACTTGGGTGTTATTGCCGCCACACACGTTGTCATTAGACAGGATAGGCCAGAGCACAGCGGGCGAGAATGATCCAATTGCTTCTCTGGTAAACTCCCAGACTTTCATAGAGGCAGCTTGAATTCAAGTGTCTTCTCATGTATTGTTGGCCATATTCGGCTGGGAAATACAACTCAGAGCCATTGATAGTTGTGTATGGGACCCCGTTGATGATGAAAGTATGGTGTGAGCTAGAGAATAAAACAGGTGTTCGGGACTTTATGTGAGGCTGCATGAGAAAGGCAAGAATGCAATCATCACGTTTGCAATTATATATACAGATATACAAGGTCTAATAAAGAAAGCTCTTGATCCATTCACCAGCCATCACCACGGGGCCAGGGAACGGGAAGCATCAGATACTCGGTTGAATGTCACGTCTCAGGCCTCAATGGTCAGAACCTCTCCCCGACGACATTTCATGTTGAGCCATTTCATGTCTAACGTGACCATAACAACCGACCAACATGTTTGAATGCAGAAAGATCATACTACACACAACTGCTACCTAACCACAGCATCACAGGCTTCACAGGCAGCAACAGTTGATGCCCTGCGTTCCATGTATTCATAACCAAATGACTAAACATTTCAGCTCGAAATAGGCTTGACCGTGATCGGCATCTCCGTATGACGTGTCTTTGAATTCTTAACCCTAAAAAAACGAAACATAATTGAAGTTAAGATTCCGTCAAGAATATAAGACTCACATGGGTGTCATAAGATTCGTAGCGCATCGAACGATCTCAACGTTACCTGGAGGAGGCAAGAACTCGAGGCTCTCGAGTAGTTCGATGAGGATGGCTTGCATTTCAATCAGACTATGGCCATTCAGAAGAGAAGTCAGTCAGCGCAGGTGTCAAGCAGCTAATAGGCTTGTGCTTACGCAAATCTCCATCTAATGCAAATGTGTTAGAATCGAGAAAACAATCTATTCCAGACAGTGGCTTAGACGCACCCGATACAACTACGCAGGCCGCTGCTGAAAGTTGCTCTGAAAACAATGTTGGAATCAGCATTAACAAAAAAAAAAATCGCTCGTACAGATTCCCAATAACCCCCAAGTTAGTCTTCTGTATATTCCCCACGCCTTCAATAAATCTCTCAGGTCTCCACTGATCCGCATCTTCTCCCCATACGGACTTGAGCCTGCACATCGAACATAAATATATCTGAGCATTCAACTATTCATTCACAATGGAATGAAGACTTACCTATTGTAGGCAGAAATGGAGAGGTGTACCTGTTGCCCCTTGCTCACGGGAATACTTGTGATAGTTTCTCCTGTCTTTGTGATCTGAGGTATCGCAAGCGGGATAACGTCGTCTCGGCTGGCTGCCCGGACAATCGCATTGACAATTGGATGGACGCGGAGTGTTTCCTGATAAAGAAGAAAACGACAGACAAACAAGTCAGTTTCGAGGACGATCGGAAAGTGAGGCTCATGTATGGACCTTCATAAGCGCAAGCAGAGTCTTCATGCCATCCAAGTCAGCCACAGTCAGCTCACTATCACCCCTCTGCGCCGCTTGCGCACGGGTCGCTTTGATCTCCTCACGAACTTTCGTTTGGAATTCGGGATGCCGAGATAGCTCGTATAAAGCCCATGTGATCGTTGATGCGGTTGTCTCGTGCCCAGCAAGGAACAGCGTTCTGAATGAGGAATCTTATCAACCAAACGCAGCTTCTCTGTGGACGTCATTGAGATACTCACGTGAGCTGAGGCAGGATTTCGTCGTCCCTTAGTTTCGTCTTCGGATTCTCAGAAAGGTTCCCTCTAACTAAGCCAAAAAAAAAAATCAGTCTCAGATCATAGCTCTACCACTCCGATATTCGGGGAAGACACACTCACTCAGGATACTCATAATATCTTTCCCCCCTTCCTTCCCCTCTGCATGTGCGGCCACCTGGCGATCCAACAGCGTTTGCGCCACGTCTTCCGACGCATTCATATAATCCCGCAGCCTTCGCAACCGCCTCGTCGGCGCGTGATGCAGCAGTGGTACGAGCCACCCCGGAACTAGACCCCAAAACGCCTCAAATGCTAGCTGCCAGTCTGAGCGATCCAGGAATGCATCGGCGCTGTGACATTGAATATATGAGCATATGTGCACGCTTGCATAGAGAAAGACGGACAAGAGGTTGCTGTAGGCTTTAGAGAGTTTTCCGGTACCACCCTCATCAATCGCTTTGAACTGATAATCGAATGCCGCTGCAAATGCAAATTGGCACCATTATGTGAGTACATGACAAGATTTCCTCACTGATACCAATAGCATCAAGAGTCGCGCGAGCGAGCCAGGAAGAGACATCGACGACAGCGGATGACTGTCCACTTTGGTTCACGTGCTCCTTCAATTTTGTTACGGTCTATCATGCGTCAATTTACCTCGGATATATAACCGTGAGTGAATGAAGAGCGTACATTCTGCGCAGTATAGTTAAAAACGGGAAGAAAAACTCGAAGAGCACTGTATGAAAACGCGGGATTCATGATCTTTCTCTGGCGTGAATGTTGCAACCCTGTGGAAAGACGGTGGATAAGTGAGAGAAAATGGGTATGGTAGAAAGGCACAACCATCAGCCCAGACAATGCCTTTTCCAGCGACGATTGAAGTGAGTGCGCGGCCCTCCGGGGTTCTGACGAAATTGTATGCAGAGGTGTTGAGAATGTATTGCAGTGCCTGCACTCAAGGGCCATCAGAATATGATAAGGCAGGAGCGTAAAAGCTCTGCCTTGGGGTCTGAAGTAAACAACATGTCCCTCTAACAAGGATACCACACATTTAGTGTAGTGTTCATAGCTGGAATGACAGGATACACTAACGCCGAATGTTCCCTTAATGCGCGCTGCAGTGCCATATTTCTTCGTCCATGCAAAGTCAGCGTCGCCGCTCTCCTTTGGCCGCAAAATTGCTGGTATATTCCCTGATCCGAGGAATGAGGGGTGATGGATTGAAGAAGAAACAAGAGCAGGGCATACCGACGAGCCATGAGCCGGGAGGTGGCCCTGGAAGATACCTGATAGAGTGTCCACGAAAGCGGCGAAGGAGAGTGTGGAATAGAAAGACTACGACTAAAAATGTCGCTGCTGAAATGTAGGGGGGGATCATGTTGAACTGCTGTATTCCTGCCACGATCACACCAACTTATAAGGTGGCCCCATAGGGGTGGATATGCCCTGTAACTATGCTCTAAATGACATAAGCGGATTCGAGGATCCGAGCCCGGGGTACAAGGTGCTGACGCATAAGAAGCCTCTGCGAGCCGTAAAAGTCTCTTCCATTCTAATGCCGAGGGAAATTGAATATCGCGTAAGGCCTCAAACTGTTGCCGGTCAGATAGAATAAGCCTCTTGTCGCATCCAGTCAGAGATATCAAAGTTAAGGGTTGCAAGTTGGAGCCTCCTGGCGCATGCCTGGCAGTATATGATCTGAACCATGGCGTAACCCCTCTGCCCTAATGATAGTACTGTCTTCAGGCCACTTGTGGTAGAAGTCGTTATGCTGGCTTCCTTGCTCGGTTTTTATACTTGACTCCCAACAGAGTCAACCATGCAGTTTTGCCTTTGAAGTATGCTAAGAAGTCATACGGAAGGTCAGGCAGGATCTAGGGTAACATGATTGCAACACACATAAAGATGCAGACGTACGCGGAATCACCTAGGTAATGTCCCGGGTTCCGACAAAGAAAATCGTGCTGGTGCACGTGGCGCGCAAACGAATTGATGCACCACCCAGCAGAAGGTCCGGTGTGTGAGATAATCGCCTCATTTACCTAAGCCTCCACGTGGCCCGGGTGACTGCGGCAGGGGTAAGATCACCCGATTATCCATATCACGCCACACAACGCTCACTAGCCAAAAACTGCACCGCGGGCATACGAATCCTGGACGGCTTGGCTGACTCACAGATTGTGCGTACGCTTTCTCAAAAGGGACTGCATCTGCCAGAGTTTAATGTTATCTTGTACGTAGCTTACAGTAATTAATGATGATGTTTCCCATGGAATGCCAGCGCTGTGAACGGATCTGTGTTCAGTTTGTCAGACAGACCTTCACACCGGAACTCCAGCAAAGTATCTTCTATATATATGAAATACACTACGCTCAAAAAAATTGAGTAGAAATTGTCCAGGGCACTGTACTAAATCCATCCCAGGATCATGCTCTTTATGCCTGGCCACCGGATTTTCCTCCCTGGCAGTGATGCACCCTGCATATTTAAAGTATTGAACACCTGCGTTTAATCAGAATTACCTCAACCTCCATGAGCTCAATTTCACTCGACTTTTGCCCGATATCCGTGGCCATTGAACAAACCAATACGTTTGGCTACAGAAATATCATAATACACATTGTTTGACTAAGCCAACCACAACATCACACTAGGGCAAGGCCGATACCGGCAGACCCCTTGAGCGTACCGGATACCGGGACCGAACGTCTTCGCCGCTCCCACGATTACGGGCGGCCCAGAGCCCCTGACGAGCAAGGGGACGCCGATCAGCTTTGATAAGGAAACATCAAATGCCTGTAATATGAAAAAGGAGAACATCTCAGCTCGAAATGGGCTTGATCGTGATTGGCATCTCTGTGCGACGTGACTTTGAATTTTTAACCCTGAAAGAAACAAAACACGATATAAGTCAAACTAGGAAACAAAAAGTTGTCAAAAGAATTCAAATCTCACATAGGTGTCACAAGGGCTGTAGCACATCGGACGATCTCTATATTTCCCGGAGGAGGCAAGAACTCGAGGCTCTCGAGGAATTCGATGAGGATGGCCTGCATTTCGATCATACTGTGGCGTTCCCAAACGAAAACGTCCGTCAATGCATAAACCAAGTGGCTAAGGGGCTTGTGACGTACGCAAATCTCCAACTGTTTTGAATTCAGCGGTCTTAGCATCGAATATACTAGTTGTGCCAGACAATGAATTGGACACACCCGATACAACTACGCAGGCCGCTGCTGAATGTTGCACTTCAAGCATGTCAGCGTCAGCTTTGAGACACTAAACCAACAACTTTTTCGTACAGATTCGCAATAACTCCCAAGTTAGCCTTCTGCATGCTCTCCACGCCGTCAAGAAATCTTTCAGGTTTCCACTGTTCCGCATCTTCGCCCCATACTGATGTGAGCCTTTACACATTATACATATGAATACCTGAGTATCATCATATTTAAGCCAAAAGGGAGTGAGGATTCACTTGTTGTAGGCAGAGATGGAGATAAATATCCGTTGCCCCTTGCTTACGGGAATACTTGTGATTGTTTCCCCCGTCTTCGTCTTCTGGGGCGTCGCAAGTGGAATAACGTCGTCACGGCTGGCCGCTCGGACAAGCGCATTGAGAATAGGGTGAAAACGAAGTGTTTCCTACAGCATAGAAAGCAAACATGTCAGCCCATGTGATTCCAAGAAAATGATCAGCCATATATATATCCACCTTGATGAGCGCAAGGAGAGTCTTCATACCCTCCAAATCACCCATAGTCAGCTCACCATCACCCCTCTGAGCTGCCTGCGCACGTGTCGCCTTGATCTCCTCGCGAACCTTTGTTTGGAATTCGGGATGCCGAGATAGCTCGTATAAAGCCCACGAGATCGTCGCAGCAGTTGTCTCGTGCCCAGCGATGAATAGTGTTCTGGATGAGGGAAATCTTGTCAGTCAGACATCTTTTCTCTGTGACTGGGATTGCGACACTCACGTGAGCTGTGGCAAGATTTCGTCGTCCCCAAGTTTCGACTTTGGATTCTCGGAGAGGTTCGCTCTAACTAAGCCAAACATGTAAGCATTCAAACCCACTCAGACAAGAGCTCCTCCACTTAGAGAACTGAGATATGACTCACTCAAAAGACTCATAACATCCTTCGATCCTTCCTTCCCCTCTGCATACGACGCCACCTGGCGATCCAACAGCGTCTGTGCCACTTCCCGCGACGCCTTCATATAGCTCCGTAACCTCTGTAACCGCCTCGTTGGCGCGTGATGCAGCAGCTTCATAACACATTCAGGGACTAAACCACAGAACGCCTCGAATGCGATTACCCCGTCTGAGCGATCCAGGAATGCGTCGGCTCTGCCATAAATACATTATAGCCGCATATACGCTTGCTCATATGGAGGGGAGACGAACAAGAGGTTATTGTAGACTTTGGAGAGGGTTCCAGTACCACCTTCTTCGACTGCATTGAACTGATAGTCAAACGCCGCTGCAAATGCGAATTAGTACCCTTCCCTGGGTATGTGACAACGATTTCCCACCTGTACCAATGGCATCGAGAGTCGCGCGAGCGAGCCAGGAAGAGATGTCGACGACAGCGGATGACTGTCCGCTTTGGTTCACTTGCTCCTTCAACTTTGTAACGGTCTACCACACACAGATGTATTAGGATTGAATACGGTAGACGAATTCAAGACGTACCTGTTGCGCAATGTTATGAAAGACGGGAAGAAAACCTCGAAGTGCACCGAACGAAAATGCAGGGTTCATGGCCTTTCTCTGGCGCGAATGTTGCATCCCTTGCATAAAAAATATGATGAATAGGTGAGGTCAAATAGAGGATGGCGAGAAAGGTACAACCATCAGCCCATACGAGGCCTTTTCCAGTGGTGAGTGTGGAGAGTGCGCGGCCCTCAGGGGTTCTGGCGAAGTTGTATGCAGAGGTGTTAAGAATGTATTGCAGTGCCTGCACTGGCCTGTAAGAGCAGTATGAGACGAGGGCGTAACGCTAATACTACCTTGGGGTCTGAAGTAAAGAGCATGTCTCTCTGTCGATGAGAAGATACGTTCAATACAACCTTCAGAGCCAGAATTTCACGATGCACCCACGCCAAAGGTTCCCTTAATGCACACGGCAGTGCCATATTTCTTCGTCCACGCAAACTCAGCTTCGCCGCTCTCCTTTGGCCGCAAAAGTGCCGGCATATTCCCTGATCAGAGCAAGGAGTTGCCTTGGACTGAGAAAAAAAACAACCGGGGGTAGGGTGCATACCGACGAACCATGGACCCAGAGGTGGCCCTGGAAGATGCTTAATAGAGTGTGCACGAACACGACGGAAGAGTATATGGAATAGAAAGACCGAGAGTAAAAATGCTGCTGCTGAAATGTATGAGGAAATCATGTTGAACTGGTGTATTCCTTCCTCAATCACACCAACTTATAAGGGGGGTTGATCCCGCAGTGTAGTTTGCAATTAGGCTCTACCCGACACATGCCGTCGGCACTCAAGGCACTGGGGTGGAGATGTTGACGCAAGAAGAATGGTCCACGAGTCCTGGATGTTCTTCAAACTTCTATTATATAGCGAGGTTGAAGTATTGCGACAAGGTAGAATCGATGTCGGTTGGATGCGGAAGCAGTCTCCCGTGCATCTATTCTGAGTACCAGACAAGATATAAAGGATTTTATCACCTCCTGGCGGATATCTCATAGTGCATGACTTGAGGCTTTCAGACCCCAAATGCCGGTCCCCTCACTCGGTTATCTTTGGTTCACCATAGCATGAAAGTTGAACCCCCCCCCGTCCCGTCTTGGGGCATGGACGCGCTGACGAAGTCATACGAAAGATCCATCAGGGGTAACTTTAGGGTAACGTAACTGGTACAGATAAGCAAAAGGGGACATATGCGGAAAAACCTAGACAAGGTGTCTGATTTTGACTAATGAAACTACACGAAAGCATATGTACGGACGGGAAAGAGCGTTTGTGGTTAATATGCAGCAGGAGTGCCCAGGCATAGGATTCCAGGCCTATCAAGTGCCTTGGGTGGCTATCAAATTTGCAAATCGATTATCACTTACATAATTACAGTCGAGATCTACAGCGCTAGCGTATGAATCTTCAATGGCTTGAAGGCCAGCTGACGTATTCGCTTACCAAAGGAGACCATATCCAAGCCCAAGTTCTGGACATCCCATGTATCAGGAAAGAAACTCAAAACCTTCATTGGATATTAATGCGCTCGCATGTAAAAGGTTCCGAACAATTGTAAAACGTCTGCATGCTTCATAATTGGAAGTCCCCGAAAATGCTGGGAGATATATTACATAATGCCATATGAAGTTGCGTGCATGCACCGTGCGCCACGAGTCTCACCACTCAATGATCCAAAGCCACCGCTCGGACAGCTTCCAAGCGCAATAAGCGCCGTTCCTACCGAGGCACAACATCAACTCAAGAGCCAATGCAGACCAGTGGCATGTGATACACCCACCGAAAGCCCCAGTGAGGGGACGCTAGGTATCTTTCTTCCCGCCTCACTATCATCCACATTCAAACTCGAACGTACTGTCGTCGTTCGGCTCGGAGCTTGCGCCACCGACAACACACGTGCACGCTATTCAAAAATCGCGCAGAACGATATTAATACTCCAACGTGGAAGAAAAAATAAGTAAACCCACACGCGTCGGGTCTACAGTATACGTATCAAGCTCTAGACTGGTCCCAGTCGTACTCTCACTCGTCCTCGTATTCGGTGCGTCCTCGGTAGGGATCACGGGCGTATTAGCCAGGATCCGGAAGGCCGTAGCGAACGACTGAAGCATTGTGGGATCAAATTAATATGTTGGGATGAAATATACTAGTCGTGGATGGTTGTGTTGGAATCACTTTTAAGAAGCAGGCAGCGAGGTAGAAACAGGAGTAGGCATGATAGCATGTGGAGCCTGTTTATGTGGAAAGTGTGTTTAGGTTTCGGCTGCGTCATCGTTGCTGCAATTCAAAGCGTCCGAAACAGCTTCCGTGCCGATCATTGGGTTACGTACGTCATCGGCGACACCAAGTTGACCTTCTCGATTCATTTGCGTCTTGCATATACCGTGTTGGGAAAACGCGCAGGAGGGGACTGTTGGAGTATCGAGGCCGACGAAGACGGAAGCATAGTTTGGGTACCACAGACCTCAACAGCCGTAAATACACAGGCACAGCGGCCAAGTACGGCAGCCAAGTACGGCGATTCCTCAGTTCGCCCACCTGATTCGGTGGGATATAGGTTTCATATTGTTCTATTGGACACTTCAGTTGATTGCTCCCCACACAACTGAATTTATACACTTAGCTCCTCTTTGTGTCCATATCCTTTAGGTTATGGGCCCTGCTGAGCCTACTATGTCCACCTTCACTACTAGCAAAGATGAAGCCTTATTCCATGTTCTGAAGCTTGAGAATGATGGTTCAAACTGGGTTGCTTATAAAACACATGATATATGCAATTGCTAGCTGTGGACTGACTGATTGCATTGAGGGGATGGCTGTGGCACCAGCACATCCAACCCTGAGCTCTACCAATGCACTCAAGAGGACCAAAGAGGACAGAAAGGCCATGTCAAACTATGAAACTATATTTGACAAGTGGAACCAGTGTGTCTACCTCATGTGCACCCAACTGGATGCTAGCATTGAGGACTCCATGATGATGAAGATTAGCCACTGTGCTATGGCAGCTGACATGTGGAAGTCCCTCTGCAGTGAGTTTGAGGGAAAGACCTGCATGGTCCAGGTGGATCTGCATAGAAGGATGTTGGAGAAGAGGGCAAACAAAGGGGATGATATTCCTGCTCACCTCAACTTGATCTGACACCTATATAAATGACTCTCTGGCATGGGGGCCCCACCCAGCAAAGATGACTACTCCTCCATGATCATATTGTCATTACCTGAATCATATCAGGTACTATTGACAACCCTAGGTGACACTGCTCACCAAGCTGGAAACCCATTGAGTTCTGATAATTACATCACCAAAACAATTCAAGAATATGAATGATGCCATGTATGTGATGAAAAGCTGGGTACCAAAGATGCTGCATTCTTTGCATCCAATAGAAATGGAAAGGGCAACAGAAGCAGTGGTAGCAGCAGTGGCAACTCAAAGAAGAATGCTGAGTGCCACAACTGCCACAAGCATGGCCACTACAAAGCAGACTGCTGGGAAAAGGGGGTGAAGGCCAGGGCCCACACTCAAAGAGAGGTCCCAAAGCCAAGGGGAACAATGCCACTGCAAGCACAGCAGTGATTGTGGAAGATGGTTGCTGGCTTGCAATCACCAAAGTCTTCATTGAAGGTCTTTTTGAGGGAGGATTGCTTGAAGAGCTTGATGATTCAGACATGATGCCAAACCTCATAGCTGCCCTGAGTGGTAGCAATAGTGAAGATGATGACACACCTAGTTGTTCCAAGGATGACATCACGCTTTGCATGTAAGGTTGGACTTAGTTCACACTGACACAGAACTCAACCAAGTTATATTGGTTGTGCTATGTGCAACAGTGGTGTGGTAAAAATCTAAGTGTTCTAACTACATGTGGACCCACATGTATACTTGGGCCCACTTGATTATATAATAACTATACATATGCACCCTATAGGCACATATATCCATCCAGAAAAGCAGCACTCCTTAAGGGAATGCTGTATATACTAATATTAATGTCTATATATTACTCTATAATAAATAAATACCTAGGGTACTTACACCCTCCCCTTTTTGAATGAGGCATGACCTCATTCAGCACTCAATTGTACAGCTTCTTATGGAGCTGTTCAGATGAATCAGTTGTTATTTGGAAAGCCAGACTTCTGGGGAGAAAGGAGGAGAGGGGGGAACAGAGGGGATAGGAGGGATAGGAGCACATAGGAAGCTCAGGAGGTCAGGAGGGGATAAGAAGATGGGGGGAAATGATTGAGAGGGGAAAGGAGGAGCCCCTGTAAGCTCCACAATCATCTGGACATTCACCCTAATTTTTCTTTTGATTTATTTCATCATTTTTCCCTATTTGACATCACCCCCATTTTGTTTTTATCATAAATCACTTTCCCTTTATTTACATGATACAGAACTTTTATCACAAGTTATCAGCATGCATATCTTGTATAAAACATGCCTAGCTAGATATGCAATGGACTAGAGAATTAACTCTCAATATTCCTGTGTGTCTTGTATCTGAACTATTTGTATCTGGAATAACTCCAGAATGAATGCAAATTTCTCCAATATTTTGCATATTCTACTAGAATATTTCAACATCTAGTCAAATCCCAAATTACGAAGCCAGAACTTCATTGGATCACTTGCTATTAAGCATTTACTTGATTTCAAACCACCAGTCCCTGCTGCATACTTAAATTGCTCATATCTAGACAAAGGATCCACTGAACCATTTCAAATTTCATAGGAAGATACTACTCAAGTTATCTTTCATTTGACTGTGCATACACCCAGTCCACATCACTTTCCCACTTGCTATTCAAATTCTACTTCACACAGATTTGCCCCCAGCAAGGCATCATCATGAATTTATTTCTCAACAAATCAGTGTCCATATGATTGTCTTGATCATATGGCTCTGGAGGGGGACAACTCTCAGTTGTCCCAAATGTTGTCATAGTATCTTCCTTGGATGGATGAGGAGGGGGCAACTGCTAATGCAGTGTCTCAATCAAGGTGATGATCTAGCTGAGCATGACCCAAATGCTCAGCAAGGGAGCATTTAACAGCTCTATGGGCTGCTTGAGAGGCTGCTTGAGTCTCTTACTTTTGCTTACCAACTCTGGTGGGTTGGTTGAATGCTTCTCCAGAGGTGATGCAACTAGCAAATGCCTCCAGGATAGCAGCGTGATTGGGGGTGAGGCCTCCCCTTTGCCCAGGCCAGAGTGTGAGTTCTAGCTCAGTATGCTCTTTGACGCTTGTTCGGAAGGATGCTGTTATACAATATTCTGATGTATACAAGATGTACATCAGAATTTTAATAATGATCATAAAAATAGGGAGTTACAATCTGGATATCTTTAAAGATTTCGGATATCTGAGTTTTTTTTGAATATCTTAAATTTTTATAAATATAAATATATATTTCATATTTTAATAAACTTTAAAAGATAAGATGTTTGTTATGGATGAACATAATTATTTATTTGAATATAACAGTAATATATATACTAATATTATTGGTATAATAGAGAACATTTAGATATACAAATACCAGGTGAGGATTCAAGGTACATTAGATTATTTGACCAGTATAGTATAAGAAAGAATGAGTGAAAGAAATTAAGTGTAGCAGGAGTAGAATATTCCCTTGAAGCAGTTGCCACCAGTAAATTAAAAAAAAAGAATTATTTTTGAGAATCATGTCAAAATATCAAAATATGTTTTAAATCTAAGTAATTTATATAAATTTGAGAATCATGTATGAAATATCAAAATATGTTTTAATATAAGTATATTATATAAAATTTGAGGAAATGGGTTGTATATACATATTTGATGTATTTCTGAACAAGCGTCTTTGGGGGAATGATACCCCCAATTATACACTTCTGAAATAGAAGCACAGAAAGTGTCACCACTAGTGGGTGAAAACTAATGGCCACTGGCTAATAGTTCCCAGTGGCCAGGAGTCTGGAACAAAATCCATATGTTCTTCCTGAGCACAGAAGAACCTTTTTTAGGAGTGGCCTTCTGGAGCCACATTTACATCATAGAGGTTCATAGTGCCATCTGACTCCTGTTGGATGGCTGGGGGCACCCCATGAGGGTTCACATGCCACCCCTGTATGATGGCAAGTGTATCTACTGGCATAGTTGGTAGAGTGATGATGCCCATGTTATCAGCACAAGCCAGCAGAGTCATTCTCTTGATGACTCTATGCATTGGTACCATTTGTTCAGTGAATGGCATGGCCAATGCTTTCTTGTGTAGTGATACAAACTCAGGAATGTCTGTATGGAAACCACCTTTTCCCTATCAAATCCTATTTATACAGCACCAATGTGCTATACTTTGCTTTTCCATTTCTAAATATCAGCATATATTTGATGCTTGTACCTGGAATGGACTTATTCAAATATTCTCTATTTTTCCATATT
This sequence comes from Cantharellus purpuraceus, assembly GCA_025174535.1. NCBI lineage: Eukaryota > Fungi > Basidiomycota > Agaricomycetes > Cantharellales > Hydnaceae > Cantharellus > Cantharellus purpuraceus. The sequence goes on from JALBUN010000010.1 coordinate 1,706,649, forward strand.
TTTTTCAGGAATATTCCATGCAGAACTCAGCCCAGAATCATTTATTTCTGCTGTGCTACAGTTGTGGACCCATAGGCACCCACAAACCTTCCCACAGCTGGCTCTCTCCCTTTGGACCAGGCATTCAGCCTGAATTCAAGCTCAGATGTCTCTGATCAATAAACATTCTCTAACTTGACAACCACAGCCTCTCAGGGCACTATTTTCCATGCAGATCATCACCTGAGATGTGGCTATCCATGGCTGTCCAAACCAGTGCAGAAAACAGGGTGGATACCCTTCTTTTTGCCTGATCAGTGCCTAGTTCAGGGATCAGATCAGCTGATGGGTGATCAGATCAGGTGATTGCCTTGGAATATTCTACCCCTTTCCATAACATTCTAGCTGTTTCCTTCTATTATTAGATAGAACTTTCCAGAACCATTATTCAGCTCCTGATCAGTGTTAGTGCTGTGATCAGAACCTGTGATTGGCTTGGAATATTCTACCCCTTTCTTCCACCTTCCACAACCTTTCAGTAGTTTCCATCTATTAATAGGTAGAATATTCCAGAATCATTAATCAGCCCCTGTAAATACAATATATAAGGAGGTCATTCTGCCTCTGAAATAATAACATATTCAACCTATTCTACCCATCTTCTGCACACCAGTGTGACTAGAGTGACATACAGTGTCATCCTCTATCTCAGTAACTGTTGATTACCAGTTCAAGGATCTTTTACAGTTGTGTAACTGTACTTGATTGCACTCAAAGTAGTGATATTCCTGCTTTGGGCATCAGTGTAGCATCTACCTCGTATGACTACAAATCTACAGGGTGAGATTGTCTGTCAATAGTCCTGCCATTAGTGCTCTTGTTTAAGTAACTAGTGTGTACTGCCTTTGCAGAGCATTAGACGCTTGTTCAGAAGGATGCTGTTATACAATATTCTGATGTATACAAGATGTACATCAGAATTTTAATAATGATCATAAAAATAGGGAGTTACAATCTGGATATCTTTAAAGATTTCAGATATCCGAGTTTTTTTTGGATATCTTAAATTTTTATAAATATAAATATATATTTCATATTTTAATAAACTTTAAAAGATAAGATGTTTGTTATGGATGAACATAATTATTTATATGAATATAATGTTATGACTATATTCATTAACACCCAGATCCCTGTCCGATCCCCTCAGATCCCCATGCATATGAAATCTATACTCCATTTGGAAACTGCTACATCTCCATTTTCCTGTCCGATTGTCACCGCTGATTCCGCCCATCCGTCTCTGGTTCCAATTGATGCATCAGCATCACCATAGGAACCTGGACATCCGTCCCCATTGGACTCGGACATACTCATGTAAGGCCGTCGGCCTCGGAGACCCATCACCAGAGTAATTATTATTACATTTCGAATATGTATTTAAGTTGCCGACTGGGGACTCCATTCCCCAGTTTGAATATTGAATCACGCCTAGCTCCTAAGTCCGATCCTAACTCTGTAAGTTGTACTCCGTCTCTGAAATCTCAGACACTGGTATTAGTGAGGGCGCAGCACATAAGCTGAAGCCAAGTCCGTTCCGACCCCCACGATGTACTCCGACTCCGACCCAACCTCCGACCCAACCTCCGACCCAATCTCCGACCCCCAATCGGACCATTCAAACTGCCATACTCACTCCTACCAATGCCACAATCCACCGCCAATTCCGAACGCACATGAATCGTCGAGGGACCCGCCCCCAGCATCAACACCATCCCCGAGGTCGTTGAAGAACCGACGGACCACATAGAGGCCGTCAATGAAGGAGACAACACCCCGCCCTCTCCAAATCTGGCGCAAGCCATCTCCCTGCTCGCTAGCAGCATCCGTAACCCACAAGCCCCTAAGTCCCAGACCAAGGTCCGAGAACCCGACCCATTCGATGGCTCCGATCCGTGCAAACTCCAGCTGTTCTTGGTGCAATGCCAGTTGAATTTCCATGATCGCCCCAACGCATTCACATCCGATTGGGCAAAGGTTACCTTCGCCATGTCCTATCTCAAGGGCACCGCACTGGACTACTTCGAGCCAGCACTCATGGACAACTCTGATGACCCGATATGGTCAGAGGACTACTCCAACTTCATCTCCGAACTTCGGACCAATTTCGGTCTGTACAACCCCGAGGCCGATGCCGAGAATGAACTCGATTGACTTCGGATGAAGGAAAATCACAAAATCGCAAAATACATTGTGAGTTTCCAGCAGCTAGTTCCGAAAGTCCAATGGGGCGACGCCGCACTCCGATGCCAATTTTACGTTGGACTCCCATCCCGTATCAAGGATGAGATATCACGTGTCGGTAAGCCGGATACTTTGGCTACCCTCCGCAAGCTCGCCCAATCCATCAACGCCCGTTATTGGGAACGTCAATCCAAGGTCTCCCACGAAAATTTGGCCAACAACAAATCGGACAAATCATCGGACAAGACCCCAAAGTCCAACAAAGGGTCCGATAAGCGGGCCACCACCAATTCAGGCCAGAAATCAAACACTGGTAACACTGCCGGTTCCGGTTCCGGTCAGAACAACTCCGGCACCAGCAATAACTCCGGAGCTTGCAAGAGTACTCCGGACCTCTCCACCAAGCTGGGAAAGGACGGAAAACTTACCCAGCAGGAACGCCAGCGCCGCATGGACAACAACCTCTGTCTGTTCTGCGGAAAGCCTGGTCACCAAGCCAAGGATTGCAACAAGGCAACCTCGTCTGCAGCAAAGGCAAAGGGCCGCGCCGCCAACACCATGATGGACCCAAAAAAATAGTAAGCAGTCCTATAGCCTCCGTACGGGCTGAGGGCTGCATTGGTACTCCCCGTATGACAAACGAGGTCCGCCTGAACGCATCCGCTCTTTCCCACTCCGACTCCCTTACCCTCCTCGTCCACTCCGACTCCCTTACCCTCCTCGTCCACTCTGACTCCCTTACCCTCCTCGTCCACTCTGACTCCCTTACCCTCCTCGTCCACTCCGACTCCATTCCCGATACCACTATTCAAACATTAATTGACTCTGGTTCTACTCATTGTTTCCTCGATTCCTCTTTTTCCGATTTACATAAACTCCATACATACACCATAACTCCGATACCACTCCAATTATTTGATGGCACTACTAATGCTGTTATTTCATGAGCTATAGATCTGTCTATCCGTTTTTCTGTTGGAGAAATCCAGAACCTTACATTCTATGTTACTCCACTTGACTCCAGCTGTTCTGTGGTTCTCGGACATAACTGGCTCACCCGCTACAATCCGTTGATTGACTGGGCATTGGGCCATATCACATTCTGTTCTCCAGTACAGGCTGTGTCATCCCCGACGTCACCAGCAACTTTAGGTGTGAAATTATCTTCTGCCTCCGCTGACTCCGCTCCGATAGATACTCCGTCTACCCCTCCATTCATATCGATGGTGGATGCTATGGTCTTCGCCAGACTAAGCAAGCTGGACGGTTCTCACACATTCCAGGTTCACCTCTCCGATCCGATATTCCTTGCTGCTCGTTCCACCCAATCCACTCCACCGGACCTCTCTATGGTTCCCGAGGAGTATCATGAGTTCGCTGACATGTTCAGCAAGTCTAAAGCCGACTCCCTAGCAGAACACCGACCATATGATCTCAAGATTGAACTAGATGACAACTCCACCCCTCCGCTTGGCCCTATCTACTCACTATCACAAAAGGAGCTATTGGCCCTCTGAACATTCATAGATGAAAACTTGGCCACAGGCTTCATCCGCCCATCCCTATCTCCTCATGGAGCTCCGGTCCTATTTGTCCGCAAAAAGGACGGATCACTCCGTCTATGCGTCGACTTCTGTGGACTCAACAAAATCACCAAGAAAGACCAATACCCAATACCCCGCACCACAGACCTACTCGAGAGTCCTCGAAAGGCTAAGATCTACTCCAAAATAGATCTCCGACATGCCTACCATCTAGTCCATATCTGAGAAGGCGACGAATGGAAAACAACCTTCCGCACACAATATGGATCCTTCGAGTGGTGCGTCATGCCCTTCGGTCTAACCAATGCTCTGGCCGCCTTCCAGAGGTTCATGAATGATACCTTTGCCAACCTTCTCGATGTGACTGTCCTTGTTTACTTAGATGACATTCTGGTATATTCGGACAACGAAGAAGAACATCGGACACATGTCCGAGAGGTACTCTGACGTCTCTGAAAGCATGGCCTCTTTGTCCGCGCTGACAAATGCAAATTTCACTCCGACTCGGTTGAATACCTAGGCTATATCCTCTCCCCGGCAGGATTAACAATGTCCGATGACAAAATCAAAGCCATACAGGAATGGCCAGAACCCTGGAAAGTCAAGGATGTACAGTCTTTCCTTGGGTTCACCAACTTCTACCGCCGCTTTATTCACGGCTACTGCGATATCACTGTTCCGCTCACCCAACTCACTAGGAAGGGTATCCAATGGAATTTCACTGACGAATGTAGACAGAGTTTTGAGACCTTGAAAAATGTTGTTCCAGCTGCCGGACGTCTAGCTGCCGGACTTCTGGGGAGAAGGGAGAGGAGAGGGGGATTACAGGGAACAGGGGAGGAACAGGAGCATATAGGAGGCTCAGGAGGTTTTAAGGGACGAAGGGGGTAAAGGAGGATGGTTACAGGAATGGAATAGGGAACAGGAGAAGCCCCTGTGAGTTCCAGAACTTCCTGGACATTATTTTCGCTTTTATTTTCATCATTTCATCATCATGGACACTTCCCCCCATCATCATCTCATCATCCATCTCATCATTGACTCAGGACATTTACGAATGACTCCACTCATTCATAGGACTTAGTATCATATATAAACCACATCTGTAATGCACTTGAATTCATAGAGTAATTATCTCTCACTTATTCTGTCTGTGTGTCTGAATCTATTTGTATCTGGAATATCTCCAGAACGAACGCGTATTTCTATTAGCTTTTGCATATTCTATTAGAATATTGCATATCCCACTGGAATGTCGAATTACGAAGCCATACAATCACTGGCTACTTTTTTATTAAGCATTTACTCTTGTTTGAGTCATCTGCTCCTCATCCCTGCTTAAATTGTCGATATCTAGACGAAGATCATACCAAATCCCATCAAACTTGGTAGGAAGATAATACTCAAATATATCTTCAATTCGACTACGCATACATTTAGTTCCCATCACTCCCTCTGTCTCTATTCGACTTCTGCTCGTCACTACACCCCAGCAAAGCAATTATTTACATTATTCAAATAACAAAAAAGGCCTTTACTTCCGCTCCAATACTGACTCATTGGGTTCCAGATGTTCCCATCCTATTAGAAACCGACGCCTCCGACTATGCACTTGCCGCAATCCTGTCCATCATCTCCCCGGATGACGGACAAGTCCACCCAATCACTTTTCACTCGCGTACATTCATGCCCCCCGAACTGAACTATGACATCCATGACAAAGAGCTCCTTGCCATATATGAAGCCTTCCGGATATGGAGACACTACCTTGAGGGTCCCTCCAATCTGGTAGACATCATAACGGACCACAAGAACTTGGAATACTTCTCCACAACGAAACTGCTCACCCGGAGACAGGTCCGATGGTCCGAGTACCTATCTCAGTTCAACCTCATTATCTGTTTCCGTCCTGGTCGACTTGGAGCAAAGCCCGACGCATTAACTAGACGATGGGACGTCTACCCTAAAGAGGGAAATAGCGACTATGCCACTGTAAACCCACACAACTTTCATCCTGTGTTTACTAACGAGCAGCTGGCATTGTCCCTACGAGCATCCACCCTCATGACTCCCACCCTCCGAGCTGTCACCATTATGGACATCGACCAACTCCGCTCCAACATCCGCTCATCACTCCAATCTGATCCTGTTGTGGTTAAACACTTGGACAACCCTTCCGATCCAAAATGGTCACTTGACCCCAAAGGACACCTCTGACACAACAACCAGATATATGTCCCCGACGCCAACGGTCTCCGAGAGTTTTGCAGTATTATCATGATCACCCGATCTCAGGCCATTTCAGGCAAAATCGCACACAAGGATTAATCCGACAGGACTACGTATGGCCAAAAATGCGAGAATACATTCAACACTACTGTAACTCCTGCATCACGTGTATGCGCTCAAAATCACAAAGGCACAAACCCTATGGAACACTTAAGCAACTTCTGGTCCCGGTGACGAGCCAGGACGCATCGAGGACGCATATCGAACCACTCTGACAGTCCAACTCCACCAGCGTCTTTTCGTATCAACTTTTAAATAGCGCTGCAACTCCCTATCCACCTCAGTCTCTAATTCGAGCCATCGATCGTCACTCGTGTTTCATCGCCATCGATCATTATCAGCCTTCTATTCACACCAATCCTTTCATCATCATTCACATGGCTTCCAATTCTATTCCCCTCTCCAACATCACTTCTAATAATACGTCACACTGGTCTCTGGACACAGAGGACTATCAAAAATACGCCGAGCTCCACGGGCATGTTAAGCCACCTCCACGTGTCAAAATACTTCCAAAACTCTTTCAACGTCCAAGATCCCCACCATGTCTCTCTTATGCCATTGGCGATCCCATATTCTTTCACAATTCCATTGAACCATATACATTCCTCGACATTTCACCTCTATATCGTAACACGGATAGAAGAGTCGAACGTGAGGTAGAATTTCAGTCGCCATCGCTGACCTATCCTCCCACTTCAATCCGACTCAGGTTACATCGTGTCAGGCAAAGGGACCGAATACTCTTGGAACGGGATACCATATGGAGACAGATCACTAAGACAATAAGGAGTATTTGTTGTGGATGCTGACGGAAGTCCTCATGTGACTCAGGGTCAATTAACCTTCGGAGCCGTAGGGAAGATGGTATTGGTGGACGTTTCTATTGTTCTTTTATATGACTCACCCCTGTTTCATCTTTTAATTCATTCATACACGACTTACTCATCCTTGTTCTATTTTTGGTTCTTTTATTACTCATCACCCCCTATTCTTACAAAGATTACCCCTATCTGTCATTTCATTTCTCCATGATTACCCCCTTTAGTAGTTCAACTTCACACGCTTCATCAGCTGGCTTGATCAGCATTTCTTGCATCATATCGCATCATTTGCTCCTCATATTGTGTTGTTGTGCCCTGGGGATTTGTATATAAAAGGGCGCTAGTTTTCGCCTTTGGAATAAATCAACAAGTTTTCAGCCAACGCTCTAAAGTCAAAGTCCAAGCTCTAAGTCTACGCTCTACGCTCTACATCACAATCCATCATCTCTACACTGAGGTAAAACACCTTGGTTCAACGATCAGATTTCCCTCCGCCACCGAGAGGTTGATTCTCCTGAAACCAGCTTTCGCGTACCTCCCAACCGGGCTCCGCATTGTCATCCAGTCACAGAGCACGATCAGCCATCGGGACCGACCTTTTGCTCCCATCCTCATCCAACCACAGAGCACTATCCCACTTCCCTGTTACGTACCCCTCGCCCTGATTGATCTTTGGAGTGCTGAACAACTGTGTTACACACCGTCTGCTTGCTAGGACTGTTGCGCGCAGGCTTATAGGATCTATTCCTTAAGCGAACCGACACCGGAGCAACCATGGAACTCCATCTCCATGGATTTCATGGAGAAGCTCCCCCCATCGCTTGGATATGATACCATACTCGTGATTGTCGACAGGTTCACCAAACAGTCCCTATTCATTCCGATGCATGACACCATCACCTCCGCCTCACTAGCTAAATTGTTCGTTCTCCATGTATTCTCTAAACATGGAATCCCATCGCATGTCACGTCCGATTGGGGTTCGGAGTTCGTGTCCTCCTTCTTCCGCACATTAGGAAAGGCTCTTGACATGAAGCTCCATTTCACCTCTGGATACCACCCTGAAGGAGATGGACAAACGGAACGAATGAATCAGTCACTGGAACAATATCTCCGAATCTATTGTAACTATCAACAAGACAACTGGGCTGATCTACTTCCGATCGCAGAGTTTGCCTACAACAACGCTCCAAATGCGACTACCGGCATCTCTCCGTTCTTTGCTAATAAAGGCTACCATCTGAACATCTCCGTCCACCCCGAGAAAGAACTTGCCTCCACCAAGCCCGCCAATTTGTAACCGACCTCAATCAACTACACCAAGGTCAGGGTCCCCAAAAGCATTCTCCCCCTGCTTAATGAATTCTTCCAAGGTGGAGAGTGGTGAGGTCCTGTCAATGACTGCCTGTGTCTCATTGTGCACCCATACTTCAGCAGAACCTCCCGTCATAAAAGAGAGGGTGTAGAGGATCTTGGTCCGCTCATCTGGGAAAGATGTAGGCTGGACTGCAATGGCAAGCCTGATAGAGCAAATGAAACCTTCCGTCTCTGTACGATCTCCATTGAATTTGGCTGGTTCAGCTGCCCTTATTGGGCGAGCAGACAACGATGTAGGAGAAGGTGTGGGAAATGAGGTGGTCTGAGAGATGGTCTGTGCTGCAGGGATGGCGGCAGCAGTGGCAGCATCTGCTAGGTTGTTCTGGACATTGGCAAACTGTCAAGAATTTATTCAAGTACTATTACGACCTATTGGAGTAAGAAGGGGGAGTTTTATGATAAGGAAAAGTTGTGAAAAGTTTGGGGATTTTCTTTTGATTAAGGGATGAGGATGAGGTGATTTTCAATTTTATTTTGTGAGCCATCCTTTCGTTCTACAAGGATGGCTACTACTCAAAAAGGGAGGTATTATGATGTTTTCATTCGTCATAAACCTCAAGTCAAATGGGTGAAAACTCCTTTCTCTATAAAAAGTTTTTCCCATGACATCACATATTATCAGTATCCACATCATTTCTTTTATCATATGTTTCAATCTTACTAAAAGGCATTCTTATCATGTGATTGCCAAATTGTATATTAGCTACAACTGTGTACGAGTATCTATCATCGGATTCACTATTCTCAATCCCTTCCAAGCTGCAAACAAACAGCTTGTGTTAACTTTCTGTCGTTCCTGGAATAACTCCTAAATGACCTATTAAATTTGAAATATTTTGCATATTTCATTAGGATATTGCATCAAATATTGCTATCTCAAATTACAAATGATTTGGATTATTACATCCATTTCTATTAAGCAAACACTCTTTCAAAGTGTTGCTATTCCCATTTCTGCTCAAATATTTTGCAGAAGTCCCAGTTTTTAACCGAATATTCTGATATTTGGTAACATCACTCTACTAAATAACACCTTTCCATCGATTCCACATATATCTGAATCCTTGCAGTAATTGCTCCTCTATTCAAAATTTATTGCGCCACCATCTCACACTTTCATCTTACACTCACACACAACACTCCTCCACATCTTTTCCTAACACGATTAAGAGTCTCAAACTCTGTCGATTGAGACGTTACAATGGCTCAGCCACAAAAGCATGATGTTCATAAATTCAGGGAAATCAGGCCAAAGCTGAGTAGAGACAATTGGGTCCCATGGAAGAGAGAATTGCTTGCTACAGCTCGTGACAGGGGACTTTATATCTGCTGTACCAGGTAAGTCCCATGTATTTATCAGAAACAGCTGTATAGACTGAGGATATCTGCTGTACCAGCTGGCATTATTTCTTATCGGCTCTCACTTATTGAGTATCTTGTTGCTGTGGCCTCGTCATCAGCGTCGCCCTCACAGTAAGGCCATCGGCCTCGGAGACCCATCACCGGAGTAATTATTATTAGATTTCGAATATGTATTTAAGTTGCTGACTGGGGACTCCATTCCCCAGTTTGAATATCGAATCACGCCTAGCTCCTAAGTCCGATCCTAACTCTGTAAGTCATACTCCGTCTCCGAAATCTTGGACACCAGTATTAGTGAGGGCACAGCACATAAGCTGAAGCCAAGTCCGTTCTGACCCCCACGACATACTCCGACTCCGACCCAACCTCCAACCCAATCTCCGACCCCCAATTGGACCCAGTGCATAACATATAACAGTAATATATATATTAATATTATTGGTATAATAGAGATATTTAGATATACAAATGCCAGGTGAGGATTCAAGGTACATTAGATTATTTGACCAGCATAGTATAAGAAAGAATGAGTGAAAGAAATTAAGTGTAGCAGGAGTAGAATATTCCCTTGAAGCAGTTGCCACTGGTAAATTAAAAAAAAAGAATTATTTTTGAGAATCATGTCAAAATATCAAAATATGTTTTAAATCTAAGTAAATTATATAAATTTGAGAATCATGTATGAAATATCAAAATATGTTTTAATATAAGTATATTATATAAAATTTGAGGAAATGGGTTGTATATACATATTTGATGTATTTCTGAACAAGCGTCTTAGAAGCTTGAACTCGTGTGAAGCAGTTGCTAGACTACTTCACACATCACTGTTACTGTATGGGAACCACCTTTTCCCTATCAAATTCCATTTATGCAGCACCAATGTGCTATTCTTTGCTTTTTCATTCCTAAATATCAGCATATATTTGATGCTTGTACCTGGAATGGACTTATTCAAATATTCTCTATTTTACCATATTTTTTCGGGAATATTCCATGCAGAACTCGGCTCAGAATCATTTATTTCTGCTGTGCTACAGTTGTGGACCCATAGGCGCCCACAAACCTTCGCGCAGCCAGCTCTCCCCTTTTGGACCAGGCATTTGGCCTGAATTCAAGCTCAGATGTCTCTGATCAATAAATATTCTGTAACTTAACAACCACAGCCTCTCAGGGCACTATTTTCCATGGAGATCATCACCTGAGATGTGGCTATCCATGGCTGTCCAAACCAGTGCAGAAAACAGGGTGGACACCCTTCTTTTTGCCTGATCAGTCCCTAGTTCAGGGATCAGATCAGCTGATGGGTGATCAAATCAGGTGATTGCCTTGGAATATTCTACCCCTTTCTATAACATTCTAGCTGTTTCCCTCTATTATTAGATAGAACTTTCCAGAACCATTATTCAGCTCCTGATCAGTGTTAGTGCTGTGATCAGAACCTGTGATTGGCTTGGAATATTCTACCCCTTTCTTCCACCTTCCACAACCTTCCAGTAGTTTCCATCTATTAATAGGTAGAATATTCCAGAAGCATTAGTCAGCCCCTGTAAATACAATATATAAGGAGGCCATTCTGCCTCTGAAAGAAGAACATATCATCATATTCTACCCATCTTCTGCACACCAGTGTGACTAGAGTGACATACAGTGTCATCCTCTATGACGCTTGTTCGGAATCATGTCAGTATACAATATTCTGATGTATAGGAGATATACATCAGGATTTCAATGATACATAAAGCCAGGGAGTTACAATTTGGATATCTTAAAAGATTTCGGATGTGTGAAATTTTCATAAATATAAACATATATTCTATATTTTAACAAACTTTAAAAGATGAGATATTTGGTTGAGATGAACATAATTATTTACATGGATATAATAGGAATGTATATATGAATATAATTGGTATTATATAGGGTATTTAGATATACAAATACCAGGTGGGGATTAAAGATAGTTCAAATTATGTTACAAGTATTGTATAAGAAAGAATCAATGATATTTGGATGTTCCTTCAAGAGAGTTGCCACCACTAAATGGGGAAAAAACAATTATTTTTGAGAATTATGCCAAAATATCACAATATGTTTTAATCTAGTATATTGTGTAAAATTTGAGAATCATGTTGAAATATGAAAATAAGTTTGAATTGAAGTGTATTGTATAAAATTTGAGGAAAATAGGTTGTACATACGTATTTGTTGTATTTCTGAATAAGCGTCTATCTCAGTAACTGTTGATTACCAGTTCAAGGATCTTTTACAGTTGTGTAACTGTACTTGATTGCACTCAAAGTAGTGATATTCCTGCTTTGGGCATCAGTGTAGTATCTACCTCGCATGACTACAAATCTACAGGGTGAGATTGTCTGTCAATAGTCCTGCCATTAGTGCTCTTGTTTAAGTAACTAGTGTGTACTGCCTTTGCAGAGCATTAGAAGCTTGAACTTGTGTGAAGCAGTTGCTAGACTACTTCACACATTGCTGTTACCCGCTTCTGAGTGCCACCGGTTGGACGGTTGGATTCATCCACCTACTTCCTTTAGCCTCTAAGTGCATTCCCCTCTTTTTGGAATATCTGGACCCCTAAGCGTCCGTGAACTCTAGACTCTGGAAGTCTTATTCATTTCTTGCTGCTAAGAAACGTATTACCTTTCTGCATATAGTCTGCATTGACCAATACAAAGGATTGTAACCAAAGTACAAACGTTAAATTGTTTCTGGAGTTGTGCTGCAGCAGGGTTTGATATTCTTCTCAGCTGTTCATTCACGGAATTGTGGTGATTTAGAGTTTGCCCTAACACCATAATTTTGCGGGTTCCAAAACAGTTACCCACTTCAGAGTGCCACTGGTTGGATGGTTGGATTCATCCACCTACTTCCTTTAGCCTTTAAGTGCATTCCCCTCTTTTCAGAATATCTGGACCCCTAAGCATCTGTGAACTCTAGACTCTGGAAGTCTTATTCATTTCTTGCTGCTAAGAAACGTATTACTTTTCTGCATATAGTCTGCATTGACCAATACAAAGGATTGTAACCAAAGTACAAACGTTAAATTGTTTCTGGAGTTGTGCTGCAGCAGGGTTTGATATTCTTCTCAGCTGTTCATTCACGGAATTGTGGTGATTTAGAGTTTGCCCTAACACCATAATTTTGCAGGTTCCAAAACAGGTGGCCAGTGACTGCTCTGGGAGGGTCAGCCACAGTCATGAACCATGGTGCCCATTTGGGGAATGATTTCCCCGCATTGGCATGCTTGAGAGCATGCCTGAAATTGTCCCAGCATTTGCAATAATTTGTATGCTGGGCTTCTTTCAGGATCTTCAATGCTGGGTCTTTTAAAGTATGGCTAGCACCACCAGCTATATATTCCTTTCGAAGCTGATTAATCTCAGCTTCAATTTCAGATAGGGCAAACTCTTTGAGTTTGCCTGGTTGCTTAGCACCCTTGGGAATGCTAGCCAGGAGGAGACCACAATCATGGATGTATCCTTCCCAGGTTGGGTCGGTGTTGTCCCAATCTTGACCCTTGAACCCTTGAGGGTTGACCCAAGGCAATTTGCTCAGGGGATTGTCCTCTTTGGTGAGATCAATGGTTTCCCGTGACAATGAAGCCACAGGTTGTGATGGCATAATGACAGGCAATGATTTGCCTGCCATAGCATGTGATAGTGGGGCTACTGGGGCCAAGCGCACTGTCATGAGCTTGGTCTTGAATGTAGGAGGTGTTGGAATTGGATCAAAAGTCATAGATCATGAGCCTACAAACACCCACAACAAAGTAGTATATATCAACGTTATACCTCCATCCTCTCTCCTCAGTCTTTACGCTCATACCATGTATACTGAGGTGAGATATTCTACTTAGTTACTGTTCACCATTTATACTCATGTCTACCCATGCCTTAGCTGAACTATGGCATAGGTAATACATAAAGTCTTTACACTCATACCATGTAGACTGAGCTGAACTACGGCATAGTTCTGCTCCCAACAGGTTATGGGCATCCCGTCCACGCTTTAATTCTTCATATACGTGTGGAGCCTAGTCAGATATAACATTATCCCCTAACACGACACCATTGTGCCCAACCCTGACCCCTCTACCCCCAACAACTGTCCTAAAGCCAAGCATATCATTCATCCTACAATGACAGATGTAAAGATGAAAAATGTTGGCATTCTCAAGGCTGGAAAATGGCAGCTGTGGTCTAGTGAATGCAAGGCATCGCTCAGATCTCAGGGCCTATGGAGCTTCATTGAAGGTCCAAATAGCGTGAAGCCCGCCAAAGCTGAGCTATTCTCAATCTGGGCTGACATGAATAATCGGATTGTTGGTGCTCTTTGTCTAATTGTTGACTACCCGCTGAGACGTGGTATTGAAGACTTCACCACAGCACATGAGGCCTGGGAGTTCCTCAAGTCCAAGACCCATCAACATGGCATCATATCCAAAATGAATGCTCTACAGGTGGCAACCAGGATACACTTCACATCTCACAATTCATTCGACAACACCATCAATGAATTAAAAGACCAACTCACTATTATCTATGACCAAAAACCCCCAACAGAGGAGGAGTGGCTTATTGTGCTACTATTGCAAGCCCTATCCAACAGTGACTTTGAATGGATTCATAAAAGCCTGATCGGATTCATGACCACCAGTACCACCTCCCTCACATCTAAAGACATTATCACATCCCTTGAAGTGGAATTTCAAGACATTGATAATAAGAAAGCCCAGGAAATTGCACTTGCTGCTCGATCTGCATGCAATGGCCCACCCAAGGCAAACTGCTCAACTCTGACATGCACTAACTGCAAAGCCCATGGGCATACCATCGAGACCTGCTGGGAAAGGGGCGGCGGTGCTGAGGGTCAGATGCCCAACTGGTACAAAGAGCTAAAAGCAAAAAAGGCACAAGAATTGAGGAAGAAGAAGACTGACAAAAAGACAGCAAAGACTACCACTACTGCTGCCATTGCAGAAGAGGATGAGAGTGGATCTGACTCCTACAACATGGAAATCATATTTTGAAAAGCATCCCGCTGATGGTCACATATCTTGTACCGCAGTCAAGACATGTTCTATCGAGTGGAAAACTGACAACACTACTGCCACCCCTATCAATAACATGGATATCAGGCCACTCACTGATGCTGAACTCGCTTGTGTCTCTCACCCCTCTATGAAGTTTGCTGCTGACTCTGCATGCACGAGCCATATATCACCACATAGAAGTGATTTTACTGAGCTTACACCTATTGAACCCAGAGACATTCAAGGCTTCAGTGGCACTACAATTGCTGCCGTTGGCATAGGGAAGATCATTCTCAAGTGCAGCAAAAATCATCACCTCACACTCAACAACACCCTATATGTTCCCCGGGCCAACATTCGACTTGTGTCCATTGGTCGCTTAGATGACCAGGGCCTTACAACCACATTTGCCACAAACCGGTGCACTATCTATAGGGGCTCTAAAATTATTTCAGACAGCACTTGCAAAGGAAAAGGACTGTACCATCTAGATTTGCAGGCACCAATTTTTGAGCATGCCCATGTAGCCCGAGCCATCCCTGACCTCAAAACTTGGCATCGCTGGCTAGGCCATGTCAATTACCCCTCTATCATTGAGATGGCCAACAAGCACCTTGCGAAAGGTATGCCTGTCGACTTGTCCAGACTCCCACCACTTTGTGAACACTGTGTCCTTGGAAAACAGACTAAGACACCAGTACCAAAGAAGCGGGAGGGCAGGAGAGTGACAAGGCTGCTTGAAAAAGTCCACTCTGATATTACAGGACCCAAAGATGTCTGCATGCCAGATGGCACATTGTACGCATTGAACTTTATTGATGACTGTTCTGACAAGACATGGGTCTACATATTGAAAAGGAAGAATGATGCTGCCCAATGCTTCAAAGAATGGTGCACACTCATCGAAAAGGAAACTGGCCTCAATGTTCAGACATACCAGACTGACAACAGGGGTGAATTCACGTTCACCCAATTCAAAATGTACCTTTGTGAACAGGGCATTCGACGTCAGGTTACTGCCCCCTACACCTCAGCACAGAATGGCAAGTCAGAAAGATGCCACTGCACACTGGTCAATCGCGCACGTGCTATAATGTCTGAGAACGCATTCCCATCCAAATTATGGGGTGAGTGCCTCCTAACCACATACATCAAGGATAGGACCCCCACAAGGAATTTGAAAAACAAGACCCCGTACGAGGCCTACTATGGTCAAAAACCAGATCTTTCAAACCTACGTGAACTAGGCTGCAAAGCCTTCATACTCATTCAACATGAGGACCCACCCAAAATTTATACACATTCCATTGAATGCTTATTAGTTGGCTACTCACAGGTTTCCAAGGTGTACAGGTGCTACAACCCCACTACAGGTAGAATTATGGTATCGCAAAATGTGCAATTTAAGGACTTCGTCCCTCGCCCATTCTGCCCCAGTGTCATTGCAAACCAAGACAATGACGACAATACTACTGACAATGCATCAATTCACATCACATTACCCTTGGAACCAATACCACCCCATTCCATTGAGGTAGAACCAATGGAACTACCTCCACTGCTGCTACCAGAAAACCCACCCCCTGTGAGGGCTATGCTGAATGATGAGGCCACAACAACAAGATACTCAATAAGTGAGAGCCAATAAGAGATAATGCCAGCTGGTACAGCAGATATCCTCAGAGATCAAGCTGAGGAAACTGTGCTGCACCAGGCAAGGTCCTTATACTAGATGATGCACGGAATAGGGGAACCAAGATAGGGGAAACAATAGGAGAGCACACCCTAACAGGCTGTGCTGATAGGGGCAATAAGAAAGGTACTAAAAATAGAAACTGAGTCATATGAACCCTGACACCCCCCCCCCTCCGATGTTCTACCCAAATACCCCAGCTCTCTGAAGCAGGCGCTGCTATGCAGTCCCTTCCTCACACCACACGTCTCACCAGAGCAGTGCAAGAGATACGTGAGGTACACTGACAGCACCTCCTCAATGATCAGCGTGCTGGTGCACCTACCCCTGTGCAACACACTGGAGCTGATGGCAAGCAAGTCCTAGTAATGAGTGATGACCCCTGTACTTATAAGGAGGCAATGCAGGCCTATGATGCCGAGTACTGGGATGACAGTTATGATGATGAGATGGCATCCATATGGAAACATGGGGTCTGGACCCTTGTTCCTCGCTCATCCATCCCTGCAGGCAGAAAGATTATTGGAAGCCGTGCACACTTCCTTCAAAAACAGAATGAACACAATGAGGTCACCTGTTGAAAAGTCTGTGTTGTCACAAAAGGGTACTCACAGATCCTAGGACTCAATTACACTGACACGTATGCCCCAGTTGCATGCATGGAGTCTGTGAGAACCCTGTTACACATTGCAGCATCACTAGACTGGGAAATATGACAGCTTGATGTTAAGATGGCATTCCTCTATGGCACCCTCAATGAGGAGATTTACATGGAACAACCAGAAGGTTGGCGAGAACCAGGAAAAGAGGACTGGGTGTGTTGTATGAACAAATCTCTGTATGGACTAAAACAGGGAGGCTGATGCTGGTATACACATCTCCATGACGAGTTGACTAGGATTGGATTCACATGACTCACAGAGGACCACAGTGTCTACAAGTGTAAGACAGCAATAGGAGAATGCATGCTCACTGTTCATGTGGACAACATGGCTGTAGCTGCAACCTCAAAAGTTGTGATTGATACCCTAATCAATGATCTCAAAAAGGCTTTCAAGATTGTTGACCTTGGAGATATCAGATGGTTCCTTGGAATGGCTATCTCACGTGACCACCCCAGACACACTATATCCTTGTCACAAATGGCATACATCAAAGCATTGGTTGCAAAATTTGGACTTGAAGACGGATACATTGTCTCCACACTGATGGACTCTAATGTCATCCTCAGTAGCGAGCTATCCCCCACCACAGATGCTGAGAAATGTGCCATGGATCACATCCCCTACCGTGTGGCAATTGGTTCACTCATGTGGCTGTCCATCGCTACACACCCCGACATCACTTTTGCAACTAACAAACTGAGCCAGTTTAACACAAACCCAGGACCTGCTCACTGGACTGCTGTTCAGCGTGTTATCAGGTACTTACATGGTACAAAAGATCTATGGCTCGTCCTCGGCAGCTTCACCATGGCTAACCTCACAGCATACACCAACTCTGATCATGCCAGCTGCAAGGACTCCCATCGCTCAACATCCGGTTACCTATTCATGCTTGGCTCTGGAGCTATATCATGGAGCCTGAAACAGCAGGCATGTGTCACAACGTCCAGTTGCAAAGCTGAATATGTTGCTAGCTGCCACACCGCAAAAGAAGCTATATGGCTACCTCAACTCTTAGCATCCTTCGGATATTCACAAAAGACTACATGCATCTATAGTGACAACAATGGCTCTATCTCCCTCACACTGTCGGTTCGCTTATGGAATAGATCCTATAAGCCTGCATGCAATGGTCCTAGCAAACAGATGGTGTGTAACACAGTTGTTCAGCATGCCAAAGACCAATCGGGTCAAGGGGTAGGGGTAGCACTGAGTAACAGGAAAGTGGAATAGTGCTCTGTGGTTGGAGGAGGATGGGGAGTGAAAAGGACGGTCCTGATGGTTGATCAGGCTCTGTGACTGGATGACAATGGAGAGCCCGGTTGGGAGGTATGCAAAAGCTGGTTTCAGGAGATGCAACCTCTCGGTGGTGGAGGGAAATCTGATCATTGAACCAAGGTGCTTTGCCTCAGTGTAGAGATGATGGATTGTGATATAGAGCATAGAGCATAGACTTAGAGTGTGGACTTTGACTTTAGAGCATTGGCTGAAAACTTGTTGATTGATTCAAAAGGCAAAAACTAGTGCCCTTTTATATACAAATCCCCAGGGCACAATGACACAATATGAGCAAATGATATGATATGATGCAAGAAATGCTGATGAAGCCAGCTGATGAAGCATGTGAAGTTGAACTACTAATGGGGAAATCATGGAGAAATGAAGTGACAGATAGGGGTAATCTTTGTAAGGATAGGGGGTGATGAGTAATAAAAGAACCAAAAATAGAACAAGGATGAGTAAGTCATGTATGAATGAATTAAAAGATGAAACAGGGGTGAGTCATATAGAAACATCCACCAATACCATCTTCCCTACGGCTCCGAAGGTAAATTGACCCTGAGTCACATGAGGACTTCAGTCAGCATCCACAACAAATACTCCTTATTGTCTTAGTGATCTGTCTCCATATGGTATCCCATTCCAAGGGTATTTGGTCCCTTTGCCTGACATGATGTAACCTGAGTTGGATTGAAGTGGGAGGATAGGTCAGCGATGGCGACTGAAACTCTACCTCACATTTGACTCTTCTATCCATGTTATGATATAGAGGTGAAATGCTGAGGAATGTATATGGTTCAACGGAATCATGAAAGAATATAGGATTGCCAATGGCATAAGAGAGACATGGTGGGGATCTTGGACGTTGAAAGAGTTTGGGAAGTATTTTGACACATGGAGGTGGCTTAACATGCCCGTGGAGCTCAGCATATTTTTGATAATCCTCTGTGTCCAGAGACCAGTGTGATGTATTATTAGAAGAGATGTTGGAGAGGGGAATAGAATTGGAAGCCATGTGAATGATGATGAAAGGATTGGTGTGAATAGAAGGCTGATAATGATTGATGGCAATGAAACACGAGTGATGATCGATGGCTAGAATTAGAGACTGAGGTGGAGAGGGAGTTGCGGTGCTATTTGAAAGTTTGATATGAAAAGACGCTGGTGGAGTTGGACTGTCAGAGTGGTTCGTTATATGTCCTTGATGCATCCTGGCTCGTCAACGTGAGACCCATTGTTTCATGTGCGCTCGAAACACATCAATATGCAATACCACTATACCCATGAATGCATAGATGATGGTGACATCACGCTTCGACACCTCCCAGGCATGGAAATGCCAGCTGACATCCTCACAAAAGGCCTTCCAAGATACAAACACTGGAAGCTTGTACCCATGCTTGGATTAAGGGGGAGTTCACAGTGGGACAATACGGTATCATCCCACTGAGGGGGAGTGTTGGAATTGGATCAAGAGTCATAGATCGTGAGCCTACAAACACCCACAAAAAAGTAGTATATATCAATGTTATACCTCCGTCCTCTCTCCTCAGTCTTTACACTCATACTGTGTATACTGAGGTGAGATATTCTACTTAGTTACTGTTCACCATTTGTACTCACGTCTACCCCTGCCTTAGCTGAACTATGGCATAGGTAATACATAAAGTCTTTACACTCATACTGTGTAGACTGAGCTGAACTACAGCATAGTTCTGCTCCCAACAGGAGGTGCTCTATCAGCAGCCTCCTTCAGTGTTTTTAACTCATCTCTGAGATGAGTTACTTTGGACTTCTCATTGTTGGGAAGTCCTTTGAGTTCTTGGACCCATGCAAACAGGTTTGAGTTATCCTTGTACATCTTATCATAGTCCTCACAATAAGGTGTCATGACATCATCTTTGATGTCATGTATAAGTCACAGCCATGTGACTCTTAATGCTCTTTCCACTGAAGCAGTGGAAAGATATAGTCAGCCTCCATTTTGGGCCTTGATTAAGTGTGACACATATGTGTTGCACTTGCTGCACCCATGAGGATGATGGCAATTTTCCAGGTCATCTCATCTTGATGACCTCTGATATATCTGCAGCACTCATTGCTGGTGCTGCCACTGTGGAAGTTTGTTCAACTGACATTGGATGCTCATCTTGAGCATCCATCATCTCCCTTCTGAGAGATGACATTGTGGTGGTTCAAAGAAACACCGCTAGCCTTTTATGACTGAGCTCGAAAATTCTTTATTGAGAATTTTTCTAGTGACTATGTCACATGGGTGTAACACAATTAATTATCGCTTACCCCTCTCATGCTACTATGAGTAGCATGACAGTGAACTGCTCCCTATGGGAGCCGTTTTTTCTACCATCAAGCTGCCTGTTGTTATGGTAGCTCTATCCTTATTTAGGAACTACCATTAATCAAGGTAGTTCCTCCTCCCCTCATTGAGCTACCATCATTGATGGTAGCTCTTTGTTGCATCCTGCTAGGAGCTACCTTTATTCTTGGTAGCTCCACTTCTCCCCCTTGAGCCCCATTAGATCTTTGGGGCTCTGTCTCTCTGAGAACTACTGTCTGTTTTGGAACCTGTAAAATTATGGTGTTAGGGAAAACTCTAAATCACCACAATTCCATGAATGAACAGCTGAGAAGAATATCAAACCCTGCTGCAGCACAACTCCAGAAACAATTTAACGTTTGTACTTTGGTTACAATCCTTTGTATTGGTCAATGCAGACTATACACAGAAAAGCAATACATTTCTTAGCAGCAAGAAATGAATAAGACTTCCAGAGTCTAGAGTTCACGGACACTTAGGGGTCCAGATATTCTGAAAAGAGGGGAATGCACTTAAAGGTGGATGAATCCAACCGTCCAACCAGTGGCACTCTGAAGTGGGTAACAGTGATGTGTGAAGTAGTCTAGCAACTGCTTCACATGAGTTCAAGCATCTAATGCTCTGCAAAGGCAGTACACACTAGTTACTTAAACAAGAGCACTAATGGCAGGACTATTGACAGACAATCTCACCCTGTAGATTTGTAGTCATGCGAGGTAGATACTACACTGATGCCCAAAGCAGGAATATCACTACTTTGAGTGCAATCAAGTACAGTTACACAACTGTAAAAGATCCTTGAACTGGTTATCAACAGTTACTGAGATAGAGGATGACACTGTATGTCACTCTAGTCACACTGATGTGTAAATGATGGGGTAGAAATGGTTATGAATTTCAGAGGCAGAATGACCTCCTTTTATATTGTATTTACAGGAGCTGACTAATACTATTGGAAACTTCTACCTATTAATAGATGGAAACTACTGGAAGCTAGTGGAATATGTGAGAAGGGAGTGGAAGTTTCCTAGCCAATGAGCTGCTTGGATTTGCTCTGACTCATGGCATGAGTCATGGATGGAGTCATAGTGTGACTCAGAGCAGGAGTTATAGTATGAGTAATCACAGGAGTCATGGTATGAGTCATGGAAGGAGTCATAGCATAAGTCATGGCAGGAGTCATTGCATGAGTCACCATTACTCAAATAACTCAGTCAATACTTCGTTTCCCAGGCTGATTAGCACAGCTATGGGTAGGCACAGCTTCTATTGAACTCTCCACTGAGAATGGAGTCAGGAGGTGCAGTGGTTGTGAAGATATTGAGCATTTACTGGCAGTGGTGACCAGATTGAGTTGGAGATTGAAATGAGTCATGTGATTGAAAATGAGTCAGTTGTCCAGGTGACTCCGGCTGACTTTGAAGCTGCTGACATCTGCGAAGGTTTGTGGGTCCATGTGGGTCCCAAAACTTCGCCCAGCAGAACAACAAGGTTGTGGACTCATTTCTGCATGGAAAATTCCCAAAAAAAATATGAAAAAAATAGAGAATATTTGAATGACCCTAAATCAATAGAAAGCAGCAGGTATTTGCTGATATTTTAAGGCCATGATGTGAAAATACATAGATTCAGGACAGGAAACAAGATGTTATTCAAGGAAAACCAGTTCCCATACAGTTTGCCCTAACACCTTAATTTTGCAGGTTCCAAAACAAGCACTCAATGTTCAAACAGAATCATTGAATAATGATTCTAAGTCCTCTAAAGAATTAGAGGACATTGGAGTAATGTCATCAGATGACGATGAAACACCATTGCGATCCCATGTCGAGCATGGGATCAACCTTGTGCAGACTGTACAAGGTGCATATAGAAAGGATACTGTCCTTTTTAAGGTGCTGGAAGCACCTAAAGAGCACGCATGATTTAGTGTGCGTGATGGTCTAATATGGACCAAACATATATACAGACATGATGTCTGTATACCCCATTCAGCATTTCTGAAGGGGAGGAGGCTGGTCAAGATAATAATTGACCATGTGCACCAAGTAGTTGGCCATTTTGGTCAACTAAATACTGCAAATTACATTCGATGGTCGTACTGGTGGCCAGGCATGGCTGCTGATGTCAAATCATTCTGTACTTCATGCATGAAGTGCCAAATGAATAAAGACAGTATGAAGAAACTCATAGGGCTTCTTCATAGCTTGCCAGTACCAGAATGACCCTAGTAATCGATAGGTATGGACTTTATGGGTCCATTACCAAAATCAAATGACTATGACTACCTACTGGTAGTCATAGATCACTTCATGTCACAGGTACATATAATACCTATGAATACACATGTAACAGCAAAAGGAGTAGCTGTATGGGAACTGGTTTTCCCTTAAAAGATCTTGTTTAAAGTCCTGAAACTGTACAATTCCGCTTGATGGCCTTAAAATATCAGCATATATCTGCTGCTTTCTCTTGATTCAGGGCCATTCAAATATTCTCTATTTTTTCATATTTTTTCGGGAATTTTCCATGCAGAAATGAGTCTACAAACTTATTGTTCTGCTGGGTGAAGTTTTGGGACCCACATGGACCCACAAACCTTCGCAGATGTCAGCAGCTTCAAAGTCAGCCGGAGTCACCTGGACAACTGACTCATTTTCAATCACATGACTCATTTCAATCTCCAACTCAATCTGGTCACCACTGCCAGTAAATGCTCAATATCTTCACAACCACTGCACCTCCTGACTCCATTTTTGGTGGAGAGTTCAATAGAAGCTGTGCCTACCCATAGCTGTGCTAATCAGCCTGGGAAACGAAGTATTGACCGAGTTATTTGAGTAATGGTGACTCATGCAATGACTCCTGCTATGACTCATGCTATGACTCCTTCCATGACTCATACCATGACTCCTGTGATTACTCACACTATGACTCCTGCTCTGAGTCACACTATGACTCCATCCATGACTCATGCCATGAGTCAGAGCAAATCCAAGCAGCTCATTGGCTAGGAAACTTCCACTCCCTTCTCACATATTCCACTAGCTTCCAGTAGTTTCCATCTATTAATAGGTAGAAGTTTCCAATAGTATTAGTCAGCTCCTGTAAATACAATATAAAAGGAGGTCATTCTGCCTCTGAAATTCATAACCATTTCTACCCCATCATTTACACATCAGTGTGACTAGAGTGACATACAGTGACATCCTCTATATCTCAGTAACTGTTGATTGTCCAGTTCAAGGGTTGCTTACAGTTGTGTAACTGTATTCGATTGCACTCGAAGTAGTGATTGTCCTGCTTTGGGCGTGAGTGTAGTATCTACCTCACGTGACTACGAATCTACAGGGTGAGATTGTCTGTCAATAGTCCTGCCATTAGTGCTCTTGTTTAAGTTACTAGTGTGTACTGCCTTTGCAGAGCATTAGGATCTTGAACTCATGTGAAGCAGTTGCTAGACTACTTCACGCATCGCTGTTACCCGCTTCAGAGTGTCACTGGTTGGACGGTCGGATTCATCCACCTACTTCCTCTAGCCTCTAAGTGCATTCCCCTCTTTTTGGAATATCTGGACCCCTAAGTGTCCGTGAACTCTAGACTCTGGAAGTCTTATTCATTCCCTACTGCTAAGAAACGTATTACCTTCCTGCGTATTGTCTGCATTGACCATTACAACGGATTGTAACCAAAGTACAAACATTAAATCGTTTCTGGAGTTGTGCTGCAGTAGGATTTGATATTCTTCTCAGCTGTTCATTCACGGAATTGTGGTGATTTAGAGTTTGCCCTAACACCATAATTTTGCGGGTTCCAAAACAGTAGCATGGCTATTCCTTAAAGAAGTTGTATGCCTTCATGGTGTACCAGACTTGATTGTGTCTGATCAAGACTCAAAATTCACATCTATCTTTTGGCATGAACTACAGTGGATAATGGGAGTGAAACTCCTCATGTCCACAGTCTTCCATCCACAAATGGATGGAGCAACAGAACAAGTGAATCATTCCATTGGCCAAATACTTCGTACAGTTGTATGAGGTGATCAGAAAGATTGGGCACATAAGTGTCCAATGGTGGAGTTCATGCTAAACTACAACATAAGCTCAACAACAGGGTTTACTCTGTTTGAGCTTAACCATGGATATATGTCTAGAATAGGCATGCCCATTAACAATGACACCAAGTTCAAGGGTGTCAAATGATTTGCACAGCAGGCTCAAATGAACCTGCTAGCAGCACATGATGCAATCATAGAAAGTCACAGCATTCAGATGTTTCATGCCAATAAGAAACACCACAAAGGTTCAACCTTCCAGAGAGGTGACAAAGTCCACCTCTCAACGAAGAACTTGACTCTACCTAAGGGTAGAACCAGCAAACTAGTGCCCAAGTATATTGGGCCCTATAAAGTAATCAAAGCCCATAATAAAGCTTCAACAGTGACACTAGAACTACCACCAGAACTGACTAGTAGGTGCATTACTGTATGGGAACCACCTTTTCCCTATCAAATCCTATTTATGCAGCACCAATGTGCTATACTTCATGTTTCCATTCCTAAATATCAGCATATATTTGATGCTTGTACCTGGAATGGACTTATTCAAATATTCTCTATTTTTCCATATTTTTTTCAGGAATATTCCATGCAGAACTCAGCCCAGAATCATTTATTTCTGCTGTGCTACAGTTGTGGACCCATAGGCACCCACAAACCTTCCCACAGCTGGCTCTCCACCTCTGGACCAGGCATTTGGCCTGAATTCAAGCTCAGATGTCTCTGATCAATAAATATTCTCTAACTTGACAACCACAGCCTCTCAGGGCACTATTTTCCATGCAGATCATCACCTGAGATGTGGCTATCCATGGCTGTCCAAACCAGTGCAGAAAACAGGGTGGACACCCTTCTTTTTGCCTGATCAGTGCCTAGTTCAGGGATCAGATCAGGTGATTGCCTTGGAATATTCTACCCCTTTCCATAACATTCTAGCTGTTTCCTTCTATTATTAGATAGAACTTTCCAGAACCATTATTCAGCTCCTGATCAGTGTTAATGCAGTGATCAGAACCTGTGATTGGCTTGGAATATTCTACCCCTTTCTTCCACCTTCCACAACCTTCCAGTAGTTTCCATCTATTAATAGGTAGAATATTCCAGAAGCATTAATCAGCCCCTGTAAATATAATATATAAGGAGGTCATTCTGCCTCTGAAATAGGAACATATTCAACCTTGTTATGCACTAGGTCCAATTGGGGGTTGGAGGTTGGGTTGGAGGTTGGGTTGGAGGTTGGGTTGGAGTCGGAGTACGTCATGGGGGTCGGAACGGACTTGGCTTCAGCTTATGTGCTGCGCCCTCACTAATACCGGTGTCCAAGATTTCTGAGACGGAGTACAACTTAGAGAGTTAGGATTGGACTTAGGAACTAGGTGTGATTCAATATTCGAACTGGGGAATGAAGTCCCCAGTCGGGCAACTTAAATACATATTTTGAAATCTAATAATAATTACTCTGGTGATGGGTCTCTGAGGCTGACGGCCTTATATGAGTATGTCCGAGTCCGACAGGGATGGATGTCTGGGTTCCTATGGTGATGCTGATGCATCAATTGGAACCGGAGACGGATGGGCAGAATCAGCGGTGACAATTGGACAGGTAGATGGAGATGGTGGTTTTCAAATGGAGTATAGATTTCATATGCGCGGGCTCCCACACTACTTCACTCCTACCTGCACAGTCCCACCCCCTCAACCCCCTCATACCACTGGTTATACATCCCCAACTCAAAGCACCCTCCATTCCAGTCATGTTGCCCATCTGCCTCCCCCTTGCCTCACCCTGGAGATTCACAGGTCTTGCAGAGCTTGCCCTAAAGAAGGGGATGTGTAATGGTTATGCTTGGATCATGTGCCCATAGCTAGTTTCTGGAAGCCATGTGCCAGGAGTTGACATGTCAGCAGTTGCTTCAAGAAGCTTCATCCTGTACCTTAAACCAGGACCACAAGTCCTGGTTTCCTTGCTCAACCAACACCAGTAATAGACCTACTACTGTAGTTGTTCTCCCTACTAATTTCTACTCTCTTCTACTCTTATTTTTGATTCCATGTCTGTGTCCATTATAGGCCTGGCCTTCCCCATAATGCATTTGGTGGTGTAACACATACCAGCTGCATTGCTGATCCTGCTCAATTGGTTACTTTGGTGAACCAAGGTAATGGCAGTTGATCACTGCTGACAGGCTGCCCCTTGCCTGCAAAGCCCATAGAGTTGTATTGTTTGGTGCTCTTTCACTGTTGGAATGATCATTCAGAATGGTTTGATTGGCTTTGACTCTTAATGGCACCATGTCTTTGTTTGTAATTCTTCTAATGTGATTAGGATCCTGTAGGTTGGTTGGCCATGAGACTACTTCATCTCTTAGCTATGCCCTCTGGAAATTAGCTACTCGCCCTGAAAAGCAGATGCACTTGCAAGAGGGGGCTTTGTCATTCCCCAGCAATCCTACATATGACGACTTTCAAATGAAACTTCCATATCTGCACACCTGCTGCAAGGAAGGTACAAATTGAACTAACCCTGTTGAATCCAGTACCTCTAATACCGGCATTGAATTTAGGTTTGCGACTACACCTGCACATATGGATTGGGTCATGGAAAATCAAGATGTGATCCCCTTACACTTTCCCATTAGAAAAAGTGATGGCAAGCTTTGTTCTTCTATTCATGCGGAGAAGGGTCAGGTGCGGAATGATGGCACTCTCTGAGCCCCTTCCTTATGATCCGCTCCCAGCTCATATATGTACCCTCCATATCTGTTAACTGCCTGAGCTCCATTTGGGAGGACGGCAGCAGGTTTAGGCCCAAACGCTGTTGTTGAGAAGATCGAAGGTTGGAACAAATACATTCACATTTTTGGATGGACCTCGCAACTGCATCGGGTATCGCTTAGCTCTATTCGAGTGGAAGGCGCGCACCACACCAATCTGTGTTCGACGATGCTGTTTAATTGTATCATCAAACAGATATTGATGCTTACTTATATTCGCCACTTTGTCTTCCACGACACGGGGGCAGAGATCATCTCCAGGTGGTGAAATCTGTTCTATCATCCAGGAAGGGATCACCTGACCTATGTTACTTCCAGGCGATGAATATCTTACGGCTGCGACCCATGGCGCACACTGTTGCCACTTGCACCTATGCCATGGCCCCTCAACACCATCGACCCCGACCCGCCTGGACGTACTGTACCTCTTCGCGCGACAGACGACAAAAAGTCATATCTATGCGATGGTCGACCATTCCTGACATTACGACCTCTACATGAATACTGTTCATTTTTGTCGTAGTACCAGATCTGCACCCCCTTTTTACCGTAGTCTTTCTCGTTCATCATTGCATTATGATTCTGTATTAAGTCCAGCCACCAACATCCATTCTCTCGTCTATCATGATATCTAATGTATGACATTAGTGACATTGGCGTGAATAGGATGGCAGTTTAGCAAGTTACGAAGGGCTTCACGGTGAGTTCTGACGCGCCCATGGCAGTCTATAGTGCACAGCAACGCGCAAATAAGGTGCCATTTTTGTTGAACCCTTCAGCTAGAAAAAGATGCCGCCTCGTCCCCGTCCCCGTCCCAATGCTGTGGTAGCGCTAGTAGTGGAATCTGACGCATCGACGTCTGCTGCAGCGCAAAAGGTTAACAGAGAAGAAGAGGATGATGAGGACGATTTGTTCATTCGCAGTAAAGGGCGGAGTCTTAGAGAGGTTCATAAGCGTGCGGCTAGTGCGTATTCAGAGTATTCGTGTAAATGTGTATGTTGAAGAACTCAGACGCGTTTTGTAATGAATGACAGGTGCAGCGGCGACGGCACAAACATTGTCACCCACGGGTTCAGAGGACGAGGATGTGGATGATGAGGAGGATACCCCCAAACAAGGGTTCAGAAAGAATCGCAAGAAGAATATGTTTAACACGGGAAAGACCAAGGTATTGCCCAAATGGGCAAAGAAGGGAGGAATCAAGTGAGTTTTTTTTTTTTTTTCTGGTGTAGTTTGAGTCCGTGCCTGATCAAAGTTGGTGGAAGGAGCTTTTTGGTTGGTTCGGACTCTGAGTCTGAGAATAAGTATGATGGTCATACGCCGTCGAAGAAACGACATGGCGAGGGATCGGGTACGGGAACGCCTTTGGGTCAACATGGTAAGCGTGCTCGAACTAGGAGCCGTTCGCGATCCTTGACGCCGCCGCCGGATTTAACGGATTTGGAGAGAATGCGTGCTCAGTTGGCCATCCAGTTTGTTCCTGTGTTATACAGATTGGAACTGGCCATAGACTGACATGTGGGCGCAGGCACGCTCTCAATAGTCAGCCGGATAACATTCCGGTGCGTTCGTCTGTGGTTGAAGTGGAGGATGTGGCAGACGAGTTTGATGTGGGTGAGACAATGCTCGACCCATCATTGCAACATATCGCCCAGGCGGTCCGCGACCGGGCTTTGAGGCACAAAGCAAATGATGGTGAGCGGTGCATGATACCTGTCTGCTCACAGACTTGCAGATCTGGTCACCATAGGTTTTGGCGGTATGCATCAATCCCAACAGGATCTGTCACGTCACCATTCGAGTGTCGGTGCTGCAGTAGTCACTATCCGCGTGAAGTGGGTTCCTCACCCAGAAGACGAAGCAATATTTGATTGTCCGCAGCAGTCGTGGTTGTTCACAGTCAAGAGGGTACGTTTGGCTCCTATCGAGGTTCATGTGAAACCCACCATTGGTTGGTAGCACGACTCCCTCAAGGAGTTGTTTCTGCAGACCTCGAACAAGGCTAGTGTCCTAGCTGAAGACCTGGTCCTTATGCGCGATGGAAAACAGGTGTTTACCAGTGTCAGTCCAGAAGGACTTGGTTTTTGGGACCAAGGAGACCTGGGTACGCAGCCACGTTTTCTTTCTGTTCTATTTCTTACCGGTCCGTCTATTGGATTATAGAGGCATGTGACCGCACGACATTTAATGCACTACGCCTACGTCACTTGCGCTCACCTACGCCTGCACAGCAACCTGGTAACGACTCTGAAACTGACCGCGAAGCGTCCACAGCTCCCGACACATTGGTGGAGCCTGATGATGCAGACAAATTCAAGGTGGTTCTGCGCGCACATGGGATGAAAGAGATCACGCTCAGCGTCAGGCCCACAACGACATGCGGCAAAATAGTACGGGCATTTTTAGCCGTGGCCGCGAAGCAAGGGGGAAAGGCACCTGCCAGCCCGCTAAAGGCAGCGCAAGTTCGGTTAAGGATTGATGGCGAGAAGCAACATCCAGATGCGCCGATATCGGACTGTGATCTGGAGGACGGGGACTTAATTGAGGTTGTTGGGTTGTAGTTCCGCGCATTTGCTGCGTTATGTTCATTTCATCCGCTGTATTTCTGTAGGGATTTCATGGCTGTATTCACACCTGTGTATATACAGATGCGTTTATCATGCGGTTCATGTCTTTCGGCACGAGGCGTGCACCAACGGGGGATTCCGGCTGCAAGAAATAATTTTGAATGTGCCGAGAAGACGGCAGATTTGGACGGATTCGGAACCCGACTGCCGGGCAGTGAGAGTTGAGCAAAGTCATGCGGAGTAGAGTACCCTTTAGACCTATATTCTGCGCCTCGCTGCTGGCTATAAAGGCTTTATTATATCTGCCGCCATTTTCTCAGGAGGCTTTTTCCTGGCAACCTCCACGACGACGTGCATGCAGCCTCCCCCTGCGAATCACGACGTATCGACGACTCCCACAGTCAGCTCGACTGCCCACGACCATGTCGAGGTGCGAGACAACGTAGCACATGCCGCAGATGGGCCTTTGCCGCATGTCGTATCGACACACGAAGAGCAACGGACGCTAGATATTGAGCATGTCTTTGTACACGACGATCCACGACAATGGTCGAGGAAACGAAAGGTGCGTCGTTTAATGCACGTCAATAGAGCCATTTTCCGAGTCTTTCAAGTCCTTCACTCTGGCCATTGTAGCGAGCGCCTCGTTGATAGCGACGCTGGGGGTTAGCATATATAATCGTACGTTGCTTCATTGAACTTGCTTCAGAGTGTCTCCGGCGTGGCTTTGGCATGAACGCAATGTGCTTCCCGTGAAGACAGTAAACCGATCTTGTCGACTCCACCGGCTATATGCATGTGATCTGCCTTGTGCCACTCGAGTTCTATGAACCCGTAGTACCACCGACAGTGCCACGCCCCACACTCGGACACATATTAGTGAATTCGCATATATAGACTAACACCCCTGCTCGCTCAGCCTCCATCAACGATATCAAGAAAGAGCTCCACGCCACCGACCTAGAAATATCACAGACCTTGTCTGTCTTTATTATCGTTCAAGGAGCGACACCCTTATTCTGGAGCGCTCTCAGTGAAATTCGCGGTCGAAAGGTACGCAGCTGATCAGACCAATAAATGACATGCATGAACCCATTTGTCTAGCTTGTCTACCTTGCTTCGATCTCGGTGAGTGCTTCGCTAATGATATAAGCAGTGAACCGACGCCATCATATAGTTGTACCTCATTGGGTGTGGTGTCGCTGGATCAGCCAAAACCATGGCTCTTCTGATTGCCATGCGAATAGTTCAAGGATGCGGAGTATGTATGCTTCTGAGGCCCGCACAGGGTGCCTACCTAACTCTTGAAATTCTGCAGGGAAGTGCTGTTCTCTCCATCGGGGCCGCTACTTTAGCCGTAAGCCCGCTTCCTCTCACAACAGCATATACCCACAATCTTTTCTTTTCCCAGGATATCTATGAACCAAGGGAACGAGGTACGGTCGTAGGACTCTATTACGCAGCACCCCTTCTCGGACCTGCCATCGGCCCCCTCATCGGCGGTGTTGCAACGCGGCTATTTTCCTGGCGTGCGACATTTTTCTTCCTCGTGATCTTCGCTGGTATGTCCCTACTCTCGTTTCTGTTCTTCAAGGACACGTTCCGGCGCGAGCGGAGTCTTTCGTATCAAGGTGCGTTGCGGAGGGCCACGAAGGAGCGTGATGCAAAGTTGCGGGTCCAGGTGGAAAAGGCGATGCGGCATAAACGGAATTCTTCATCGGAGGATGAGAAGCGGGAGCCGGATGCGACCCCATCAGATTTGGAAACTGTGCCATATGCTGATCAGCCCCAGCCGACGCTGGCAGATGTGCGCCTGAACTTGGGTGATATCATCCCCATTCGGCCAGTGGCCTCGGTGATGAGACGACTGAATAATGTGACGATTTTGTTTCCTTCAGGCCAGTTTTTATTTATTTTTTCCCTTTATATACTCACGTCTCGTCATTGAGGCGTGGCTCACGTTCGTCTTCTGATGTATGAATAGGCCTTTTGTTTGGATTTACATTTTGTATCACATACACGGCTGTGCGGACGTTGGCGGTTGCGCCGTACTTTTATGACTCCCTCGTGATTGGGCTTGTGCTGCTCTCGTTTGGCATTGGTGCGTACTCGTTTCCGCCGATTACCAACTGCAGCATGCCAGCCAATGGAACATTATGTTGTTTATATTCTAGGGTGCATGATGGGCAGCGTTCTAGGGGGTAGATGGTCCGACCATGTGCTCGCAAAGCTGAAAGCTGAAAACGGAGGGAAGACCAAAAGCGAGGTTGGCGTTTCTTCTTCCTCACTTGCACCGACGTGACTGACTAACCCCTTGCGTGTGCCATTGGTAGGACCGACTGAAAAGCACAAAACCGATGATGTGGCTGCTGCCACCGTCGTTGGTGGCGTATGCGTGGATGGCGGAGAAGGGCGTGCACGTTTCAGGACTTTGTGTTGCGTTGTTTCTAATTGGATTCTCGTCCGTGTACGTCTCCCGTCTCCCTCCTGTCTATATGACTGTGCCTATCTCCATGGTCTCCATATGCTGACACACTGCTGATGAAATTGTGATTGAAGATGGATATACTCCAGTACGCTCGCGTATATCGTAGATGCGAACACTGGGAGGTCCTCGACTGCCGTGGCGACGAACAGTGTTTTCAGAGGCATGGGGGCTTTCATCGCTGCGGAGGTTGCCGTGCCGCTGCAGGTATGATTCTGAATCACCTCTTTCTATCTGCATATTACGCGTCTGGCTGCAAAAATGATGATGCTGATGATGGGTTTCCTAGGATGCCCTGGGAGATGGAGGACTGTACACGCTGTGGGCGGGCCTCATGGTGGTGGCGTCGTTATTGATTTTGCTTACGATTGTGAAAGGTGCAAGATGGCGTGAGCTGGCGGAGGAGCGGGAGAGGAGAGAGAGAGAGACAAATTGAAAGGTTCACATTTATAGAGTTTCAAAGGCTTTCAAGTATTAGAAAGAGAATTTGTTCTTGAATATGAGCAAGGATCTTGGAAAGCTTTGGGCCTTGCTTACTTCACAATGTGTCTTTCGAAATCGAGATCAGCTTGGTTGATGTACTTTCCATCAAAGAAAGTGTAACTCCGATAAGTCCGGTAGCTCCGACAGCTGAAGCTAGCGAGAACGCGCTCTATTGTGATCAATTACAACATGACCTGGTTTCGTACAAAGGGGAAATTCTCACTTTTACCCTCCCCTGCCCCTTTCATCTGTGACGAAGGCTTGATTATGGGACCCCTCGCCCTGAACGTGTACTCGCATGGGTCCACAGCTCGGCAGGATATAGTGAAAGTTTTGGTGCTTCCTGGAGTTCACGCTCTTCTCTCTGAACTCCAGCTCCTCTCAGCAGCCTTTGTCTCCCTAACTGTTAATCTTCGTCAAGATAGAATAGACTGTATTGTAGATACAGGCATCAGTCTTTATGCTTATATAAAATTCTAGCATCTATATACGTATATACTGTAGAGTATTCTAACGCAGCGGAAGCTAGAAGAGATACTATAAAAGAACTATTAGTTCATTGTTAAACTACGAAGAAGGGACTGTAGTACAAACCTCAGTCTCGATGTACGAAGACTGAGGAAAAATTTAAACGAGTGAAAATTTTCTCTTATATATTACCTCTGGCGGCATCCATAAATAGTTGGTGCCGCCGCCCCTGTTGACAAACTGTGGACCGCCGTGGATCCAAATAAACGCGTTGACGCGTCTATGTTCAACATATACTAGGGGTGTATTTTGGTTAGTGGCTGAATCTCTCGATGAGTAATGTGGGTTCTAGGGTCTGCCAGATCAACAGGGTTCCGTGATCACAGCGTAATTGTGAATGCCATATCTACAGCAACATCTATCACCAAGATCACCGGTAGTGTTGCCGCAGCTCGGCTTTGGCTCTTAGCCGAACCAAGCTGTAAATAACCCGTGCCAACCCATACCCAGTGAAGCCGAACCGTTAACAATCGGCTCGGCTCGGCTTCTAGCCGGCATTCAAGCCACAAGCCAACTGCCACCCCGGTCAAGGGATTCAAGGTATATCTATGCTGGTACAAAGTGACAAGATAGAGCAGGTAGTAATATATCTTATAGTTTGTGGTTTTTCTTAAAAAAAAAGTGTGTATTATCAATTGCAAGAGAGACAAGCACTTGATGGCTGTATGGAAACCACCTTTTCCCTATCAAATCCTATTTATGCAGCACCAATGTGCTATACTTTGCTTTTCCATTCCTAAATATCAGCATATATTTGATGCTTGTACCTGGAATGGACTTATTCAAATATTCTCTATTTTTCCATATTTTTTTCAGGAATATTCCATGCAGAACTCAGCCCAGAATCATTTATTTCTGCTGTGCTACAGTTGTGGACCCATAGGCACCCACAAACCTTCCCACAGCTGGCTCTCCACCTCTGGACCAGGCATTTGGCCTGAATTCAAGCTCAGATGTCTCTGATCAATAAATATTCTCTAACTTGACAACCACAGCCTCTCAGGGCACTATTTTCCATGCAGATCATCACCTGAGATGTGGCTATCCATGGCTGTCCAAACCAGTGCAGAAAACAGGGTGGACACCCTTCTTTTTGCCTGATCAGTGCCTAGTTCAGGGATCAAATCAGCTGATGGGTGATCAAATCAGGTGATTGCCTTGGAATATTCTACCCCTTTCTATAACATTCTAGCTGTTTCCCTCTATTATTAGATAGAACTTTCCAGAACCATTATTCAGCTCCTGATCAGTGTTAATGCAGTGATCAGAACCTGTGATTGGCTTGGAATATTCTACCCCTTTCTTCCACCTTCCACAATATCTGGACCCCTAAACATCTGTGAACTCTAGACTCTGGAAGTCTTATTCATTTCTTGCTGCTAAGAAACATATTACTTTTCTGCGTATAGTCTGCATTGACCAATACAAAGGATTGTAACCAAAGTACAAACATTAAATTGTTTCTGGAGTTGTGCTGCAGCAGGGTTTGATATTCTTCTCAGCTGTTCATTCACGGAATTGTGGTGATTTAGAGTTTGCCCCAACACCATAATTTTGC
Source organism: Cantharellus purpuraceus (assembly GCA_025174535.1). Lineage (NCBI taxonomy): Eukaryota > Fungi > Basidiomycota > Agaricomycetes > Cantharellales > Hydnaceae > Cantharellus > Cantharellus purpuraceus. The sequence goes on from JALBUN010000010.1 coordinate 1,741,750, forward strand.
AGGTTCCAAAACAACCTCATAGATGGTAGTTCTCAGAGAGATGGAGCCCCAAAGATCTAATGGGGCTCAAGGGGGAGAAGTGGAGCTACCAAGAATAAAGGTAGCTCCTAGCAGGATATGACAAAGAGCTACCATCAATAACGGTAGCTCAATGAGGGGAGGAGGAACTACCTCAATTAATGGTTCCTAGATAAGGATAGAGCTACCATAACAACAGGCAGCTTGATGGTAGAAAAAACTGCTCCCATAGGGAGCAGTTCACTGTCATGCTACTCATAGTAGCATGAAAGGGGTAATGTGAGGGCGACGCTGATGACGAGGCCACAACAACAAGATACTCAATAAGTGAGAGCCGATAAGAAATAATGCCAGCTGGTACAGCGGATATCCTCAGTCTATACAGCTGTTTCTGATAAATACATGGGACTTACCTGGTACAGCGGATATCCTCAGAGATCAAGCTGAGGGGATCACACTGCACCAAGGCGAGTCTTTATACTAAATGATGGAGACGGATAGGAGAACCAAGATAGGGGAGGAAAGATAGGGGAAGTGATAGGGGCAATGAAATAGGGGAGACGCACCCTGACAGGCTGCGCTGATAGGGGTGTCAAGAGAAAATACTAAAAATAGAATATGACTTATTTGAACCCTGACATCACCTCCCTCTTAATGCATGTCGTCTTGATATGCACTATCGTCCCATCCATCTCAAGAGAGACACACCCTGAAGCACTCTGCAAGGTCCCTTCTCACTCTCTGCCAAAGTAGAGCCCATGACAAGTGTTGATGGTGACTCTTCTCTGCCTTGGGGTAAAGTGGGATGGTGAACTCTCCAGGGGATATGGGATTGTTCGTGCTGAAAACTGCCCCAAGTATCATCTCCCCTCCCTCATAGGTGACTTTACCGGCGAGCCCTTGGAAGGCGTATGGTATGTCATAGTTGCTGATGTTTTGGAACCTGCAAAATTATGGTGTTAGGGCAAACTCTAAATCACCACAATTCCGTGAATGAACAGCTGAGAAGAATATCAAATCCTACTGCAGCACAACTCCAGAAACGATTTAACGTTTGTACTTTGGTTACAATCCATTGTAATGGTCAATGCAGACGATACGCAGGAAGGTAATACGTTTCTTAGCAGTAGGGAATGAATAAGACTTCCAGAGTCTAGAGTTCACGGACACTTAGGGGTCCAGATATTCCAAAAAGAGGGGCATGCACTTAGAGGCTAGAGGAAGTAGGTGGATGAATCCAACCGTCCAACCAGTGACACTCTGAAGCGGGTAACAGCGATGCGTGAAGTAGTCTAGCAACTGCTTCACACGAGTTCAAGATTCTAATGCTCTGCAAAGGCAGTACACACTAGTAACTTAAACAAGAGCACTAATGGCAGGACTATCGACAGACAATCTCGCCCTGTAGATTCATAGTCACGCGAGGTAGATACTACACTCACGCCCAAAGCAGGACAATCACTACTTCGAGTGCAATCGAATACAGTTACACAACTGTAAGCAACCCTTGAACTGGACAATCAACAGTTACTGAGATATAGAGGATGACACTGTATGTCACTCTAGTCACACTGATGTGCAAATGATGGGGTAGAAATGGTTATTTATTCAGAGGCAGAATGGGCTCCTTTTATATTGTATTTACAGGAGCTGACTAATACTACTGGAAACTTCTACCTATTAATAGATGGAAACTACTGGAAGCTAGTGGAATATGTGAGAAGGGGTGGAAGTTTCCTAGCCAATGAGCTGCTTGATTTGCTCTGACTCATGGCATGAGTCATGGATGGAGTCATAGTGTGACTCAGAGCAGGAGTCATAGTATGAGTAATCACAGGAGTCATGGTATGAGTCATGGAAGGAGTCATAGCATGAGTCATGGCAGGAGTCACCATTACTCAAATAACTCGGTCAATACTTCATTTCCCAGGCTGATTAGCACAGCTATGGGTAGGCATGGCTTCTATTGAACTCTCCACTGAAAATGGAGTCAGGAGGTGCAGTGGTTGCGAAGATATTGAGCATTTACTGGCAGTGGTGACCAGATTGAGTCGGAGATTGAAATGAGTCATGTGATCAAAAATGAGTCAGTGGTCCGGGTGACTCCGGCTGACTTTGAGGCTGCTGACATCTGCGAAGGTTTGTGGGTCCATGTGGGTCCCAAAACTTCGCCCAGCAGAACAATAAGTTTGTAGACTCATTTCTGCATGGAAAATTCCCGAAAAAATATGAAAAAATAGAGAATATTTGAATGGCCCTGAATCAAGAGAAAGCAGCAGATATATGCTGATATTTTAAGGCCATCAAGCGGAATTGTACAGTTTTGGGACTTTAAACAAGATCTTTTAAGGGAAAACCAGTTCCCATACAGCCGATGAATAGAGGGTCCCCGATGTAGTATGTCTGGCGTCTTGATGGATTATGATGCCAGAAGGGGAAATGAACTTGTGGAGGTGGAGATGGGAGGTTATAATCCTCTACAGCACGTGCAGTATCCCTTGAGTCAACTGACCAAGTGATTGATGGGTAGGAACAGAGTGAGCGTAGAGGGGTGGATTCAGACTGGTAAGGCATGGTGGGTTGGGTAGTGAACGATGATGGTTTTACTGAGGAAGGGGAAGTGGATTCACTGGCTTATATACAGTTAGTGGAATTTCGGCATGGATGAATTTGGTGAGCGCTAAGCTTCACTGTGCCTATTCTGCGGCTCTGAAATGTGTCCAATACCACGTGTTGGGTTCCTGCCAGCTGTCCAATCAAAGAGGACCTGTTTGGGAGGTTCTGTGAAGTTCTCAAAGCATCTGAAGGGAAGAGCCGCATAGGTGGCTGCCGAAATACACCTTGGGGCTTCAGGATTTTCCCGATGGAAGTCTGCAATGCGCCTTCTAGCCCCACTGGCATCCTTAGCTGGGATCCAGAGGTCGTCAGCAGCTCCATAGCCCTTCCAACACACCAGGTATTCCAGTCTTCCTCGGAAAACTCTGCTGTCAAGGATCTTCTCAACTTCGTATTCCTGTACTCCATCTCGAATGACTGGAGGTGGTGGAGGAGATGACTGGCGTTCAGGGATGGGATCCTTTTCATAAGGACAGAGTAAGACAACAGAGAACACTGGATGAGTGCGGCCAAAGATTGGGGGAAGTCGTAGGCCATAGGCATTTCGTGAGACCACCTTATTAATCACATACGGTCCTAACCATTTGTGATCAAGTTTCTTGGTTGGACGGGTGGTGGTGATATTTTGTGCATTGAGCCAGACCTTGTCACCAAGTTTGTATACTGGGGCTGCTTGCCGATGGGCATCATAGAATCGTGCCATATCATCTGCTGCCTTTTCCAGGGCAGAGCGAGCCTCAGTGGTGGCCGTCTCCATACGCTCAGTGAATTCTTCCAGTGCTTCAAGTTGTGTCTCTCGGATTGGCTCTAGCCCAAGCCTTGGGTGTTGGCCTGTATCAAGCATGAAGGGGGTTGATTGCGTGGAGGAGTGGATGCGGTTGTTGTATGTGAATTCGGCCAGAGGAACCCACTCAATCCAGTCATCCTGGCGCTGATTGACGAAAAGCCTCAAGTATTGTTCAATTTCTTGATTGACCCTTTCCGTCTGACCATCGGTTTGTGGATGATATGCTGTGGATGCTGCAACCTTGATCCCCAAGAGCTTATTGAGCTCACGCATAAATTGAGAGACAAACTGGGTGCCACGGTCACTGATGATCTCCTCAGGAAGGCCGTGGTGTTTCCACACATGGTCTCGGAAAAGTCATGCAACTCCTATGGAGTTGATGTCAGAGGTGGTAGGGATAACATGTGCTCGTTTGGAAAGACGGTCCACAACGACAAGGAGTGCATCATAGCCATGGCTGATGGGTAGTTCTACAATAAGGTCAACAGATATCACTTGCCACCTCCGATCTGGGACATGATTAGGCAGGAGTTTACCCATAGGAGGAGCAGGGAAAGTTTTTGTCCGATTGCAGAGGTCACATCCCTTGACGTATTTGGCAATGTATCGTCCAAATCCAGGCCACCAGTAGCTGCGGGATACAAGTTCTGTTGTTCTCCAGCGACCAGGGTGACCTGTAATGTGAGTATCGTGGTGTGCCCTTACAATGTCATGGCGCAATTTTGGGTCAAGAGGGACATATACCTTGCCACAATAGAGGACGAGTCCATTCTCCTCGGTCCATTCCTGTCCTCATAAATTCCGAGAGGGACCAAGTTCCTTAAGAGCCTTTACAACCTTTTCATCTCTGTTGGTGCAGTTCCGCACACGTTCCAGGAATATGTCTCCTTCTCCTGTGATCATTTGAGCTTCTGGCCCTGGATAGGTGGATGTCGCATCGATGTGGAACAGCTCAGGGCCAAGAAGAACCTGGTTCTGGTTATCTTCCTCCCCCCGCTTATGATCTACACGTCGTGAGAGGGCATCAGGTTTGGCTGAATGTCATCCAGGACGGTGGATCAGTTCAAAGTCAAAACGAGAAAGGTATAGTGACCAGCGAGCTTGTCGACGATTGAGATTCTGAGCTGTACGGAAATATATGAGGTTTTGATGGTCGTTAAGGATTTCAATCTTGTATTTGGTCCCTTCCAAGATGTGGTGCCATTCTTCTAGTCCACGGATGACTGAGAGCAATTCCTTATCATGGATGGCATAGTTGCGCTCTGCATCTGAAAGGCTCTTGGATACAAAACCTACCGGCCTCCATTTCTCATCGTCACAGAGTTGAGATAGAACAGCACCTGTTGCATATGCTGAAGCATCTGTCTCTAGTCGAAAATGCTTGGTTTGATCTGGGAGGACAAGGATTGGAGTTGACGTGACAAGCTGCTTGAGTTTATCAAAGGCTTCTTGTTCTGGGCCATCAGGTATCCAAGACCACTGTGTATCTGCCTTTGTTAACCGATTCAGAGGCTTTGCGATATGTGAGAAGTCCTCAATGAAGCGACGATAGAAATTGATGAAACCCAGGAAGGATTTGACTTCTGTCATATTGCGTGGTGTGGGCCAGTCCCTGACTCCGGCCACCTTAACTGGGTCCATAGCTACCTGTCCCTGTGAGAGAATCAATCCAAGATAATCTACCTTCTGTTGCGAGAAAAGGCATTTCTCTGGTTTGAGGTACAGGTGGTTGGCCCGAAGAATTTCAAGGACAGATTGCACGATCGTGTGGTGTTGTTCTAGGGATTCAGTGAAAATGAGGATGTCGTCCATGAACACTACCATAGTGCCATCATCAATGAGCTCCTTGAAAATGCCATTCATCATCGTCTGAAAGGTTGCTGGGCTGTTTGTGAGACCAAAGAACATGACCAGGGGTTCAAATAGACCATGATTGGTTCGAAAGGCTGCCTTCCACTCATCGCCCTCTTTAATACGCACATTGTTATATCTCCATCGGATGTCAAGCTTGGTAAAGTACTTGGCATTGGCTGCGGCAATTTTATTCATGATGTCTGGTACCAGGGGTAGTGGGTAGGCGTTCTTGATTGTGATATCATTCAGCTTGCGGTAGTCTTGCACAAAACGAAGATTACCGTCCTTCTTCTTCACAAAAAAGACAGGGGATGCCATGGGTGACTTGGAAGGACGTATACGATGATTCCGTAGGTTCTCCTCAAGGAATGCGTCCAACTCCTTCTGCTCATTTGGGGACATTGGATAGACCTTTGTGCTGAAGGGTTGCGCTCCTGGAGTGAGTTCAATAGCATGGTCCCACAGTTTTCGAGGTGGAAGTTGGTCAAAGGACTCCTTTGCAAAAACATCCTTAAATCCCCAGTATGCCTTTGGGACAATCTCCTCAAAGGTTTTGACTGGAGTAGATTCTGCAGCCTTCTGTGCGAGCTGTTGAGAAACTGTTGAACCAGCATAGATATTCTCCAAGTCTTCTTCTACAAAGATAACAAATGTTTGGTCTCCCTCGTATTGGGGTTGCCCATGTGAGTTCTTGCCATTTGAAGGAGTTGTACCAAGCAAATGCTCTTTGTGTTCTGGTACTTCTCCACATGAATCAGGGCAGCGAGTCATCTGTACCTTTCCTGTATGCCAGTCTACCTCTGGGTTGTGCTTCACAAGCCAGGTGTGCCCAACAATTATGCCAAAGGTTCCCAGGCTTGTGACTGAAAATGTGGCACGTTCGGTATGGGTCCCATATGTGCAGATGAGATCGACTTCTTCCTTGATTGAACCTGCTTCATTTGGGGTCCCATCAATGTTATAAACAGGTATGGCATGTGGTAGAGGGCGTGTTTGAAGTTTCTCTGCTTTGACATATTCTGCATCAATGAACATTCCTGTAGTACCACTATCGAGGAGTGCATCCACGGCTAGAGGGTATCCAGTGTCTACCGAGTGGATTTTCATGGGAATTCTTGTACATCGACGGATGTCTGCAGATCAAAGGTAGAGACGAGGAGGGTCATCATGTTTAGCTGGAAGTTGAGAAGGGTTTTCAGGCATGGCTGTTTTGGTTTCAGTCTGATGGACAAGGGAGTGTGCGTGTAACATATCGCTTGTGAGCCCTACAGTACATGATTCAAGAACTGAAAACCGGTTTGTCAGGCAGGGCATGCTCTTCACTGCTGACTGGCCTGAAAATCCTGCTTCTCCTCTTGCTTTGGAATTACTGCCTTCTGCGCTTCTTCCTTGGCCTTCAGTGCAGCTGCTACTGACTCTGATATCATGCCTGCAATTGCTGTTTGTGTGAGATCAGCTCGGATACATTCCTTGCGTGGTTCAGGGCATGCTGGGGATATATGGCCACGCTTTCCACAGTTATAGCATGTCCGAGTCTCAATGCGATGACGGTTGGAGTCAATATCCATAGGTGCAGCACCATTAAAGGTTGCCAAGGTAGTTGGTACAGAGATGACCGGAGTGCTGTGAGGGTGGGATGGGGTAGAGCGGGCAGGAGTGAGGGAAGTCTGAGCACGTCTCACTTCTAGAAGATGACGGTGGTTGCGGTCAATTTGACAGGCCGCTTCCTTCCATGCCTTGAGATCAGACGGGAGGGATGGCTGTGCATGGATCTTGTCAAGAATCATTGCAGGGAGCCCTCGGGCATAGGCATCTTCCAGTGCTGCATCATTAAACCCAGTCCTTCCTGCTAGTATCTCAAACTGTGCTGTGTATTCATCCGCTGACATGCCAGGTGTCATCCTAAGATCGTGTAGCTTTGTTCGTGCTGTTCGAGAGCGGTCAGGGTCCCCAAAAGCGTTCTCCACTTGCTTAATGAATTCCTCCAAGGTGGAGAGCGGTGAGGTCCTGTCAATGACTGCCTGTGTCTCATTGTGCGCCCATACTTCAGCAGAACCTCCTGTCATAAAAGAGAGGGCATAGAGGATCTTGGTCCGCTCATCTGGGAAAGATGTAGGCTGGACTGCAATGGCAAGCCTGATAGAGCGAATGAAACCTTCCGTCTCTGCACGATCTCCATTGAATTTGGCTGGTTCAGCTGCCCTTATTGGGCGAACGGATGACGATGTAGGAGAAGGTGTGGGAAATGAGGTGGTCTGAGAGATGGTCTGTGCTGCAGCGATGGCGGCAGCAGTGGCAGCATCTGCTAGGTTGTTCTGGACATTGGCGAACTGGCTTTGGAGGTGCTGGTTCTGGAGTTGCAGCTGCTGGAGCTGCTGCGCCTGGGTGTTGAACAACGCTCGCAGAAAGCCACCACTTTCACCTAGAGTGTCCCAATAGGCTTCAGGGAGCTGATCGGTCATGGTATCGGTGAAGTAGTTAATAGGGAAAGTGTTATGAGGTGTGGGGTCATCTTATGAGCTTGATCTTCTGTGAGGGCGACACTGATGACGAGGCCACAACAACAAGATACTCAATAAGTGAGAGCCGATAAGAAATAATGCCAGCTGGTACAGCGGATATCCTCAGTCTATACAGCTGTTTCTGATAAATACATGGGACTTACCTGGTACAGCGGATATCCTCAGAGATCAAGCTGAGGGGATCACACTGCACCAAGGCGAGTCTTTATACTAAATGATGGAGACGGATAGGAGAACCAAGATAGGGGAGGAAAGATAGGGGAAGTGATAGGGGCAATGAAATAGGGGAGACGCACCCTGACAGGCTGCGCTGATAGGGGTGTCAAGAGAAAATACTAAAAATAGAATATGACTTATTTGAACCCTGACAGGTAAGCAATAATTAATCACATTACACCCATGTGACATAGTCAGTGGAAAAATTCTCAATAAAGAATTTTCAAGCTCAGCCATAAAAGGCTAGTGGTGTTTCTTCAAACCACCACAATCCCCCTCCATCAAAATGTCATCTCTCAGAAAGGAGATGATGGATGCTCAAGATGAGCATCCAATGGAAGTTGAACAAATGTTACACACTAGGTCCGATTGGGGGTCGGAGTTTGGGCTGGAGTTTGGGTCGGAGGTTGGGTTGGAGTCGGAGCATGTTGTGGGGGTCGGGACGGACTTGGCTTCAGCTTATGTGCTGTGCCCTCACTAGATTTTGGAGATGGAGTACGACTTAGAGAGTTAGGATCAGACTTAGGAACTAGGTGTGATTTGATATTTGAACTGGGGAATGAAGTCCCCAGTCGGGCAACTTAAATACATATTTTGAAATCTAATAATAATTACTCCGGTGATGGGTCTCTGAGGCTGATGGCCTCGCATGAGTATGTCTGAGTCTGACGGGGATGGATGTCCGGGTTCCTATGGTGATGCTGATGCATCAATCGGAACTGGAGACGGATGGGCGGAATCAGCGGTGACGATCGGACAGGGAGATGGAGATGGTGGTTTCCAAATGGAGTATAGATTTCATATGCGCGGGGATCTGAGTGGATTGGACGGGGATCTGGACGTTAATGAATATAGTCATAACAACAAACTTCCACAGTGGCAGCACTGGCAATGAGTGCTGCAGATATGATCAGAGGTGATCAAGATGAGATGACCTGGAAAATTGGCAGATGGCATGGTGGCACTGCCATCCATTACCCTCACAGTCATCAAGATGAGATGACCTGGAAAATCAGCAGATGGCACAGTGGCACTGCCATCCATCACCCTCATGGGTGCAACAAGTGCAACACATATGTGTCGCACTTAATCAAGGCCCAAAATGGAGGCCAACTATATCTTTCCACCACTTCAGTGGAAAGGGCATTAAGAGTCATGTGGCTGCAACTTATATGTGACATCAAAGATGATGTTGTGACACCTTATCATGAAGACTATGATAAGATGGACAAGGATAACTCAGACCTGTTTGCACAGGTCCAAGAACTCAAAGGACTTCTCAACAATGAGAAGTCCAAAGTAACTTATCTCAGAGATGAGTTAAAAACACTGAAGGAGGCTGCTGATAGAGCACCTCCTACATTCAAGACCAAGCTCACAATGGTGTGCTTGGCCCCAGTAGCATCACTATCGCATGCTACGGCAGGCAAATCATTGCCTGCCATTATGCCATCACAACCCATGGCTTCATCATCACGGGAAACAATTGATCTCACCAAAGAGGATGATCTCCCAAGCAAATTGCCTCAGGTCAACCCTCGAGGGTTCAAGGGTCAAGATTGGGACAACACTGACCCAATCTGGGAAGGATACGACCACAATCATGGTCTCCTCCTGGCTAGCATCCCCAAGGGTGCTAAGCAACCAGGCAAACTCAAAGAGTTTGCCCTATCAGAAATTGAAGCTGAGATTGATCAGCTTCGAAAGGAACATATAGCTGGTGACACCACCCGTACCTTAAAAGGCCCAGTGTTGAAGACACTGGAAGAAGCCCAGCATATGAATTATCACAAATGCTGGGTCAATTTCAGGCATGCTCTCAAGCATGCCAATGCAGGGAAATCATTCCCCAAATGGGCACTGTGGTTCATGACTGTGGCTGACCCTCCCAGAGCAGTCACTGTCCACCTGCTGCAACCTCTGGGCAAGTCCACCCCTATCAGGGCAGACTGGTTCGACATCTGCGATACAGACACTCTGGAGTTTGTATCACTCCATAAAAAGGCATTGGCCATGCTGTTTGCAGAACAGACTGTACTGATGTGCAGAGTCATCAAGAGAATGACTCTGCTGGCTTGCACTGATAATGCGAGTCTTATCGTCACTCTACCAACCACACTGATAGACACACTTGCCCTCATACAGGGGTGGCAAGTAAACCCTAATGGGGTCCTCCCAGCCATCTGACAGGAGTTGGATGGCACCATGAACTTGTCCGATATGGACATCTAAATATAGCTACAAAAAACCACTCCCAAGAAAGGTTCTTCTGCATTTAAGAAGAACCTCTGGACTATGTTCCAGAATCCTGGCCACTGGGGATTATTGACCAGTGGTCAAAAGTTCTCACCAACTCTTGGTGACACCTTTTGTGCTTCAGTCACTGGAGCATATGATTGGGGGAATCGCTCCCCCAAAGAACATACTGAATTAGAGCTTGTGCTCTGGTTTGGGCAATCAGGGGGCATCACCCCTGATCACACTGCTATATTAGAGGAGTTTGCTAAACACATTGCCTCTGGAGCAGCTTTTAACCAGCCTGCTAGGGTTGGTAAGTGAAAGCAGGAGACTCAGGGAGTCTCCCAAGTGGCTCATAAAGCTGCTAAACACTCTCTTGCTGAGCATTTAGGTCACAATCAACTTAATTGTGAACTCAATCGGGATGCTACAGTAGCAATTGCATCCTCCTCATCCATTCAAGTGGATGAGGATACTGCAACCACATTGGGGATGACTGAGAGCCATCCCCCTCCAGAACCATATGAACAAGATGACCATATGGACACTGAGTCATCAGAACAGCTTCATAAGGAGCTGTACAATTAAGAAGCACTGAATAAGATTGTGTCTCATTTAAAAAGGGGAGGGTGTAAGTACCCAGGGTACTTACTATAGTATATAATTATATAGTTATAATTAATGTATGCAGCATTCCATTAAGGAATGCTGTCCTCTTGGTAGATATATGCACCCATAGGGTGCATATGTATAGTTATTATGTAAGCCACTGGACCCAAGTACATGTGTGGGTCCACATGTAGTAGACAGAGTTAACTACCACACTGTACAACACATTGCCCAATGAATATACTTGGTTGAGTTCTGTGCAATGGTGTGAACTAAGACACCCATTTACAATGGTGCCCTTGAGGTAGGACATGGTGAAAGTGACCTTTGCCTGATTGGATGTAAAAGTGTTAGGGCAGTCATGGAAGTTCAACTGGCATTGCACCAGGAACAGTTGAAGTTTGCATGGATTGGAGCCATTGAAGGGATTGGGTTCCTGGACCTTGTTCTGGGATTTAGGAGCTTGTGGGGTACAGATACTGCTGGTGAGCAGAGAGATGGCTTGCACCAGATTCAGGGAGGGCAGGGTGTCATCCTCTTCATCAACAGCCTCTATGTGGCCTGTCAGCTCTTCAACAACCTCAGGGATGGTGTTGATGCTGGGAGCGGGCACCTTGACGGTTCATGCATGTTTGGAATTGGTGGTGGATTGTGGCATTGGGGTAGAAGTGAATATGGCAGTTCAAATATACTGTTATGCACTTGGTCCAATGGGGTTGGAACCTGGATCAGAGTTTGGGGTTGGAGTTAGAGTGGGTGCCAGGGAGCATTGTGAGGTCAGAACAGACTTGGCTTCAGCTTATGTGCTGCACCCTCACTAATACCTGTGTCTGAGGTTTTGGAGACAGGGTACAACTTAGATATTTCAGATCAGCTTAGGAGCTAGGCATGATTCAATATTCAAACTGGGGAATGAAGTCCCCAGTAGTACAACTTAAATACATGTTCAAAATCTAATAATAATTACTCCAGTGATGAATCTCCAAGGCTGATGGCCTTATGTGAATATGTCTGAGTCTGATGGGGACAGATGTCCAGGTTCCTATGGTGATGCTGATGCATCAATTGGAACTGGAGGTGGATGAGTGAGATCAATGGTGACAATTAGACAGACTGATGGAGATGTGATGGTTTCCAAATGGAGTATAGATTTCATATGCATGGGGATCTGGGTGGATTGGATGAGGAGCTGGGCATTAATTAATATAGTCATAACAACAGCAGCAGTTGCCCAAAGGTGACTGCTTAAGAAGAAAGAGAGCAGAGTGTTGGAAGGTGATGCACTCAATGTTCAAGTAGAATCATTGAATGATGATTCTAAGTCCTCCACAGAAGCAGAGGACATTGAAGTCATGTCACCAAATGATAATGGAACACCATTGTAATTCCATGCTGAACATGGGATCAACCTTGTACAAATTGTACAAGGTACATATAGAAAGGATACTGTCCTTTCTAAGGTGCTAAAAGCACCTAAAGATCTTGCACAATTTAGCATGCCTGATGGTCTTATATAGACCAAGAACCTATACAGATGCAATGTTGTCTGTATACCCCATTCAGCATTTCTGAAGGGGAGGAGGCTGGTTGAAATAATAATTGACCATGCACACCAAGTAGTTAGCCACTTTGGTCAACTAAATTATATTTGAAGGCCATATTGGTGACCAGGCATAGCCACCATTGTCAAATTGTTCTGCATTTCATCCATGAAGTGCCAAATGAATAAAGACACTTGTTCGGAATCATGTCAGTATACAATATTCTGATGTATAGGAGATATACATCAGGATTTCAATGATACATAAAGCCAGGGAGTTACAATTTGGATATCTTAAAAGATTTCGGATGTGTGAAATTTTCATAAATATAAACATATATTCTATATTTTAACAAACTTTAAAAGATGAGATATTTGGTTGAGATGAACATAATCATTTACATGGATATAATAGGAATGTCTGTATTAATATAATTGGTATTATATAGGGTATTTAGATATACAAATACCAGGTGGGGATTAAAGATAGTTCAAATTATGTTACAAGTATTGTATAAGAAAGGATCCATGATATTTGGATATTCCCTCAAGAGAGTTGCCACCACTAAATGGGGAAAAAACAATTATTTTTGAGAATTATGCCAAAATATCACAATATGTTTTAATCTAGTATATTGTGTAAAATTTGAGAATCATGTTGAAATATGAAAATAAGTTTGAATTGAAGTGTATTGTATAAAATTTGAGGAAAATAGGTTGTATATACGTATTTGTTGTATTTCTGAACAAGCGTCAAAGACAGTAGAAAGAAACCCATAGGGCTTCTTCACAGTCTGCCAGTGCTGGAGTGGCCTTGGCAATCGATAGGAATGGACTTTATGGGTCCATTGCCAAAATTGAATGACCATGACTACCTACTGGTAGTCATAGATCACTTCATGTTGCAGGTACATATAATACCTACAAACACATGTGTGACAGCAAAAGGAGTAGCATGGCTATTCCTTAAAGAACTTGTATTGTATGGGAACCACCTTTTCCCTATCAAATTCCATTTATGCAGCACCAATGTGCTATTCTTTGCTTTTCCATTCCTAAATATCCGCATATATTTGATGCTTGTACCTGGAATGGACTTATTCAAATATTCTCTATTTTTCCATATTTTTCCGGGAATATTCCATGCAGAACTCAGCTCAGAATCATTTATTTCTGCTGTGCTACAGTTGTGGACCCATAGGCGCCCACAAACCTTCGCACAGCCGGCTCTCCCCTTTTGGACCAGGCATTTGGCCTCAATTCAAGCTCAGATGTCTCTGATCAATAAATATTCTGTAACTTAACAACCACAGCCTCTCAGGGCACTATTTTCCGTGGAGATCATCACATGACATGTGGCTATCCATGGCTGTGCAAACCAGTGCAGAAAACAGGGTGGACACCCTTCTTTTTGCCTGATCAGTGCCTAGCTCAGGGATCAGATCAGCTGATGGGTGATCAAATCAGGTGATTGCCTTGGAATATTCTACCCCTTTCCATAACATTCTAGCTGTTTCCTTCTATTATTAGATAGAACTTTCCAGAACCATTATTCAGCTCCTGATCAGTGTTAGTGCTGTGATCAGATCCTGTGATTGGCTTGGAATATTCTACCCCTTTCTTCCACCTTCCACAACCTTCCAGTAGTTTCCATCTATTAATAGGTAGAATATTCCAGAAGCATTAGTCAGCCCCTGTAAATACAATATATAAGGAGGCCATTCTGCCTCTGAAAGAATAACATATCATCATATTCTACCCATCTTCTGCACACCAGTGTGACTAGAGTGACATACAGTGTCATCCTCTATCTCAGTAACTGTTGATTACCAGTTCAAGGATCTTTTACAGTTGTGTAACTGTACTTGATTGCACTTCAAGTAGTGATATTCCTGCTTTGGGCGTGAGTGTAGTATCTGCCTCACGTGACTACGAATCTACAGGGTGAGATTGTCTGTCGATAGTCCTGCCATTAGTGCTCTTGTTTAAGTAACTAGTGTGTACTGCCTTTGCAGAGCATTAGAAGCTTGAACTCGTGTGAAGCAGTTGCTAGACTACTTCACACATCGCTGTTACCCGCTTCTGAGTGCCACTGGTGGGACGGTTGGATTCATCCACCTACTTCCTTTAGCCTCTAAGTGCATTCCCCTCTTTTTGGAATATCTGGACCCCTAAGCGTCCGTGAACTCTAGACTCTGGAAGTCTTATTCATTTCTTGCTGCTAAGAAGCGTATTACCTTTCTGCGTATAGTCTGCATTGACCAATACAAAGGATTGTAACCAAAGTACAAGCGTTAAATCGTTTCTGGAGTTGTGCTGCAGCAGGGTTTGATATTCTTCTCAGCTGTTCATTCACGGAATTGTGGTGATTTAGAGTTTGCCCTAACACCATAATTTTGCGGGTTCCAAAACATTTGGTGGACACTCTGGGAATTGCTTAAGCAGTGTCTAGAGTGTAGATTCTAAGCACCATTGCAGATATAACCCGACCTTCTATCACTAAGTCTTTACTCAATATAGTTTCTCGTAATCTGGAACAAACCGATTTGGAATTTCCAGAAGACAAGTTCTATAGTCACACTCGTCTGCCCTCCTCCTCTAATCCTAACTCTCCTCTTTATCTAAACCCTTATCCAACACCAACTCGTATACAAACTCGTTTTGAATCGTATCGACCTCGTGACAAGTTGACCTCATTCAAGCTGAGCAACATGTCTACTTCAACAATTCGACAACAACAACAACTCGAGGACGACCCGTCTACTCCTTTGGCTGCTCAACCAGAGCGACCTATTGCCCCTATCACTCCTGGCTTCTTGCACACTAGATCCCCACTCACTCCTGTGAATGATCTTGACCAGACATTTACTACGGATGAAGAGATTAGTGCTGCTGATGCCTCTTTTGCTGTGGAAGTTGATCAGACTAACCATGCACTTACCAATTGGACTTTTGATGGACCCCTGATCACAGGACCATTACAAAATGTCTTCGTAGTGCCTGGTAAGCCTTTGAAAAGCTTCAGTGCAGCAAGAGTACGGAGAGAGGTCAGACTTGATCCCCTACTCTCTTCCAGAAGAGATTCACTCCTTAGCATTGCAGAGATGAGCTTTAATCGTGCGGAAGCACCAGGTACTAGAGCTCTGAATCGTCTTGCTACTGGACTCTTCAGGAAAGAATTAGCGTTACTCAATGTGGTACTGCTCGGACATCCTGGACGAGTTAGTCAGCATGGTAGTACGGGTTATTATCTTGATCCATGGAAGTATAAGCAACTGTTAGACACTCTTAATCATATTGCAAATGAGAGAGAAAGTGTTCTGCAGCAGATAAAACTTCCTCCTCCTACTGTCCCTACATTGCCTTCTGAATGGCCTAGTGACTCCCTTTGGAGTTCCAAAGACCTGGAAGTGCTTTGTGTTACACTACGTGAAGATGTAGAAAACTTTTTGGCATTTTATTGGGATGCTGTATCCAAGTACAAGGGTTCTTGGAAACCAGTAAAGGATGACTTTCTGTCTCCTGCTCTCCCAGACATTTCTGAGATGTCTTCTGACATTAATGGTTTCAAAATTCGCTTCGCTGCTGCCCAAGCTGCTTTGCAGAGAAAGGTTGCTGCGGATACTAGTTTTTATGAAGCTAAAGTCATTAATGCATCGGTGAATCCTGTCCTTGGACATGATCTTCCCACTCTTGCAGCTATGCCTGTCAGGGATGCTCAGCAGTCAACTGTTGCCTATACTGTTAAGGAAGCTCCTTTGATTTCCAGATTGGATCAAGGAGAAAAATTTCCAGTTGATCATGAACGGATTAGACAGAGACAGTCTGCGGTTTACAACCGTGGTCCCAGACCCTCTACTCTTTTCAATTCTCCTTACCATCAGGATCCTAGTAAACTTACGGGATCTGCAGGTTTGGAAGAAATGTTCTATACTCCTCCTCAAGTTCAGAGCAGGGGTACTTTAGGCATTCCAGAATCCATTAGGGTTCCTCACGGAACTTATGGAGCTTCTGGAGGAGGTGCTCCACCTCCTGGAGGAGAACCTCCTGATGATGACGGATCATCTGGTCCCCCTCATACACCTAATCCATTTTTGCCTAGACCATCATTGCCACATAGAAGTGGAAGGAGTAATCCTCCCCCTCTGGGTAGGCATGGAGGCTCAGGTCCTCCTGATGGAGGTGATGGTGGAGGTTACGGTCATAGTCCAGACTGGGGGGATCTTGATCAGAGAAATCCTAATCTCGGATTAGGCGCTCCAGTGACTCAGAGCAAGCTGGAAGCTTACTTTGATAACAAGTTGCGTCAGGACTTAGTCCCTGAGTGGGATGGAAACCCTGACAGTTTGGCTCAATGGATATTGAAAGTAAATCATTTGGCTCAGCGATCTCCTATGGTCTTCAAGCAATTGGGACAAATTATCCCTTTGCGGTTGCGTAAAGGAGCTGAGAGATGGTTTTTCTCCTTACCATTGTCATATCGCCAAGAAGCAACTGAGGACTGGAAGTCCATCAGAGAAGTCATTGGTTCATACTATATGAACAGAGCCTGGTTGGATAGGCAGAAAGCTAGAGCAACTCGTGCTACTTTCAGAGAGCCTGGCTTTACTAATGAGACTCCTAGTGAGTATTACGTTAGAAAGTCAGAGCTATTGAGACTGGTCAGCAAGCTGTCAGACTCAGAGCTTATATTGGAAATCATGAATGGTGCTCCACCATATTGGCACACAGTCATTGATGCTCACAGGTGTTCATCTGCAGTGGAATTCCAAACTGCTATCAAGTATCACGAGGAATCATTGTCACATGCTCCTTTCTCTTCAGGAGACAACCTGGAAAGACGTATTAGAAATTTGGAAAATTCTTTGCATCAAACCAAACCTAGGTTTGACTCGAACAGATCTTTTAGAGATGCTAGAGCTCATCTGGTTGGATGGTCATCCAAATTGAATCCTCCAAAATTCCCTCGGGATGATTCTAATGTGTCTAAAAATTCCACACCTGAATCCAAAGGAGCTAGACCTTGCAGGCATTGTGGCAGTAACAAGCATTGGGATAATGAGTGCAAACATGCCAGTTCAGCATCTCGCTCTGCCCATACACGTTACACGGTTTCTAATGAAGAAGCTAATGCAGACCTTGCCTATGAGGATATGTACCTTGAATCACTTCATGAATCAGAAGTGGATTTAAGTTCAGACAATGCTCATGTTAATAATGTTGCGACTGAGAATATCCCTGAAGAACCTTCATCGGATCAACAGGAATCTGCTCAGGATACAGAGGCACATTGTCAACTTGCTAAACCAGCCATGAGCTTGCTGGAAAGTATGTCCCGACTGGGGGGATCCATACCTAATAGAGAAAAATCTTCTGAGCCTTTGTCTCTGGAAAACTCTTTTTCTGAGACATTCACTCCTAAATCTCGTCAAGAGAGGAGAAGGTTAATGAAAGATTCCAAACATGTAGCTGCTTTCCTAAGGAATTCTAAGCTTACTAGTTGGGCTCCTAACTCCTTGATTAAACTCAAGCGTTTCATGTCCAGACCAGCAGGCTGTGCCTTCCTTGGATCTTCTGCAACCACTACTAATGTTTGGCTGGGAGAATATGGAAAGAATCAAACTACCCTTGTAGCTGATTCTGGTTCAGACATAACCCTTATCTCTCAGAAAGCTCTTTGCTCTAT
Source organism: Cantharellus purpuraceus (assembly GCA_025174535.1). Taxonomy (NCBI): domain Eukaryota; kingdom Fungi; phylum Basidiomycota; class Agaricomycetes; order Cantharellales; family Hydnaceae; genus Cantharellus; species Cantharellus purpuraceus. The sequence continues at coordinate 1,759,836 of JALBUN010000010.1, forward strand.
GGAGAATCCTCCTAAGATCAAAACAGGTCAGAAAATTAACTTGATACAAGTTACTGGCACATCCAAAATTTCTGGATACGTTACGGTGCCCATTTACTTTGACTCTGACTCTGGACCAGTTCAGATTGAAGTTGAAGCTTATGTGGTCAAAGGCATGACTACCCCTGTCATTCTTGGGAATGATTTTGCTGATCAGTACTCTATCTCACTTATAAGAGAAGGCTCAGATAGCTATCTTATGTTTGGTAATACTGGACGGAAAGCCAAGATTGAGAACTCAGTGAGCTCACCCTTATTGGATGAGAATGGTCACACCTTTAAAATAAGAGCCCTTCCTGACCTTGCATCTCTAACTGCAAAGTTCAAGGCTCATAGGCGTATTAAGAACTCTCGGAAACGGATTAGAGCACGCATTTCGGATTCAAGTGTTAGGGCCTTACATCCCGTCACAATTCCTCCTGAAACTGCTTCTCTAATTCCTGCTTCTATCTATTTCCCTGGGAATAGTAATGAAGTTTATGTGGAAAAAGTGCTTCACTCCAATCATGGGCCTGAAGATTTCTATGGCATCTCAGATGCAATTGTATCTCGGAATAACCCGTGCCTACATGTTAGCAATTTTTCATCACAACCAGTTACTATACATCAAGGACAACTTCTGGGTCATGCTAGAAATCCTTCCAATTGGCTGGATCGGACTTCTAATTTGAACCAGACTCAATTAGAGACTTGTCTCTCTCACGCCAGACTCATAAAAGCTCTTGCTCAACAGAACTTTGAGACTGGTGCGGTACCTACTGTTGCCTCTCTTGAATCAGATGGAGAGGTGGTACAAGGAGGACCTAAGGCTCAGGAAATTTCCCCTGAGGATGTTCCTGAAAACCAACTGTTGGATGAAATTGACTTCTCACCAGAGCTCAATGATGCCAATAGGAAGGCTCTTCAAGATACAGTTCTGGCACATAAAGACGCATTTGGTCTTGATGGCAGACTTGGCAATTATGATGCAAAAGTTGAAATCAATCTCAGGCCTGAGGCCAAAGAAATTTCACTACCTCCTTATAATGCCTCACCTGCCAAAAGGGAAGTCATTGACAAGCAAATGGATGCTTGGCTCAGTCTTGGAGTCATTGAACCATCCAAAAGTCCTTGGGGTTTTCCAGCACTTATAGCCTATCGTAATGGGAAACCAAGAATGTGTATAGACTATAGGAAACTCAATGAGATTGCTGTCCCGGATGAATTTCCCTTGCCAAGACAAGATTCCATTTTGCAGGCACTCACTGGATCTCGTTGGTTATCCACCTTGGATGCATTAGCGGGTTTCACACAGCTGCAAATGTCGGACAGTGCCAAAGAAAAAACTGCATTCAGAACTCATAGAGGACTGTATCAGTTCAAACGGATGCCCTTTGGGTATCGGAATGGACCTGCAGTCTTTCAAAGAGTGATGCAAGGTGTCCTAGCACCTTTTCTATGGGTGTTTGCCCTGGTCTATATTGATGATATTGTCATATATTCCAAGACATTCAAAGAACACTTGGATCATCTAGACAAAGTGTTTGGAGCTATAGAAAAGTCTGGAATCACCTTATCTCCTGCTAAGTGCCATTTGGCCTACCAGTCATTGCTACTGTTAGGACAAAAGGTATCACGGTTAGGTCTATCAACTCACAAGGAGAAGATAGATGCTATACTGGAATTGGCAGAACCAAAGAATGTGCATGACCTACAAATCTTCCTCGGAATGGTGGTATACTTCTCCTCATATATACCATTCTATGCATGGATTGTAGCTCCCTTGTTTGAATTGCTCAAAAAGAATTCAACTTGGGAATGGGGCAATACTCAACAAGAAGCCTTTGATTTGGCTAAAAATGCCCTTGTCAGTGCGCCAGTCAGAGCGTATGCCATTCCTGGTCTCGGATATAGAGTCTACTCTGATGCATGTGATGTCGGAATCGCTGCTATACTTCAGCAGATTCAACCTCTCAAAATCAGAGATCTCAAAGGTACCAAAGGGTATGAGAAACTCAAATCAGCTTATGACAAAGGATTACCTGTACCACAATTGGTGATTCCTGTGTTAAAAGATGAAACTCTCCCTAAGCCAGGTACTTGGGATAAAGACTTTGAAAACACTACGGTTTCAGTAGATCGAGTCATTGCTTACTGGTCTCGTACCTTGAAACCAGCTGAAAGGAATTACTCTCCTACAGAAAGGGAGGCGCTTGCATTACGAGACGGTCTTATCAAATTTCAACCCTACATTGAAGGGGAGAAAGTAGTAGCCATCACAGACCATGCAGCCCTCATCTGGAGTCGGACCTACCAAAATGTTAATCGGCGGTTATTAACTTGGGGAACTGTATTTGCTGCATACCCTGAATTAAAAATCGTACACCGAGCAGGACGGGTTCACTCTAATGTAGATCCTATTTCCAGACTCAGAAGGAATGTTCCATATCAAGATGGGCCTTCTTCTGATGACTCCATTCCTACTATCCTGGACTCGGAACAGGATCCACTTGTGGATTTTTATTCTGATATCTCTCCTCACTTTGAAGCCAGAACTTTAATGTTAATGGCTGCATATGAAGAAGAGAACCAGAGAATTCCACTGAGCGTGCATGCTTCTTCCATCCAAGTCAATACCAGCCTGGAAGAAGATTTCACCATTCCATACGTGACAGCCAAAGGCTATAATCTAGTCTCTAGCCTTGCTCAGGAAGAGATTCAGAAAATAGTTGATGCGTATGCCAAAGATCCTTACTTCAAAAGGGTCAGATCTGAATTACGACAGGAGTCTAATTGGATCAGTCCGAAGCATCCACTCTTTTTTGAAAATGAGGATGGATTGCTTTACTTTGAAGATTGGAATGGCAATTACAGGCTATGTGTACCCAAGGCTGAGCAATCTAATCTTCTAAGTGAAATTCATGATGAAATCACTGAAGGAGCTCATGCGGGTTATCATAAAACATACAACAAACTGGCTTCTACCTTCTATTGGCCTAGAATGAGTAGAGATGTCAAGAAGTTTGTTGTAAGCTGTGATATTTGCCAGAAAGCCAAACCAAGGCGACACGCACCTATTGGACTGTTGCAGCCCATACCTATTCCAGAAAATCCTTTTGAAGTTATCACCATGGACTTCATTATGGAATTACCTGAGAGCAATGGGTGCGATTCCATCCTGGTGATAGTGGATAAACTTACAAAGTTTGGCATCTTTGTCCCTACTCAAAGCACTATTAATGAGGAGGGAACTGCTCGGATACTGTTTGAACATGTGCTATCCAAATATGGAATTCCCAAACAAATTATATCCGACAGAGATCCCAGATGGACCAGCACCTTCTGGAAAGAGATATGCAAGCAAATAAATACTAGAAGAGCTCTAACTACAGCCTATCACCCTCAAGCAGATGGTCAAACTGAGGTGTTGAACCAGACGCTTGAAACCGCGCTACGTTCTTATGTAAGCCCGACGCGCGACAACTGGGCGGCTCTCCTCTCTCCATTTGCTCTATCCTACAATAACCTCCCACACTCCGCGACTGGATTTGCGCCGGCATTTCTACTGTATGGCTACCATCCACGCACTCCCTCTTCCTACATTCATTCATCTACTCACGGCGTTCACTGGCCTTCCAGCCCGCCGGCCCCGCGACCAGTTGGATCGGTCGATCGCGTTGATTTAATCAAGTCCCCTGCCAATGAAGTTGAAAGTACGAAAGCTATGGACTTCCTAAGTGAATTAGCTACTTACCGATCTCAGGCTAGAGAAGCCCTGCAATTTGCGCAGGTTGCTCAGCAAAAGAATTTCAACACCGGTCGTCTGGCTCAAGAATTCGACGTTGGCGATCGCGTTCTCATCAATCCCCATTCCCTCAGTCTATTGCATGCTCAGAAAGGCCTAGGTAAGAAGCTCCAAATGAAATACGATGGCCCCTTTGATATCATACAAAAATTAGGGCCGGCTACCTATCGCCTTCGCATGCCTGCGTCATACGGGCTCCACCCTGTCCTTAACATCGCTCACCTCGAGCTCTACTCCTCCTCACCCCCTTCCTTCGGTTCACGACCTCTCAGATCTCTTGAACGCGCTGATTTCACGCAACTCCCAGAATTCGAGGTCGAGTCCATCATCGGTGAACGATGGCGAAAGGCCCGTAATGGCCGGCGTGTCCAGGAGCTCCTCACGCGTTTCATCGGATACGACTCATCATATGACGAGTGGCTCCTGCGAAAGAACCTTCGCAACGCTCCCGACCTCCTTCGCGATTGGGATCGACGCGATCGGGGTATCTCTCGCCACTAGGGCTTCCTCTATCTATGACTCTCTTATCTCGGCCTTCTACCCTATTCCTTCCCCTTCCTAGCTATTCCAGATCCTTTCCCTACTGTTCTATAAACCCAATATCATGATGTCTTCATTTTACTCAATCCCAACCGCATCTAACTTTTGAAAAACCTCAGCAAATCTTTAGTCTTTCCACCTATCTACTTCTTTCCACTATGGCTAACTACCCTGATGTGTCTGTCATTGACTTCGTGGTTCATAAAGAAAACGATACATATATACAAGGTGGAGTTCCTGTACCTAACTACGGACTCCAATTCACTTCCAACTTCGACTTCTACCAACCCAATCGTTTTGACTTCATCTATCTTGAAGCACCAGCAAGTGAGTATGCCATACTACGCAATGACCTTGCCAGCAGCTTCTGGGAGACATTGAAGATGAAAACTCGATACATTCTCGCAGCCGCTCACGGATGGGACGGCGAGTCAGCCCTTGAACCTCTCCCTTCTGAGATTCCTCTTGGAAAGCTCCAGGAGATAGATATGATTCCCCCTCCTTTTCCAGCTCGTAACCAACTCTCATTCAACTTCTTCCTCCTCCCAGAGAAACCCTCTGTCATACGTGAATGGATCCGTGCTTGGCAGAATCAGTCTCGCCAGCTCTCTGCTTGGATCTGCAAATCCAAAATCAATAGTGCACGCATCCCAGGATGCTCCTGGAGGTGGCCAACTTCACCACTCTACTCCCATCCTTTGGATGACGTGTCAGAATTTGATGACGGAATCTCCCAAGCCACTGAGGTGAACTCCACTATATCCGAGTCCTCTCTCCCCTCTCTCCCAGTCGTTCATGCTTTCAGAGCCCATGCTGAACCTGATGGTCTCAAAAGACCCCGCGGGTCGTCCCCTTTCGAGGCCAATCGTGATGGTGTCGATGCCAACAAGAAACAACTTGTGTTGTGGCAACCTTCAGCAACCCAACTTCAAGAGATGTACCTTTCCCTTTCACGTGGATATGTTAGCTCGTACTCTGCTCCCACATCTTCTATCACCACTCCTCCCAACTCACCAGCTCCTCCTCCCTATCACAAAAACTCAACTCACTCCTATGATCCTCGAGTTCCTAAACCTATATTGACTCGTCGGACTCGACTCACGACTCGTGTGTTCAAAAATCCTTATGCCACGGGTAACTCTGGAGGATATGAGAGGACGGAAGTGAGGAAAGATGTGCGTGACTAGGTCAGGGAAAGAATATTTGAAGGGGGGATGAATGTATGGGAACCACCTTTTCCCTATCAAATTCCATTTATGCAGCACCAATGTGCTATTCTTTGCTTTTCCATTCCTAAATATCCGCATATATTTGATGCTTGTACCTGGAATGGACTTATTCAAATATTCTCTATTTTTCCATATTTTTCCGGGAATATTCCATGCAGAACTCAGCTCAGAATCATTTATTTCTGCTGTGCTACAGTTGTGGACCCATAGGCGCCCACAAACCTTCGCACAGCCGGCTCTCCCCTTTTGGACCAGGCATTTGGCCTCAATTCAAGCTCAGATGTCTCTGATCAATAAATATTCTGTAACTTAACAACCACAGCCTCTCAGGGCACTATTTTCCGTGGAGATCATCACATGACATGTGGCTATCCATGGCTGTGCAAACCAGTGCAGAAAACAGGGTGGACACCCTTCTTTTTGCCTGATCAGTGCCTAGCTCAGGGATCAGATCAGCTGATGGGTGATCAAATCAGGTGATTGCCTTGGAATATTCTACCCCTTTCCATAACATTCTAGCTGTTTCCTTCTATTATTAGATAGAACTTTCCAGAACCATTATTCAGCTCCTGATCAGTGTTAGTGCTGTGATCAGATCCTGTGATTGGCTTGGAATATTCTACCCCTTTCTTCCACCTTCCACAACCTTCCAGTAGTTTCCATCTATTAATAGGTAGAATATTCCAGAAGCATTAGTCAGCCCCTGTAAATACAATATATAAGGAGGCCATTCTGCCTCTGAAAGAATAACATATCATCATATTCTACCCATCTTCTGCACACCAGTGTGACTAGAGTGACATACAGTGTCATCCTCTATCTCAGTAACTGTTGATTACCAGTTCAAGGATCTTTTACAGTTGTGTAACTGTACTTGATTGCACTTCAAGTAGTGATATTCCTGCTTTGGGCGTGAGTGTAGTATCTGCCTCACGTGACTACGAATCTACAGGGTGAGATTGTCTGTCGATAGTCCTGCCATTAGTGCTCTTGTTTAAGTAACTAGTGTGTACTGCCTTTGCAGAGCATTAGAAGCTTGAACTCGTGTGAAGCAGTTGCTAGACTACTTCACACATCGCTGTTACCCGCTTCTGAGTGCCACTGGTTGGACGGTTGGATTCATCCACCTACTTCCTTTAGCCTCTAAGTGCATTCCCCTCTTTTTGGAATATCTGGACCCCTAAGCGTCCGTGAACTCTAGACTCTGGAAGTCTTATTCATTTCTTGCTGCTAAGAAACGTATTACCTTTCTGCGTATAGTCTGCATTGACCAATACAAAGGATTGTAACCAAAGTACAAACGTTAAATCGTTTCTGGAGTTGTGCTGCAGCAGGGTTTGATATTCTTCTCAGCTGTTCATTCACGGAATTGTGGTGATTTAGAGTTTGCCCTAACACCATAATTTTGCGGGTTCCAAAACATGTATGCCTTCACAGTGTACCAGACTTGATTGTGTCTGATCAAGAACTTCACATTGATCTTTTGGCATGAATTATAATAGATCATGGAGGTGAAACTCCTCATATCCACAGCATTCCATCCACAAATGGATGGAGCAACAGACTGAACAAATCACTCCATTGGTCAAATACTTCATACAGTTGTACAAAGCAGCCAGAAGGATTGGACACATAAGTGTCCAATGGTGGAGTTTGCACTGAACTCCAATATACAGTGGCTCAAAAAACTGTCCCAATGATTTAGCAATTTTGTTTATATGCTTGATATCATTGGCAACAAGTTATGTAATATTCCAACAATATACACATGGGAACTAGAACATAACAACTACAAAATAAGCCATGTATTATGTGATTTGACTGAGATTCAATGACACAATCAACTTTTTAAAATAGTCATTCATTGGGACAGTTTTTTGACCCCATTATTTTATACAGATACATCACAAATCTAATGCTTTGTATAGCCTCCTTTTGCTTTATGACTGCTTTAATCCTTATAGGCATGCTCTCAATCAACTTCTGACACTCCCCTGCCTTGATCTTACCTCATACAACCTCTGCTCTCTCCTATAACTTCCATACAGACACTGTTCAAAACAGTTCCAGTTAGCTGATGAGCCGGTGGATGTTTGAAAGATGGAGAGCCAGGCACTTTTGAATGAGTTGGAAGGGGTGTTAGGAATAGATGAGGAGGATTTTCATGAAGGGAGGGGAGAAGTCAAGAGAGGGCATTGTCAGCAGGGCAAATGAGTTGGAAGAACCAGATGAACCAGAGGGAATTTTTGTTGGGAGACTGAAGAGGGCTGCCACGTTACATCACATGTTCATTGCGCCTCGTTGAGGTGAGGGGCTTTTGTTTCATTATGCTTGGGGGCAAGCATTGTTTTGGGGGGGAGTGTCGATGGAGTTGGCTCTCCGTATGCTGTTCTGAGAGGGCCGGTTTCTTGGTAGTGATATTAACAAAGTCCATACTATTGACCCTGGGATAGTGTGTATAGTGTGAGTGATGCCTTGTAGTCAACAATGTCAACAGCAGGCTGTTGGTGGAGAGTATTGAAAAAACTTCTTATGCTTATATAATTGCCCTAATCAACATTTTGTAAATAAGTATGGAGTCCCCACACGCAGTGTTGGGTGCCTGGGTGATAGCTACACTCGTTCATAGAAAGGATAAACTGTATCATTCTCTGTCACTCCCACTCGAGCGAAGTTGAAGTCCCATGGTGCACACGAACTTCCAGTGCTTTTCATGGCTCAACGCCTTGGTCAATACATCGGCGACCATGTCTTTGGTGGGCATGTATCGCACGATTACCTCTCCCGTGGCCACCAAATCATCACGAAGGTACTGGTACTTGCATTGTATGTGTTTTGTTCTAGCACGGAATTGTGCATCTCAGCTCAACACTATCACAGCTTGATTATCGCACGATAGGACAGTTGGGCCCTTCTGAGCATGTCCTAACTCCAAGAAGAAGGTGCGTAACCAGGCAATATGTTGACCAGCATTGCTGAGACCTATGTACTCGGATTCGGTGCTGGACAGCGCAACCATTGACTGGCGCTTACTTGCCCATCCTATAGCCCCTCTGTTGCTGATGAAAACATAGCCAGATGTGGATTGAGAGGTGTCCAGGTCGCTGGACCAATCTGCATCGGTGTATCCATGGAAATTCATATCCATGGAAACGTCAGAACCGTCAAACCTGAGTTCCATGTCCTGTGTGGCTTTCAGATATCTTAACCCATGCTTTACCAGCTCCCAGTGACATGCCTTTGGGTTAGCGCTATAACGGCTGAGCACTCCCACTAGGAAGGCAATGTCAGGACGAGTTCCTAGCATTGCGTACATGAGCGATCCCACCATGCTTGCGAATGAGATTGTTCTCCCCCTGATCTCTGTCTCTGTAACAGTAGGACTGTTAGCGTCGTCTCCTGATATCTTTGTGGTGGCTTTCATGGGCATCCACACAGGTTTGCATTCGTTCATGCCGCACCGTTCCAAAACTGCATCTATATATTGGCACTGCATTAGAGAGATGGTTCGTAGCTTTCTGTCCCTCTTGATCTCGATCCTGAGTATGTATGAAGCTGGCCCTAGATCACGCATCTTGAATGCCGCCAACAACTTCTCTTTCATGAAGCAGCATGATGAAGTGGCCATCAGGAGGTCATCAACATAGACGACGAGGAAGCATATGTCCCCTTTTGTGCCATTGAGTACGGACAGACATGTTTCCGCATTCAATCTTGTGAAACCTATGTCACTGAGCTTGGCATCTAGTGTGCGGTTCCATGTTCTGCCAGCCTGTTTCAGTCCATAGTGACCTTTTTAGTCACCAACAACACCCAGGTGGGATGGGCACACCGCTTGGAGGTTGCAGGTAGATTTCCTCTTCTAGTTTTCCATTCAGGTATGCTGTGGCTACATCCATTTGATCCAACTCTAAATCATATTTTGCAGTGAGTGTGACAATTATTTGGATTGATTCCAGGTTCGCTACTGGGGCAAAAACCTCCTGGTAGTCTATGCCCTCCCTTTGTGTGAACCCTCAGGTGATGATTCAGAGTTTGTGCCAGTCAATGTCTCCATTCCTGTCGAGTTTGATACACATTACAGGTTTTGAGGTGATTGGTGTCACCCCCTTGGGTATAGGTACAATATCATACATGTCATTTTCAGCCAGGCTCTGCAATTCTTCATTAAGTGCAGGTCTCCAATACCTCATATCTGGGCCTGATAGTGCTTGTTTCAGTGTTAAAGGGATCCTAGCCCCTTTTGGTCCAGTGCTTGCAATGCCTATGAAGTGCATCTCATTGTGGTCTGTGTCCCCTTGTTGTTTGGTTGTTTTGGTAATCCTAAGCTGATGCCTTTCTCTCAGCTGTTGTTCATGTGCCTCCTGTGCCCTCTTGTAGTTGTGATTTCAATCTGCTCTTTGCAGTTCTCAGGTGGACCTGCAGACTCCTTCAGTTTGGGCAGGTTGGGAATGTGAGGTGTCAGCGGTCTCGTCCCCTGGCATAGCATCTTGGGTATGTGGACTTGGTACATTGCTCCTTTGTGGGATCCTTGACAGAGTGGGCAGGTGTTGTGGTCTCTGTGAGCATTGCTCTCCCACTGTTTCCACCACTTGGTTACAATCTGGTGTGCCTCCCACTACCATTGGGTGATGGTTTGGGTGTCGCACTTGAGAGCTGGCACCTCCAATTGTACTTCTCTTTGGTTTGTTTGGTTGAAGCATATGCTCCCACTTGTTTTCAAACCCATTTGCTCAATCTTGGAGGTTTGAGGGGATGGTGCCTTCTTCGTCAAAGATTACGTGTCAACTGTGGAACACTTTTCAAGTCTTGACATCGAGTAGTTTGTATGCTTTCTTCCCAAGTGTGTACCTGAGCATTATGCTCTTCTGGCCCCTCTTGCTGAACTTTCCAGTCCACTTTTCTTTAGGAACTAGTGCATATGATATGCAGCCAAAGGGTTGGAAGAAGGCACAGTCTACCTTCTGCTTGAAAAGTTTTTCGTATGGGGACTTTCCATGTAGTCCCAATGCGGGGCTTTGGCCAATCAGGTAGCATGCTGTCAGCATGGCTTCTGCCCAGAAGGACTTTGGGAGTCTCAATTTGATTAGCATGGTGGTTGCCTTACTCACGAGTGACAGGTTCATACGTTCTGCAAGCCCATTTGACTCTGGTGTATCTGCGGCTGTGGTCTCATGGACCACACCTTTGGTGAGCAACTGTTTTTCAAAGTCACAGCTGGAGTATTCCCCTCCACCATCAGTGCGTAGGAAGTCAATGAAGTTTCCTGAGATGTGGATCTGACCAACCTCTTTGTTGAAGAAGGCTTGTACATCACTTTTCCATTGGTTGTAGATGGCCTGCGCTTCTGCCTTCTTTTTCATGAAATATATCCATGGGAAGCGGCTGTATTTGCAGATGAAGGTAATCCAGTACCGGTGTCCACTTTGGGATGCAGGTGTGACAGGGCCACCTACATCAGAGTGAATAATTTGGAGTGGACGTTTTGCATTCCTGTGCGTTGAGGACTTGAATGATAGTTTCTTGGCCTTTCCAAGTGCACCTGGTTTGCAGAAATCAAAGTTCCCAGTGATGGCTTTTATGTCTTGTAGTTGTCCTTGCTGCACCATGCGCTTTAATCCTTTTATCCTGGCATGTCCCATCCTTCTGTGTAGTGTGTTTGCATCAATTGAGAAGTTTGCGTGTTCTGGCCAGGTTACCAGTGTCACATCTAGGTGATAGAGTCCTCACTTGTGCATTGCTTTCATGACCATGGTTCGGCCTTGTTTTATGCGACAAGCTTGATGTTTGAATTTCACTGTGAGGCCAGTGTGGTCTAATTTGTTGACCGATACCAGTGACAGGGAGAAGCTTGGGACTAGTAGTACGTTTGTTAGGAAAATATCATATGTGTTCCCTTGGACCTTGCTCATGAGGTGTACTTTTCCCATTCCAATGGCCTTGGCTGATGAGTCATCACCAAAACGCACCATGCATGGTGGTTGGATTGGTTTGTAGCTCCCCGGAACGAACCATTCTTGGTGAGGCAACATGTGTGCAGATGCTCCTGAATCTATTAGGATGTCACATTTAGTGTGTGCAGGTTCAGATGCAAAGTAAGTGAAAACATGTTTCTTTTGGCTCCTAGAGGTGTGTACATTTGCCAGTTGTGCATGCTCATCATCTGAGCCCTCCGAAGAGGATGAGGATGTGTATGGGAACTGGTTTTCTCTTAAAAGATCTTGTTTAAAGTCCCGAAACTGTACAATTTCGCTTCATGGCCTCAAAATATCAGCATATATGTGCTGCTTTCTCTTGATTCAGGGCCATTCAAATATTCTCTATTTTTTCATATTTTTTTTGGGAATTTTCTATGCAGAAATGAGTCTACAAACTTATTGTTCTGCTGGGTGAAGTTTTGGGGACCCACATGGACCCACAAACCTTCGCAGATGTCAGCAGCCTCAAAGTCAGCCGGAGTCACCCGGACAACTGACTCATTTTTGATCACATGACTCATTTCAATCTCCAACTCAATCTGGTCACCACTGCCAGTAAATGCTCAATATCTTCACAACCACTGCACCTCCTGACTCCATTCTCAGTGGAGAGTTCAATAGAAGCTGTGCCTACCCATAGCTGTGCTGATCAGCCCAGGAAACGAAGTATTGACCGAGTTATTTGAGTAATGGTGACTCATGCTATGACTCCTTCCATGACTCATACCATGACTCCTGTGATTACTCATACTATGACTCCATCCATGACTCATGCCATGAGTCAGAGCAAATCCAAGCAGCTCATTGGCTAGGAAACTTCCACCCCCTTCTCACATATTCCACTAGCTTCCAGTAGTTTCCATCTATTAATAGGTAGAAGTTTCCAGTAGTATTAGTCAGCTCCTGTAAATACAATATAAAAGGAGCCCATTCTGCCTCTGAATAAAAAACCATTTTTCTACCCCATCATTTGCACATCAGTGTGACTAGAGTGACATACAGTGTCATCCTCTATATCTCAGTAACTGTTGATTGTCCAGTTCAAGGGTCGCTTACAGTTGTGTAACTGTATTCGATTGCACTCGAAGTAGTGATTGTCCTGCTTTGGGTGTGAGTGTAGTATCTACCTCACATGACTACAAATCTACAGGGTGAGATTGTCTGTCGATAGTCCTGCCATTAGTGCTCTTGTTTAAGTTACGAGTGTGTACTGCCTTTGCAGAGCATTAGGATCTTGAACTCGTGTGAAGCAGTTGCTAGACTACTTCACACATTGCTGTTACCCACTTCAGAGTGTCACTGGTTGGATGGTTGGATTCATCCACCTACTTCCTCTAGCCTCTAAGTGCATTCCCCTCTTTTTGGAATATCTGGACCCCTAAGTGTCCATGAACTCTAGACTCTGGAAGTCTTATTCATTCCCTGCTGCTAAGAAACGTATTACCTTCCTGCGTATCATCTGCATTGATGTTACGCACTAGGTCCGATTGGGGTTGGAGATTGAGTCGGAGTTCGGGTCGGAGTTCGGGTCGGAGTTCGGGTCGGAGGTCGGGTTGGAGTCGGAGCACATCGTGGGGGTCAGGACGGACTTGGCTTCAGCTTATGTGCTGCACCCTCACTAATACCGGTGTCCGAGATTTTGGAGACGGAGTATGACTTAGAGAGTTAGGATCGGACTTAGGAACTAGGCGTGATTTGATATTCAAACTGGGGAATGAAGTCCCCAGTTGGGCAACTTAAATACATATTTTGAAATCTAATAATAATTACTCTGGTGATGGGTCTCTGAGGCTGACGGCCTTACATGAGTATGTCCGAGTCCAACAGGGATGGATGTCTGGGTTCCTATGGTGATGCTGATGCATCAATCGGAACCAGAGACGGATGGGTGGAATCAGCGGTGACAATCAGACAGGTAGATGGAGATGGCGGTTTCCAAATGGAGTATAGATTTCATATGTGTGGGGATCTGAGTGGATCAGACAGGGATCTGGACATTAATGAATATAGTCATAACAGTATCTCCCCATTTAAGGCCGAGCCCCTGAGGCCTCATGTCCATGGATTGAATAGGTGAGATGGTTGGGTGCAGTCGGAGTTATACTTTTTATATCCATGGGCTATCTAGCTTATATAACTAATTAGAGAATATTCCTGAGGCTTAGGGAAGCCCAATGAGAAGGCTGGAGAACCTTGTGGAAGGTCCAGGAAGGTGTCAGAACCTTCTGTGGCCACTTTTGGCTGAAGTCCATGAACTCCACTGCTTATGTAATATGCACATTGTTTGCTCATGCGTGAGTGCTCTTCGGGGTCACATGACCTATATATCAGCAACCGACCCATTGTGTATACTTGTGGGCTCAAATACACAAAAATGCAAAATATAAGTACATTCATTAGAACAATTGAAATACCTTTGAACTACTAAATAATAGTCCTTATTTGAAGTAGTTTAGAACTTCATATACCCCAACAGCCCTGAGAACTATTGAGCAGAACTTTCAGCAAAAGTTCTGCACTACACCACTGCTAATTGGTGGGTACCTATGCTATGCATTCCCAAGAAAAATGGGAAGCTTCATACTGTATTTGACTAGCATGAACAGAACAAGAACACAGTGAAGGATGTAATAACCTTCCCTCATCAGGACAACATCAGACATGATATTGCCCACTGTACACATTGATCTAAGCTTGATATATCTGAGGCATATGAATAAATACATGTCAGGCCAGCAGATATACCCAAGTGTTGGGGTATATGCAGTTCTAAACTACTTCAAATAAGGACTATCATTTAGTATTTCAAATGTTCTATTGAATGTACTTATATTTCGCTTTTTTGTGTATTTGAGCCCACAAGTGTACACAAGGGGTCGGTTGCTGATATAATCTGTCATTCAACTCCGACGAGCACTCGCGCGTGAGCGAACGACGTGCGCATTACATAATCATCAGAGTTCGCGCACTTCAGCCAAAAGTGGCCACAGAAGGTTCTGACACCTTCCTGGACCTTCCACAAGGTTCCCCAGCCTTCTCTGTCCTTCCAGGGGCTTCCCTAAGCACCAGGAATGTTCTCTGATTAGTTACATAAGCTAGATAGTCCATGTATATAAAAAGGGCTGCAACAGCAGTGCAATAAATAATATCTTTTTACCACACACACACAGCAGTGTCTACTCAAGCATTGAGTAATCATCACATAAGCATCACGCTTATATCAGCTACTCTTAGTGTATATTAACTTTGATTGACTCTCGGAGAAGCCAGAAGTTATTATATTACAAGCGCAGCAGGCTCTAATATTAATCAAACTCGGAGAAGAGGTTAATACAGAGTAACTGATTAGTAATTAACACACTACAAGCCCACTCGGAGCAGTAACTTGAAGTGTATTAATTGTTATTCATTGATCAAGAACCTTACACGTGTAATTGAGACTCTGAGGTTAGCCAAATTATCACGTATCGGGCTATTGGTTATAATCAAGAATCTTGCACATTTAATTGAGACTCTGAGGTTAGTCAGGTTAATACGTACTAGGCTATTGATTGGTCAAGAATACTGCACGTTTAATTGAGACTCTGAGGTTAGTCAGGTTAACACGTACTTTGCTATTGATCGGTTGGTTCAATTGTGGGCATTTCAATAAATCAACAACACAGTCTATTAACTCACCTCTTTGAGACGAGATTAATATCCCTTGACTGTTGATTCTATCACGGATAAACACATACAGTGAATACGCTTGTTCAGAAGGAAGTGTTCAAGTGCATATCTATCTTTTTATGTTGAAGGGATTATTATTGGCTTTAATCCACTCAACCTGTGGTACTAAGGCACTAGGTTACTTCCCCCTTTGAAGTATCTGAACCCTTGAACGCCTGTCAATCTTTGACTTTACATTGCATCAGCAGTAAAGCGTGAACTACACGTGACAAGCATTGCTTCACTTCCTGTGGCAACATTGATTGTGTTTGTTCGCCGGAGTATAATTTCTTAATTGGGTTCTCCATTAAAATAGTTTCAAGCTTATTGCTAGCCTTGAAAGGTCATACATCCTCAGGCTAAACTTAGATTGTGATTAACACCACAGTTTAGGTTGAAGTTCACGGTTCCAAAACAGGAATGCACTTAGAGGCTAGAGGAAGTAGGTGGATGAATCCAACTGTCCAACCAGTGACACTCTGAAGCAGGTAACAGCAATGTGTGAAGTAGTCTAGCAACCACTTCACACGAGTTCAAGATCCTAATGCTCTGCAAAGGCAGTACACACTAGTAACTTACTATAGTATGTAGCTAGATAGTTATAATTAGTGTATGCAGCATTCCATTAAGGAATGCTGTCTTCTGGATAGATATATGCACCCATAGGGTGCATATGTATATTTATTATGTAAGCCAGTGGACCCAAGTACACATGTGGGTCCACATATAGTAGAAGAAAAACTTAGACACTACCACACTGTACAGCACATCACCCAACCAATACACTTGGTTCAGTTCTGTGCAACAGTGTGAACTAAGACACCCTTTAACACTTTTTTGAACTTCCAAAGGAAGAATCAATTGATTCTTCCTCATTATTGAAGTTTTCTAGTCAATACTAGAAAACTGGCTGTTGCTGGTGTACAGACATATACCAACCCCCCCAGTTGCTCATATAAGTGAGCAACTAGTAGACTAACTTAATTAGCCTACAAAGATAAAAGAAAGAAAGGAGTCATCATAATGATGACTACAGTAGAGTGAGTTGTGCTGGCAGCGCACAGGACATCATAAATGATGAACAGTGGCACGTAGCCAGTAGCAGAAGCTCCCAGGAAGGGGAACTAGACCCTAGAGAAGTCGCAGGGACTTCTCATAAGGAAGACTCTAGAAGAGAGTTGCTGCAATTGTGAGACTGCACAGATGATTGCACAATAGATCATCTGTCAAACAAGAACCCTTCATCGAGTGGTTCTTTGATTAGAGAAGAGAGGAGGAGACAGTCATCTACTGTCTCCAATGCTCCTAAAGGAAAGGAATGTGCTCAATATATGAGCACAAGTAGAAGTAGCAATACTTCTCCTAGGGAATCACACAGCATGGAGTGGCATGAAACCTATAGGTCAATCGCAAGATTGACTGAACAACTCATGCATAATCAACATGAGATGAAGAGCATTAGTGAAGCTAGTGCTCAGGCAGCTAAGATGGCTGCTGAAGCAGGGCATGCTGCCACTACTATGGGGCAGCAAATAGCCTAGGAACAATGTTAAAATCACTCCAAGAGAACTCTGAGTAATGCAAGTTGCATCGCCAAAGATCAGATTCTTGACAGGAATCTGGATCCAGAGAGTCTGGACCTCCCCAGGGTGAGAGGGTCCAACTGAATGATCGGTTAGACAGAGGAAATGAAATTCCCCTAATGGAGGGAATTAGAGACCCAGTAATCCCAGTGAGGCAAGGATTACCGATCCAGATTGAAGAGGAAACTCCTCAATCTATGGCAAAGGTGCTTGATCAAGAGATTGAGCTATGGAAACAATGAGAAGTTGAGGCTTCTTGTAAACATAGATTATCCCTCAAACGGAAGGCTAAACATGCAGAGCAGGAGCTTGGCCAGCTGTTTAGAGAGCAGCGGCCCCAGCAAGAACTTAATGTGGCTGTCAATTTAAATCGACAGTTGCGACATGTGCTGAACAGTTATCAGTGTGTGTGAGTGGCAGGCCTTTCAGGAGACACCCACCATGAGCAATGAGATACCCAATGGGTACCTCAAGAAGACATTCCCCATAACAGGGAACAATCAGCGCCATTGACCTTAGAAGGTCAAGGCATACCAGATCAATTGGACACAATTGATCCTATCAACAGCATTACTCACATGTTGCAAGTAGCCATAGTCAATAATAGAGACACAGATCCAGAGAAGTCTGTACTTGCCAAGGTGGGCATTAAAGTATCGCCTCCTGAGCAATACACAGGAGGTGCAGATCTCGAAGAGTTTGAGATCTTTGTAGCAGGTATGCTACGATGGCTGAACATGAATAATCTCCTAGGGCCATCAAGTACAAAGTTTCAACTATCGTACTTAGGCACTTGCCTTAAAGTTTTACAGGAATGTAGAACTACAACAGGGCAGTCTAAGACTGGACCCTGGAAACTGCAATCCAAGGATTGCAGCATAGATTCCTACACACCCTAACGCATCACCATGCGTCAAATAAGTTTGACTCTGTAATACAGGGTCAATGTTTTGGAACCTGCAAAATTATGGTGTTAGGGAAAACTCTAAATTACCACAATTCCGTGAATGAACAGCTGAGAAGAATATCAAACCCTGCTGCAGCACAACTCCAGAAACAATTTAATGTTTGTACTTTGGTTACAATCCTTTGTATTGGTCAATGCAGACTATACACAGAAAAGTAATACATTTCTTAGCAGCAAGAAATGAATAAGACTTCCAGAGTCTAGAGTTCACAGACGCTTAGGGGTCCAGATATTCCAAAAAGAGGGGAATGCACTTAGAGGCTAAAGGAAGTAGGTGGATGAATCCGACCGTTCAACCAGTGGCACTCAGAAACGGGTAACAGCAATGTGTGAAGTAGTCTAGCAACTGCTTCACATGAGTTCAAGCTTCTAATGCTCTGCAAAGGCAGTACACACTAGTTACTTAAACAAGAGCACTAATGGCAGGACTATTGACAGACAATCTCACCCTGTAGGTTCATAGTCATGTGAGGCAGATACTACACTCACGCCCAAAGCAGGAATATCACTACTTTGAGTGCAATCAAGTACAGTTACACAACTGTAAAAGATCCTTGAACTGGTAATCAACAGTTACTGAGATAGAGGATGACACTGTATGTCACTCTAGTCACACTGGTGTGCAGAAGATGGGTAGAATATGATGATATGTTATTCTTTCAGAGGCAGAATGACCTCCTTATATATTGTATTTACAGGGGCTGACTAATGCTTCTGGAATATTCTACCTAGATGGAAACTACTGGAAGGTTGTGGAAGGTGGAAGAAAGGGGTAGAATATTCCAAGCCAATCACAGGTTCTGATCACTGGACTAACACTGATCAGGAGCTGAATAATGGTTCTGGAAAGTTCTATCTAATAATAGAAGGAAACAGCTAGAATGTTATGGAAAGGGGTAGAATATTCCAAGGCAATCACCTGATCTGATCACCCATCAGCTGATCTGATCCCTGAACTAGGACGCTTGTTCGGAATCATGTCAGTATACAATATTCTGATGTATAGGAGATATACATCAGGATTTCAATGATACATAAAGCCAGGGAGTTACAATTTGGATATCTTAAAAGATTTCGGATGTGTGAAATTTTCATAAATATAAACATATATTCTATATTTTAATAAACTTTAAAAGATAAGATATTTGGTTGAGATGAACATAATTATTTACATGGATATAATAGGAATGTATATATGAATATAATTGGTATTATATAGGGTATTTAGATATACAAATACCAGGTGGGGATTAAAGATAGTTCAAATTATGTTACAAGTATTGTATAAGAAAGAATCAATGATATTTGGATGTTCCTTCAAGAGAGTTGCCACCACTAAATGGGGAAAAAACAATTATTTTTGAGAATTATGCCAAAATATCACAATATGTTTTAATCTAGTATATTGTGTAAAATTTGAGAATCATGTTGAAATATGAAAATAAGTTTGAATTGAAGTGTATTGTATAAAATTTGAGGAAAATAGGTTGTACATACGTATTTGTTGTATTTCTGAATAAGCGTCTAGGCACTGATCAGGCAAAAAGAAAGGTGTCCACCCTGTTTTCTGCACTGGTTTGGACAGCCATGGATAGCCACATCTCAGGTGATGATCTCCATGGAAAATAGTGCCCTGAGAGGCTGTGGTTGTCAAGTTAGAGAATATTTATTGATCAGAGACATCTGAGCTTGAATTCAGGCCAAATGCCTGGTCCAAAGGGGGAGAGCCAGCTGTGGGAAGGTTTGTGGGTGCCTATGGGTCCACAACTGTAGCACAGCAGAAATAAATGATTCTGGGCTGAGTTCTGCATGGAATATTCCTGAAAAAATATGAAAAATTAGAGAATATTTGAATAAGTCCATTCCAGGTACAAGCACCAAATATATGCTGATATTTAGGAATGGAAAAGCAAAGAATAGCACATTGGTGCTGCATAAATGGAATTTGATAGGGAAAAGGTGGTTCCCATACAGGTCACATGTGACCTAGCTGCCCCAAATTAAAGGGCAACATAAGGTCGGCTGCGGTCTGAAAGGACATGTCTGTTTTGGAACCGTGAACTTCAACCTAAACTGTGGTGTTAATCACAATCTAAGTTTAGCCCAAGGATGTATGACCTTTCAAGGCTAGCAATAAGCTTGAAACTATTTTAATGGAGACCCAATTAAGAAATTATACTCCGGTGAACAATCACAATCAATGTTGCCACAGGAAGTGAAGCAATAGAGATTTATGCTTGTCACGTGTAGTTCACACTTTACTGCTGATGCAATGTAAAGTCAAAGATTGACAGGCGTTCAAGGGTTCAGATACTTCAAAGGGGGAAGTAACCTAGTGCCTTAGTACTGCAGGTTGAGTAGATTAAAGCTAACAATAATCCCTTCAACGTAAAAAGATAGATATGCACTTGAACACTTCCTTCTGAACAAGCGTATTCACTGTACGTGTTTATCCGTGATAGAATCAACAGTCAAGGGATATTAATCTCGTCTCAAAGAGGTGAGTTAATAGACTGTGTTGTTGATTTATTGAAATGCCCACAATTGAACCAACCGATCAATAGCAAAGTACGTGTTAACATGACTAACCTCAGAGTCTCAATTAAACGTGCAGTATTCTTGACCAATCAATAGCCTAGTACGTATTAACCTGACTAACCTCAGAGTCTCAATTAAACGTGCAAGATTCTTGATTATAACCAATAGCCCAATATGTGATAATTTGACTAACCTCAGAGTCTCAATTACACGTGTAAGGTTCTTGATCAATGAATAACAATTAATACACTTCAAGTTACTGCTCCGAGTGGGCTTGTAGTGTGTTAATTACTAATCAGTTACTCTGTATTAACCTCTTCTCCGAGTTTGATTAATATTAGAGCCTGCTGTGCTTGTAATATAATAGCTTCTGGCTTCTCTGAGAGTCAATCAAAATTAATATACACTAAGAGTAGCTGATATAAGCGTGATGCTTATGTGATGATTACTCAATGCTTGAGTAGACACTGCTGTGTGTGTGTGGTAAAAAGATATTATTTATTGCACTGCTGTTGCAGCCCTTTTTATATACATGGACTATCTAGCTTATGTAATTAATCAGAGAACATTCCTGGTGCTTAGGGAAGCCCCTGGAAGGACAGAGAAGGCTGGGGAACCTTGTGGAAGGTCCAGGAAGGTGTCAGAACCTTCTGTGGCTGCTTTTGGCTGAAGTGCGCAAACTCCAATGATTATGTAATGCACGCGAGTGCTCGTTGGAGTTGAATGACAGATTATATCAGCAACCGACCCCTTGTGTACACTTGTGGGCTCAAATACACAAAAAAGTGAAATATAAGTACATTCAATAGAACATTTGAAATACCTTTAAACTACTAAATGATAGTCCTTATTTGAAGTAGTTTAGAACTGCATATACCCCAACAATGTCCTCACACATAGTGGAGGATAAGGTAGATGGATTCTCCCCAATAGAGGGAGAACATGAAGAAGCAATGGATGATCCCAAGGACCATCTAGATGAAAAGGTATCAGCTATAGAAGTGGCTAATGAATGAGATGAAGAGGTCACCCCATATGAATGGGATGACCAAGATGATGCCCCCAAAAGGGAGGCTATGCCAATGTATTGCTCTAATGCAATATGAATTTGACCCAATGATCGAATTCCACTGAGACACACCTATGCAGTGCATTTCTGTAGTGCAACAAGATTCCCAAGAAGCAGGGAATCACAACAGCTGCATATAGCTGCTGTCAGTGTCGACAGATCGGCTGAACCTATGTATAATCATAGGAGCCAACAGAAGTTGACAGCACAACCAGATAGACTGCACATAGACAACAAAACAATCTCTGGGTATTGGGAGATTGGTGGAACACCAGCCCACTGTCTATTAGACAGTGGAAGTGAGGGGATAATGATATCCCCTGAATTCACACGTGCAACAGGTATGAAGACATTCACACTAGAGCAACCCATTGCACTGCAATTAGCATGCGTTGGGAGCAGGAGTATCATAAATTATGGTACTCATAAAGTTTGGTAGTCAGAACATTGAAGAATATTTTGATGTCACCAATGTTGAGTATTACAATGTAATACTTAGTACTTCATTCCTACGAAAGCTAGGAATATGACTGGACTTTAATGGCCCAGGCCAAATCATGATGGGGACTGAAGTTTCCACCAATGAAGAGCATAATACTGATGCTCTTCATGCCCCATCATGGGGTATAAACTCAATATGAAGAAAGAGTGTTGGCATGAATAAATGATGCCAAGGGGGTAACTCTAAACACAAGCTACCCACAATGCAGTCCTTCCTAAAAGAAGGACTAGACTCAGTAAAGGACCCCCCAATGGAGGATCCAAATAAGAACATGACGTGAATAGCTTCGTCTCATGAAGGATAAACCACTTACATGGCTGGTCAGATCCCTCAGTTGAGAGATCAATGGAAAGAAAAGTATGCTGACCTATTCAGCAGCATACCCTTAGAACTTCCCCCATTTAGGGAAGTTAACCATGAGATTAATCTCATGGATCCTGACAAGCGAATACATTATTGCTTGCCTAAGTGTCCAGAGCACTACCAAGCAGAACTTTCAGAGAAAGTCCTGCAATACACCACTGCTAAATGGTGGGTATCAGCTACAGCCCAGCAGGCTGTACCAATGCTATGCATTCCCAAGAAAAATGGGAAGCTCCACACCATGTTTGACTTGCATGAACAGAATGATAATATGGTGAAGGATGTAACACCCTTCCCTGATCAGGACAACATTAGACATGATGTTGCCCGCTGTACATATTGATCTAAACTCGATATGTCTGAAGCATATGAACAGATACACATCAGACCGACAGATATACCCAAGATGGCATTTGCAACCAGCTTGGGGACATTTGTCAGTCAGGTCATGCAACAAGGGGACCCCTTGACATTTCAGTGGCTCATGACCGCCATTTTCCAAGAATATATCAGAAGATTTGTCCATGTATATCTGGACAACATATTTGTGTACTCTTGTACCATATGTTAAGGGCTGATATCCTGGAGGTTCATGGAGTAGCTGGAGTTCAGATGCTAGTGAATAAGGGGAAAAGACTTTACTGTTCCAGTTCAACCAGAGACAGTATCGAGCAATAACTATTGAGTTGGATCGGGTGGACTTGGCTTCAACTTGTGTGTTGTGCCCCCTTGGATTGTCAGTCCAATATTTCAGAGTTGGAGGTATGGAGTTGGATCAAGGATCCCAAGTTCCACTTGTCAAGAAGGTACTTGTCAAGAAACTAGCAACCAAGAAGATGATGAGGCAAATCTTAGTCGATATACGAACTACTGTAACATACAAGAAGTAGCCTGTATAAGTATGTAGAGAATTGAATGATAAGACTAAAATGATAGGACAATAAGATGGATATGGAATACAACACAGAAAGGAGTTTGGAGTTTGGACTCAAGTCCAAACTGACACTAAGCAATATAATTGTTGTAACCCATAAGTTATAAGGGAAACAATAATGGAGTTCAGGGTTAATGGAGGTGGAGTTGACGGAGGTGGAGTAAGCGGGGATGGAGTGGGAGATGGAGATGGAGATCTGGAGATTGGACTTGGTGTTCACCAAGCTCAGGAAAACACATATGTTCCTGAGCAAGGATAAGATCAATCTATACTCAACAAGTGTGGATTGCCTTGGTCACCTAATAGATGACCAAGGTGTGCACACAGATGCTGATAAAATGCAGCAAATGCAAGAATGGAGATGACCTAGGTCATACCATGAAGTCCAATGTTTTCTTGGACTAGTGCAGTATCTGGCGCACTATATGCCAGACATAACTGCATACACAACCCTGTTATCAGGTTGTGCTTGTAATAATTGTCCATTCTTATGGACACCATTGCTGGAGAAATGCTTCAAAAACATCAAGCTCCTAGCATATAGGGCTCCAAAAATTGAAGCCCATTGATGTCAATAACCCTGATACTATTTGGGTTATTATTGACAACTCGAAAACTGGAGTTGGAGCTGTCTATGGACAAGGAAAAGATTGGCAGACCTGTTGGCCTGCCAGATTCCTATCCAAGAAATTTAGTGCTGCATAACAGCACTATAAGACCCACAAGCATGAGACTATAGCTGTGCTCAAAGCCCTAATGAGATGGGAAGATAAGCTACTAGGATGAAAGTTCATCCTAGTAACCAACCACAAGGGTCTCAAATACTTCAAGATCCAAAAGAACCTGTCTCCTAGACAGATTAGGTGGTGGGAGTTCTTATCCCATTTCAACTTTACTACCTCGCATAAAGATGGGGTAGAGAACAAAGTAGCAGATTGTCTATCGTGCTACTATGCTGATGACTCCCCAACAGAGAGTCATCCCAACTATATCTACATGAGTGCAGATGTACGTCTTGACCCTGAAGGAGAACTGCTCCTCACAGAACAGTTCATTGAGATCAGGACAGCAGCAGTCACCCAAAGGCAACTGCTCAAGAAAAAAGAAAACAGAGTGCTAGAAGCTGAAGCACTCAATGTTCAAACAGAATCATTGAATGATGATTCTAATTCCTCTAAAGAAATAGAGGACATTAGAGTGATGTCATCAGATGATGACAGAACACCATTGTGATCACATGTTGAGCATGGGATCAACCTCATGCAGATTGTACGAGGCACATATAGAAAGGATACTGTCCTTTCTAAGGTGCTGGAAGCACCTAAAGAGCATGCACGATTTGGTGTGTGTGATGATCTAATATGGACCAAAAATATATACAAATGCGATGTCATCTGTATACCCCACTCAGCATTCCAAGGGTGTATGGGAACTGGTTTTCCCTTAAAAGATCTTGTTTAAAGTCCCGAAACTGTACAATTTCGCTTCATGGCCTTAAAATATCAGCATATATGTGCTGCTTTCTCTTGATTCAGGGCCATTCAAATATTCTCTATTTTTTCATATTTTTTCGGGAATTCTCCATGCAGAAATGAGTCCACAACCTTGTTGTTCTGCTGGGCGAAGTTTTGGGACCCACATGGACCCACAAGCCTCTGCAGATGTCAGCAGCTTCAAAGTCAGCCGGAGTCACCCGGACAACTGACTCATTTTCGATCACATGACTCATTTCAATCTCCGACTCAATCTGGTCACCACTGACAGTAAATGCTCAATATCTTCACAACCACTGCACCCCCTGACTCCATTTTCAGTGGAGTGTTCAATAGAAGCTGTGCTTACCCATAGCTGTGCTGATCATCCCAGGAAACGAAGTATTGACCAAGTTATTTGGGTAATGGTGACTCATGCAATGACTCCTGCCATGACTCAGGCTATGACTCCTTCCATGACTCATACCATGACTCCTGTGATTACTCATACTATGACTCCTGCTCTGAGTCACACTATGACTCCATCCATGACTCATGCCATGAGTCAGAGCAAATCCAAGCAGTTCATTGGCTAGGAAACTTCCACCCCCTTCTCACATATTCCACTAGCTTCCAGTAGTTTCCATCTATTAATAGGTAGAAGTTTCCAGTAGTATTAGTCAGCTCCTGTAAATACAATATAAAAGGAGGCCAGTCTGCCTCTGAAAGAATAACCAATTTCTACCCCATCATTTGCACATCAGTGTGACTAGAGTGACATACAGTGTCATCCTCTATATCTCAGTAACTGTTGATTGTCCAGTTCAAGGGTCGCTTACAGTTGTGTAACTGTATTTGATTGCACTCGAAGTAGTGATTGTCCTGCTTTGGGCGTGAGTGTAGTATCTACCTTGCGTGACTACGAATCTACAGGGTGAGATTGTCTGTTGATAGTCCTGCCATCAAAGTGCCAAATGAATAAAGACAGTATGAAGAAACCCACAGGGCTTCTTCATAGCTTGCCAGTACCAGAGTGGCCCTGGCAATCGATAGGTATGGACTTTATGGGTCCATTACCAAAATCAAATGACTATGACTACCTATTGGTAATCATTGATCACTTCACATCACAGGCACATATAATACCTACAAACACGCATGTAACAGTGAAAGGAGTAGCATGGCTATTCCTTAAAGAAGTTGTACACCTTCACAGTGTACCAGACTCAATTGTGTCTGATTGAGATTTGAAATTCACATCTATCTTTTGACATGAACTACAATGGATAATGGGAGTGAAACTCCTCATGTCCACAGCATTCCATCTGCAAACAGATGAAGCAACAGAATGAGCAAATTGTTCCATTGGCCAAATACTTTGTACTGTTGTACAAAGTGATCAGGAAGATTGGGCACACAAGTGTCCAATGGTGGAGTTTGTGCTAAACTCCAGCATAAGCTCAACAATGGGGTTTACTCTGTTTGAACTTAACCACAGGTATATGCCTAGGATAGGCATGCCCATTAACAATGACACCAAGTTCAAGGGTGTCAAGGGATTTGCACAGCAGGCCCAAACAAACCTGCTAGTGGCGCATGATGCGATTATAGAAAGTCACATTGTTCAGACATTTCATGCCAATAAGAAACATTGGGAAGGTCCAACCTTCCAGAGAGGTGACAAAGTCTACCTCTCAACAAAAAACTTGACTCTACCTAAGGGTAGAATCAGCAAACTAGTGCCCAGGTATATTGGGCCTATAAAATAATCAAAGCCCATAATAAAGCTTTGACGGTGACACTGGAACTGCCACCAGAACTGACTAGTAGGTGTATTATGCCTACATTCCACATCAGTCTCATTCAACTGTATGTGCCAAATGATGAGATGAGATTCCTGAAATGGGAAGTGAAGTCATTTTGTGACTTTGGGAATGATGACAAGCAGGAGTGGCTCATTGATGAAATCATCACTCATTGATGGATAAGCGATAAAGAACTTGAATTTCAAGATCTATGGACATTGGGAGATGTCACCTGGGAACCTTACACATCGTGTAAGGACCTAGAAGCTCTAGATGATTATTTAGAGCTTTGAGGGGTGATTTGAGTGTGAGAACTACCTCATAGATGGTAGTTCTCAGAGAGATGGAGCCCCAAAGATCTAATGGGGCTCAAGGGGGAGAAGTGGAGCTACCAAGAATAAAGGTAGCTCCTAGCAGGATGCGACAAGAGCTACCATCAATGATGGTAGTTCAATGAGGGGAGGAGGAACCACCTCAACTAATGGTAGTTCCTAGATAAGGATAGAGCTACTATAACAACAGGCAGCTCAATGGCAGAAAAAACTGCACCCATAGGGAGCAGTTTGTTAAAAAAAAAAAATATGGAGGGGTGTTGTGGGTGAGTGTAAAATGATGGTGAGGGATGGTGGCGAAGTAGATTTTGAATAGGGGAGGAATTACTGCAAGGATGCAGATATATGCGGGGTCGATGGAAAGATATTGTTTAGTAGAGTAATGTTACCAAATATTAGAATATTTGGTTAAGAACTGGGACTTCTGCAAAATATTTGAGCAGAAATGGGAATAGCAACACTTCGAAAAAGTGTTTGCTTAATAGAAATGGATGTAATGATCCAAATCGTTCGTAATTTGAGATAGCAATAGTTGATGCAATATCCTAATGGGATATGCAAAAGATTTCCAATCGAATAGGTCGTTTAGGAGTTATTCCAGGAACGACAGAAAGTTGACACAAGCTGTTTGTTTGCAGCTTGGAAGGGATTAAGAGTAGTGAATCTCCTTATTGATACTCGTACACAGTTGTAGTTAATATACAATTTGACAATCACATGATAAAAAAGCCTTTTAGTAAGATTGAAACATATGATAAAAGAAATGATGTGGATACTGATAATATGTGATGTCATGGGGAAAAACTTTTTACAGAGAAAGGAGTTTTTACCCATTTGACTTGAGGTTTATGACGAATGAAAATCATCATAATACCTCCCTTTTTGAGTAGTAGCCACCCCCGTAGAATGAAAGGATGGCTCACAAAATAAAATCGAAAAAACACCTTCTCCTCATCCCTTAATCAAAAAATTCCCAAACTTTTCACAACTTTTTCTTATCATAAAACTCCCCCTTCTTGCTCCAATAGATTGTAATATTCCTTGAATAAATTCTTGACACAGTTCACTGTTGTGCTACTTATAGTAGCATGAAAGGGGTAAGCAATAATTAATTGTGTTACACCCATGTGATGTAGTCACTGGAAAATTCTCAATAAAGAATTTTTGAGCTCAGCCATAAAAGGCTAGCGGTGTTTCTTCAAACCACCACAACCCCCCCCCTCCATCAAAATGTCATCTCTCAGAAGGGAGATGATGGATGCTCAGGATGAGCATCCAATGGAAGTTGAACAAACTTCCACAGCTGCAGCACCAGTAACTAGTGCTGCAGATATGATTGGAGGTCATCAAGATGAGATGACCTGGAAAATTGGTGGATGGCACAGTGGTGTGGCCATCCATCACCCTCATGGGTGCAACAAGTGTGACGCATGTGTCGCACTTAATTGAGGTCCAAAATGGGGGCCAACTATATCTTTCTGCCACTTCAGTGGAAAGTGTTGAAAGTTTCGCCTTGCTGGGGGGGGTGTGGAGAGTAGATTTCAAATAGTGACAGAGGGTGTTATGGGAACTGGGTGTATGTGTAGTCAAATTGAAGATATATCTTGGGAGTATCCTCGTACGAAGTTTGATGAGATTTTGTGTAGTCCTTGTCTAGATATTGACAATTTGAGCAGGGATCAGGAGCAGATGACTCAAATGAGAGTAAATGCTTAATAGAAAATCAACCAGTGGAGCTTAGACTTTGAAAACTGGGATTCAAATAGATGTTGAAATACTCTAGAAGATCATGCAAAGGTTTGACGAAATTCGAGTTCTTTCTGGAGTTATTCCAGAACCAAATAGCTCAGACACAGACAATAGAAACAAGTGAGAGGAAATTCTCTGGTCCATTTCATATCTAGCTAAGCATGTTTTATACAAGATATGTGTCCTTAGAACATGTGATAAAAGTCCTGAATTATTTGAAACATGGGAAAGAAACTCATGATAAAAACAAAATGGAGGTGGAGCCAATAGGGGAAAAATGACAAAATAAAATATAAAAGAAATATAGGAGAATAATCTGATGGGTGTGGAGCTTACAGGGGCTTCTCCTCTTCCCTCCTAACCATTTCCCCTCGCTTTCCTACCTCCCCCTCAACCTCCTGAGCCTCCTATGTGCTCCTGTTCCCCCTCTCTCCTAACCCCTTTCTCCCATAATCAACAGAAAGGCCATGACTTATATGTGACATCAAAGATGATGTTGTGACACCTTATCGTGAAGACTACAATAAGATGCACAAGGACAACTTGGACCTGTTTGTGCAGGTCCAAGAACTTGAAGCACTTCTTGACAATGAGAAGTCTGAAGTAACTTGTCTCAGAGACAAGTTAAAAACACTGAAGGAGGCTGCTGACAGAGCACCTCCTACATTTAAGACCAAGCTCATGACAGTGTGCTTGGCCCCAGTAGCATCACTATCATGTGCTATTGCAGGCAAATCATTGCCTCCCATCCATTATGTTGTCACAGCCCATGGCTTCATCATCATGGGAAACAATTGACCTCACCAAAGAGGATGATCTCCTGGGCAAATTGCCTTGGGCTGACCCTCAAGGGTTTGAAGGTCAAGACTGGGACAATACTGACCCAATCTGGGAGGTGTTAGGAAAAGATGAGGGATAGATTGCAGGTGTATGTGGGTGAGTGTGAAATGAAGGTGAGGGGTGGTGGTGAAGTAGATTTTGAATAGAGGACCAATTACTGCAAGGAGACAGATATATGTGGAATCGATGGAGAGGTGTCGTTCAGTAGAGTGATGTTACCAAATATCAGAATATTCGGTTAGACATTGCACCTGCTACAGACAATTTAAGAGGCAGTGGGGGATGATGTCACTTTAAGTGAATGTATGTTCAATAGAGATGGATCCTGTGGTCCGGAACGTTCGTAATTCTAGATAGTGATAGCTGTTGCAATATTCTAATAGAATATGCAAAAATATTTGAAGTTGTTAAGATTGTTTAGAAGTTATTCCAGGAATGACCAAAAAATGACACAAGTTGTTTGATTTACAACTTGGAAGGGATAAACATAATGAATCTGATCAATGATACTTGTACATAGTTGTAGCTAATATAAAATTTGGCAATCACATGATAAGAAAGCCTTTTAGTAAGATTGAAACATATGATGAAAGAAATGATGCAGATGCTTATAATAAGTGATATCATATGGGAAAAATTTTATAACTTGATGGGATTTTATCCACATCTTATGGGACTTATGACAAGTGTTAATTGTCATAATATGGTCCCTTTTGAATAGAATTTCCCCCCTGAAGACAAAAGGAAGGCTCACAAGAAAATTAATACCCTGTCCCCATCCAATAACTATATTTTCTACACATTTTAATACCTCTTAACACCTTTTCATGCCTCTTCACTTCTTTTACACCTTTAGAATAGATTCTTGACAGGAGGGATATGACCACAATCGTGGTCTCCTCCTGGCTAGCATCCCCAAGGGTGCTAAGCAACCAGGCAAACTCAAAGAGTTTGCCCTATCAGAAATTGAAGCTGAGATTGATCAGCTTCAAAAGGAGTATATGGCTGGTGACAGCCCTACCTTAAAAGGCCCAGCATTGAAGACACTGGAGGAAGCCCAGGGTATGAATTATCACAAATACTGGGACGATTTCGGGCATGCCCTCAAGCATGCCAATGCAGGGAAATCATTCCTCAAATGGGCACTGTGGTTCATGACTGCGGCTGACCCTCCCAGAGCAGTCACTGGCCACCTGCTGCAACCTCTGGGCAAGTCTGCCCCTATCAGGGCAGACTGGTTTGACATCTGCAATATGGACACTCTGAAGTTCATATCGCTCCATAAAAAAGCATTGGCCACACTGTTCGTGGAATGGACTGTACTGATGCGCAGAGTCATCAAGAGAATGACTCTGCTGGCTCATGCTGATAATGTGAGTCTTATTGTCACTCTACCAACCACACCGGTAGACACACTTGCCCTCATATTGGGGTGGCAAGTGAACCCTAATGGGGTCCCCCTGGCCATCCAACTGGAGTCAGATGGTACTATGAACTTGTCCAATGTGGATGTTTGGATGTGGCTACTCCCAAGAAGGGTTCTTCTGTATTTAAGAAGAACCTCTGGACTATGTTCCAGAATCCCAGCCACTGGGGGTTATTGACCAGTGGTCAAAAGTTCTCACCAATGCTTGGTGACACCTTTCATGCTTCAGTCACTGGAGCATATGATTGGGGGAATCGCTCCCCCAAAGAACATACTGAATTAGACCTTGCACTCTGGTTTGGACGATTGGGGGGCATCACCCCCAATCGCGCTGCTATATTAGAAGAGTTTGCTAAATGCAGGAGACTCAGGGAGTCTCCCAAGCAGCTCATAAAGCTGCTAAATGCTCTCTTGCTGAGCGTTTAGGTCATGATCAACTCAATTGTGAACTTGATCAGGATGCTGCAGTAGCAATCACATCCTCCTCATCCATTCAAGTGGATGAGGATACCACAACCACGTTGGGGATGACTGAGAGCCATCCCCCTCTGGAGCCCTATGAACAAGATAATCATATGGACACTGACTCGTCAGAACAGCTTCATAAGGAGCTGTATGATTAAAAAGTACTGAATGAGATCGTGTCTCATTCAAAAAGGGGAGGGTGTAAGTACCCAAGGTACTTATCACCATAACATATAAGTACAATTAATATATGCAGTATTCCCTTAAGGAATGCTGCCCTCTTGGTAGATATATGCACCCATAGAGTGCATATGTATAGTTATTATGTAAGCCAGTGGACCCAGTACATGTGTGGGTCCACATATAGTAGAGAGACACTACCACACAGTACAACACATTGCCCAACCAATACACTTGGTTGAGTTCTGTGCAACAGTGTGAACTAAGACACCCTTTAACAGAAATACCCTGTTTCCTGGGCTGATCAGCACAGATATGGGTAGGGACAGCTTTGATTGAAAGCTCCACCAAAAATGGAGTTAGGAGGAGCTGTGGTTGCCAAGATATTGAGCATTTACTGGCAGTGGTGATCAGATTGGGTTGGAGATTGAAATGAGTCATGTGATTGAAAATGAGTCAGTAGATCAGGTGACTCTGCTGACTTTGAAGCTGCTGACATCTGCAAAGTTTTGTGGGTCCATGTGGGTCCAGAACATTGCCCAGCAGGACAATAAATTTGTGGACCCATTTCTGCATGGAAAATTCCTGAAAAATTATGAAAAAATAGAGAATATTTGAATGACCCTAAATCAAGAGAAAGCAGCATGTATATGTTGATATTTTAAGGCCATAAAGTGAAAATATACAATTTTGGGACCATAAACAAGATCTTTTCAGGGAAAACCAGTTCCCATACAACTGTATGGGAATCACCTTTTCCCTATCAAATTCCATTTATGCAGCACCAATGTGCTATTCTTTGCTTTTCCATTCCTAAATATCAGCATATATTTGATGCTTGTACCTGGAATGGACTTATTCAAATATTCTCTATTTTTCCATATTTTTTTGGGAATATTCCATGCAGAACTTGGCTCAGAATCATTTATTTCTGCTGTGCTACAGTTGTGGACCCATAGGCACCCACAAACCTTCGCGCAGCCGGCTCTCCCCTTTTGGACCAGGCATTTGGCCTGAATTCAAGCTCAGATGTCTCTGATCAATAAATATTCTGTAACTTGGTGTGCATGGTCAATTATTATCTCAACCACCTCCTCCCCTTCAGAAATGCTGAACAGGGTATACAGATGACATTGCATCTGTATGAATTCTTGGTCCATATAAGACCATCAACACACCAAATTGTGCATGATCTTTAGGTGCTTTCAGCACCTTAGAAAGGACAGTATCCTTTCTATATGTGCCTCATACAATTTGCACAAGGTTGATCCCATGTTCAATGTGGGATCACAATGGTGTTCTGTCATTGTTTGATGACATCACCTCAATGTCCTCTATTTCTTAGAGGACTTGGAATCATCATTTGATGATTCTGCTTGAACATTGAGTGCTTCAGCAAGCAGTCACCTTTGGGTGACTGCTGCTGTTCTAACCTTGACAAACTATTCCATAGGGAGCAGCTCTCCTTTGGGGTTGAGACATACATCTGCACTCACATACATATAGTTGGGATGACTCTCTGTTAAAGAGTCATCAGCATAGTAGCATGACAAATAGTCTGCTTCTTTGTTCTCTACCCCATCCACATACCCCATCTATATGCAGGGTAGTGAAGTTGAAACAGGATAGGAATTCCCACCACCTAATCTGTCTAGGAGACAGATTTTTCTGGGTCTTGAAGTATTTGAGGCCTTTGTAGTCAATTACTAGGACAAATTTTCATCCTAGTAGTTTGTCTTCCCATTTCATTAAGGCTTCAAGCATGGCTATAGTCTCATGCTTGTGAGTCTTATAGTGCTGCACAGCAGCACCAAATTTCTTGGATGAGAATCTGGCAGGCCAACAGGTCTGCCAGTCTTTCCCTTGTCCATAGATGACCCTGACTCCAGTCTTGGAGCCATCTGTAATAACCCAGATAGTGTCAGGGTTATTGACATCAATGGGCTTCAATATTGGAGCCGTACATGCTAGGATCTTAATGCTTTTGAAGCATTTATCCAACAGTGGCATCCAAAGGAATGGTTGATTATTACAAGCACAACCTGACAATGGGGTTGTGTACACAGTTATATCTGGCATATAGTGTGCCAGACACTGCACTAGTCCAAGAAATTGTTGGACTTCATGGTACAGTTTAGGTCATCTCCATCTCATATTTGCTGCATTTGTCAGCATCTGCATGCACACCTTGGTTATCATTAGGTGACCAAGACAATCCATACTTGTTGAGTATAGATCAATTTTGTCTTTGCTCAGGAACATGTGCTTTCCTGAGCTCAGTGAACACCATTTCTAGGTGGTGTTCATGCTCTCACATAGTACAAGAGTACTGTTAAGGGCTGGGAAACTCGGGGTTCAATGGAATAACCGGAGTTTGGCTGCTAGTGAAGAAGCGGGGGGGACTGGGACAATAACTATTGAGTCAGATCAAGTGGACTTGGCTTCAACTTGTGTGTTGTGCCCCCTCAGATCATCAGTCTAATATTTTGGAGTTTGGAGTACAGAGTTGGATCAAGGATCCAGAGTTTGACTTGTCAAGAAAGTACTTGTCAAGAAGCTGGCAACCAAGAAGTTGATGGGGCAAATCTTAGTTGATATACAAACTACTGTAATAGACAGAGGGTAGCCCATATAAGTATGTGGAGAATTGAATGATGAAACCAAAAGCAATAAGACAATAAGATAGATATGGAGTACAACATGGAAAGGAGTTTGGAGTTTGGACCCAAGCCTGAACTACTAAGCAATATAAAAGAAGAAGGTTTGTTGTAACCCATGAGAAGAAACTACTTATAAGGAGAACAATAATGGAGTTCAGGGTTGATGGAGGTGGAGTTGACAGAGAATGGAGATGAAGGAGATGGAGATCTGGAGATCAGACTTGGTGTTACAGGATGTAACAAGTACATGAATATGTCATCCAAATATACATGGATGAATCTTCCATATATTCTCAGAAGATGGCAGTCATAAGCTGCTGGAATGTTGAGGGGGCATTACAGTCCCCTTGCTGCATGACTTTGCTGACAAATGTTCCCAAGATGGTCACAAAGGCCATCTTGGTGTTTTGGAACCGTGAACTTCAACCTAAACTGTGGTGTTAATCACAATCTAAGTTTAGCCCGAGGATGTATGACCTTTCAAGGCTAGCAATAAGCTTGAAACTATTTTAACGGAGAACCCAATTAAGAAATTATACTCCGGTGAGCAATCACAATCAATGTTGCCACAGGAAGTGAAGCAATAGAGATTTATGCTTGTCACGTGTAGTTCACACTTTACTGCTGATGCAATGTAAAGTCAAAGATTGACAGGCGTTCAAGGGTTCAGATACTTCAAAGGGGGAAGTAACCTAGTGCCTTAGTACCGCGGGTTGAGTGGATTAAAGCTAACAATAATCCCTTCAACGTAAAAAGATAGATATGCACTTGAACACTTCCTTCTGAACAAGCGTATTCACTGTACGTGTTTATCCGTGATAGAATCAACAGTCAAGGGATATTAATCTCGTCTCAAAGAGGTGAGTTAATAGACTGTGTTGTTGATTTATTGAAATGCCCACAATTGAACCAACCGATCAATAGCAAAGTACGTGTTAACCTGACTAACCTCAGAGTCTCAATTAAACGTGCAGTATTCTTGACCAATCAATAGCCTAGTACGTATTAACCTGACTAACCTCAGAGTCTCAATTAAACGTGCAAGATTCTTGATTATAACCAATAGCCCGATACGTGATAATTTGGCTAACCTCAGAGTCTCAATTACACGTGTAAGGTTCTTGATCAATGAATAACAATTAATACACTTCAAGTTACTGCTCCGAGTGGGCTTGTAGTGTGTTAATTACTAATCAGTTACTCTGTATTAACCTCTTCTCCGAGTTTGATTAATATTAGAGCCTGCTGCGCTTGTAATATAATAACTTCTGGCTTCTCCGAGAGTCAATCAAAGTTAATATACACTAAGAGTAGCTGATATAAGCGTGATGCTTATGTGATGATTACTCAATGCTTGAGTAGACACTGCTGTGTGTGTGTGGTAAAAAGATATTATTTATTGCACTGCTGTTGCAGCCCTTTTTATATACATGGACTATCT
This sequence comes from Cantharellus purpuraceus, assembly GCA_025174535.1. Lineage (NCBI taxonomy): Eukaryota > Fungi > Basidiomycota > Agaricomycetes > Cantharellales > Hydnaceae > Cantharellus > Cantharellus purpuraceus. Next base: position 1,795,440 of record JALBUN010000010.1, read on the forward strand.
AGCTTATGTAACTAATCAGAGAACATTCCTGGTGCTTAGGGAAGCCCCTGGAAGGAAAGAGATGGCTGGGGAACCTTGTGGAAGGTCCAGGAAGGTGTCAGAACCTTCTGTGGCCACTTTTGGCTGAAGTGCACGAACTCTGATGATTATGTAATGCGCGCGTCGTTCGCTCGCGCGCGAGTGCTCGTCGGAGTTGAATGACAGATTATATCAGCAACCGACCCCTTGTGTACACTTGTGGGCTCAAATACACAAAAAAGCGAAATATAAGTACATTCAATAGAACATTTGAAATACCTTTAAACTACTAAATGATAGTCCTTATTTGAAGTAGTTTAGAACTGCATATACCCCAACAATTCCCCTCTTTTTGGAATATCTGGACCCCTAAGCGTCCGTGAACTCTAGACTCTGGAAGTCTTATTCATTCCCTACTGCTAAGAAACGTATTACCTTCCTGCGTATCATCTGCATTGACCATTACAACGGATTGTAACCAAAGTACAAATGTTAAATTGTTTCTGGAGTTGTGCTGCAGCAGGGTTTGATATTATTCTCATCTGTTCATTCATGGAATTGTGGTGATTTAGAGTTTGCAACACCATAATTTTGCAGGTTCCAAAACAGACACCTACATTTTTCATTTTTGCCTTGGTCATTGTGGGGGGAGAATGATAGGTGCAGTCTCAGGACAGTGGTCAGGGGTAAGGTTTAGACCTGTTGGTGTTGTGTTACACACTAGACTAGGTTCCACACATGTATGAGGAATTAGTGCATGGATGGGATGCCCATAACCTTTTGAGAGTGGAACCATACTGAAGTTGGGCACAGTCTACACAGTGTTATGATTATATTCATTAACACCCAGATCCCTGTCCAATCCCCATGTGAAATCTATACTCCATTTGGAAACCATACATCTCCCCATAGTCTGTCCTGTTGGGAAATTAATTTGTGATGGTGCCTTGCTGGGGGTGTTCTGTGTTCAGTAAAATTTGATTAGTGAGTGGGGAAGTGATGTGGACTGGGTGTATGCACAGTCAAATGAAAGATATACTTGAGTAGTATCTTCCTATGAAGTTTGATGAGGTTTGGTGGATCCTTTGTCTGGGTGTGAGCAATTTAAGTATGCAGCAGGGACTGGTGGTTAAAAATCAAGTAAATGCTTAATAGCAAGTGGTCCAATGAATTTCTGGCTTCATAATTTGGGATTCAAGTAGATGTTGCAATATCCCAGTAGGATATGCAAAATATTGTAGAAAGATGTGTTTGTTCTGAAGTTATTCCAGAAACAAATAGTTCAGACACAGACAACAGAAGCAGGTGAGAGTTAATTCTCTAGTCCATTTCATATCTAGCTAGGCATGTTTTATACAAGATATGCATGCTAATAACTCGTGATAAAAGTTCTGTGTCATGTGAATAAAGGGAAAGTGATTTATGATAAAAATGAAATGGGGGTGATGTCAAATAGGGAAAAATGATGAAATAAATCAAAAGAAAAATCAGGGTGAATGTCCAGATGATTGTGGAGCTTACAGGGGCTCCTCCTTTCCCCTCTAAGTCATTTCCCCTCATCTCTTTACCCCCTCCTAACCTCCTGAGCCTCCTATGTACTCCTATCCCTCCTATCCCCTCCGTTCCCCCCTCTCCTTTCTCCCCAGAAGGCTGGCTCTTCAAATAACAAGTCCAATCATCATCATGACTCTGCCCATCCATCTCCAGTTCACTGATGCATCAGCATCACCATAGGAACTGGATGCCCATCCCCACTGGACTTGGACATATTCACATAAGGCTGTTGGCCTTGAAGAACCATTACTGGAGTAATTATTATTGGATTTTGAACATGTATTTAAGTTGTGCTACTGGGGACTTCATTCCCCAGTTTGAACACCAAATCACATCTAGCTCCTAAGTCTGATTTGAACTATCTAAGTCTTACTCCACCTCCAAAATCTCAGACACAGGTATTAGTGAGGGTGCAGCACATAAGCTGAAGCCAAGTCCATTCTGACTCCCATGATGCACCCCAACACCGACTCTGACTCTGATCCAAGTCCGACCTCCCATTGGACCTAGTGTGTAACACACAGTATCAGTGTAAAGACTAGTATTTTACCTATACCAAAGTTAGGCTAGAGTATAGGCATATGTGAGTACAATAAGACATAACTGAGTAAGATACATATCTCACCTCAGTCCACATGGTATCAGTGGAAAGACTGAGGGGAAAAGACAGAGGTATTATGTCAGGATATACTACTTGTTATGGGTGTATGTGGGCTCATGATCTATTTCCAACATGTTCCTGGTGCTTAGGGAAGCCCTGGAAGGAAAAGAGAAGGTCAGAGAACCTTGTGGAATGTCCAGGAAGTTGTCAGAACCTTCTGTGGCTGCTTTTGGCTGAAGTGCACAAACTCTGCTGCTTATGTAACATGCACATCATTCACTTGCATGTGAGTGCTCTTTGAGGTCACATGACAGATTATATCAGCAACCAACCCATTGTGTATTTTTGTGGGCTGAAATACACAAAAATGCAAAATGCAAGTACATTCAATAGGATATTTAAAATACCTTTGAACTACTTAAAAATAGTCCTTCTTTGAAGTAGTTTAGAAGTGCATCCCTACAACACCTCCTATCACCTACTCAAGATCCATGCCTGATACATTATTCCAATGATGGTGAAAGAATCCCCTGAATGTTATAGAAAAAAATAGATGAAACATCAATATAAGCAACAGAGGGTGAACTTCAAGAAATATGTTGATGTAGACCCCAATAAATCAGTATTCTTTCAACTGCTCGTCTAGCCACTGTTTCAGCTCATCCCGCGTGGCTCCGTTCGCTGCGCGGGGGTCTGCCTTTCCAATGCGTGCCCAGGGAATGAGGTACTGTTGTCACGTGAGGTGCCGATATCAACAACACAACTCATTCTGAGACCGACGGGGAGGCTTACCTGATCGTTCACTTCCTCTTCCTTAGCGGTTGTCCCGCCCCACAGCTGCGTGAGTGCGCCGAAGCTGGTGACAGTTAGTAGATAGACAATGCTGAGATGTTTTGAATATAAGCCTACTAGGCTGGGTAAAAAACTTTGCGCGTTATCCATCGTTGCCAGCCAGGCATGTTTCTGTAGCACACTCATTAGGCTGACCTAACAAAGCATCAATCGAACACGGACTTCTGTAGGTTTGTGACGATTCCACCAGGATGCACACTACAAGCTGTGACGACGTTGCAGTGGTATTTGGTGAGAATATGGGAGAGGAAGATAGAGCCCTATCCAGAGTCGATGTGAAACATGTTCTGGCCAGAAAGACGGATAATCAAATTGCACCATTTTACTGGCTCCATACAACTTCCATTCCGCCAAAGGACCCAAATTCTTCACTGCCTTGTCTCGCTCTGCACCCCCCTTCATGACTTTCCAGTCAAGACCCGTTTTACCTGGCGCCATAGGGTGAGCTGCAGACGAGATGTTCATGACACGAGCTTTGGTTTTGTGGTGAGCCGTCGAGCGTTCCAAAGCAGGCAGTAGCTGTAACTTTTTAAAGATGAAATTAAGCGAATATGCAAGCTGGCCTGATGATATTTCAAACCGTGAAGAAGTAATGGCCTATGACATTGATACCTGTACGAGTTCAGCTTGCTGTTGTCGAAAGTCAGAAGGATAAGCTCACCAAATTCTGGAAGACGTGAAAATATAGTCAGTTTCCTAGCATTAATCATTCACTGCACGTACGGAGATCGTAGCCTTGAGCAGTTAACTCGTCGAGAGGTGGAACCATGACAGCGCTGTCGGGTATTGGATTGACTTATCCTATACAATGAGAGGACCCGCGTATTCAATACGCACGCATTATTGAACAGAATATCCAGCCTCTCTTCTTTGCTCAAGAACTCCTCCGCAGCTGTCTTGACGCTCCGTAAATCTGCCAGGTCCAACTGCAGCACAATCGGCTGCTTTCCTCGGGTCTCATGCTTCAGACGCTTTATTGCCTCTTCACATCTACTGGGCGAGCGTGCAGCTAGGTATACTGTGGCGTTCTTGAGGAGCAACTGCTTCACCGTATGATATCCGATTCCCGAGTTTCCTCCAGTCACAATAGCGACCTAAAAATGCGTCCGTATTATTCCCAGTCAAAAATGGAGTACAGCAGACTTTCTCATAATGCAGTGTCAGGAATGTTGTTGGGATATGCAATGATACATGCACATCTCATGATCATTCCAGTCCAGGCCATGCATTATGAAAAAGTCTATTGTAATGTCAAACGAAAGTTTGTACCTTCCCAGTCAGATCGGGGACGTCTCTCTCGGGATCAAAATTGGAATTGGGCGGGAATTGCTGGGATAACGAGGAGGTGGGGGCAATCCAACCGAGAATGCTGCCCATGATGACGGCGTGATAACTGCCACTGCACAAAGAGGGGGGGAAAGAGGAGGGGTAGGTGCTGAATTTGATACCGACCCGGGTTATTTATTTATATTAGCGTGTGGGTCGGAGACGGTCATTGCAAGATAATGACCGTCTCCGACCATTGCAAGATAATGA